>CM019828.1:103312948-104512948 GCA_009763385.1 Coix lacryma-jobi var. lacryma-jobi | reverse complement strand
TACCAAAATATCGTCAATGAACACTACCACAAACTTATCCAATTCTGGCATGAATACTGAATTCATTAAACTCATGAAGTATGCTGGAGCATTTGTCAATCCAAAAGACATGACAAGATACTCATATAGCCCATATCTGGTTGAAAAAGCAGTATTTGGGATATCTTGTGGTCGGATTCTGATCTGGTGATAACCTGACCTCAAATCGATCTTAGAAAACACCATGGCTCTAGATAACTGGTCAAACAGAATATCTATCCGTGGCAACAAATACTTGTTTTTAACTGTCACGGCATTGAGCGGCCGATAATCCACACACATCCGTAACGACTTGTCCTTGTTCTTAACAAACAACGCTGGGCAACCCCATTCTGATATACTAGGTTAAATGAATCCCTTGTTCAAAAGTTCCTTGATTTGGGTCTTGAGTTCAGCAAGCTCATTGGGTGGCATACGATAGGGCCTTCTAGAGATTGGTGCGGTTCCAGGTAATAACTCAATTGCAAACTCCACCGCCCTCTTGGGTGGTAATCCTGGCAACTCGTCCGGGAAGACATCTGGGAATTCTCGAACAACTGGAATCTTAGATAGGTCTTCTATAGTCAGAGTACAAGATAAGGCAACGAAGTTAGCACCTCGGGGAAGAGAAATGCGAAGCTTGTTATTTGTCCTTCCATCAGATAAGGTAAGAGTCCTATTGGCAGTGTCTAACACCGCATTCCACATACTCATCCAACTCATACCTAAGACTACATCCATGCTTAGTCCCGGCAGAACTACTAAATTAGCTCCAAACTTGTGCCCTCCAATATCGATGGTTGCATTACAAACCATCTGCCTAGATAACACGCTACTCCCTACGGAGCTCACACGAAACCCATAGTCCATTTCAGACACCTCCTGATTATGCTTT
This sequence comes from Coix lacryma-jobi var. lacryma-jobi, assembly GCA_009763385.1. Lineage (NCBI taxonomy): Eukaryota > Viridiplantae > Streptophyta > Magnoliopsida > Poales > Poaceae > Coix > Coix lacryma-jobi. The sequence continues at coordinate 104,512,035 of CM019828.1, read as the reverse complement.
TGTGCAAATGCCTTGCTCATGAATGAGTGCGATGATCCAGTATCAAACAAAACAACTGCAGGATGATGGTTAACAAGACACATACCGGCAGTTGCGGGCTCTCCTGCACGAGCTTCTTCGGCAGTCATGTTGTGCAAACGCGTGGGGTAGTTGGCCTGCTGCTTCTTCGGGTGTGGGCAATACCTAGCGATGTGCCCCTATTGATTGCAATTGAAACAGGGTCCCGTAACCAGAGGTTTCCCTCCTGCTGAACTGCTCTGGCCTCCTCGAGCTTGGGTAGCAGCTATCTTGTATGGCCTTTGGTTGCGCTGAGCTTGTGGCTGACCTTTCTCCTGCGGCGGCCTGAAACGTGTTCCCGGCGCCGGTGGTCGATACTAGGAACGCTGAGCTGGTGGTCCCCTAGGTTGTTGAGAACACAAGGTTGATATGTGCCCTTGTGGTTCCCTTCCTGAGTGATGAGTGCTCGATCAACGGGCAACATGTCTCTTGGCTATGTTGATGTGCAGGTGCGGAGCTCGGGCAGTGGTCGAAGGTGAGGTGAAGGTCAAGTAGGGACGTGCCATGCCGACGGACCGGGAGCGGTGAAGGGCGGACGTGGAGCTTGGACCGACGGACCAGGAGACCTGAGGATCAGCTGCGGTAGCTGGCACGTGGCGTTGACAAGCAAGAGTACATGGGGATGTGCGGTGCATCGGCCGAGTCGGGAGGTTGCCCGGCGAGGAGGCTGGACATGCCCCGGCATCAGTGCTGGAATTCGGGGTGTGCGAACCACATCCCGTCTTCGGCACGGGTTTGGTAGCTGAGCCTCGAAAAGCTACCCTCGACGGTTTCCGAGTTTGGGCCTCAAAACTTGGGGTGGCCGGTTTCCGAGTTTGGGCCTCAAAACTCGGCAAGGATGGTTTCTGAGTTTGGGTCACAAAACTCAGCCTGAGGACAGGTTTCCCGGTTTCGGCCTCAAAACCGGGGGAAGGCCCAGGTTTCCCGGTTTTGGCCTCAAAACCGGGGGGAGGTCCGCAAAAAGGAAGGTCGACGCGTGGCGGCGTGGAGAGGCTGGCGCGGAGGCGAGGCTATCCACGAGGTAGGCGCGGCAGTCGACTGGGCGGCACGTGGCGGCATCCTGAGGCTTGCGTCGAGGCGAAGCTAAGGATGAGGAAGGCGCGTGGCCGTCAGATCAACCATCAGCAGAGTTGGATCGGGATACCCCTAGGGTTGGCCGTTTCGCTCAAGTATCTAGGGGTAGTATGGGGATTATTGTGTTAGGCTATAAATAAGAGAGGCACCCCTCCTCTCCCTGTATCCTTGCAGTCATTTGTTCCTGAGCTCTCTCTCTCTAGCCCTCGCTTAGGTTCTAATCATACCTCGCTGCAAGCGATCCACAGAGACAGAAATCATACCTCTGTGTATTTGGATCTTTTGAGGAAACGAGACTGTATTCTAGTTGTCTCCTCGTGTGGAGGAATTTAGGCTGAAATCGAATCGTGTTCTGTGTTCTTCACGTTTTGGTTTTTCATCTCCCGGAGATTTGCTTCGTTCTTCCTCTCCGCGAGATGATTTTCGATTCCACTTGAATCAATTTGTTCTTGGTCATGAGCCCCTTCTTTCTACCGAAGGGATTCTTCTCTAACCTCACGAATCCATAGATTGGGTTGATTTCGTGTTCGTTCTTCCTCTTTTCCCCTTTCCGGTGTTTCTCGGATTACTCTCGATTAACTTGGATTGGTGCGATGATTTCTTAGGATTAGCACCCCAATACGTTGAGGAACACCAGGGAGAAGTTTGATCGAAGCCCCTTTTGATTTGGTGAAGTTTTGATTGATTTACCTTTTGACTCAAGCAGTTTTTCTGCTCTCTGTTCATCCGCGGACAGTCCGCGCCGCCAGCGGCGGACAGTCCGGGGATCGGGGTTGGCCAGGTCAGTCAGGCGCAGTCCCCCGAAATGTTCACTGTCAAGTGAACGGCGGACAGTCCGCGGTACAAACCCGCAGACAGTCCGGGACCTGATCAGCAGACTTGCAGAATAGTTCGGTTTCTATGTTTTTGCCGGTGGATAGTCCGGCGCCTAGTCGCGGACAGTCCGGGACATAACGGCGGACAGTCCGGGACTCTGACCGCGGACAGTCCGCGAATATGCAGTTTGTGCTGTTTTGCTCTGTAGCTTTGGCAGTTGATTTTGGGGCTTCTCCGGAGGTTCCGCTGTACCACTAGGACATCTCCTAGGGTATCCACCTACACGTTGGTCATGAACTCTCTGGTCGTTTCGAGTCTTTGCTTTTGGGGTGATTTTCTGGGACAAGGGCTATACAATTCATGAGTTCAATTTAAGGCTCCCATTCACCCCCCTCTGGTCGCTAATCCGGTCCTTCAATTGGTATCGGAGCCGGTTAAGGATCTCTCCAGCTTAATCGGTTTCGAATCCTAAGGGTGACATGGAACGAGGGAATAGCAAGGCTCCTTGGTTCGATGGAACGAACTATCCCTATTGGAAGATTCGGATGCGTGCTTATCTCAACAGCATCGGATCTTCTGTTTGGGGATTATGTGAGAACGCTGAGTACGTAGTCCTTGCGGCTCGTGTGGGTCAGATCCAGATTGACCAACACGAGGCCAACTCCAAGGCTCGTAATGCTCTTCTGGCCAGCCTCTCCCTTCCTGAGTTCGAACGTATCTCAGAGCTTGAGACGGCACGAGAGATCTGGGAGAAGCTTCAAAGCTATCATGAGGGAACCGCTCATGTTAAGACCAGACTCTTCGAGACCTACAAGCGAGAGTACGAGAACTTTGTTCAGTTGGAGGGAGAGACGATTGACGCTATGTTTGCACGTTTCCAAACGATTGTGAACAAGATTCGTGCCAATCGGGCCAACCTACCCTATGACGATCATGAGAGGGCTCTCAAGTTGCTATACGCCCTGGATCAGAGGGTATGGGAGGTGAAGGTGTCGACCATCATTGAGTCTCCTACTTACGACACCCTCACCGTGGACGAGCTGTTCAACAAGCTCAAGTCCACTGAGATCGATCACCTGACTCAGGCCAAGCTGAAGAACCCATCTTCACACACCATGGCTTTGGTCTCAGGCACAGGTGGATCGACTTTCTCTGCTAACGCTTCACCTACTCTTCTCGCGTTGTCTTCTTTGCATACAGTCACGGAGGAGCAGTTGGAGGCGCTGGGAGACGATGAGCTCGCCCTCGCCATCACCCGGTTCTCGCGGTTTCACAACAACCGCCTGAATCGCCGGCGTGGTGGCGCACGCGAGGGCTGCTACAAGTGTGGTGATCTAGACCACATCATGGCAAACTGCCCCAAGAACGTTAAGAACTTCCCCGGCAAGAACCGCAACTTCAGGCGCAAGGGCAAGCCAGAGAACAAGGCCGGGAAGAATAACAAGAACGGCTTCTTCCGCCAGGAGGACATGGAGAAGGCTTTCGACGCCGGCAAGCGTGCTTTCCTCGCCACCATCGGCGATGGCGAGAAAACCTCCGACGGCGGCTCCAGCGACGACGAGTCCGAGCATAAGATGGAGGATCGCTTCAATGGACTCTGCTTCTTCGGCAACTCCTCCAAGGGCTTTTGCACCATGGCCTTGGATGAAGAGGACCGCAAGCACCAGGCAGAGGACACCGATGACGCTCACAACGATGACGACGACAATGCTTCTGAGGTACCAAATTCTTCTGAAGTCGATCGTCTCACTGAGGAGCGGGATAGGTTTGTGGATTTGGTCGGTGTCTTGGAGAAGAGGCTTACCGAAGTGTTCCAAGAGCGTGTTGAGTTTAAGGCTAAGTTGAAAGAGGCGCATAAGGAACTTGAGATTGCTAGGTCTGAGGTGAAGGTGGTCGATGTGGAGGAGTGTGAGGAGTGCACGATGCATATGACAAGCTTTGCCACCCTGCAAACCAAGTATGCCTCTTTGATTGAGGTGTATGATGAGCTGAAGAGTAGGCTAGACTTGATGGGTGATTGCAAAGAGTGTCCCTCCCTGAAGATAGAGCTGGAGAAAGTGAAGGCTAGGCCTTCTTTACTGGGTGCGTGCAAGCTTTGTCCTAGCTTGCGAACTGAGTTGGCAGGAGTTAATGTCAAGCTTGCTGAAGCCTTGAAGGCCAGCTCAGTTAGCACCTTGTCCGCTCCATGTGAGCGATGTGTGGGGATGGAGCTTGAGATTGCCAACTGTCGGCATGACAGGATGCAAACCGAGGAGGAAAACACATACCTTCGGTCCATCCTGAGTTGGGTGTCATGCAGTGAGCCTAAGTTGGGCATGATGATCAGTCAGTTCAAGAGGGGAACTGATTGCTCGGGAGTAGGCTTTACTTCAGGTGGGAAGGGCGCTAGTACCTTTGGTAAGATCGGTGAGTTTAGCGGAGTGAACCCGAGTGAGAAACCATCCGCTATCCCTAAGCTTACAAAGATCACCCCACCTGAGCCTCCTAAGCCAATCACCAAGGATGGCATCCTTGATGAACCTCCCAAGGCTCCACCTCGCAAGCAAGTGTGGATTCCAAAACCTAACCATCTTAGGAACACACTTGACACCCTTCCTGACGTCTCTAGTGATCCCCTTCCGATGGGCAAGCAGCCAGCCAAAGTGAACAACCCTCGCAACAATAGGAACCAACAACCCAAGAGAGTGGTGAGGTTTGAGTGCGAGTACTGTCACCGTGAGGGTCACCTAGCTGAGTTTTGCTTTCGGAGGAAGAGAGACGCTAGGAAGGAGTTGGAGCTGAACAACCAGGCCAGGCACCTCCCTTTCCATGGTGTGCAAGGTTGGGGAGTTCAGAAGCAGGGCGCTAGACATGGAGGAGCACCCCCTCAGGTTGCTAGGCCCCAGGCAGCTAGACCACAGGGTGGTGGTCGTGCCCGTCGCGGTTCCGGTCGTCCTATATACGATCGTGAGCCGAGTGTAAGAGGTTTTGCTGCTCAGTCCCATAGCGGACCACCTTTTCAGTATGGTGGTGATCGCTTTGCTCAGATGGGACAGGTAGGTCAGTTTGGAGGTTTTCCGTTCCATAGCGGACCACCCTTTTAGGTTGGTGGTGATCGCTATCCACCCATGAGACGAGGACAGTTTGGTGTTGCTGCTAACTCTTTTTCTGGGCCTATGACACAGCACTGGTATCCTTCTCAGTATACTAACCCCAGTGTTGTGCCATATGCTCACTTCCTGCCTTTCTATTGATGTAGGAACTTCGGTTGGAGAACATGTGGCTCATGGATTCTGGGTGTTCGTGCCACATGACCAGAAAGAAGGAATGGTTCTCCAGCCTTAGCCCCGTGATGCACAAAGAGTACATCACTTTTGGGGATAATAGTAGAGGTAAGGTTGTTTCTCAGGGAGCCATTCGGCTCAATGAGAACTTTGTCCTAAAGAATGTTGCCTTGGTTTCTAATTTGCAATTCAACTTGCTTTCTGTTTCGCAACTTCTTGAGGATGATTGTGAAGTGCGCTTTAAGAAGGGTTTGAGTCGCGTTTTAGACCCTCGGGGAGATCTTTTTGTCGGATCATCCCTTTTGGCCATGTTTTCAGAGGTGACTTTTCTCAGTCTTTCGGCTCTGCTAGGTGTTTGATGGCTGGTCCTTCTTCTGATTTGTGGAAGTGGCATAGGAGGCTCGGTGACTTGAGTTTTGACTTGCTTGCAAGGCTTAGCTCACTTGGCCTAATCCAAGGATTGCCCAAGCTTAAGTTTCAGAAGGACCTTGTTTGCCATCCGTGTCGTCACGGGAAGATGGTTGCTGCTTCTCACCCACCTGTTACTTAGGTGATGACAAAGCGACCCGGCGAGCTTTTCCACATGGACACAGTCGGTCCAGCTCGGGTTTGCTCAGCGGGTGGGAAGTGGTACGTTCTAGTGATCGTTGATGATTTTTCGAGGTATTCTTGGGTATTTTTCATGGAGGGTAAGGATGAAGCGTTTTCTTTTGCTCGCGACATAATCTTGAAGTTGAAAACTGAGTTTCCCCCTGATACCATTAGAGCTATTCATAGCGATAATGGTACTGAGTTTGATAACTCTCAGTTTGCCTCTTTCTGTTCTTCTAATGGAATCGAGCATCAGTTTTCTTCTCCTTATGTCCCTCAACAGAACGGTGTTGTTGAGCGCAAGAACCGGACCCTTGTTGAGATGGCCAGGACGATGCTCGATGAGCATAGGACTCCTAGGCGTTTTTGGGCCGAGGCGATCAACACCGCTTGCCATGTTTCAAATCGCATGTTTCTTCGTGCCTTGATGAAAAAGACTTCTTATGAGTTGCGTTTTGGACGGGTACCCAAGGTGTCTCATTTTCGGGTGTTTGGGTGTAAGTGCTATATCCTGAAGCAAGGCAATTTGGGAAAATTTGAATCTCGCTCTGCTAATGGGGTGTTTCTTAGTTATGCTTCTTACTCACGTGCTTATCGAGTTCTTAACCTTGAAACTAACCGGATAGTGGAGACCTGCGAGGTCACATTCGACGAAACTATGCCTTTTGTTTCTTCTGCTTTTGAGGTTGCAGGAGAACAGGAGATGGGAGAGACAATCTTTGTGGAGGAGGAGCAGGAGAATGCTGATTGGGGTGATCCCGAGCCACCACTGGCTGCCCCAGTCGACCCTGCGACATCTACTTCAGCTCGAGGACCAGATCCCACTACGTCTTCTTCTTGGGGTCCTCTAGAGCCACCTCTCCAGCGAGCACCCGCTGCACCTGAGGGAGCGACAGCATCTGGCGAGGGGGAGGCAACTTCGGCGAGGCAAGCGCCCCGAAGCGTTCAGCAAGTTCACCCCCCGCGACAGATGATCGACGGCATCGACCGGCGAGTCACGCAGTCGCGAGCGTATGAAATTTCCCACTTTGCTCATTCTGCTTTTGTTGCTTCTTTTGAGCCCAAAGATGTTGGACACGCACTTTCTGATTCTAACTGGGTCAATGCCATGCATGAGGAGTTAGAACACTTTGAGCGAAACCAAGTTTGGACCTTAGTTCCACCTCCACCACAATGCCACCCTATAGGTACCAAGTGGGTTTTTAAGAACAAAGAGGGTGAGGATGGGATGGTAGTGAGGAACAAGGCTAGACTAGTAGCCCAGGGTTTTTGCCAGAAAGAGGGTATAGACTATGAGGAAACCTTTGCCCCTGTAGCCCGTTTAGAAGCCATTAGAATCCTTCTAGCCTTTGCTGCTTCGAAGGGTTTTAAGCTTTACCAGATGGATGTCAAGAGTGCCTTCTTGAATGTGTATATAGAGGAAGAGGTTTATGTTAGGCAACCCACTGGCTTTGAGGATCCCAAGTTTCCAAACCATGTTTATAAACTTTCAAAAGCGTTGTATGGTTTGAAACAAGCCCCGAGAGCGTGGTATGATCGTTTGAAAAACTTTTTACTCTCCAAGGGTTTCAAAATGGGACGGGTTGATAGAACTTTGTTTCTCCTCAAGCAAGGCAACGATACCCTGTTAGTCCAGATTTACGTGGATGACATCATCTTTGGTGGCTCTTCTCATGCGCTTGTTGCAAAGTTTTCAGATACTATGAGCAGGGAGTTCGAGATGAGTATGATGGGAGAGTTGACTTTCTTCCTCGGGTTGCAAATTAAGCAAACCCGAGATGGGACTTTTGTGCATCAAGGAAAGTACACGAAGGATATCCTGAAGAAATTCGACATGGGCGAGGCCAAGCCTCTTACGACGCCCATGCCGATGACTGCGGCGATGGATGCGGACCAGGACGGAGAGCCGGTTGACCAGAAGGAGTACAGAAGCATGATTGGCTCGCTTCTGTACCTGACGGGAACGAGGCCAGATATACAGTTCTCTGTGTGTCTGTGCACTCGTTTTCAGGCGTCCCCTCGGACTTCCCATAAGCAAGTAGTCAAACGCATCATGAGGTACCTCCGATACACTCCTAAGTTTGGACTTTGGTACTCTTCTTCTTCAACTCTTTCGCTCTGTGGTTATTCCGATGCGGATTTTGCCGGCTGTCGGCTTGAGCGCAAGTCTACTTCTGGGACTTGTCAGTTTCTTGGCTCTTCTTTGGTTTCGTGGTCTTCTCGCAAGCAGTCGAACGTAGCCCAGTCTACTACTGAAGCCGAGTATGTTGCCGCTGCTTCTTGTGCTTCGCAGCTTTTATGGATGGTTGCTACATTGCGTGATTTTGGTCTAGATTTCAGTCGGGTTCCTTTGCTTTGCGACAGCACTTCTGCCATTAGTGTAGCAAAGAACCCTGTTCTTCACTCCAAGACCAAGCACATCGATGTTCGCTTTCACTTTCTTCGTGATCACTATGAGAAAGGCGACATTGATCTTAGGCATGTAGACACCCATAACCAGGTTGCGGATATTTTCACCAAGCCTTTGGATCTCTCAACCTTTGCTAGGTTGAGAGGTGAGCTTGGTGTGTGTTTCCCCTTTTAGATGACGGAAACATTTTGCTTGTTGTACTATAATCTGACTTTCTGATCCTTGTTGTTTTTGGGTCTTGAGTCTTTCTATTTTTTTTCTTTGGCTCCGATTCTGACTTCATCATGCATACACCTTTTATTTCAAGCTTCATGTCTATATTCCTTAGAATGAACTTATGCTCTGATTAGTGTATGCTTCGATGATATATGACGATGCTTGTAGCTTAGGCTCTCTTTGAACACTGATACATTTTGTGAGCTAAGCTATTTTTCAAAATGATGATCATGCTTAATGAACGTAAAATTTGATATATGTTCACCATTGAGTTTGGCAACTAGCATGTGTAGGATATGTTGAAGTCACTTGAGCTATTACATATATGCTAGGTTGCTATGTCTCTAGTTCTGAGTCATTCACTTGCTTGGACTGTTCATAACCTGCTTAAAATGAACCAAGTTTTAGTAAATTGGAAAGATCGAGATGGGATTGCTTTGTCAGCGCATCACGGTATTGAGACTGTTTCTCATAGCACCTTGAGTTAAACTTGAGCCGTGTAGTGTAAGACCAAAACCGATGCTTTAAGCTCCTGATTGCATATGCATAGGCTTAGCACGGTTGGAAAGTTAGGCAATGACAAGCTTTCAACCTCTCGCAATCACATGCTGAATTTAAACTTGTGTAAAAACTGCTGCAAATCTCTCCGATAAAATCTAATAACACAAGTTTATGTTTCACTCTATAGCATGATGGTTGAACTTTGCTAGGGGTAGTTCACCTTACATACATGTTTAGCACTTGTTTGACTTCCTGTCTATATATGCTTAGTGCTAATTTGATGGTGAACCCCCTTTCTGAATGGCTTTAAACTGCTCACTAGACTTATGCATTCATATCTTGTATTCGGTGATCAGTTTGAGCCTTTGCTAGCATTTATGTATGATGCTTTGTAGACGGGTCAGCACTTTTTAGAGCATTCTTTCACTCTTTCGAGTATATACTTGAAGCTGCTAACATGCATTTTTAACTCATGTGCATGTGCTTGATTCCGATAGGCATGACCTAGCTTCGTTTGTTTCACTTGAGCTCCTTTTCCCCTATCTTTTGTTTGCAAATTGTTCCCAAGGGGGAGAATGTTTTCGAAATTGAAATTTCGATTTTCTGTGGTGACAATTTGCAACTTATGCTTCACTTGCTGAGGGGAGTTCTTTGAGTGAGGGGGAGTTTTCTGCCTATTTTGAGTTATTGGCTTACTACTGGTCGTGTTGAGCCTCTGTGCCTCTATCTTGAGGGACTAGCAGTAGTTGCTTCTTATGCAGTCCTCTTGTGGTCTCGAGCTTTCAGCTAGTGGTGTTGAGCCCTTTCTGCCTCTTCTTGAGGACTAGCCTATTTCTGACTTGGTTGCGTCGAGCCGTTGCCCATGTCTTTGGGAACCAAGTTTTGTGCTCTGCTTTTGATCGAGTTTTGCTTCTTGATGAGATGTTGCTCCGATCTTTTGCTTGGTTGTGTCGAACCGTTGCCCATGTCTTTGGGGACCAAGCTTCGCTTATCTCGAATTGTTCCTTTTTCGGCCTTGTCTCTGGCTTTTGGACATTTCGAGTGAGTTTTTCTCCTTCTATCTAATTCTGCTTTCTTCTATTCTGGTTACGGATACTATGAGTTGACGATGCACTCATCAAGGGGGAGATTGAGAACACAAGGTTGATATGTGCCCTTGTGGTTCCCTTCCTATGTGATGAGTGATCGATCAACGGGCAACATGTCTCTTGGCTGTGTTGATGTGCAGGTGCGGAGCTCAGGCAGTGGTCGATGGTGAGGTGAAGGTCAAGTAGGGACGTGCCGTGCCGACGGACCGGGAGCGGTGAAGGGCGGACGTGGAGCTTAGACCGATGGACCAGGAGACCTGAGGATTAGCTGTGGGAGCTGGCACGTGGCGTTGACAAGCAAGAGTACATGGGGATGTGCGGTGCATCGGCCGAGTCGGGAGGTTGCCCGGCGTGGAGGCTGGACAAGCCCCGGCATCGGTGCTGGAATTCGGGGTGTGCGAACCACATCCCGTCTTCGGCACGGGTTCGGTAGCTGAGCCTCGAAAAGCTACCCTCGACGGTTTCCGAGTTTGGGCCTCAAAACTCTGGGTGGCCGGTTTCTGAGTTTGGGCCTCAAAACTCGGCAAGGACGGTTTCTGAGTTTGGGCCACAAAACTCAGCCTGAGGATAGGTTTCCTGGTTTCAGCCTCAAAACCGGGGGAAGGCCCAGGTTTCGCAGTTTTGGCCTCAAAACCGGGGGGAGGTCCGCAAAAAGGACTGTCGACGCGTGGCGGCGTGGAGAGGCTGGCGCGAAGGCGAGGCTATCCACGAGGAAGGCGCGGCGGTCGACTGGGCGGCACGCGGCGGCATCCTGAGGCTTGCGTCGAGGTGAAGCTAAGGATGAGGAAGGCGCGTGGCCGTCAGATCAACCATCAGCAGAGTCGGATCGGGATACCCCTAGGGTTGGCCGTTTCGCTCAAGTATCTAGGGGTAGTAAGGGGATTATTGTTTTAGGCTATAGATAAGAGAGTGAAAGCCCTAGTTTGGTTTTGGTTAATTGATGAAACCTATTTGGTCTAATCCTATTGCTAAGCATGTGTGTAGCTTATGAGGAAGGATTACGACCAAGCCAAGTGATGGAGCTAGCTCGGTGACAACCATGGAAGATGGTGTTGGCCATATGCAACTCAAGTTATCAAGTGCTCTACCCTTGATGAATTGCAAGAAGAAGAGAAGAGATGGAGCAAAGAGGCCCGAAGGCAAAGGTATGACCTATAGGGCTCTTTGTTTTAGTGATCAAGACACTTAGCGAGTGTGATCACATTTAGGATACATAGCCATACTATTAAGAGGAGATTATTCACGGCTTATGCGGTGTTCAAGTGCCACTAAGTGTTCTCTAACATATCGATTCTATAGACCTAGTGAGTGACTAACTAAACCCTTGGTAAATGCTTTGAAAAATGCTAACACACGTGCACAAGTGGTGAAACACTTTGGTGTTGGCACATGGGAGCAAGGGTAGAGGTTAGAGATGAAAAGATGTCAAGTTAGGGGTATCAGACGCTGGCGTCGGCAGCATCGGACGCTGGCCGAGCGTCCGATGGCAAACCCTAACTGCTGTCAGAAGTCGAGGTAGCATCGAACGCTGGCAACGGACGCAGGCGAAACACTGTTGCAGAGTCCGATGGTCATGACGTGGCGCGAGCTAGTTTTCCAGGGAGCATCGGACGCTGATCTGCATTCGATGCAGGACCATCGGACGCGTCCGATGCATTTTGGCCCTCTCTGGAACCTCTCTGCATGGTCATCGGACATTGGGGTTGAGCGTCCGATGTGATAGTGCCGGAGCGTCCGGTGTGACACAGAAAAGTGCTGTATTGAGCAGAGGCATCGGAGCGTCCGATGCTAGGCATCGGTGCGTCCGATGCCACTTTAACCAGCGCGGGAAGGAATGTGACCGTTGGGATCTAACGGGCTGAATTCATAGCAGAGGGACACGTGGTGCTCATCGGAGCATCGCACGCTGGGGCAGCGTCCGATGGTCCCGACACCGGCGCGTCCGATGCGTCTGTTTCGGGTCCAACGGCTAGGCCGACTTGTGTGGCCTATTTAAGGGGCTTGGCCGGCTTGCTAGGTTTCTCTCCTGCACATTTTGATTCCTAAGCATTCTAGTGAGCCTTGGCAAGCCTCCCAACTCATCTCCCAAGTTGATTTGATCAAACCAAGTGAGATTGAGTGATCTAGTGCGTGATTTGAAAGAGTTCAATCTAGTGGCACTAGTTCTTCGCATCGGCATTGAGTTTTCTTGTTACTCTTGGCATTTGTCGGTGCCTAGACGGCTTGGAGGTGTTGAGGTGGTTGTTGGCAAGATTGGTGATTGTTCTTGGCCACCACCGATTGTGATTGTGAGAGGTGTTTGGAGCCTCACCTCGCCGGAGCGGCAAGAGGCATCCTTAGTGAATTGCTCGTGTCATTGAGCTACCTCACTAGTGGTAGATTCTTATGGCGCTCTTTGTGAGCTTGGCTTTGCGCCGATTAGCCACCGGGTCACCTAGTGTTGGTCGACACAACGGGGAGTAGCGGGCGGGCAAGCACGTGAACCTCGGGATAAATCTTTGTCTCCCGAGTGCTTATTGTGATTGTGCCCCCATCTTGGTGATTGGTCTCCATCTACACATTCTTGGTGATTGGCTTTACAAGTGGATTTCACCGGTGATTGGCTCTCTTCGTGGCGATCCCGAAGGCTCGGTGAAATTCCCTCTATCTAGCTTATTTACTTTGAGCTACTTCTTTTATGTAGATATCTTTTCTTGTTGTATATCTTTTGTCATATACCTTGTGTAGCTAGTTGTGAGTAGCTTGCTTAGTTTGTCTTTTGCACACACTTGTCTCATATACATTTTTGTATATCATACTTGTGTTAGAGCTATATTGTTTTATTCCGCATTTGTTATTAGCTCTAGTTGATTGTGTGACATAGAAATATTAGGTAGAATTGTTGGATAGGTGGCTTGCAACACACTATTAGGCTAGCGCAAAAAGCTTCGCCATTTGTTATACTAATAGTGTTTGCCTAAGTAATTTTGTAGATTTTTAATTAGGCTATTCACCCCCCCCTCTAGCCAACTAGGACCTTTCAAGTGGTATCGGAGCCATGGTCACCGTTTGTTTTGAGGCTTAACATCCTCCGGTGTTAAAAATGGCTCAAATCAACTATATGGGGAAGCCACCACATTTTGACGGCACCAACTTGGATTGTTGGAAGAGGAAGATGTGTGCATTCACAAGAGGAATGAATAGAAAGAGTTGGGAAGTAATTGAGCATGACTTTGCGATAATTGATCCCACAAGTCTCACTCCTAGAGAAGAAGAGAAGCTTCAATGGAATGATGTAGCAATCAACTTGTTCTATGAAGCATTTGATACAAAAGTCTTTGAGCAAATCAAGGACCTTGAAAGAGCAAGTGAGATATGGGAAAGATTGGAAGAAACATATGAAGGCACCAAGGCGGTCAAGGGAGCCAAGCTATATATCCTCAAGGACAAGCTCGCCATGTTCAAAATGCAAGACGATGAAAGCATACCGGAGATGTTTCACCGGTTGCAAGTGATCATCAATGACTTGAAGGCTTTAGGAGAGAAGGTGGAGGACAAGGACTTCTCTCACAAGTTCTTGAGATGCTTACCGCCAAGGTTTGATACTTTGGTGACTATCCTAGTGAGGGAAGGATTGGATACGGTAACCCCAAACCAAGAACTAGGTGATGTGGTCACACAAGACACATACCGTGTGGAAAGGGATGGGGGAGCCCAAGAGGAAGGGAAGAAGAAGAAGACCGTGGCATTCAAGGCTTCATCCTCCAAAAACAAGAGCAAGGGTAAAGCTAAGAAGGAGGAAAGTGATGATGAAGCAAACACAGGCTTGAGTGAAATGGATGATGAAGAAATGGCTCTATTTGTCAAGAGATTTGGCAAGTTCATCAAGAAGGGCTATGGATCTAGAAAGAGAAGAGATGCAAACAAGAGCACTACCAAAAGGTGCTATAGATGCAAGAGCAAGGATCATTTCATTGCGGATTGTCCATACTCTAGTGATGAAGATGATGATGACCGCAAGAAGAGCAAGAAGAAGGACAAAAAGGAAAAGAAAGAAAAGAAGGAAAAGAAGAAGGAGAAGAAGAAGGGTGGATCCTATGTTGTGACATGGGATAGTGATGCTTCCTCAAGCGATGATGATGATTCTAGTGATGATGAAAGGAAGACCACCAAGAAGAAGGCTATGGCTAGTCTTGCCATCTCAAGCAAGCCTTCTATCTTCAACACTCCATCGTCATGCTTCGTGGCTAAGGCCACTAAGGTATCATCCGATGAGAGTGAAAGTGAGAGTGAGAGTGATGATGATGAGGAGTACTCAAAGGAGGACCTCATGAGCATGCTACAAGATGCTCACTCTTACATTGAGACTAAGAGGAAGGAGTGCAAAGAATTGCACAAGGCCAACAAGGCTCTTGAGCAATCCTTTGATGAGCTCAAGTCCACTCATGAGAGGATAGAGGAAGCCCATGAGAAGCTTGGCCAAGCTCACACTAGGCTTAAGGAAGCCCACTCCTCCCTCCTTGATCAAAGTAAGATTGAGGATGTTGTAGAGACATGCAACATAGGAGTAACATGTGATATTCTTGATGAATCTTTTTATGCTCCTATTGTTGTTGCTCCCACAAATGCATCATCATCATCTAGCTCAACTAAAATGCCTACTTCTACTACATGTGATTCATCATTAGTGGTAGAAAATGAGAACCTTAAGAATAAGGTGTATGAGCTCACTCATGCTTTAGGCAATGCCTATGGTGGAGATGCCCGCTTGCTTAAGTGCTTGGGTAGCCAAAGGTGTCCACTCAACTAGGAGGGACTTGGCTATACCCCCAAGAAGGGCAAGGCGGCCTTTGCTACTCACAAGACTAGTTTTGTGAAGAGCAATGGTCGGTATTGCCATAATTGCAAGCAATCCGGGCACATAGAGCAAAATTGCTTTAACAAGAACAAGAACAAGAACAATGCTCATGCTTCATCTATTAGACTTGATTCTTGTTATATGCTTACAAAGGGGACTAATGGTGTGAAGGCTAAGTACATTGGTGCACCCATGGTTGGCCCAAAGAAGAAGGCAATTTGGGTGCCCAAGAGCTTGGTGACTAACCTTGGAGGACCCAAAAAAGGTTTGGGTACCTAAAAAAAACATTGATCTCTTTTGTAGGTGAACTATAAAGCGGGAGGAAGGCATTGGGTGCTTGATAGTGGGTGCACTCAACACATGACCGGAGATGGTATAATGTTCAAATCAATCAACACTAGTGGCAATGATCATGTGGATGCTATCACATTTGGTGACAACAAGAAAGGCAAGGTCAAAGTTTGGGCAAGATTGCAATATCCAATGACTTGAGCATCTCCAATGTGCTATTAGTGGAATGTCTCAACTTCAATCTATTGTCTGTGGCACAATTGTGTGATTTGGGGTTCAAATGCATATTTGGGGTTGATGATGTGGAAATAGTGAGTGTTGATGGAAGTGACTTGGTGTTCAAAGGATTTAGATATGAGAACCTTTATTTGGTGGACTTTGATGCAAGTGAAGCTCAATTGACAACATGCTTATTAACCAAATCAAGTATGGGTTGGCTATGGCATAGGCGCTTGGGTCATGTTGGAATGAAACAACTAAAGAGGCTAGTAAAGCATGACATGGTTAGAGGACTAAAAGATGTTCACTTTGAAAAGGACAAGCTTTGTAGTGCATGCCAAATGGGAAAGCAAGTTGGAAACACTCATCCCAACAAAGGAATGATGAGCACTACACATGCACTTGAGTTGTTGCACATGGACTTGTTTGGACCAACTACATATGCAAGTATTGGGGGAAAAAGTATGGCTTTGTGATAGTGGATGACAATACAAGATACACATGGGTCTTCTTTCTCGTTGACAAGAGTGAAGTGTTTGGGATATTCAAAACCTTTGTCAAGAGAAGTCAAAATGAGTTTGAAAGAAGAATCAAGAAAGTAAGAAGTGATAATGGAAGTGAGTTTAGAAACACAAGAGTTGATGAGTTATGTAATGAGTTTGGAATCAAACATCAATTCTCGGCCAAGTATACACCTCAATCCAATGGGATAGTTGAAAGGAAAAATAGGACACTCATTGATATATCAAGATCTATGCTTAGTGAATACAATGTGAGTGATTCCTTTTGGGCCGAAGCAATCAACACGGCATGCTATTATAGCAACTGGCTCTATTGTCACCCTCTATTGAAGAAGACACCATATGAGCATCTAAATGATAGAAAGCCCAACATTGCTTACTTCCGGGTCTTTGGGTGCAAGTGCTACATATTGAAGAAGGGCACAAGACTTGGCAAATTTGAAAAGAAGTGTGATGAAGGGTTCCTGCTTGGTTACTCCACTACAAGCAAAGCATATAGAGCGTGGAACAACATATCAAGAATAGTTGAAGAAGTCCATGATGTTGAGTTTGATGAAACCAATGGCTCACATGAAGAACAAGACAACCTAGATGATGTGAGAGGAACACAATTGGTGGAAGCTATGAAGAACATGGACATTGGTGATATAATGCCAAAGCAAATGATTGACATAGAAGATGACAAAGATCAAGTGCTCTCTCCTCCAACCATGCATGACAATGATATTGCAAGCTCTAGTGGTTCTCACGATCAACAAGATACTAGTGCAAGTGCTCAACCGCAACAAGTGCTCCAACCAACACATATTGCACGAGATCATCCTTTGGATCAAATTGTTGGTGACATAAGAAGAGGTGTGCAAACAAGATCAAGATTGGCTTCATTTTGTGAACACTACTCATTTGTATCATCTATTGAGCCAACCAAGATTGATGAAGCTTTGATGGATGTTGATTGGGTGAATGCAATGCATGAAGAGTTAAACAACTTCACCCGCAATGATGTTTGGGAGTTAGTGGAAAGACCAAAGAACACAAATGTTATTGGTAAAAGATGGGTCTTCCGGAACAAGCAAGATGAAGATGGCATTGTTGTTAGAAACAAAGCAAGATTGGTTGCACAAGGATACACTCAATTGGAAGGCATTGATTTTGGAGAAACTTATGCACCGGTTGCTAGATTGGAGGCCATAAGAATCTTACTTGCATATGCTTGTTCTCACAACATCAAGCTCTATCAAATGGATGTCAAGAGTGCTTTTCTCAATAGATTCATCAATGAGCTAGTGTATGTTGAGCAACCCCCCGGATTTGAAGATTTGAAAAAGCCCAACCATGTATACAAGCTTAAGAAGGCATTATATGGGTTGAAGCAAGCACCTAGAGCATGGTATGAAAGATTGAGGGATTTCTTGCTATCAAAGGGTTTCAAGACGGGGAAGGTTGACACCACTCTCTTCACCAAAAAGATTGGAAGTGACTTGTTTGTGTTGCAAATCTATGTGGATGACATCATATTTGGATCAACCAACCAAGACTTTTGTGAAGAGTTTGGAGAAATGATGGCTAAAGAGTTTGAGATGTCTATGATTGGAGAGCTTAGTTACTTCCTTGGTCTACAAATCAAGCAAATGAAGAAAGGCACATTTGTTAGTCAAGGCAAGTACATCAAGGACATGCTCAAGAAGTTTGGGTTAGATGAAGCAAAAGCAATAACCACTCCAATGGGCACAAATGGACATTTGGATAGTGATTCTAGTGGTGACATGGTGGATCAAAAGCTATATCGGTCAATGATTGGAAGCCTACTCTATGTGACCGCATCAAGGCCGGATGTCATGTTTAGTGTGTTCATGTGTGCAAGGTTCCAAGCTTCACCAAGGGAAAGTCATTTGAAGGCAACCAAAAGAGTATTGAGATATTTGAAGCACACTCCTAATGTTGGACTATGGTATCCCAAGGGCTCTCAATTTGAATTAATTTGGTACTCGGATTCCGATTATGTGGGATGCAAGGTGGATAGGAAGAGCACATCGGGCACTTGTCAATTGCTTGGAAGATCACTTGTCTCATGGTCATCAAAGAAGCAAAACAGTGTTGCACTCTCTACCGCCGAAGCTGAATACATATCCGCGGGTAGTTGTTGTGCACAATTGCTATGGATGAAAGCAACATTGCAAGATTATGGAGTCAAGTTTGGACAAGTTCCATTGCTATGTGATAATGAGAGCACCGTCAAAATAGCCACCAACCCGGTTCAACATTCAAGAACAAAGCACATTGACATAAGGCATCACTTCATTAGAGATCATCAAGCAAAGAAAGACATATCTATTGAGAGTGTGGGCACCGATGATCAACTTGCCGATATCTTCACCAAGCCACTAGATGAGAGAAGGTTTTGCAAGCTAAGGAATGAATTGAATATCCTAGAGTTCTCCAACATGAGTTGAATGCACCCCCACTTATGACATGCCTCTCCTCCAAGCAAGCAAAGGTGAAATTGTTTGGCATGTGCATTCATTCTTATTAGGTTGTGATCTAGTTCATATAGCCATCACATTGCTTATTTAGGTTCATTCATGGTAAATCAAATGAATTTGAAGTCTATATGGTACCACTATTGCTTCCCTGTTTGATTTGTTCTAGTGGTAGCATATAACTTGTTTGTGAGCTTGTAACTCTAGTGTTTGGTCTAGTAAGTGAGCAATGGGTGTTTAACCAACGTGAGTAAGATAACCATTGAGAGATGTGTGAAGAAGCTTGCTCTAGAGCAAACCGTGTTAAATATCCTATGTTCATGAGCTAGATTAGGCCATAACTTGACTTAGCTTGATCCCTACATATGATTTTCATGATAAAAGGATTGTCTCCTTAAAATTTGCCCCACCTTTATGATAATTGTTGACAAAGGGGGAGAAAATAATGCAACAAAGATATGCTAGAAAGGGGGAGATAACCAAGAGTGTAAGTTTCAGGTGGGATCGGAGCATACAAATAGGGGGAGCAAGCTCATAAACATGTATGATGGCATTTGAAATGTGCATATTTATTTGCTATGCATAAGCTATTTAATTTGATATCCATGCTTATGTGGTGATTGCTAGTGATAGGTTATGATTGATGGATTGATTCACTAGCATAACAACTAGACATACTTGTATTTCAAGTGGTTCAAGAGCCTTATTATAATGTTGATCTCACGGGGTTCTTGAGTTTTGATGTATGTCTAGTGATAAAATGATGCTAAGGATGGTTTAACATGTGCACTCTGATTGGTATCACACTTCAAAGGTCCATTCTTATGCCTTAGCATCATCATTGATAGTTTTGCTCACCCACATTTCATATCCATACATATGTGCCAAATCTAGTACCAAACTCTATAGCACATATGTAGAGGGAGCTAATACTATCAATGTGGTTACTCAAATTTAAATCACATATCTTTGTACAGGTTGTCATCAATTACCAAAAAGGGGGAGATTGAAAGCCCTAGTTTGGTTTTGGTTAATTGATGAAACCTATTTTGTCTAATTCTATTGCTAAGCATGTGTGTAGCTTATGAGGAAGGATTACGACCAAGCCAAGTGGTGGAGCTAGCTAGGTGACAACCATGGAAGATGGTGTTGGCCATATGCAACTCAAGTGATCAAGTGCTCTACCCTTGATGAATTGCAAGAAGAAGAGAAGAGATGGAGCAAAGAGGCCCGAAGGCAAAGGTATGACCTATAGGGCTCTTTGTTTTAGTGATCAAAACACTTAGCGAGTGTGATCACATTTAGGATACATAGCCGTACTATTAAGAGGAGATTATTCACGGCTTATGCAGTGTTCAAGTGCCACTAAGTGTTCTCTAACATATCGATTCTATAGACCTAGTGAGTGACTAACTAAACCCTTGGTAAATGCTTTGAAAAATGCTAACACACATGCACAAGTGGTGAAACACTTTGGTGTTGGCACATGGGAGCAAGGGTAGAGGTTAGAGATGAAAAGATGTCAAGTTAGGGGCATCGGACGCTGGCATCGGCAGCATCGGACGCTGGCCGAGCGTCCGATGGCAAACCCTAACTGCTGTCAGAAGTCGAGGTGGCATCGGACGCTGGCAACGGACGCGGGCGAAACACTGTTGCAGAGTCCGATGGTCATGACGTGGAGCGAGCTAGTTTTCTAGGGAGCATCGGACGCTGATCTGCATCCGATGCAGGACCATCGGACGCGTCCGATGCATTTTGGCCCTCTCTGGAACCTCTCTGCATGGTCATCGGACGTTGGGGTTGAGCGTCCGATGTGATAGTGCCGGAGCGTCCGGTGTGACACAGAAAAGTGTTGTATTGAGCAGAGGCATCGGAGCGTCCGATGCTAGGCATCGGTGCGTCCGATGCCACTTTAACCAGCGCGGGAAGGAATGTGACCGTTGGGATCTAACGGGCTGAATTCATAGCAGAGGGACACGTGGTGCTCATCGGAGCATCGGACGCTGGGGCAGCGTCCGATGGTCCCGACACCGGCGCGTCCGATGCGTCTGTTTCGGGTCCAACGGCTAGGCCGACTTGTGTGGCCTATTTAAGGGGCTTGGCCGGCTTGCTAGGTTTCTCTCCTGCACATTTTGATTCCTAAGCATTCTAGTGAGCCTTGGCAAGCCTCCCAACTCATCTCCCAAGTTGATTTGATCAAACCAAGTGAGATTGAGTGATCTAGTGCGTGATTTGAAAGAGTTCAATCTAGTGGCACTAGTTCTTCGCATCGGCATTGAGTTTTCTTGTTACTCTTGGCATTTGTCGGTGCCTAGACGGCTTGGAGGTGTTGAGGTGGTTGTTGGCAAGATTGGTGATTGTTCTTGGCCACCACCGATTGTGATTGTGAGAGGTGTTTGGAGCCTCACCTCGCCGGAGCGGCAAGAGGCATCCTTAGTGAATTGCTCGTGTCATTGAGCTACCTCACTAGTGGTAGATTCTTGTGGCGCTCTTTGTGAGCTTGGCTTTGCGCCGATTAGCCACTGGGTCACCTAGTGTTGGTCGACACAACGGGGAGTAGCGAGCCCCATCTTGGGGAGTAGCGGGCCCCATCTTGGTGATTGGTCGACACAACGTGAACCTCAGGATAAATCTTTGTCTCCCGAGTGCTTATTGTGATTGTGCCCCCATCTTGGTGATTGGTCTCCATCTACACATTCTTGGTGATTGGCTTCACAAGTGGATTTCACCGGTGATTGGCTCTCTACGTGGCGATCCCGAAGGCTCGGTGAAATTCCCTCAATCTAGCTTATTTACTTTGTGTATTTACTTTGAGCTACTTCTTTTGTGTAGATATCTTTTCTTGTTGTATATCTTTTGTCATATACCTTGTGTAGCTAGTTGTGAGTAGCTTGCTTAGTTTGTCTTTTGCACACACTTGTCTCATATACATTTTTGTATATCATACTTGTGTTAGAGCTATATTGTTTTATTCTGCATTTGTTATTAGCTCTAGTTGATTGTGTGACATAGAAATATTAGGTAGAATTGTTGGATAGGTGGCTTGCAACACACTATTAGGCTAGCGCAAAAAGCTTCGCCATTTGTTATACTAATAGTGTTTGCCTAAGTAATTTTGTAGATTTTTAATTAGGCTATTCACCCCCCCCTCTAACCAACTTGGACCTTTGAGAGAGGCACCCCTCCTCTCCCTGTATCCTTGCAGTCATTTGTTCCTGAGCTCTCTCTCTCTAGCCCTCGCTTAGGTTCTAATCATACCTCGCTGCAAGCGATCCACAGAGACAGAAATCATACCTCTGTGTATTTGGATCTTTTGAGGAAACGAGAATGTATTCTCGTTGTCTCCTCGTGTGGAGGAATTTAGGCTGAAATCGAATCGTGTTCTGTGTTCTTCACGTTTTGGTTTTTCATCTCCCGGAGATTTGCTTCGTTCTTCCACTCCGCGAGATGATTTTCGATTCCACTTGAATCAATTTGTTCTTGGTCGTGAGCCCCTTCTTTCTACTGAAGGGATTCTTCTCTAACCTCACGAATCCATAGATCGGGTTGATTTCGTGTTCGTTCTTCCTCTTTTCCCCTTTTCGGTGTTTCTCGTATTACTCTCGATTAACTTGGATTGGTGCGATGATTTCTTAGGATTAGCACCCGAATATGTTGAGGAACACCAGGGAGAAGTTTGATCGAAGCCCCTTTTGATTTGGTGAAGTTTTGATTGATTTACCTTTTGACTCGAGCAGTTTTTCTGCTCTCTGTTCATCCGAGGACAGTCCGCGCCGCCAGCGGCAGACAGTCCGGGGATCGGGGTTGGCCAGGTCAGTCAGGCGCAGTCCCCTGACTGTTCACTGTAAAGTGAACGGCGGACAGTCCGCAGTACAAACCCACGAACAGTCCGGGACCTGTTCAGCAGACTTGCAGAACAGTTCAGTTTCTGTGTTTTTGCCGGCGAACAGTCCGGCGCCTAGTCGCGGATAGTCCGGGACATAACGGCGGACAGTCCGGGACTCTGACCGCGGACAGTCCGCGAATCTGCAGTTTGTGCTGTTTTGCTCTGTAGCTCTGGCAGTTGATTTTGGGGTTTCTCCGGAGGTTCCGCTGTACCACTAGGACATCTCCTAGGGTATCCACCTACTCGTAGGTCGTGAACTCTCCGGTCGTTTTGAGTCTTTGCTTTTGGGGTGATTTTCTGGGACAAGGGCTATACAATTCACGAGTTGAATTTGAGGCTCCCATTCACCCCCCCCTCTGGTCGCTAATCCGGTCCTTCAGTTGTGATGGTCCTGAATCAAAAGTCATCTTCCGGGCCTTACTTGCAGCATGCTGGTTGTTGTGGTTATCTTGAATCAGACAGTTGCTGATAAAATCATTGAATACTGTGCAAGATGATGTACCCACTGATTTTCCCATTTTGGTGTTCAAGCCTCTTTTGAAACTAGCTATCTTTTTACCATCAGTGTCCACAAACTCTGGAGCATAACGGGACAAGGAGTTGAACACGTGGTGATATTCAGTGACTGAGCGAGTTCCCTGTGTCAAGCTCATGAACTCTGCCACCTTCATCTGAGTCAAGCCCGGTAGAATATAATATCCTCGTATAGCCGCCGAGAACATTCTCCATGTGACAGGGGTGTTGGTAGGATAGGTGGTGCGGTGATGCCCCCACCAAATTCTGGCTGGCCCCTGCAGCTGATGCGCGGCATACTTCGCCTTGAGTTCCTCTGTGAGCCTGAGCAACCGAAACTTCTGTTCCATGGTATGCAGCCATTCCTCTGCCTCTAGAGGTTCAGTAGCTTCCTTGAAAATGGGTGGCCTGGTATCCAGGAAATCCTTGAATGTGCTATACTGGTTTGGCTCTGGGCGCTGGTTGCCATGTGCCAGGTTCTCTCGTAGCAAGGCTTCAATGTTGCGCTGGCTCCCCAGAAATTGGACGAAAAGCTGCTCGGGAGTGGCTGGTGGAGGAGGTGGTGGATTGCGGTTATCCCTGTTGTCCTCATTTCCACCACTACCGTCCGCTCCACTACGAGTCGTCGTCATCTGCATATATTATAGCAAGTGATCATTAGGCGAGGTTGCAAACATTGCAGAGAACAATAAATCATGCCACTGAATTTATTCAGAAAATGAATTCGCCAAACAATCACAGAGGCATAATAAATTTCAATCCACATCGCAGCATCACATAATAAGATCACTCAGTACATAACATGCAAAAGCCAACACAAAACATCCATAGATGCCCATACATATGGGACTTTTCAAAGGTCTCGCACCAGGTGCACATAAGTTCACTACTTGTTCTTACATCTAGCCCATAGCAAAGACAAAAGATCGAGCCTATCAACATACGCAAAAGAACACCAAGCCCTAAGACATACGGCCTGATCTACTCCCTAGCGACATCGCCATAGCCATCATCGTCACCATCATCACTAGACACGTCCGAAGAACCACTAGAAGAGTCACGCGGATCCGGGTCCTCCTGTGGAAAGATGGGGTTCCTCTCATTCTCCCTGCGATGAATCTCCTCATGCAAACGGTCATTCTAGTCCTCAAGGTGGTGAAGTTGCAGCTCTAGATATCCCACTCACAACCTCAACAGCCTGTTCTCCTCCGAAGCGCGTATGCCCTCAATACAAACGCCTAGAAGTGACTCCTCGGTCTCCCCCATGATCAAGGCCAAGAAGGTAGCAGACTCCTGCTGAACACTGAGCTGATGAGCAGCCTCCTGCTCTCTCTGAAGTGTCTGGTCCCTCTCCACTGTCATACGTGCTAGCTCTGCAGTGAGGCGGTCTATCTCCGTGGTATGCTCCTGCTGCCTCCAGTGTTGTGCAGCCATCTCCTCACTGAGGATGTGGTCCAACTGATCATAACTGCGGGATAGACATCCATAAGTAGCCATGAGTGCAGCCATGGCACTCCCGGCTAGTACGGCGCAATGCTCCCTCTCAAGCGAACTAGCTTCAAGTACGGCAGCTCCTGGCTGGCGCCACATTGACTGATAGGGATCTACTGTCAGAAAGATACTGGCTGTTGAAGGACCGAGAATGCAATAGCAAGGCGACCAGAGGGGGGGGTGAATGGGAGCCACAAAAATTTCTTTCGAAACTTTGGCCTATTGTCTCAAAATCAACCCCAGAAAGCTTCAATCGAAATCGTGATGCCCACGACCCTTGGAAGAGGGTGGATGATCCCTAGGATCACAGCGAGGCACCACAAAGCGATAGCAAACCAAACGCAAAAAGCACCGGCACAAGTTTGCTCCCTAAAAAACCAAGTCCCGAACGTAGATGGAAGGCTACGTCGAGAAATCCCCAAATACCGATGCTAACAAGTAGCAAAGATACCTAGAGAGGTTCCTTGGTCAACTCTAAGGCCAAACGAGAAGTCCGGAAACCAAACGAAGAAGCCGGGAGAGCAAAACGCACTAAAATGCAACACTCAGCAGGATCCCGGACTGTCTGCGGGTACGGTCCCGGACTGTCCGCGGTACTGCTGGACTGTCCACGAGGAAGGGGCGGACTGTCCGCTGGTCAAATGATCAAAACAGCACTGCTGCTGAACTTCCCTGGACACTTCCCGGACAGTCCGCGAAACCCAACGGCGGACTGTCCGCCGGTCAAGGAATAGTAAACCAGCCAAGACCCGCAGCCACTGAACTGGCTCGATCCCGATGCGCGGACTGTGCGCGGGGTGGGTGGCGGAGTGTCCGCGACCACCCAGTAAGGGCGATTTTGGTCGCCCTTCACCCAAATATTCTCCAAATCGATTCAAACCAAAATCTCTTGATCCCAAACTTGGAGAGGATGATCACGAGGTAGTTAGGAGACTATCCCCAAGAAATCTTCCGCTCAAATCGATTCAATCAACGGGAAATCGAAGGGTAAGGTGTATGAACCAAAAAAGCACCACGAAAACGAAATCGACCCGATCTACTTGTTCGTGAGGGTAGAGATAAATTCCTTCGGTGGAAATGTTCTGCTCACTATAAAGAACAAGTTGATTCAAGTGAAATTCGAAAAGACGCAGTATAGAGAGAGATCGAGCGATGGGAAAATTGCAGAGAAACGAAGAACGCGAAGAACACGAACAAAACGCGAATCAGCACATCGATCTGCAACCGTGTGGCTACCATACGCTACAACAGTGAGATTATGGTCTCACTTCCTCAAAATCTCCAGTACACAGAGGTATGGTTCTCTGCGGATCTCAGCTAGCTACAGCAGGGGATTGGGAGAGCAGGAAACCCTAGAAGCAAAGAGCAAATGACTGAGATAGAATGGGAGGAGGGTGTCTCCCTCTACTTATCCTAATTCTAATTCCTACTCTACCCCTCTAATTACAGAGCGAACCAGCTAAACCCTAGGGTTATTTTGGACCAACTCATGGTAGGTGGTGATCCGACGGCCACGCCCACACAACTGGTAGCCCATCGCCTGAGTCTTGTGGCCCAAACTCAGAAACCCGCAGCACCCAGGTTTTGAGGCCCAAACCTGGAAACCGTCCTCAGCCCGAGTTTTGTGGCCCAAACTTGGAAACCATCAGCGCCCAGGTTTTGAGGCTCAAACCTGGAAACCGTCCACTCGGTGGTTTTTCTGTGGCTCAACCACCAAACCGAGCCGTAAAGGGGATGCACCGCCCGTGCACCCCGTCCACCGACACGTGTCCCCAGGTCCTCGACCCGAGCAACACCGTGCCCGCAAGTCTTCGCTCAACGCTGTCCCAGGCTGTCAGCCACCACAGCTGATCCTCCGGCCACCGGTCCCTCAGTCCAAGCCTCACATCCGCCATTCGCCACTCTCGGTCCATCGGCACGGCACGTCTCTACTTGACCTTCACCTTGCATTTGATCACTGTATCCGTGCTCGACACCTGCACAACACAAGCCAAAGAACATGCGCATTATCCTAGTTGCCAATCACTCATCACTCAGAGACTTGGCATACACCCATGTATCCGCAATCTCCCCCTTGATGAGTGCATTGTCAACTTCCAACACAAATCATAATGAATAGAAGAAGGAAGGAAAGAAAGAGAGAGAACTCAACCAAATGACCCAAAAGCATGTCAAAGCCGAAGATGGTCAAATGGAAAGAGCAACAACAACTTGGTTCCCAAAGACATGGGCAACGGCTCGACGCAACCAAGCAAAGCAAAGCTAGCCCTCAAGAAGAGGTAGAACAGGCTCAACACCGCTAGCAAGAAAACTTGACACCAATTGAAAAATCAACTAAAATTCAAGCACACCAGAGCTAGCCCTCAAGAAGAGGCAGAACGGGTTCAACACCGCTAGCGAAACAGCTCGATACCAACTGTTACCAACTCAAAACCAAAAGAGTGCGATACCAATTGAAGAGCTGAAAATGAGCTGAAAATGTTTGCTAGTCCCTCAAGAAAGAGGCAAAGGCTCAACACAACTAGCAAACTCCCCCTCAAATAGTGCACACAACCCAGGGAACTCATGATTTGTCAATATTTTCTCCCCCTTAGTTGAAAATGCACCATTAAGCAAATGTGCACACGCACTCAAATGTCTCCCCCTTGACAGAATATCTCCCTCCAAAAATGCATATGAGAAAAAAATGCAAGTTAGTAGCTTCAGAAATATAATCAAGAGAGTGCAAGGATGCTCTACACAGTTCTGATCCGATGACTCGACAACATCCATAAGAAGCTAGCAAAGGCTCAAACTGATCACCAGATACGAAATATGAATATGAGAGCAATAGAGCAGTTTTCAGCCAACAAGGGTTCACCATCAAAAATAGCACAAAACATGTATAGACAGGATATCCGACAAGTGCTAAAAATGTATACAAGGTGAACTACCCCTAGCACAGTGCAATCATCATGCTATAGAATGAAACATAGACTTGTGTTTGCAAGATTTTATCGGAGTTGCAGCGGTTAATTTACACAAGGTCAAATTTCAGCATATGATTGCGAGAGGTTGAAAGCTTGTCATTGCCTAACTTTTCAACTGTGCGAAGCCTATGCAGAAGCAATCAGAAGCTTAAAGCAACAGTTTCGGTCATACACTACACAACTCAAGTTTAAATCAAAGTGCAATGAGGAATAGTCTCGAAACTGTGATGTGCTGACAAGCAATCCCATCTCGATCTTTTCCAATTCACTTAACTTGGTTCAGATTTTTAGAACAGAATATGAACATACCAAGCAAGTGAAAGACTCAACACTAGAGACATAGCAACCTAGCATATATGAAAAGCACAAGTGACTTCAACACATTCTACACATGCTAGTTGCATATCTCAATGGTGAACATTTTCAAGTTTTATGTTCATTAATCAGATTCACCATTCATAAAATAGCTCTACATACAACATGTATCAGTGATCAGAAGGAGCATAAGCTACAACATCATCATAAAGCATCGGAGCAAATACTATACAGAGCATAGTTACATTCTAAAGATTATATACATGAAGCTCTGAATGTAGATATGCAAGATGAAATGCAAAGATGCATAAGGATCCCAAAAGAAAAACAAAAATTCAGTTTATAAGACAAGAGCCAAAATGTTTCCCCCATCTAAAAAGGGAAACACACACCAAGCTCACCTCTCAACCTAGCAAAAGTTGATTGGTCCAAAGGCTTGGTGAAAATATCAGCCAACTGATGATGGGTATCGACATGGCGAAGGTCGATATCACCCTTCTCATAGTGGTCTCGCAGAAAATGAAAGCGCACATCAATGTGTTTGGTCTTGGAGTGCAGCTCGGGGTTCTTAGCAACGCTAATAGCACTCGTGCTATCACAAAGCAAGGGAACATGAGTAAAACTCAGAACAAAATCACGCAAAGTGGCCATCATCCAGAGTAACTGGGAACAGCAGTTAGCCGCAGCAACATACTCAGCCTCCGTGGTAGACTGGGCGACACTAGACTGCTTGTGAGAAGACCACGAAATAAGAGAAGAACCAATAAACTAGCAAGTCCCAGAAGTGGACTTGCGATCAATGCGACAGCCAGCAAAATCGGCATCGGAATAACCGCAAAGGGAGAGGGTGGAGGAAGCAGAATACCAAATCCCAAATTCTGGAGTGAAGGATAAGTACCTCATAATGCGCTTGACCGCCTGACGGTGCGAGGTGCGTGGCGACGACTGAAATCGCGCGCAAAGACACAACGCGAACTGAATGTCTGGGAGTGTTGTCGTCAGGTACAGCAGCGACCCGATCATACTTCGGTACTCCTTCTGGTCCACCGCTTCTCCATCCACATCCGCATCCAGGGCCGTCGTGGTCGACATGGGTGTTGGAAGAGGCTTGGCCTCACCCATATCGAACTTCTTCAATATGTCCTTGGTATACTTACCCTGGTGCACGAACGTCCCTTCCCGGGATTGCTTAATTTGCAACCCGAGGAAAATCGTCAACTCGCCCATCATGCTCATCTCAAATTCCCTGCTCATAGTGTCTGCAAACTTGGCAACTAAAGCATGAGAAGAACCACCGAAAATGATATCATCCACGTAAATATGGACCAAGAGAGAGTCATTGCCTTGCTTGAGGAGAAAAAGCGTTTTATCCACACATCCCATTTTAAAACCCTTAGCAAGCAAAAAGGTTTTCAACCTATCATACTAGGCTCTAGGGGCTTGTTTCAAACCATACAAAGCTTTGTGAAGTTTAAAAACATGGTTTGGAAACTTGGGATTTTCAAAACCGGGGGGTTGTCTCACATACACCTCCTCTTCTATGTAGCTGTTTAAGAAGGCACTCTTGACATCCATTTGAAAAAGTTTAAACCCTTTGGATGCAGCAAAAGCCAAGAGTATACTAATAGCCTCCAAACGAGCTACGGGAGCAAAAGTCTCCTCATAGTCTATCCCCTCCTTCTGATTATACCCCTGGGCTACAAGTCTGGCCTTGTTTCTCACAACATGGCCATCCTCTCCTTGTTTGTTTTTGAAAATCCATTTGTCCCAATTGGGTGACACTCAAAGGGAGGAGAAACTAGAAACCAAACCCGATTTCTTTCAAAATTTTCCAACTCCTCATGCATGGCATTGACCCAATCTGGATCCGTCAAAGCGTGTCCAACATCTCGGGGTTCAAAATCAGCAACAAATGCAGAATGAGCAAAGTGAGAGATTTGTTGTGACCTAGACCGAGTGACCCGATCGTTGATGTTCGCCGATCATCTGTTGAGGCGGGTGTTGGCGCTGGATGTGTCGTGGCGCCTCCCGAGCTGATGTAGCCTCCCCCTCAACAGCAGCTGGCGCCTCCTCGGGTACAAAGGGTTCCACTCGAGGTGGCGGATCCCACGGCCCCAAAGATGAAGAAGTGTTAGGGTCGTGAGTCGTAGTAGAAGCAGCTCCTTGCGGCACAGCAGGTGGAGGGGGTGCTGGATCATCCATACCTTCAGCACCCTCATCCTCGTCATCAAAAAGAGGCTCACAACCCTCATGATCACCTGCATGCTCAAAACGAGAAGAAGGACAAACCATGGTCTCGTCGAAGGTGACATCTGATGTCTCCATGACTCGGTTAGTGTCAAGGTTAAGTACACGATATGCGCGAGTATGAGTGCCATAACCCAAAAACACACCGTCAGAAGAACGAGACTCAAAATTGTCC
This sequence comes from Coix lacryma-jobi var. lacryma-jobi, assembly GCA_009763385.1. Classification (NCBI taxonomy): domain Eukaryota; kingdom Viridiplantae; phylum Streptophyta; class Magnoliopsida; order Poales; family Poaceae; genus Coix; species Coix lacryma-jobi. The sequence continues at coordinate 104,482,075 of CM019828.1, read as the reverse complement.
AGGTTGCCTTTCTTAAGTATAAAACAGTGGCAACCAAAGATTCTTAAATAACTCACCTTGGGCAGTTTTCCAAAATGCAACTCATAAGAGGTCTTTTTCAAGAAAGCTCGAAGAAAAATGCGGTTGGAAATGTAGCATGCAGTGCTCATCGCTTCGGCCCAATATCGCCTAGGAGTCCTATGCTCATCGAGCATCGTCCTGGCCATCTCTACAAGGGTCAGATTCTTCCTTTCTACAACACCATTCTGAGGCGGTGTGTAGGGGGAAGAAAACTGATGCTCTAAACCCAAAGAGTTACAAAACTTCTCAAATTCCGAATTCTTGAATTCGGAACCATTATCACTCCTAATAGCTCGCATCGAGTTCAAAGGGAACTCGTTCTGAAGACGCAAAATCAGATTGCGAGCAAAGGAGAAAGTCTCGGTCTTCAAAGCTAAAAAGAAGACCCACGAATATCTTGAAAAGTCATCAACAACAACAAGCACATACCACTTCCCCCCAACCGAGCTCACCCGAGCCGGACCAACAAGGTCCATGTGCAAAAGCTCTCCAGGGCACTTGGTCATGACCTGAGTCACTGGATGGTGGGGAGCGGAAACCATCTTCTCATGTCTACAAGAATGGCAAACAAGATCCTTCTCCATAGACAACTTGGGCAATCCTCGGATTAAGCCAAGTGAACTAAGCCTTGCGAGCAAGTCAAAGCTCAGGTGACCAAGTCTCCTATGCCACTTCCAAAGATCAGAGGAGGAAGGTCCAGCCAAAAGACAACGAGAAATTCCAAACGACTCCGAGAAGTCCGCATGAAAGACTTTTCCAAAGGGTGAAATCACACAAACAAGATTGCCCTAAGGATCCAAAATGCGACTGAGATTCGGTTTAAAACGAATCTCATAGTCGTCATCAAAGAGTTGCGAAATAGAAAGAAGGTTAAAATGCAAGTTAGAAACAAGAGCAACATCGCGCAACACAAAATGCTCATTAACGCACACCGACCCACGAGACTGAAGGACCAGATTAGCGACCAGAGGGGGGTGAATGGGAGCCTCAAATTCAACTCATGAATAGTACGGCCTTTGTCCTAGAAAGTCACCCCAAAAGCGAAGACTCGAGATGACCGGAGAGTTCACGACCTACGAGTAGGTGGATACCCCAGGAGATGTCCTAGTGGTACAGCGGAACCTCCAGAGAAACCCCAAAACCAACTGCCAAACCCACAGAACCAAACTGTACAATCAGCAGTTTCGCGGACTGTCCGGGGTCTGGGTCCCGGACTGTCCGCTGAACGCCGGACTGTCCGACACTGGGAGTCCGGACTGTCCGCAGGCAAAAACGCAGAAACCAAACAGTGCTGCAAGTCTGCTGGACAGGTCTCGGACTGTCCGCGGGTTTGTACCGCGGACTGTCCGCCGTTCACTTGACAGTGAACAGTCAGGGGTCTGCGCCTGACTGACTCTGAAGAATCCCGATCCGCGGACTGTCCGCCGTCAGGGGCGCGGACTGTCCGCCACCACCCAGAAAGCACAAACTTGCTCGGGTTCAAACACAAATCCAAATCGATCTCAACCAAATCGAGAGGAACTTCGATCAAACTCCTCCTAGGTGATCCTCTTTGTATTGGGGTGCTAATCCTAAGAAATCATCGCACCAATCCAAGTTAATCAAGAGAGATTCGCGGATCACCAAAAAAGGGGGAAGAACGAAGAACGAACACGAAATCAACCTGATCTGTGGATTCGTGAGGTTAGGAGAGAAATCCTTCGGTAGGAAGAAGGGGCTCACGACCAAGAACAAATTGATTCAAGTGGAATCGAAAATCATCTTGCGGAGAGGGAGAACAAGGCAAATCTCCGGGAGATGAAAAACCAAAACGAGAAGAACACAGAACACGATTCAATTTCAGCCGAAATTCCTCCACACGAGGAGACAACGAGAATACGGTCTCGTTTCCTCAAAAGATCCAAATACACAGAGGTATGATTTCTATCTCTGCGGATCGCTTGCAGCGAGGTATGATTAGAACCTAAGAAGAGGCCTAGAGAGAGAGAGAATGCTCAGGAACAAATGGCTGCAAGGATAGAGAGAGAGGAGGGGTGCCTCTCTTATTTATAGCCTAAAACAATAATCCCCTTTCTACCCCTAGATACAAGAGCGAAGTGGCCAACCCTAGGGGTATCCCGGTCCAACTCTGCTGATGGTTGATCTGACGGCCACGCGCCTTCCTCACCCTTAGCTTCGCCTCGACGCAAGCCTCAGGATGCCGCCACGTGCCGCCCAGTCGACCTCTGCGCCTACCTCGTGGATAGCCTCGCCTCCGCGCCAGCCTCCCCACGCCGCCACGCGTCGACCGTCCTTTTTGCGGACCTCCCCCCGGTTTTGAGGCCGAAACCGGGAAACCTGGGCCTTCCCCCGGTTTTGAGGCCGAAACTGGGAAGCCTGTCCTCAGGCTGAGTTTTGTGGCCCAAACTCAGAAACCCGTGCGCCTAGGTTTTGAGGCCCAAACCTGAAAATAGTCCACGCCGAGTTTTGAGGCTGAAACTCGGAAACCGGCCACCCCGAGTTTTGAGGCCCAAACTCAGAAACCGTCGAGGGTAGCTTTTTGAGGCTCAGCTACTGAACCCGTGCCATAGACGGGATGTGGTTCGCACACCCCGAGTTCCAGCACCGATGCCGGAGCATGTCCAGCCTTCACGCCGGGCATAGTGCATTCGCCATCCTTCTCGGCCTCCCGCCAAGTGTACGCCATCACCTTCCTCCCGACTCGGCCGATGCACCGCACATCCCCATGTGCTCTTGCTTTTCGACGCCACGTGCCAGCTACCACAGCTGGTCCTCAGGTCTCCCGGTCTATCGGACCAAGCTCCACGTCCGCCCTTCACCGCTCCCGGTCTGTTGGCATGGCACGTCCTTAATTGTCCTTCACCTCACCTTCGACCACTGCCCGAGCTCCGCACATGCACATCAACACAGCCAAGAGACATGTTGCCCGTTGATCGATCACTCATCACTCAGGAAGGGAACCACAAGGGCACATATCAACCTTGTGTTCTCAATCTCCCCCTTGATGAGTGCATCGTCAACTCATAGTAACCGTAACCGAAATAAAAAGAAGCAGAATTTGATAGAAGAAGAAAACTTATCCGAAATGTCCAAAAGCCAGAGAAAAGGCTGAAGAAGAACAAATCGAGATAAGCAAAACTTGGTCCCCAAAGACATGGGCAACGGTTTGACACAACCAAGCAAAAGATCAGAGCAACAACTCATCAAAGAGCAAAGCTCGACCAAAAACAAAGCACAAGACTTGGTTCCCAAAGACATGGGCAACGACTCGACGCAACCAAGTCAAAAACAAGCTAGTCCTCAAGAAGAGGCAGAAAGGGCTCAACACAACTAGCTGAGAGCTCAAAGCCACACTAAGACTGCATAACAAGCAGGTACTGCTAGTCCCTCAAGATAGAGGCACAGAGGCTCAACACAACCAGCAGTAAGCACGATACCAATCAAGAACCATCAAAACATGATGAAAAACAGCTAGTCCCTCAAGATAGTGGCACAGAGGCTCGACACAACTAGCTGAAACGATCGATATCAAATAAGAAACCAACTCGGAACAGGCACAGAAAAACTCCCCCCTCACTCAAAGAACTCCCCCTCAGCAAGTGAAGCATAAATTGCAAATTGACACCACCAGAAGCATTAGAAGCATTCTCCCCCTTGGGGGCAAATTGCAATCAAAAGAGAGGGGTAAAAGTTCAAGTAAGGAAGACGGAGCTAGATCATGCCTATCGGAGTCAAGCAAATGCACATGAGTTAAAAGTGCAAGTTAGCAGCTTCAGGTATATGCTCGAAAGAGTGAAAGAATGCTCTATGGAGTGCTGATCCGACTACTAAGCCACATGTAAAAGTGCTAGCAAAGGCTCAAACTGATCACCGAATACAGAATATAAATGCAGAAGCTTAGTGAGCAGTTTTAAGCCTTTTAGAAAAGGGTTTCACCATCAAAATAGCACTGAACATGTATATATAGGAAGTCAAACAAGTGCTAAACATGTATACAAGGTGAACTACCCCTAGCAAAGTTCAATCATCATGCTATAGAATGAAGCATAGACTTGTGTTTTCAGATTTTATCGGAGAAAATTTGCAGCGGTTATTACACAAGTTCAAATTCAGCATGTGATTGCGAGAGGTTGAAAGCTTGTCATTGCCTAACTTTCCAACCATGCTAAGCCTATGCATATGCAATCAGAAGCTTAAAGCATCGGTTTCGGCCTTACACTACACGGCTCAAGTTTAACTCAAAGTGCTATGAGAAACAGTCTCGATACCATGATGTGCTGACAAAGCAATCCCATCTCGATCTTTTCACTAACACATGGTTCATTTTAAGCAGAATATGAACTGTCCAAGCAAGTGAAAGACTCAGAACTAGAGACATAGCAACCTAGCATATATGAAATAGCTCAAATGACCTCAACACATCCTACACATGCTAGTTGCCAATCTCAATGGTGAACATGTATCAAATCTTAAGTTCTTTAAGCATGTTCATCATGCTGAAGAATACAGCTTAGCTCACACCATGTATCAGAGATCAAAAGGAGCCTAAGCTACAAGCAACATCATATATCATCGAAGCATACACTAATCAGAGCATAAGTTCATTCTCAAGAATATAGACATCAAGCTTAAAAATGCAAGATGCATAAATGATGAAGTCAGAATCGGGGCCAAAGCAAAACCAAAAAGACTCAAGACCCAAAAACAAAAAGGATCAGAAAGTCAGTCTATGGTACATCAAGCAAAATGCTTCCCCCATCTAAAAGCGGAAACACACACCAAGCTCACCTCTCAACCTAGCAAAAGTTGAGAGATCCAAAGGCTTGGTGAAAATATCTGCAACCTGGTTATCGGTGTCCACATGCCTAAGATCAATGTCGCCTTTCTCATAATGATCACGAAGAAAGTGAAAGCGAACATCGATGTGTTTGGTCTTGGAGTGAAGAACAGGGTTCTTTGCTACACTAATGGCAGAAGTGCTATCACAAAGCAAAGGTACCCGACTGAAATCTAGACCAAAATCACGCAAAGTAGCAACCATCCATAAAAGCTGCGAGGCACAAGAAGCATCGGCAACATACTCGGCTTCTGTAGTAGACTGAGCTACGTTCGACTGTTTGCGAGAAGACCACGAGACCAAAGAAGAGCCAAGAAACTTGTAACACCTCTGGTGTTTAAGCATGTAATTAACTTGACATATCATCATTAGCATCATTAATCATCTTGATCATGATTTCATGTGTATGCATTTGCTTAATGTACCTCTATTGCAAAAAAAAACCTTATTAGCCCACTTCTTCCTATAGGGGCAAAATGGTAATTTCACCTCTGTGCCTAGTTCTATGTAATTCTTGTTCAAATTTAGTGCCCTGATGTTTGTTGCTTTGATCAAAGTTCAAAAATCCGATTTGATTTGATTTTCCTTTTGCAAAACCCTAAAATCCCAAATCCTGGATTTATCCCCTTTTTGATAACTTTTTCAAAATTCAAAATTTTGAGTTGGTTCAAAAAGCAAAGTTGTGAATCTGATCAAGAGGAACAACTTTGGTATTTACAAATTTCAAAGTTTCTATATAAAATTTGCAGTAATTTCAAATTCATTCAAACTCCAGTTTTTGTCCCTTTTTGAGTTTTCAAAATTAATTCAAAAACTATTGAGTTTCAGAAAAAGTGTATATTAGCAAAGTTGTAGGTTTTAGCAAATGGAACAACTTTCATATTGGAAGATTTTCAAGTTTCAGTTTGAAATCCAGAGTAATTTTGATTTGAATCAAGTTTGAAAAAGTGTCCCCTTTTCTGTTTTTGAATATAGTTCAAAAACTATTTGGAATTTGAAAATGTTCATATTGACAAAGTTGTAGATCTCATTTTTCTGAGCAACTTTGGTATTTTGAGTTTTTGTCGCACAGTTCAATTTTTGGAAGTAATTTGCAAAATACAGAGATCAGCCAAAAGTCAAACCCTAAGACCTAGCCCTGTTCTTCTCCTACCGCGAGCTAGGGGGGGGGGCCCGGCCATGGCCAGCCCGCCGGCGCTGCGCGTGCCGCGTGCCTGGCTGCTCCCCACGCGCCACCAACCTGCCGCCGCTGTCTCCCTGTTCCCTCCGCGCCCGCACGCAAGCGCTGACCTTCCTTCCCGTCCCCTACAGTGCTCTGCGCGTCGCCGCCGCGTGGCCATCGCCGGCGAGCTTGCGCCCGAGCCCCGGCTGCACGCCAGTACCCCCGCCTGAGCGCAATCGAGTGCGCGTGCGTCCGCCGAGCTTATCCACCCCACCCCGAGCTCTCTACCGGCCCCTGGCCGCGGCTATATAAGCCCGCCGGAGCTTCGACCTCCGCACTCACCTCCGCCACCGTGGCCAGACCTCTCCGGAGCTCCCGCCGCTCATCCACCTAGCCCGAAAGCTCCGCCTTGAGCTCGTGAAGCTTTCCCACCCCCCAATTTCACCTTCCCCGCCTCCGTTTGCCCGGCGTAACCCCATCTTCCCAATCTCCGACGGAACACCGGTGAACTCGGGTTCGTGAAATTCGCCGTCTCCGGCCATGATCATCCCTCACCGACCCCCGTGTCGTGTTCCTCGGTTCCGCGCGACTCTAACCCGGCCCTTGCGGCCTCGTGTGTTGCGCAGGACCGCCGGATCGCCGGAGCGCCGCCGCGGTCGTCTCCTCCCTCGAGAACGTGCCGAGCCTCACCCTCGAGAACGAGTCGAGCCTCACCCTCGAGAACGAGTCGAGCCTCACCCTCGAGAACGAGTCGAGCCTCACCCTCGAGCCCTGCCTCCGACCCGTGGTAAGCATCCGAAGCCTCCGGCCTCTGCTTCCACTCCGCTTCGCCCGAGCCTCCAAGTCACGCCTCGGGCGGAGGCTTGTTTTTCCGCTTCGCCCGAGCCCAAGCCTCGGCGACGCATGCTCTCCGCTTCGCCCGAGTCAGGCCTCGGACGGAGGCTTACTTCTCCGTCTCGCCCGAGCCTCCGGGCCAGGCCTCGGACGAAGCTGTCGCTTCCGTCTCAACCGAGCCGTCTCGACCGAGCCCCGCGCGATTCGCCCGAGCCCCGCGATTCGCCGAGGCCGGCCTAGAAGGAGCACAGTGCTCTTCTCTTTTTCTGAGAGATGTGAATAGTGTTCTGTTTTCTTTTTTTTGTATGATTTTCTGTGTGCATCCAAAAATTCTGAAATTTTTGTGGTAGACTCTTTATGCTCTGGAGTATTTTATAAAAATATGAAACTTGAGTTTTGTGCAAAAATTTGAAAATGTAAAATTCCCCTTTTAATTGAAAAATGAAGGTTTTGGTATTTTTGGAGAGTGATTTATAACTCCAAAAATCATGAGACAAATTTTTGTGAGCTTCTTATGCCATGTTTAGTCTCTGGTAAAATTTTGAAGTCTTTTGGAACAAGTTGATTTTTGAGCTTTTATTTTAATTGTTAAATAGTGCCTTTTGCTAATTAATGTCTGATTTTATTTGAGCACCTTAATGACCTCCAAAAATTATGAAATTTGTTTTGCCATCTATCTACACCATAATGAACTTATGTGATTAATTTGGTAATTTTTGGAGCAACTTCATAAAATGACCTTTTTAATTAATTTAGGAAAATAGAAAAAGTGATTAGTGTTGGTAATAAGTGTTTGATGATGTGATCTTTGGATTGTTTGATGTTCATAGACCCATACCCCTCTGGTCTATGATGTTTGTGATGCCTTGTGATGATTATGCTTAAGTCATATAAAAGTTGCTTAATAAAGTTAGCTAATATTGCTAGAAAGGGATAAGTAATCTTTTGTCCACTTTAACAACCACTTATACTTTGCAAAGCTATACTCTAGTTTTATCCTATGCACTTTGTTCATACTAGCCTACTCATGTGCATGCATCATTGCATACGTATAGTGACCGAGGAAGAAGGACCTGAAGTCGAGGTAGCCACCGAAGGATCTGTCCCCGAGGCAACCCCGAGCTCCGGCACCTACACCACCAACCCCGAGTCCGTCCTTTTTGCCATTCAAGGCAAGCCCCGGTGCATTTAACCCTTCCTTGAATTTATAAAGTGATTTCCTTAAATGCTTTTGAGTTAAATTATTGCATTAGGTTTATAGGAGTTGAGTGATATCCTAACTGATGCATTATCCACCTTGACCACTGATACACCCGAAGCCTGCTTTTCAAAAGTATTTGAAAAATGCTTAGCAATGCTTATTGAATTAGACTTTGCAATAAAAATGCCAATTTCAAAAGTGTGATCACTGAAAGAAAACTTTATGGGAATTTGGTTTTACTTCCCGTTCGATGACTGCTTGCCTAGCTAGCATGTGGTCATGGTCGTGAAGAGGTTGTCCGCGCGTACGGTGCCGTCATGTTGTAGTCCGGGACTCAACAGTTGACACCGACCGGGACAGGGTTGAAAAACCGACAGGACCTGTACTCTTGGGTTAGAGTCCCGAGGTGCTTGTCGCTGGCGGAAAAATGTAGGGACCATCCGTATGGGGGCCTGCTGGTCAAGACTTGTAACTATTCACATACTACGGAAAGCTCTGGCTCCGAGAAATCCTTTATTGGACCGACAACCGTGCACTGGGAGTGGAGAGATGGCGGAAGTAGCATGTACCCACGTGGGTTAAAGTCCCGGATTGGAGTGGTGTACTGTACTTCCGGGTGGCGTAGGACCGGGCCCAATCTTGGAGGAATCGTGGTAGACGAGTTGGCATATGCAAGCTTGGGTGCTACATATGCAGTGTGGATAGGGATCCTCAGCTGAGTATTATTTATCCGGATTAACGTTGCTCCTCGGTTATGGAGACTTGGTCCACTGACTGTCAACGGAGAGTGGTTCTCAACTAGGAATGTTTTGAAATGTAAAATGAATCATGAATGATGAAGAATTGAGGAAGACTGAATCTTTCCAAAATAAAATAAGGTTTACAAAAATGTTTTTTTCCGCAAAATACTTGAACTTGCTTAAAGCTTTACCTTGACTACCCTAAGCCTCTCATACCTGAGTCTTCTCCCTTTTTCTTTAGTCGGGTAAGTCTTGTTGAGTACCTTTGTACTCAGGGTTTTATTACCCATGTTGCAGGTATGGCAGATTCCTCAGTATGCCTTGGACCCTGCTGTGTGACTGTTGTTCAGGAAGAGGCCGATGAGGCCGATGAGTGATTATTCACCCTCGGGCTGGGTGAAGTATCTTTACCCTTTAGTTGTTGTCATATGCTACTCTGCCAACTCTATCTATTTGAACTATGGTCTGTAATAACTTCACTTTAATTTTATGTTGAACCCTGGTTTGTAAAACTATTGTTATCTAAGTCTTCCGCTATTTACTCCGATGTTATTTGTCAAAATGTTCAAGAGATTGTAACTGAATTGTGAGATGATCCTGCGGACATCGGGCACTGATGTAGCCCAGTAGCGGAACCGGTCTTAATCTCTTGGCTGTACGGATCGACTGTCAGTGGTTGACGGTGATCAGTGGGCCATGGGATTAGGGCCGTTACGTTACAGAGTGGTATCGGAGCATCTCACTATGACGTTGCAATCTTTTTGCGAAAACTTCAAAATGTTTTTAGCAAAAACTAAACTTGACTATTTTGAGTCCAAATTGCTTCTCTCATCTCATCTTGTCTTTGGCAACTAGTAGCAAGACAACTTGTATAAGCCCTATGTACCTTACCTTAGTAGTTGCATTGCCTTGTTCCGTAGGAACGATTCATGCATCATGTCATATTCACTTAAGTAAATAAAAGAGTTCGTTGGGATAGTGTACCTATACCTTTTTCTTGCTAGCCTTTCTCATCTATAACCTCTTGTCCAGATATGGCCATTATCAAGCGGACTGCCCGCAAGTCGACTGGACCGAACGGTGTGCCGCGTCACCAGCTGGCGCCACGCACCGGAGAAGAGACTGGAGAATCCTCCAATGGTCGTCGCTTTCCCCGCCGCACCCGCAAGCAGCTGAAGGAGGAAATCAAGAATCTGAAGGCTGAAATGGAGAACATGGAGCATGACTTCTACCTTTCCCGCCTGGAGTTTTATGAGGCACGAGCTTCCCTGGAGCAGGCCAACCGGAACACGGTTCGCGCTATCGAGCAGCGCAATGATGCTTGGACCCGCGAGGACGTTACCAGAGCCCAGCTCCATGGACTGCAGCAATACACCGCCCAAATCGAGCAGTTCAATGATATGCTTCATGAGGAAGTACACCAGCTGCACGACCAGCTTCACCCCGTGATTCCACCAGTTGCTGAGGACCCCGAAGACGGAGTCGTGGAGGAACCTGAAATGGAACACGAGCCCGATCAGAATGAGGAAGTGGAACCTGTTGAAGATGTCCACGTTGAAGATGAAGATGAGGAGGAAGAGCCTGAGCTTATCATCGAGGATGATGATGATGACGAAGAGTTGATCTTCATCGATGATGACTAGACTCCTTGTGTCTATACCATCTGCTTACCTAAAACCTTAGTCTAGGTTTGGGGGCGTTAGTCTGTCTGTTGCCAAGTCTGGCATGTATCTTTCTTTTCGTACCTTTTCCCCTTATCAGTCTGTTGTCATCTTTATCAAGCCAGCTATCTTTGTATCAGTGAAGTTGTCAATCAAGTTGTTTCAGAACCTTTGTCCATATATGCTGAGTTCCGAGTCGCTTATACAGATGCCTGTGAACACCCGTACCGGAGCTGGAGGTTCTGATGATGCCAACATCCCAAACCCTCCACCTGTCCCAGCTACCCTAGCAGATGCCATTGCAGCCCTGGCCGCCGCTGCCAATCTGATGGCTCAGAACCAAGGACAGCAGAATGTTGGTCACCGTGGTCGTCACAACCAAGAGACCACCTATGTGGATTTCACTGAAACCCGTCCACCGGTTTTCACCAGAGCCGATGAACCCCTCGAAGCTGATGATTGGCTCCGCACCATGGAGCAGAAGTTTGGTCTCATCCGATGCACTGAAATCCAGAAGCCCCGGTTTGCTTCGCAGCAGCTTCGTGGCCCAGCAAGCGCTTGGTATGCCAACCTCTTGGCTGCCCAGCCTGAAGGTCATGAGTTGACCTGGGAAGAGTTCCGCACCGCTTTCCGTGCACACCACATCCCATCAGGTCTGATGAAGATGAAGCTTGATCAGTTCCTAGCCCTGCAGCAGAAGGACTCCACAGTGATGCAGTATGTGGGTCAATTCAACCATCTGAGTCAGTATGCAGCGGAATATGTCAACACGGATGAGAAGAAGAGAGACTGTTTCCTTAGGGGATTGCACCCTAAGATTCGCAGAAGCATGTCAAACAACCTGACCGGTTCTTATCATGAGGCTGTTGACCGGGCAGTTGCTTTTGAAGAGAGTAACCGTCAGTACCAAGAGGAGAAGAAGAAGAAGAAAGCAGGATCTAGCAGTTTCTCCAGCAACCATAAGCGCCCAAGAATCATCTACCACCCCAGCCACCACCAAAACCGTGCCCCATACCCCCATCAGCAAGTGGTCGTTCGTACCGCGGCCACCACCCACAATGCCAACCAGCAAAGTGCCACTCAGCCGAACGCCCCCGGTGTTCGTGTCACCACCCCACAAACAGCTTACAACCATCCATGCTACAACTGTGGCCAAGTTGGTCACTGGTCTCGCGAGTGCCCAAAACCCAAGAAGAATGCCCAGCATGCACAGAAAGGCCTTGGAGGATCACAGCAGCAGCACCGTGCACCTCAGCAGCACGTCCAGAAGGGCAAGCTTGTCAGGAAGCACGGGCAAGTCTACTTCACCACCGTCAGTAACATCCCAGAAGGAGAGCCCATCATGCTCGGTAGGTTCCCTGTTGCCAATCATCCTGCAGTCGTCTTGTTTGATTCTGGTGCATCGCATTCCTTCATCAGTCGCACTTTTGTCATCAAGCATGAGTTGCCCATGGGGGAGTTAAAAGAAAGTTTTTGCATACTTTCGCCTGGAGGGCGGATAAATACTAAGGAAGTGGTCCGCAGTATACCAGTAATGTTGGGGAAACATGTCTTTCCTACCACCATGATAGTACTGCGCGATCAAGAGATAGATGTCATCTTAGGCATGAATTGGATGTGTCAGTATAAAGCCATGATAGACATCTTGAATAGAGTTGTGAGAGTGGATATTCCTAACAGTACCTCCAAACTCTTTCTCCAACTTCCAATGCCTCAAAAACCAGTAACCACCCAGTTGAATACCGCCTGTGTTCCGGAAGTCAGGGATATCCCTGTGGTCTGCGAGTTCCCTGATGTCTTTCCAGAAGATTTACCTGGTCTGCCTCCCGACCGTGATGTTGAGTTTGCTATAGAGCTAAAGCCCGGGACTGCTCCTATATCCCGTAGAGCTTATCGAATGCCTCCCAGAGAGTTGGCAGAACTGAAGATCCAATTGCAAGAGCTATTGGATAAGGGTCTCATTCGCCCAAGTTCATCTCCTTGGGGCTGTCCTGCTATCTTTGTGAAGAAGAAGGACAAAAGCCTTCGTCTGTGCGTTGACTATCGCCCGCTCAACGAGGTCACCATCAAAAATAAATATCCCTTGCCTCGCATTGATCTTCTGTTTGACCAGTTATCTGGAGCCAGAGTGTTTTCCAAGATCGACCTCAGATCTGGCTATCATCAAATAAAAATTCGTCCCGAAGATATTCCCAAAATAGCTTTCACCACCAGATACGGCCTATATGAGTACTTGGTCATGTCTTTTGGCTTGACCAATGCCCCCGCTCATTTCATGTATCTCATGAACTCTGTGTTCATGCCAGAGCTCGATAAATTTGTAGTCGTGTTCATTGACGACATCCTTGTTTATTCAAGAACTCCTGAAGATCATGCCAAGCATCTTCGTGTCGTTCTCTCTCGTCTCAGAGATCACCAGCTGTATGCCAAGTTCAGTAAATGTGAATTCTGGCTAAATCGAATTCAATTCCTTGGTCATGTCCTGTCCGCTGAAGGTGTGTCAGTTGACCCTGGAAAAGTGGCAGATATCTTGGATTGGAAGCCACCTACCACTGTCCGCGAAGTTCGCAGCTTCATGGGAATGGCTGGATACTATCGTCGTTTCATCCAAGACTTCTCCAGAGTTGCCAAGCCTATCACAGAGTTGTTGAAGAATTCCGTGGATTTTGTTTGGTCAACAGCCTGTGAGCAAGCTTTTCAAGCCTTGAAGAAACTACTAACTACATCACCAGTCCTAGCTCAACCAGACATCGAGAAACCCTTTGATGTATACTGTGATGCATCTGGTACTGGGTTAGGCTGTGTTTTGATGCAAGAAGGTCGAGTGATCGCTTATGCCTCACGGCAGCTTAGGCGACATGAGGAGAATTATCCAACCCATGACCTTGAATTAGCAGTAGTGGTGCATGCTTTGAAGATATGGCGTCATTATCTGTTGGGCAGTACCTGCAATGTGTACACTGATCATAAGAGCCTGAAGTATATCTTCACTCAAGTAGAGTTGAACATGAGGCAGAGAAGATGGCTTGAGTTGATTAAAGATTATGATCTCGAAGTACATTGCCATCCGGGTAAGGCAAATGTAGTTGCCGATGCCCTCAGTCGCAAGTCATACTGCAGCTGTCTGACGACGAAGCCCTATGATCTTTCCTTGTGTCATGCTCTTGAAAGGATGGGTATTGAGATAGTTCCGCAAGGAAGCCTGAACAATGTCAGGATAGAAACATCGGTCAAGGAACAAGTCATCGCTGCACAGAAAGATAACCCTGGAATCAAGCACATCATCGAAAAGGTCCAGACCGGTAAGACTGATTGTTTCAGGATCGATGATGTAGGAGTTGTTTGGTTCAAGAACCGTCTAGTAGTTCCCAAGGTGCCTGAGTTGAGACAGTTGATCCTTGATGAGGCACACCTGTCTAGGTTTTCCATCCACCCCGGCAGCAACAAGATGTACCAGGATCTAAGGCAGAGATTCTGGTGGACAAAGATGAAGATTGAAATCGCTCGCTATGTCGCTCGCTGTGATACTTGTTAGAAAGTCAAAGCCGTGCACATGAAGCCTGGAGGAGAATTGCAGCCTTTATCTGTACCTGCCTGGAAGTGGGGAGATATCAGTATGGATTTTATCAATGGATTACCCAAGACTCAAAAGGGATTCGATTCCATTTGGGTGATAGTGGACCGTCTCACGAAGCAAGCTCACTTCCTACCGGTCAAAACAAGTTATACCGCCCCAACTTATGCCACCTTGTACAAGAACAACATAGTAAAACTCCATGGCATACCCAAGACCATCATCTCAGATCGTGGTACTCAGTTTGTCGCTAAGTTCTGGAAAGCGTTCCATGCCTCGCTTGGAACCAAGCTCTTGCATAGTACAGCATATCATCCACAAACAGATGGACAAACTGAGCGAGTCAACCAAGTGTTAGAGGATATGTTGAGAGCATGTGTGCTCACCTTCGCAGATACTTGGGATGACTGTTTGCCCTTGGCAGAGTTCTCATATAATAACAGTTATCAAGAAAGCATCAAAATGGCACCCTTTGAAGCACTATACGGTCGTCGTTGTCGTACACCCCTCAGTTGGTCTGAGCCCGGAGAAAGAGAATTCTTTGGAGTTGACCTGGTCAAAGATATGGAAGAGAAAGTCAAGCAGATACAAGAGAACATGAAGATTGCCCAATCCCGACAGAAGAGTTATGCTGACAAGAGACGTCGACCTCTGAAGTTTCAAGTTGGAGATTACGTATATCTCAAGGTCTCACCAACCAAAGGAGTCACTCGTTTTGGAGTCAAGGGAAAGTTAGCACCCCGCTACATTGGTCCGTTTGAGATCTTGGAATGTTGTGGCAAGGTAGCTTACAAGCTGAAGTTGCCCGATCATCTCTCTGCTGTCCACAATGTTTTCCATGTCTCCCAACTCAAGAAGTGCCTCCGAGTACCAGAACATGTCGTGGAAGTTGAAGGTGTCGAGCTAGAGCCTGATCTATCCTACTCGGAATATCCAGTTCGCGTGTTGGATCACAAAGATCGAGTTACTCGAAGAACTACCACAAGGTGGTACAAAATCCAGTGGAACCAGCACTCTGAAGAAGAAGCTACTTGGGAATCTGAAGACTTCTTGGCAAAGAACTATCCCGACTTTCTCGAATCCCTGTCTATGTAAAGTTTTGCCTTTATCCCTTCTTTGTCCTTTCTTAAGACGCAGAATCTCGGGGCGAGATTTCTTTAAGGGGGGAAGGCTGTAACACCTCTGGTGTTTAAGCATGTAATTAACTTGACATATCATCATTAGCATCATTAATCATCTTGATCATGATTTCATGTGTATGCATTTGCTTAATGTACCTCTATTGCAAAAAAAAAACCTTATTAGCCCACTTCTTCCTATAGGGGCAAAATGGTAATTTCACCTCTGTGCCTAGTTCTATGTAATTCTTGTTCAAATTTAGTGCCCTGATGTTTGTTGCTTTGATCAAAGTTCAAAAATCCGATTTGATTTGATTTTCCTTTTGCAAAACCCTAAAATCCCAAATCCTGGATTTATCCCCTTTTTGATAACTTTTTCAAAATTCAAAATTTTGAGTTGGTTCAAAAAGCAAAGTTGTGAATCTGATCAAGAGGAACAACTTTGGTATTTACAAATTTCAAAGTTTCTATATAAAATTTGCAGTAATTTCAAATTCATTCAAACTCCAGTTTTTGTCCCTTTTTGAGTTTTCAAAATTAATTCAAAAACTATTGAGTTTCAGAAAAAGTGTATATTAGAAAAGTTGTAGGTTTTGACAAATGGAACAACTTTCATATTGGAAGATTTTCAAGTTTCAGTATGAAATCCAGAGTAATTTTGATTTGAATCAAGTTTGAAAAAGTGTCCCCTTTTCTGTTTTTGAATATAGTTCAAAAACTATTTGGAATTTGAAAATGTTCATATTGACAAAGTTGTAGATCTCATTTTTCTGAGCAACTTTGGTATTTTGAGTTTTTGTCGCACAGTTCAATTTTTGGAAGTAATTTGCAAAATACAGAGATCAGCCAAAAGTCAAACCCTAAGACCTAGCCCTGTTCTTCTCCTACCGCGAGCTAGGGGGGGGGCCCGGCCATGGCCAGCCCGCCGGCGCTGCGCGTGCCGCGTGCCTGGCTGCTCCCCACGCGCCACCAACCTGCCGCCGCTGTCTCCCTGTTCCCTCCGCGCCCGCACGCAAGCGCTGACCTTCCTTCCCGTCCCCTACAGTGCTCTGCGCGTCGCTGCCGCGTGGCCATCGCCGGCGAGCTTGCGCCCGAGCCCCGGCTGCACGCCAGTACCCCCGTCTGAGCGCAATCGAGTGCGCGTGCGTCCGCCGAGCTTATCCACCCCACCCCGAGCTCTCTACCGGCCCCTGGCCGCGGCTATATAAGCCCGCCGGAGCTTCGACCTCCGCACTCACCTCCGCCACCGTGGCCAGACCTCTCCGGAGCTCCCGCCGCTCATCCACCTAGCCCGAAAGCTCCGCCTTGAGCTCGTGAAGCTTTCCCACCCCCCAATTTCACCTTCCCCGCCTCCGTTTGCCCGGCGTAACCCCATCTTCCCAATCTCCGACGGAACACCGGTGAACTCGGGTTCGTGAAATTCGCCGTCTCCGGCCATGATCATCCCTCACCGACCCCCGTGTCGTGTTCCTCGGTTCCGCGCGACTCTAACCCGGCCCTTGCGGCCTCGTGTGTTGCGCAGGACCGCCGGATCGCCGGAGCGCCGCCGCGGTCGTCTCCTCCCTCGAGAACGTGCCGAGCCTCACCCTCGAGAACGAGTCGAGCCTCACCCTCGAGAACGAGTCGAGCCTCACCCTCGAGAACGAGTCGAGCCTCACCCTCGAGCCCTGCCTCCGACCCGTGGTAAGCATCCGAAGCCTCCGGCCTCTGCTTCCACTCTGCTTCGCCCGAGCCTCCAAGTCACGCCTCGGGCGGAGGCTTGTTTTTCCGCTTCGCCCGAGCCCAAGCCTCGGCGACGCATGCTCTCCGCTTCGCCCGAGTCAGGCCTCGGACGGAGGCTTACTTCTCCGTCTCGCCCGAGCCTCCGGGCCAGGCCTCGGACGAAGCTGTCGCTTCCGTCTCAACCGAGCCGTCTCGACCGAGCCCCGCGCGATTCGCCCGAGCCCCGCGATTCGCCGAGGCCGGCCTAGAAGGAGCACAGTGCTCTTCTCTTTTTCTGAGAGATGTGAATAGTGTTCTGTTTTCTTTTTTTTGTATGATTTTCTGTGTGCATCCAAAAATTCTGAAATTTTTGTGGTAGACTCTTTATGCTCTGGAGTATTTTATAAAAATATGAAACTTGAGTTTTGTGCAAAAATTTGAAAATGTAAAATTCCCCTTTTAATTGAAAAATGAAGGTTTTGGTATTTTTGGAGAGTGATTTATAACTCCAAAAATCATGAGACAAATTTTTGTGAGCTTCTTATGCCATGTTTAGTCTCTGGTAAAATTTTGAAGTCTTTTGGAACAAGTTGATTTTTGAGCTTTTATTTTAATTGTTAAATAGTGCCTTTTGCTAATTAATGTCTGATTTTATTTGAGCACCTTAATGACCTCCAAAAATTATGAAATTTGTTTTGCCATCTATCTACACCATAATGAACTTATGTGATTAATTTGGTAATTTTTGGAGCAACTTCATAAAATGACCTTTTTAATTAATTTAGGAAAATAGAAAAAGTGATTAGTGTTGGTAATAAGTGTTTGATGATGTGATCTTTGGATTGTTTGATGTTCATAGACCCATACCCCTCTGGTCTATGATGTTTGTGATGCCTTGTGATGATTATGCTTAAGTCATATAAAAGTTGCTTAATAAAGTTAGCTAATATTGCTAGAAAGGGATAAGTAATCTTTTGTCCACTTTAACAACCACTTATACTTTGCAAAGCTATACTCTAGTTTTATCCTATGCACTTTGTTCATACTAGCCTACTCATGTGCATGCATCATTGCATACGTATAGTGACCGAGGAAGAAGGACCTGAAGTCGAGGTAGCCACCGAAGGATCTGTCCCCGAGGCAACCCCGAGCTCCGACACCTACACCACCAACCCCGAGTCCGTCCTTTTTGCCATTCAAGGCAAGCCCCGCTGCATTTAACCCTTCCTTGAATTTATAAAGTGATTTCCTTAAATGCTTTTGAGTTAAATTATTGCATTAGGTTTATAGGAGTTGAGTGATATCCTAACTGATGCATTATCCACCTTGACCACTGATACACCCGAAGCCTGCTTTTCAAAAGTATTTGAAAAATGCTTAGCAATGCTTATTGAATTAGACTTTGCAATAAAAATGCCAATTTCAAAAGTGTGATCACTGAAAGAAAACTTTATGGGAATTTGGTTTTACTTCCCGTTCGATGACTGCTTGCCTAGCTAGCATGTGGTCATGGTCGTGAAGAGGTTGTCCGCGCGTACGGTGCCGTCATGTTGTAGTCCGGGACTCAACAGTTGACACCGACCGGGACAGGGTTGAAAAACCGACAGGACCTGTACTCTTGGGTTAGAGTCCCGAGGTGCTTGTCGCTGGCGGAAAAATGTAGGGACCATCCGTATGGGGGCCTGCTGGTCAAGACTTGTAACTATTCACATACTACGGAAAGCTCTGGCTCCGAGAAATCCTTTATTGGACCGACAACCGCGCACTGGGAGTGGAGAGATGGCGGAAGTAGCATGTACCCACGTGGGTTAAAGTCCCGGATTGGAGTGGTGTACTGTACTTCCGGGTGGCGTAGGACCGGGCCCAATCTTGGAGGAATCGTGGTAGACGAGTTGGCATATGCAAGCTTGGGTGCTACATATGCAGTGTGGATAGGGATCCTCAGCTGAGTATTATTTATCCGGATTAACGTTGCTCCTCGGTTATGGAGACTTGGTCCACTGACTGTCAACGGAGAGTGGTTCTCAACTAGGAATGTTTTGAAATGTAAAATGAATCATGAATGATGAAGAATTGAGGAAGACTGAATCTTTCCAAAATAAAATAAGGTTTACAAAAATGTTTTTTTCCGCAAAATACTTGAACTTGCTTAAAGCTTTACCTTGACTACCCTAAGCCTCTCATACCTGAGTCTTCTCCCTTTTTCTTTAGTCGGGTAAGTCTTGTTGAGTACCTTTGTACTCAGGGTTTTATTACCCATGTTGCAGGTATGGCAGATTCCTCAGTATGCCTTGGACCCTGCTGTGTGACTGTTGTTCAGGAAGAGGCCGATGAGGCCGATGAGTGATTATTCACCCTCGGGCTGGGTGAAGTATCTTTACCCTTTAGTTGTTGTCATATGCTACTCTGCCAACTCTATCTATTTGAACTATGGTCTGTAATAACTTCACTTTAATTTTATGTTGAACCCTGGTTTGTAAAACTATTGTTATCTAAGTCTTCCGCTATTTACTCCGATGTTATTTGTCAAAATGTTCAAGAGATTGTAACTGAATTGTGAGATGATCCTGCGGACATCGGGCACTGATGTAGCCCAGTAGCGGAACCGGTCTTAATCTCTTGGCTGTACGGATCAACTGTCAGTGGTTGACGGTGATCAGTGGGCCATGGGATTAGGGCCGTTACGTTACAAAACTGACAAGTCCCAGAAGTAGACTTGCACTCAAGCCGACAGCAGGCAAAATCCGCATCAGAATAACCACAAAGCGAAAGAGTCGAAGAAGAAGAGTACCAAAGTCTGAACTCAGGAGTGTATCGGAGGTACCTCATGATGCGCTCGACTGCTTGCTTGTGGGAAGTTCGAGGGGACGCCTGAAAACGAGCGCACAGACACACAGGAAACTGTATATCTGGCCTCATCGCCGTCAGGTACAGAAGCGAGCCGATCATGCTCCTGTACTCCTTCTGATCAACAGGCTCTCCGTTGTGGTCCGCATCAATCGCAGCAGTCGTCGGCATGGGCGTCGTAAGAGGCTTGGCCTCGCCCATGTCGAATTTCTTCAGGATGTCCTTCGTGTATTTTCCTTGATGCACAAACGTCCCATCTCGGGTTTGCTTAATTTTCAACCCGAGGAAGAAAGTCAACTCGCCCATCATACTCATCTCGAACTCCCTACTCATAGTGTCTGAAAACTTTGCAACAAGCGCATGAGAGGAGCCACCAAAGATGATGTCATCCACGTAAATCTGGACTAACAGAGTATCATTGCCTTGCTTGAGGAGAAACAAAGTTCTATCGACAGGTCCCATTTTAAAACCCTTGGAGAGTAAAAAGTTTTATCAAATGATCATACCACGCTCTCGGGGCTTGTTTCAAACCATACAACGCTTTTGAAAGTTTATAAACATGGTTTGGAAACTTGGGATCCTCGAAACCAGGGGGTTGCCTAACATAAACCTCTTCCTCTATGTACCCATTCAAGAAAGCACTCTTGACATCCATCTGGTAAAGCTTAAAACCCTTCGAAGTAGCAAAGGCTAGAAGGATTCTAATGGCTTCTAAATGGGCTACAGGGGCAAAGGTTTCTTCATAGTCTATCCCCTCTTTTTGGCAGAAACCCTGGGCTACTAACCTAGCCTTGTTCCTCACTACCATCCCATCCTCACCCTCTTTGTTCTTGAAAACCCATTTGGTACCTATAGGGTGGCATTCTGGTGGAGGTGGAACTAGGGTCCAAACTTGGTTTTGCTCAACGTTTTCTAACTCCTCATGCATGGCATTAACCCAGTTAGAATCAGAAAGGGCGTGTCCAACATCTTTGGGCTCAAAAGAAGCAACGAATGCAGAATGAGCAAAGTGAGAGACTTCATACGCTCGCGACTGCGTGACTCGCTGGTCGATGCCGCCGATCATCTGCTGCGGGGGGTGAACTTGCTGAATGCTTCGGGGCACTTGCCTCACCGAAGTCGCCTCCCACTCGCCAGATGCAGTCGCTCCCTCAGGTGCAGCGGGTGCTCGCTGGAGAGGTGGCTCAAGAGGACCCCAAGAAGAAGATGTAGTGGGATCGGGTCCTCGAGCTGAAGTAGACATCGAAGGGTCGACGGGGGCAGCCAGTGGAGTTGGCTCGGGATCACCCCAATCGGCATTCTCCTACTCCTCCTCCACAAAGATGGTCTCTCCCAGCTCCTGTTCTCCTGCAACATCAAAAGCAGAAGAAACACAAGGCATAGTCTCGTCGAATGTGACCTCGCAGGTCTCCACTATCCGGTTAGTTTCAAGGTTAAGAACTTGATAAGCACGCGAATGCGAAGCATAACCAAGAAACACGCCATCAGCAGAGTGAGATTCAAATTTGTCCAAATTGCCTTGCTTCAGGATAAAGCACTTACACCCAAACACCCGAAAATGAGACACCTTGGGTACCCGTCCAAAACGCAACTCATAAGAAGTTTTCTTCATGAAAGCTCGAAGAAAGATGCGATTTGAAACATGGCAAGCGGTGTTGATTGCCTCGGCCCAAAAATGCCTAGGAGTTCTATGCTCATCGAGCATCGTCCTGTCCATCTCAACAAGGGTCCGGTTCTTGCGCTCAACAACACCGTTCTGCTAGGGGACATAAGGAGAAGAAAACTGATGCTTGATTCCATTAGAAGAACAGAAAGAGGCAAACTGAGAGTTATCAAACTCAGTACCATTGTCGCTACAAATAGCTCTAATGGTATCAGGAGGAAACTCAGTTTTCAACCTCAAAATCAAATCATGAGCAAAAGGAAAATCTTCATCCTTACCCTCCATAAAGAACACCCAAGAGTACCTCGAAAAATCATCAACGATCACTAGAACGTACCACTTCCCACCCGCTGAGCAAACCCGAGCTGGACCAACTGTGTCCATGTGAAAAAGCTCGCCGGGTCGCTTTGCCATCACCTGATTAACAGGTGGGTGAGAAGCAGCAACCATCTTCCCGTGACGACAAGGATGGCAAACAAGGTCCTTCGGAAACTTAAGCTTGGGCAATCCTTGGATTAGGCCAAGTGAGCTAAGTCTTGCAAGCAAGTCAAAACTCAAGTGACCGAGCCTCCTATGCCACTTCCACAAATCAGAAGAAGGACCAGCCATCAAACATCTAGCAGAGCCGAAAGAACGAGAAAAGTTGGCTCTGAAAACACGGCCAAAAGGGACGATCTAACAAACAAGATCTCCCCGAGGGTCTAAAACACGACTCAAACCCTTCTTAAAGCGCACTTCACAATCATCCTCAAGAAGTTGCGAAACGGAAAGCAAATTGTAATGCAAGATCGAAACCAAAGCAACATCCTTAAGGACAAAGTTCTCATTGAGTTGAATAGCTCCTTGAGAAACAACCTTACCTCTACTATTATCCCCGAAAGTGATGTACTCCTTGTGCATCACGGGGCTAAGGCTGGAGAACTATTCCTTCTTTCTGGTCATGTGGCGCGAACACCCGGAATCCATGAGCCACATGTTCTCCAACCGAAGTTCCTGCATCAATAGAAAGGTAGGAAGTGAGCATATGGCACAATACTGGGGTTAGTATACAGAGAAGGATACCAGTGTTGTGTCATAGGCCCAGAAAAAGTGTTAGCAGCAACACCAAACTATCCTCGTCCCATGGATGGATAGCGATCACCACCGACCTAAAAGGGTGGTCCGCTATGGAACAGAAACCCTCCAAACTGACCAACCTATCCCATCTGAGCAGAGCGATCACCACCATACTGAAAAGGTGGTCCGCTATGGGACATAACAGTAAAGCCTCTTACACCCGGCTCACAGTCGTATTGAGGACGACCGGAACCGCGACAGGCACGACCACCACCCTGTGGTCTTGCTGCCTGGGGCCTAGCAACCTGAGGAGTTGCACCTCCAAGTCTAGCGCCCTGCCTCTGAACTCCCCAACCTTGCACACCATGGAGAGGGTGGTGCCTGGCCTGGATGTTCAGCTCCAACTCCTTCCTAGCATCTCTCTTCCTCCGAAAGCAAAACTCAGCTAGGTGACCCTCACGATGACAGTACTCGCACTCAAACCTCACCACTCTCTTGGGTTGTTGGTTCCTAAAGTTGCGAGGGTTGTTCACACTGGCTGGCTGCTTGCCTCTCGGAAGGGGATCACTAGAGACGTCAGGAAGGGTGTCAAGTGTGTTCCTAACATGATTAGGTTTGGGAATCCAGACTTGCTTGCGAGGTGGAGCCTTGGGAGGTTCATCAAGGATACCATCCTTGGTGATAGGCTTGGGCGGCTCAGGTGGGGTGATCTTGGTAAGCTTAGGGATAGCGGATGGCTTCTCACTTGGGTTCACTCCGCTAAACTCACCGATCTTGCCAAAGATACTAGCTCCCTTCCTACCTGAAGCAAAGCCTACTCCCGAGCAATCAGTTCCCCTCTTGAACTGACTGATCATCATGCCCCACTGCGGCTCACTGCATGACACCCAACTCAGGATGGACCGAAGGTATGTGTTTTCCTCCTCGATTTGCATCCTGTCATGCCGACAGTTGGCAATCTCAAGCTCCATCCCCACGCATCGCTCATATTGAGCGGACAAAGTGCTAACTGAGCTGGCCTTCAAGGCTTCAGCAAACTTGGCATTAACTTCTGCCAACTCAGTTCGCAAGCTAGGACAAAGCTTGCACGCACCAAGCAGGAAGGACCTTCCCTTCACTTCCTCCAGCTCCTTCTTCAGGGAGGGACACTCTTTGCAATCACCTACCAAGTCTAGCCTACTCTTCAGCTCATCATACACCTCAATCAAAGAGGCATACTTGGTTTGCAAGGTGGCAAAGTTTGTCATATGCATCGTGCACTCCTCACTCTCCTCCACATCAGCCACCTTTACCTCAGACTTAGCGTACTCAAGCTCCTTAAGAACCTCATTCATCTTAGCCTTAAACTCATTGCGCTCTCGGATAGCTCGCTTGAGTTGCTTGTCCTGAGAGAGAACTATGTCGACAAGAGAATCGCACTCACCGGTAAGACGATCGACAAGAGAAGAGGTTGATACCTCGGAAGCATCATCGTCGTCGTCGTCGGTGTCGGCGTCCTTTGCCTGGCATTTAGCGTCCTCTTCGTCCAAGGCCATGGTGCAGAGACCCTTGGAGGAATGGCCGAAGAAGTAGAGTCCGTTGAAGCATTCTTCAGTCTTGTGCTCGGACCCATCATCGCTGGAATCGCCGTCGGAGGTCTTCTCGCCGTCACTGATGGTGGCGAGGAAGGCACGCCGACCGGCGTCGAAAGCCTTCTTCGTGTCCTCTCGGCGATAGCTGCCCTTCTTCTTCTTCCCGGTCTTGTTCTCTGGCTTGACCTTGCGCCTGGAGTTGCGGTTCTTGCCGGGGAAGTTCTTGTCGTTCTTGGGGCAATTCGCCATGAAGTGGTCTAGATCACCACACTTGTAGCAGCCCTCGCGTGCGCCACCACGCCGGCGATTCAGGCAGTTGTTGTGAAACCGCGGGAACCGGGTGATGACGAGGGCGAGCTCGTCGTCTCCAACCGCCTCCAACTGCTCCTCCGTGACTGTAAGCAAAGATCACAGCAAAAACAGAGGAGGTGAGGGGTCAGCAGAGAAAGTTGATCCACCTGTGCCAGAGACCAAAGCCATGGTATGTGAAGATGGGTTCTTCAGCTTGGCCTGAGTCAGGTGATCGATCTCGGTGGACTTGAGCTTGCTGAACAGCTCGTCCACGGTGAGGGTGTCATAAGATGTAGACTCTATGATGATTGACACCTTCACCTCCCATACCCTCCGATCCAGGGCGTATAGCAACTTGAGAGCCCTCTCATGATCGTCATAGGTTAGGTTAGCCTGATTGGCACGCATCTTGTTCACAATCGTTTGGAAACGAGCGAACATGGCGTCAATCGTCTCTCCCACCAACTGAACAAAGTTCTCGTACTCGCGCTTGTACGCCTCGAAGAGTCTGGTCTTGACCTGAGCGGTCCCCTCGTGATAGCTCTGAAGCTTCACCCAGATCTCTCGTGCCGTCTCAAGCTCAGAGACACGCTCGAACTCAGGAAGGGAGATGCTGGCCAAAAGAGTGTTACGAGCCTTGGAGTTGGCCTCGTGCTGGTCAATCTGGATCTGACCCACACGAGCCGCAAGGACTACGTACTCAGCGTTCTCACATATCTCCCAGACAGAAGATCCGATGTTGTTGAGATAAGCACGCATCCGAATCTTCCAATAGGGATAGTTCGTTCCATCGAACCACAGAGCCTTGCTGTTCCCTCGTTCCATGTCGCCCTTAGGATTCAAAACCGATTAAGATAGAGAAGATCCCTTAACCGGCTTTGATACCAATTGAAGGACCGGATTAGGGACCAGAGGGGGGTGAATGGGAGACTCAAATTCAACTCGTGAATAGTATGGCCTTTGTCCCAGAAAGTCACCCCAAAAGCGAAGACTCGAGACGACCGGAGAGTTCACGACCTACGAGTAAGTGGATACCCGAGGAGATGTCCTAGTGGTACAGCGGAACCTCCGGAGAAACCCCAAAACCAACTGCCAAACCCACGGAACCAAACTGCACAACCAGCAGTTTCGCGGACTATCCGGGGTCAGGGTCCCAAACTGTCTGCTGAACGCCGGACTGTCCGACACTGGGAGTTCGGACTGTCCTCAGGCAAAAACGCAGAAACCAAACAGTGCTGCAAGTCTGCTGGACAGGTCTCGGACTGTCCGTGGGTTTGTACCGCGGACTGTCCGCCGTTCACTTGACAGTGAACAGTCAGGGGTCTGCGCCTGACTGACCCTGAAGAATCCCGATCCGCGGACTGTCCGCCGTCAGGGGCGCGGACTGTCCGCCACCACCCAGAAAGCACAAACTTGCTCGGGTTCAAACACAAATCCAAATCGATCTCAACCAAATCGAGAGGAACTTCGATCAAACTCCTCCCAGGTGATACTCTTTGTATTGGGGTGCTAATCCTAAGAAATCGTCGCACCAATCCAAGTTAATCAAGAGAGATTCGTGGATCACCGAAAAAGGGGGAAGAACGAAGAACGAACGCGAAATCAACATGATCTGTGGATTCGTGAGGTTAGGAGAGAAATCCTTCAGTAGGAAGAAGGGGCTCACGACCAAGAACAAATTGATTCAAGTGGAATCGAAAATCATCTCGCGGAGAGGGAGAACGAGGCAAATCTCCGGGAGATGAAAAACCAAAATGTGAAGAACACAGAACACGATTCAATTTCAGCCGAAATTCCTCCACACGAAGAGACAACGAGAATACGGTCTCGTTTCCTCAAAAGATCCAAATACACAGAGGTATGATTTCCGTCTCTGGGGATCGCTTGCAGCGAGGTATGATTAGAACCTAAGCAGAGGGCTAGAGAGAGAGAGACTGCTCAGGAACAAATGACTGCAATGATAGAGAGAGAGGAGGGGTTCCTCTATTATTTATAGCCTAAAACAATAATCCCCTTTCTACCCCTAGATACAAGAGCGAAGCGGCCAACCCTAGGGGTATCCCGGTCCAACTCTGCTGATGGTTGATCTGATGGCCACGCGCCTTCCTCACCCTTAGGTTCGCCTCGACGCAAGCCTCGGGATGCCGCCACATGCCGCCCAGTCGACCGCCGCACCTACATCGTGGATAGCCTCGCCTCCGCGCCAGCCTCTCCACGCCGCCACGCGTCGACCGTCCTTTTTGCGGTCCTCCCCCCGGTTGTGAGGCCGAAACCGGGAAACCTGGGCCTTCCCCTGGTTTTGAAGCCGAAACCGGGAAACCTGTCCTCAGGCTGAGTTTTGTGGCCCAAACTCAGAAACCCGTGTGCCCAGGTTTTGAGGTCCAAACCTGGAAACCGTCCACGCCGAGTTTTGAGGCCCAAACTCGGAAACCGGCCACCCCGAGTTTTGAGGCCCAAACTCAGAAACCGTGGAGGGTAGCTTTTCGAGGCTCAGCTACCGAACCCATGCCGTAGATGGGATGTGGTTCGCACACCCCGAGTTCCAGCACCGATGCCGAAGCATGTCCAGCCTCCACGCCGGGCACAGTGCATTCGCCATCCTTCTTGGCCTCCCACCAAGTGTCACGACGCCATCACCTTCCTCCCGACTCGGCCGATGCACCGCACATCTGTGACGGAACGGCCCTAATCTCATGGCCCACGTGCCCCTGTCAACCTCTGACAGCCGAACCCATGTTCCATGTGATTAAGACCTGTTCGCCACCGGGCTACATCAGTGCCCAATGTCCGCAGGATCATCTCACAATTCGGTTACAGCATTGCATACTTTTACAAATAAAATCGGAATAAAGAGCGGAAGACTTAAATAACATTAGTTTTACAAGCAGGGTTCCAAATAGAAATTAAGGTGCAGTTATTACAAACCAAGTTCTGATAATAGAAATAGACAAAGGCAACGTAGCGGAGTACAACAAAATAAAGATACTGATAATCACCCAGCCCGAGGGTGCACAACTATTCTTCGGCCTCATCGGCCTCTTCCTGGACGATGGTCATGCAGCAGGGCGCAAGACACATCGGGGTCTCAGTCATACCTGCAGCATGGGTAACAAACCCTGAGTACTGGGGTACTCAACAAGACTTACCCGACTAAAGAAAAGGGAGAAGACTCAGGAATGAGAGGCTTAGGGTAGTCAAGGTAAGGCTTAAGCAAGATCAGGTATTTTGCAGAAAAGCATTTTGTAAACCTTATTTTATTTTGGAAAGATTCAGTATTCCTCAATTCTTCATCGTTCCTGATTCATTTTACATTTCAAAACATTCCTAGTTGAGAACCACTCTCCGTTGACAGTAAGTGACCAAGTCTCCATAACCGAGGAGCAACGTTAATCCGGATAAATAATACTCAGCTGAGGATCCCTATCCACACTGCATATGTAGCACCCAAGCTTGCATATGCCAACTCGTCTACCATTTTTCCTCCAAGATTGGGCCCGGTCCTACGCCACCCGGAAGTACAGTACACCACTCCTATCCAGGTACGACGACCACATGGGTACATGCTACTTCCGCCATCTCTCCACTCCCAGTGCGTGGTTGTCGGTCCAATAAAGGATTCCTCGGAGCCAGAGCTTTCCGAAGTATGTGAATAGTTACAAGTCTTGACCAGCAGGCCCCCATACGGATGGTCCCTAAAGTTTTTCCGTCAGCAACAAGCACCTCGGGACTCTAACCCAAGAGTACAGGTCCTGTCAGTTTTTCAACCCTGTCCCGGTCGGTGTCAACTGTTGAGTCCCGGACTACAACATGACGGCACCGTACGCAGACAACCTCTTCTCGACAATGACCACATGCTAGCCAGGCAAGCAGTCATCGAACGGGAAGTAAAGCCAAATTCTCGTAAGGATTCTTTCAGTGATCACACTTTTGAAATTGGCATTTTATTGCAAAGTCTAATTCAATAAGCATTGCTAAGCATTTTTCAAATACTTTTGAAAAGCAGGTATCGGGTGTATCAGTGGTCAAGGTGGAAAGTGCATCAATTAGGATAGCACACAACTCCTATAAACCTAATGCAATAATTTAACTCAAAAGCATTTAAGGAAATCATTTTATAAATTCAAGGAAAGGGGTTAAATGCACTGGGGCTTGCCTTGAAGAGCAAAGAGGGCAGGCTCGAGGGCGGCAGGGCAGGTGTCGGAGCTCGGGGTAGCCTCGGGGACAGGTTCATCAGCGGCTGCCTCGATCTTGACGCCTTCTCCTTTGGTCACTAAACGGATGCAAGGATGTATGCTTATGAGGATGCTCACATGAATAATGCAGCACAGGACAAAGCACTGATCCTAGAGTGTAATTTTCTAACAAGGGAGTAACTTCTAGGGTAGACACAAGGTTACCTATCTTTTATCTTTAAACAAGATTAGTTAAACCTATTAAGCATCATTGATCTAACCTAAGCATAGTCCAAGGCTTGACATCACAAACATCATAGACCAGATGGGTGAGGGTCTATGAACTGCAAACAATCCGAAAGTCACACACAAAGGCATACAACAGTGAAACCTAATTATTTTTCTATTTTAATTATCCAAAAGGTCTTTTTACGAAGTTGCTCCAAACTTTGCCAAATTAAACTCATAGGTTCATTATGGTATAAATAGGTGACAAAACAAATTTCATAATTTATGGAGCTATGCATGTTTTTCTAAAAATCTAAAACTATCCATTTATTAATTAAAAGGAGGATTTTTCATTTTTCAATTTTTGCAGAAAAGTCAAGTTTCTTATTTTTCTAAAATACTACAAGGTATAAAGAGTTAACTGTAAAATTTTCAGAATTTTTAGAGCAACACAGAAAATCATACAAAAAGATGAAATAGCAAGACTATTCAAATTTTTGAAAAGGAAAAAGAGCACTGAGCTCGAGTCGGAGCGGGCTCGACGTCGAGGCTCGAGGCTCGGCTGAGAAAACAGAGGCTGGGCTCACCGAGAGTCAGAGGTGAGGCTCGGCGAGGCGGATGGAAGAGAGGGCTCGACGGGCGAGGCCTCGGCAGGGTTCTCTTGCGGCAGATTTCTCGAGGGAGACCTCGGCTTACTCGAGGCTTGCGACTCGAGGGTAGTGCGATTCGCCCGAGGCTGAGGGTGGCCTCGGCTACTTCGAGGTGCGTGGTTCGAAGGCGTGATCGAGGGTGAGGCTCGAGGGTGAGGCTTCGAGGGTGAGGCTCGAGGGTTCGAGGGACGCGGCTCGAGGAAGGAGACGGCCGCGGCGGCACTCCGGCGATCCGGCGATCCTGTACACCAGGCACGACCACCAGTAGCCGGTTAGGAACGCAAGAAGGCAAGGAAGGAAGATCAGAGGTCAGAGGGAGGAGAGGTGGAGCGACGGCGGCGAATTCCGTCGACCCGAGTCAGACGGCTTCTCACCGGCGCTGAGGAAGACGGACTTGCACTCGGCGGTGGGAGCCGGTAGCGGTGAAATTGGAAGGCTGGGAAAACTCGAGAGCTCAAGGCGGAGCTGCTGGGCTAGGTGGTTGAGCGGCGGAAGCTCTGGACCGTGCTGGCGATGGTGGCGGAGGTGAGTGGAGCTCCAGCCGGCCGGCGGTCCTTTTATAGCCGCGCTCAGGGGCGGATAAGAGCTGTGCGCGGTCGGATAAGCTCGGCTGCGTCGCGTGCTTGCGAATCCATGATGAAGAAAGGACGGAAGTCTGCTCTGGGACCGGGCGTGAGCTCGTCGGCGTTGTCCACGCGGCGGCGGCATTCTGGGAGCTGTGGGGGACGGGCGGGGGTCAGCGCTTTGCGCGTGCGGGGGCGGCATGAATGCACTGTTGAGGGCGACGGGTCGGGAGCAGGCGGGCGGCTGCCAGACGCGTGGCGCACGCAGCGCCGGCGCGCGGCAATGGCCGGGGCCCCTTCCTGACCCTAGGTAGGAGAAGAACAGTAGCTAGGGTAGGGTTTGACTTTGAACTGATTTCTGTATTTTGCAAATTACTTCCAAAATTTGAACTGAGCAGCAAAAACTCAAAACACCAAAGTTGTGCAGAAAAAAAAGACCTACAACTTTGTCAAAAAGAACATTTTCAAATTCCAAACAGTTTTTGAATTAAATTTGAAACCAGAAAAGGGGACACTTTTGAAATCTGAATAATTTCAAAATTACTTTTGATTTTACAAAGAAACTTGAAAATCTGCAAATACCAAAGTTGTTCCTCTTGACAAGATCTACAACTTTGCTTTTTGGACCAAGTCCGAATTTGGAATAGTTTTTAACTTATTAAAAGAGGGGTAAAAACCAGGGTTTGGAATTTAGGGTTTTTCAAAGGGATTTGAAATCTGTTTTTGATTTTGGGTTTTGAACAACACAACAAAGCTTCAAGACACTAAACTGAACAAGAAATACACAAGACTAAGCAGAGAGTTGAAATTACCATTTTGCCCTTATAGGAAGATTTGGGCTTTTAGGGTTTTCGAAAAAGAAATCATTACACAGGTATTAAGCAAACTTAAATGCATGACAAGAATGATTAATGACTAAAGATGATTATGACATGTCAGGTTAATTACAGATTAAACACCAGAGGTGTTACAACATCCCCATGTGCTCTGGCTTGTCGACGCCACGTGCCAGCTACCACAGCTGGTCCTCAGGTCTCCCGGTCTGTCGGACCAAGCTCCACGTCCGCCCTTCACCGCTCCTGGTCCGTCGGCACGGCACGTCCTTACTTGTCCTTCACCTCACCTTCGACCACTGCCTGAGCTTCGCACCTGCACATCAACACAGCCAAGAGACATGTTGCCCGTTGATCGATCACTCATCACTTAGGAAGGGGCGGACTGTCCGCCGGTCAAATGATCAAAACAGCACTGCTGCTGAACTTCCCTGGACCCTTCCGGACTGTCCATGAAACCCAACGGCAGACTGTCCGCCGGTCAAGGAACAGTAAACCAGCCGAGACCTGCAGCCACTGAACTGGCTCGATCCCGATGCGCGGACTATCCGCGGGGTGGGCGGCGGACTGTCCGCGACCACCCAGTAAGGGCGATTTTGGTCGCCCTTCACCCAAATCTTCTCCAAATCGATTCAAACCAAAATCCCTTGATCCCAAACTTGGAGAGGATGATCACGAGGTAGTTAGGAGACTATGCCCAAGAAATCATCCGCTCAAATCGATTCAATCATCGGGAAATCGAAGGGGAAGGTGTATGAACCGAAAAAGTGCCACGAAAATGAAATCGACCCGATCTACTTGTTCGTGAGGGTAGAGATAAATTCCTTTGGTGGAAATGTTCTCCTCACTATAAAGAACAAGTTGATTCAAGTGGAATTCGAAAAGACGCAGTATAGGGAGAGATCGAGCGACGGGAAAATTGCGGAGAAACGAAGAACGCGAAGAACACGAACAAAACGCGAATCAACACATCGATCTGCAACCGTGTGGCTACCACATGCTACAACAGTGAGATTACGGTCTCACTTCCTCAAAATCTCCAGTACACAGAGGTATGGTTCTCTGCGGATCTCAGCTAGCTACAGCAGGGGATTGGGAGAGCAGGAAACCCTAGAAGCAAAGAGCAAATGACTGAGATAGAATGGGAGCAGGGTGTCTCCCTCTAGTTATCCTAATTCTAATTCCTACTCTACCCCTCTTTAATTACAGAGCGAACCAGCTATACCCTAGGGTTATTCTGGACCAACTCATGGTAGGTGGTGATCCGACGGCCACGCCCGCAGAACTGGTAGTGTTGCCTCGACGCAACCTCACCGATCGCCGCCACGTGCCGCCACCGCTCTGCTTGTCCTTTTCCCAGACGTTGCACCCCCGGTTTTGTGGCCCAAACTGGGAAACCAGCCTTCACAGCCAAACCCCCGGTTTTGAGGCCCAAACCGTGAATCCAGCTGTCCATCGCCTGAGTCTTGTGGCCCGAACTCAGAAACCCGCAGCACCCAGGTTTTGAGGCCCAAACCTGGAAACCGTCCTCAGCCCGAGTTTTGTGGCCCAAACTCGGAAACCATCAGCACCCAGGTTTTGAGGCCCAAACCTGGAAACCGTCCACTCGGTGATTTTTCTGTGGCTCAACCACCAAACCGAGCCGTAAAGGGGATGCACCGCTCGTGCACCCCGTCCACCGACACGTGTCAACAGGTTCTCGACCCGAGCAACACCGTGCCCGCAAGTCTTCGCTTGACGCTGTCCCAGGCTGTCAGCCACCACAGCCGATCCTCGGGCCACCGGTCCCTCAGTCCAAGCCTCACGTCCACCCTTCGCCACTCTCGGTCCATCGGCACGACACGTCTCTACTTGACCTTCACCTTGCCTTTGATCACTGTATCCGTGCTCGACACCTACACAACACAAGCCAAAGAACATGCGCATTATCCTAGTTGACAATCACTCATCACTCAGAGACTCGGCATACACCCATGTATCCGCAGTTGTAGCCTGGGCAACCAATTCTGGGTGGTCCTCCATAATGTCCCGGAGAACGGTGTAGGCAACTCTGTTGGCTCCATCCCATGGGGTCCTCCCCTGCAGCGCGAACACCCGGCGGCACCAGACGTGATCCTGCTCGCCACGGCTAGGCACGTCCACCTCCACAGTGTACATATGGCAGTCCTCAGAAATCTGCACGCGATGCCAGTCGTACTGCGGCTCCTGACCCTCCTGGTATCCAACCAAGTGTAGCACCCTCCAAAGGATGGTAGGCATGCCGAACTCGTCCAGGAAGTCCTCCGACCCCTCAGCAGTCCATGGTCCCAACATGTAATTTGGCCTCTTGCCTCCAGTTGACTTACGAGCTGTGCGCTTGGTACGGCCATCTGTAAGAAGTTTATCCACTTAGGTTTTTATTAGTTGAGAACATCTTTTATTAGGAAAAAGGGGACGGATAACATAAGGAAGGAAGTAAGATTAATGCAAGATTGTATGATCATGATGCATGTGCGCAACATACGTCCTCACTATCTAACATTCTAACGGCTAGATGGTGGCATACAACGTTCACTCGTAGCGTTAACTAGACGTACTATACGTTCGCAAGATAGCATGAAGGACCGAGAAGCTACCCGAAAGCGACCAGAGGGGGGGGTGAATGGGAGCTTCAAAATTTCCTTTCGGAAACTAGATGCCACTGTCCCAAATTCAACCCCAAAAGCGAAACCTAGAGCTTGCTAATGTCCACGACCCTAGATGTAGGGTGGATGCTTCCTAGAAGCACAGCGGGACACTAGACAACCCTAGAAAGCCAATGCAAAAGACGGAACTCGAATCCGATCAAGAACGAACGAACCGCGAACGAAAACGCGCGAAACAGCTACGACCGGACTCTGGCCAGCGTCCGGTCAGCAGGGACCGGACGCGTCCGGTCGTCCAAAATCCGATTTCAGACCTTACTGTTTCCGACCGGACTCACTGGTACGGAGCGTCCGGTCGCAAGCACAGCACACTGATGAACAGTGACCATGATGAGTCCGGTCACGAGTTCAACAGTGCGTCCGGTCGATGCAAAACAAAACACCGAAAACGTTCAACGACCGGACTCACACGCTGAGCGTCCGGTCACCCCGTGACCTAGCGTCCGTTCACCCCGACAGTCCTCTGTTCTTCCACCGATTCGACTCAAACTCACCCAAAACGAATCCCCTAGGGATCAAACTTGGTGAGTGGAGTCACAAGGAGTATAGTGAGCTATCTCTAAGAGATCATGGCTCGAACCTATCTCCAAATCGGTGAATCGAAGAAATTCGGGAGAAGGGAGAAGAAGTGACCCGAAATTAAAAATCGATTGATCTCCTAGACCGTGAGGTTAGAGGATGATTCCTTCGGTGGAAAGAAGTGCCTCACGATCTAGAACAACTTGGTTCAAACGGATTTGCAAAAGATGAACCGAGCAAAGAGATCAAGTGACGGGAAAATCGTGGAGAAAAAGGATTCCGCGAAGAACACAAAGAAAATGCGAATCACAGCCACGAACTCGAATTAAGGACGCAAATCAAGCCATCGATCTGTGCTCCAAGGTGAGGATACGGCCTCACTTCCTCAACTCAACAGTACACAGAGTGGAGTCTCTCTGCGGATCTCAACTAGCTAAAGCAGGGGATGGGAGAGCAGGAAACCCTAGCAAATGAAGGCACTAACTGAGATAGCTAAAACTGAGATGGGGAGGAGGGTGTCTCCCCTGGACTACTTATACTAACCTAGACTAAGCCTATTTCCTACTCTACCCCTCTCTAAACTAATTACAGAGCGAACCAGCTGAACCCTAAGGCTATTCTGGTCCAACCCGCGGTGGTAGGTAGATCCGACGGCCACGCCCGCTCGAACCGAAGCGTTGCCTCGACGCAACCTCTGGATCGCCGCCACGTGCCGCCCTCGCTCTGCACCCCGAGTTTTGTGGCCCAAACCGGGAAACCAGCCTTTTCCAGCAACCCCCGGTTTTGAGGCCCAAACCGGGAAACCAGCCTCCAGCCTGAGTTTTGTGGCCCAAACTCAGAAACCCGCAGCGCCCGAGTTTTGAGGCCCAAACTCGGAAACCGGCCCATCGCCCGAGTTTTGTGGCCAAACTCGGAAACCGTCCGCGCCCAGGTTTTGTGGCTCAACCTGGAAACCGAGCACCCGAGTTTTGAGGCCCAAACTCGGAAACCGTCCACCCGGTGGTTTTTCCCTGGCTCAACCACCAAACCGGAGCTGTAGAGGGGATGCACCGCCCGTGCACCCCGTCCACCGACACGTGTCCCCAGGTCCTCGACCCGAGCAACACCGTGCCCCGCAAGTCTCCGCTCGTCGCTGTCCCAGGCTGCCAGCCACCATAGCTGATCCTCAGGCACTCCGGTCCCTCAGTCCAAGCCTCACGTCCGCCCTTCACTGCTCGATACATCGGCATGGCACGTCCGCCGCACGGCACGCCCATCCTTCATCGCACCCAGTCCGTCAGCACGGCACGTCTCAACTTGACCTTCACCTTGCCCTCGATCACTGTCTCCGTGCTCGACACCTGCACAACACAAGCCAAAGAACAAGCGCATCAAACCCGTTGACAATCACTCATCACTCAGAGACTCGGCATACACCCATGTATCCGCAATCTCCCCCTTGATGAGTGCATTGTCAACTACACACACAAATCATAAAATGGAAGAAGAAGGTAGGAGGAAGGAGAGGAAGAGAACTCAACCAAATGACCCAAAAGCATAGCAAAGCCGAAGAAGGTCAAGTGGAAGAAGCGAGAACTTGGTCCCCAAAGACATGGCAACGGCTCGACGCGACCAAGCAAAGCAAAGCTAGCCCTCAAGAAGAGGTAGAACAGGCTCAACACCGCTAGCAGAAAACCAATTGAAAATCGGAGCTAAAAAATGGCAAAGTGCTAGTCCCTCAAGATAGAGGCACAGAGGCTCAACACAACTAGCACGAAAACCACTCCGAACCAATTGAAAAACAATCGAAAAGTCTCCGAACCAATCAAAATCAACCTCGACGCCAACTGAGGAAAATGTTTGCTAGTCCCTCAAGACAGAGGCAATGGCTCAACACAACTAGCACACTTCCCTCGACAAGTGCAAGCAACCAGGGACTCCCCCTTAGGTCCAACAAGAGAAGAGCATAAAGATTTGAAAATCTCCCCCTTAGCAAAAACTCCCCCTTAATTGAACGCCAGGAGACATATGATTTGCAAAAACTCTCCCCCTTAGTTGAAAATGCACTTATCAAGCACAAACTCTTCCCTTGAGCCAACAAAACTCCCCCTTCTAAAATGCATATGAAGTCAGAAATGCAAGTTAGCAGCTTCAGGCATATAATCAAAAGAGTGCAAAAATGCTCTAATCGGTATAGCTCCAATGGCACAACTAAGCACTCAAATAGCGAAGGCTCAAACTGATCACCCATACGAAATATGAAGCATATGAGCAAGAGAGCAATTTTTAGCCAAAAAGATAGTCACCATCAGAATAGCACTACACATGTATTGATAGGAATCCAGACAAGTGCTAAACATGTATACAAGGTGAACTACCCCTAGCAAAGTTCAATCATCATGCATAGGAATGAAGCATATACTTGTGATTTCATTTTTATATTGGAGTTGCAGCGGTGAAATTACACAAGTTTAATTTCAACATGTGATTGCGAGAGGTTGAAAGCTTGTCTTTGCCTAACTTTTCAACCGTGCGAAGCCTATGCATATGCAATCGGAAGCTTAAAGCAACGGTTTCGGTCATACACTACACGGCTCAAGTTTAACTCAAAGTGCAATGAGAAACAGTCTCGATACCGTGAGGTGTTGACAAGCAATCCCATCTCGATCTTTTCAATTCACTAAAACTTGGTTCAAATTTTATACATGATATGAACAGACCAAGCAAGTGAATGACTCATACCTAGAGACATAGCAACCTAGCATATATGAAAAGCACGAGAGAACTCAACATATCCTACACATGCTAGTTGCATATCTCAATGGTGAACATTTTCAGATTGTAAGTTATTAAGTAAATTCACCATTTCAAAATAGCTCAGCTCATAACATGTACTAGTGATCAGGAAGAGCATAAGCTACAAGCATCCATATAAGCATCGGAGCATACTAGATAGAGCATAGTTACATTCTAGTGATTATAAACATGAAGCTCAGAATGTAAATGCGTATGCTAAAATGCAAAGAAAAGAAACTCAAAATAAAAGAGTCAAGTCTATACAAGATCCAAAAGGTTTCCCCCATCTAAAAGGGGAAACACACACCAAGCTCACCCCTCAACCGATTAAAGGTTGATTCGTCTAAAGGCTTGGTGAAAATATCAGCCAGTTGGTGATGAGTATCGACATGGCGAAGGTCGATATCACCCTTCTCCTGGTGGTCGCGCAAGAAATGAAAGCGCACATCAATGTGTTTGGTCTTCGAGTGAAGCACGGGGTTCTTAGCAACGCTAATGGCACTCGTGCTGTCACAAAGCAAAGGCACGCGAGAAAAGCTCAGACCAAAATCACGCAAAGTGGCCATCATCCAAAGCAACTGGGAACAGCAGCTAGCCGCAGCAACATATTCAGCCTCCGTAGTGGACTGAGCGACGCTAGACTGCTTGCGAGAAGACCACGAAACAAGAGAAGAACCAATAAACTGGCAAGTCCCAGAAGTGGACTTGCGCTCAATACGACAACCAGCAAAATCAGCATCCGAATAACCGCAAAGGGAGAGGGTGGAGGAAGCAGAATACCAAATCCCGAACTCAGGCGTGAAACGAAGGTACCTGAAAATCCGCTTCACCGCCTGACGGTGAGAGGTGCGCGGCGACGCCTGAAAGCGCGCACACAGACACACCGCGAACTGGATGTCCGGGCGTGTCGCCGTCAGGTAGAGGAGTGACCCGATCATGCTGCGGTACTCCTTCTGGTCCACTGCTTCTCCATCCACATCTGCATCCAGGGCAGTCGTCGTCGACATGGGTGTTGGAAGAGGCTTGGCCTCACCCATATCGAACCGCTTCAGCAAGTCCTTGGTGTACTCGCCCTGGTGCACAAATGTCCCCTCTCGGGATTGCTTGATTTGCAACCCGAGAAAGAATGTCAGCTCGCCCATCATGCTCATCTCGAACTCCCTGCTCATAGTATCTGCAAACTTGGCAACCAAAGCGTGAGAAGAACCACCGAAAATGATATCATCCACGTAAATCTGGACCAAGAGCGTGTCTTTGCCTTGCCGGAGGAGAAAGAGCGTTTTATCTACACATCCCATTTTAAAACCCTTAGCAAGCAAAAAGGTTTTCAACCTATCATACCAGGCTCTAGGGGCTTGTTTCAAACCATATAAAGCTTTATGAAGTTTAAAGACATGGTTTGGAAACTTGGGATTTTCAAAACCGGGGGGTTGTTCTACATATACTTCCTCTTCTATGTAGCCGTTTAAGAAGGCACTCTTGACATCCATTTGAAAAAGTTTGAAGCCTTTGGATGCAGCAAAAGCCAAGAGTATCCTAATAGCCTCCAAACGAGCTACAGGAGCAAACGTCTCCTCATAATCTATCCCCTCCTTCTGACTATAGCCTTTCGCTACAAGCCGGGCCTTGTTTCTAACAACGTGGCCATCCTCTCCTTGCTTGTTTTTGAAAACCCATTTTGTCCCAATAGGCTTACAGTCAGATGGAGGTGGAACTAGAACCCAAACCCGATTTCGCTCAAAATTTTCTAACTCCTCATGCATGGCATTAACCCAATCCGGATCCGTCAAAGCGTGTCCAACATCTCGGGGCTCAAAATTAGCAACAAAAGCAGA
This sequence comes from Coix lacryma-jobi var. lacryma-jobi, assembly GCA_009763385.1. Taxonomy (NCBI): domain Eukaryota; kingdom Viridiplantae; phylum Streptophyta; class Magnoliopsida; order Poales; family Poaceae; genus Coix; species Coix lacryma-jobi. The sequence continues at coordinate 104,443,500 of CM019828.1, read as the reverse complement.
ATGAGCGAAGTGCGAGATTTGCTGTGACCTGGACCGAGTGACCCGTTCGTCGATGTTGCCGATCATCTGTTCAGGGGGGTGCTGGCGCTGGATATGTCGTGGCGCCTCCCGGGAAGAAGTGACCTCCCCCTCAACAGCAGCTGGTTCCACCCCGAGTACAAAAGGTACCGCACGAGGTGGAGGATCCCACGGCCCCTAGGAAGAAGACGTGTCGGGGCCGTGAGTCGACGTAGAAGCCGCTCTTTGCGGCATGGCAGGTGGAGGGGGTGCTGGATCATCCATACCTTCAGCACCCTCGTCCTCGTCATCAAAAAGAGGCTCACCAATCTCATGATCACCTGCACGCTCAAAACGAGAAGAAGGACAAACCATGGTCTCATCGAAGGTGACATCGGATGTCTCCATGACTCGGTTAGTGTCAAGGTTAAGTACGCGATAAGCTCGAGTGTGAGTGCCATAACCCAAAAACACACCGTCAGAAGAACGAGATTCAAATTTGTCCAAGTTGCCCTTTTTGAGTATAAAACAATGGCAACCAAAAACTCGAAAATAACTCACCTTGGGCAGTTTGCCAAAACGCAACTCATAAGAAGTCTTTTTCAAGAAGGCTCTCAGAAAAATGCGATTGGAAATATAGCATGCAGTGTTCATAGCTTCGGCCCAATAGCGCCTAGGAGTCCTATGCTCATCAAGCATCGTCCTGGTCATCTCAACAAGGGTCCGATTCTTCCTCTCTACAACACCATTTTGGGGCGGTGTGTAGGGGGAAGAAAACTGATGCTCCAAGCCAAGGCGGTTACAAAACTTCTCAAAATCCGAATTTTTGAATTCGGAACCATTATCACTTCTAATAGCTCGCATCGAGTTCAAAGGGAACTCGTTCTGAAGACGCAAAATCAGATTGCGAGCGAAGGAGAAAGTCTCAGTCTTCTCAGTCAAAAAGAAGACCCACGAATATCTCGAAAAGTCGTCAACAACAACCAAAACATACCACTTGCCACCAACCGAGCTCACCCGAGCCGGACCAACAAGGTCCATGTGTAAAAGCTCTCCGGGGTGCGAGGTCATGACCTTAGTCACTGGATGGTGGGGAGCGGCAACCATCTTCCCATGTCTGCAAGAATGGCAAACTAGATCCTTCTCCATCGAAAGCTTGGGCAATCCTCGGATTAGGCCAAGTGAACTAAGTCTCGCAAGCAAGTCGAAGCTTAAATGACCGAGCCTCCTATGCCACTTCCAAAGATCGGAGGAAGAAGGACTAGCCAAAAAACAGCGAGAAGAACCAAACGACTCCGAAAAATTTGCGCGAAAGACTTTCCCAAAGGGCGAAATCAGACATACAAGATCGCCCTGAGGATCTAAGATGCGACTAAGGTTCAGTTTAAAACGAATCTCATAGTCATCATCAAAAAGTTGTGAAACAGAAAGCAAGTTAAAATGCAGGTTAGAAACAAGAGCAACATCGCGCAACACAAAGTGCTCATTAACCCGCACCGTCCCACGAGACAATACCTTACCTTTACTATTGTCGCCGAAGGTTATGTACTCCTTTCCCGCGACCGGGCTAAGGCTGGAGAACCACTTGGCGTTTCCGGTCATGTGCCTCGAGCAACCAGAATCCACCAACCAAATGTCCTCCAACCGTCTCACCTACATCAATAAAAAGACATAGGGTGAGCATACGGTCCAACACTGGGGTTAGTGAAATAGGAAGGATACCAGTGTTGGGCCGGCTGCTCAAAAGAACCGTCAGTGTAAGACTATTCCTAGCCTGTCTACGGGGGTAGCGATCACCACGTACGGGAAAACGTGGTCCGCTGGGGAAGAAGCGCTCACCGCGGTACTCAACCTGCGGTGGGGAAAGGCGCTCAACTAAACCTCCGCCACGGGGTCCGTTACCTGCATAAGCAGGACCCCGTCGGGCATGCTCTCTACGAGATCTACGCCTAGGAGCCTGGGGCTCAACTGCTCTAGCGTCTCTCCTCGGAGCTCTCTCCTGCCTAGGCCTAACAAACTGAGGTGTTGGACCTCTAGGCCTAGTCTCCCTCCTAGGGGCTCTCATCTCTTGCCTAGGCCGGGGTCCTTGACGTCCGGACCTAGCAGCTCTCCCCTGAGCCTTCGGCACATGTCCACCATGAGCTGGATGGTACATGTCCGGGTTCTCCATCTCCCGAGCACGGCGCGCCTCTCTCTTGCGCCGGAAACAGAACTCGATCAAGTGACCATCCCTCCCACAGAAATCACACTGGTACCTCACCGCACGCAAAGGGGGTTGTTGGTGACCAGGGCTGTGGGTGTGGTTCACTTTGCCCTTCTGGGGCAAACACTCCTCTCTGATGGGTGGCATAGCATCAAGCTTGTTCTTGAGGTGGTTTGGCTTGGGTGCCCAAATTTGGTTCTTGGGAGGAGCTCTCGGGGGTTCCTCAACCACACCATCTTTGGTGGTAGGCTTGGCAGGCTCTTTGGGTGGAAGTTTGGCAAGCTTGGGAGTAGTGGTGGAGTTAGGCTTCTCACATGGATTCAAACCACTCGACTCTCCAATCTTCCCAAAAGCAGAAAGATCAACACCCTGAGCAAAACCTACACCAGGAGCCCCAGCAGCTCGCTTGAATTAGGAGATCATCATCCCGAGCTGCGGCTCACTACAGGAGACCCATGACAAGTTGGTCCGAAGGTATGTGTTTTCTTCCTCGGTTTGCATCTTGCCATGCTTGACATTTGCAATCTCCATCTCCAAACCCTCACACAAAGCGCACCTCGCCACACCGGTGCTACCTGAGTTGGCCTCCTCAAGAGACACAATCTTGGCATTCTTCTCTGCCAACTCAGATTGCAAGACGGGACAAGTCTTGCATGCACCCAACAGAGAAGGTCTAGCCTTCAGCTCATCTAGCTCTCCTACCAACGCAACATACTTACCTCTCAAAGTGAGAAGGTCAGTCATGTGCGCGGTGCACGACTCACACTCCGTCTCCTCCGACACAACCACGGTGGACCGAGCGAACTCAAGCTCCTTCACCGTGTCCTCCCACTTCTGCCTAAACTCCTTGCGCTCTCTAGCGGCACGCCTAAGCAACTTATCTTGGCTAAGGAGGGCAGCAGTCAACTTCTCAACCTCGGAGGAAAGCTCGTCGTAGGTGAGAGATACCTGGGAGGTGTCGTCGTCGTCGTCGTTCCGAGGGGTACGCTCCGGCTCGCCGTCGACCTCATCTGCGAGCGCCATGGTGCACAGGCCTCCGTCGCCGGCGAAGAAGCACAAGCCGTTGAACTTGTCTTCCAGCTTCTTCTTCAAGGACTCGTCATCGCTGGAGCCAGCGGAGTCGTCATCCGAGCCGTCGACGTCGCTGAGCGTGGCGAAGAACGCACGCTGCTCAGCTTGCTGCTTCTCCAAGTACTTCTTCTTGATGTACTCTTTGTCGAAGCCGCCCCGTTTCTTGTGCCTTGGGGGGACGTGCTTCTCCTTGTACTTGGAGTCGTGCTTGCGCCCATGTTCGCCCTTGCCCGAGTGCTTGTTCTTTTTCTTGGGGCAGTCGACGATGAAGTGGTCGGGGTCGCCGCACTCGTAGCATCCCGTGCATCCTCCTCCTCGACGACGGTTCATGCGGTTGTTGTGGAACCGCGAGAACCGGTTGGCAAGCAAAGCCAACTCGTCGTCTCCCAAAGACTCCAGCTGGTCCTCTGTCACAGCAAAGAGAGAAGAGAGCGCAAAGCCAGCTGAGGGGTTAGAGGAAGAGCCGGAAATCAAAGCCATGGACGGGCGAGAAGGATTTTCAAAAGAAGCCCTCGCCATAGCATCAATCTCACTGGACTTGAGCTTACTGAAGAGCTCGTCGCAGGTGAGGGTCTCATAGTTCGGCGATTCGATGATTGCCTGAACCTTGGAGTCCCACACCGAACGGTCAAGAGTGTGCAAAAGCTTCAAAGCACGCTCATGATCGTCAAATGGCAACTGCTCTCTGTTAGCCCTCATCCTGTTGACAATCACCTGAAAGCGAGCGAATAAACTTTCTATGCTCTCGCCAGGTTGATGTCTAAAGTTCTCATACTCTCGCTTGAACGACTCGTAGAGTCGGGTTTTGACTTGAGAGGTGCCCTCATGGAAACGCATGAGGGTGTCCCAGATCTCCCGAGCCGTAGCGAGGTGAGAAACACGATCAAACTCACCCATGCTCAGACAAGAAAAAAGAGCATTACGGGCTCGGCTATTGGCATCGTGCTCTTCGATCTGTTGCTGAGAAACACGAGCAGCCAAGACCACGTAATCAGCAGAGTTGCAAATATCCCAAATAGAAGCGCCCAAGCTCTACAGATAGGCCGACATACGTATCTTCCAATACGCATAGTTCGTCCCATCGAAAAATGGCGGTTTGCCCACGTCGCGATCCATGTCGCCTTCGGTGGATCTGGAACCGGCTAAGGTGGAAGATCCTTAACCTGCTCCGATACCAATTGAAGGACCGAGAAGCTACCCGAAAGCGACCAGAGCGGGGGTGAATGGGAGCTTCAAAATTTCCTTTCGGAAACTAGATGCCACTGTCCCAAATTCAACCCCAAAAGCAAAACCTAGAGCTTGCTAATGTCCACGACCCTAGATGTAGGGTGGATGCTTCCTAGAAGCACAGCGGGACACTAGACAACCCTAGAAAGCCAATGCAAAAGACGGAACTCGAATCCGATCAAGAACGAACGAACCGCGAACGAAAACGCGCGAAACAGCTACGACCGGACTCTGGCCAGCGTCCGGTCAGCAGGGACCGGACGCGTCCGGTCGTCCAAAATCCGATTTCAGACCTTACTGTTTCCGACCGGACTCACTGGTACGGAGCGTCCGGTCGTGAACAGTGCGTCCGGTCGCAAGCACAGCACACTGATGAACAGTGACCACGATGAGTCCGGTCACGAGTTCAACAGTGCGTCCGGTCGATGCAAAACAAAACACCGAAAACGTTCAACGACTAGACTCACACGCTGAGCGTCCAGTCACCCCGTGACCTAGCGTCCGGTCACCCCGACAGTCCTCTGTTCTTCCTCCGATTCGACTCAAACTCACCCAAAACGAATCCTCTAGGGATCAAACTTGGTGAGTGGAGTCACAAGGAGTATAGTGAGCTATCTCTAAGAGATCATGGCTCGAACCTATCTCCAAATCGGTGAATCGAAGAAATTCGGGAGAAGGGAGAAGAAGTGACCCAAAATTAAAAATCGATTGATCTCCTAGACCGTGAGGTTAGAAGATGATTCCTTCGGTGGAAAGAAGTGCCTCACGATCTAGAACAACTTGGTTCAAATGGATTTGCAAAAGATGAATCGAGCAAAGAGATCAAGTGACGGGAAAATCGTGGAGAAAAAGGATTCCGCGAAGAACACAAAGAAAACGCGAATCACAGCCATGAACTCGAATTAAGGACGCAAATCAAGCCATCGATCTGTGCTCCAAGGTGAGGATACGGCCTCACTTCCTCAACTCAACAGTACACAGAGTGGAGTCTCTCTGCGGATCTCATCTAGCTAAAGCAGGGGATGGGAGAGCAGGAAACCCTAGCAAATGAAGGCACTAACTGAGATAGCTAAAACTGAGATGGGGAGGAGGGTGTCTCCCCTGGACTACTTATACTAACCTAGACTAAGCCTATTTCCTACTCTACCCCTCTCTAAACTAATTACAGAGCGAACCAGCTAAACCCTAAGGCTATTCTGGTCCAACCCGCGGTGGTAGGTAGATCCGACGACCACGCCCGCTCGAACCGAAGCGTTGCCTCGACGCAACCTCTGGATCGCCGCGACGTGCCGCTCTCGCTCTGCACCCCCGGTTTTGTGGCCCAAACCGGGAAACCAGCCTTTTCCAGCAACCCCCGGTTTTGAGGCCCAAACCGGGAAACCAGCCTCCAGCCTGAGTTTTGTGGCCCAAACTCAGAAACCCGCAGCGCCCGAGTTTTGAGGCCCAAACTCGGAAACCGGCCCATCGCCCGAGTTTTGTGGCCAAACTCGGAAACCGTCCGCGCCCAGGTTTTGTGGCTCAACCTGGAAACCGAGCACCCGAGTTTTGAGGCCCAAACTCGGAAACCGTCCACCCGGTGGTTTTTCCCTGGCTCAACCACCAAACCGGAGCTGTAGAGGGGATGCACCGCCCGTGCACCCCGTCCACCGACACGTGTCCCCAGGTCCTCGACCCGAGCAACACCGTGCCCCGCAAGTCTCCGCTCGTCGCTGTCCCAGGCTGCCAGCCACCACAGCTGATCCTCAGGCACTCCGGTCCCTCAGTCCAAGCCTCACGTCCGCCCTTCACTGCTCGATACATCGGCATGGCACGTCCGCCGCACGGCACGCCCATCCTTCATCACACCTAGTCCGTCGGCACGGCACGTCTCAACTTGACCTTCACCTTGCCCTCGATCACTGTCTCCGTGCTCGACACCTGCACAACACAAGCCAAAGAACATGCGCATCAAACCCGTTGACAATCACTCATCACTCAGAGACTCGGCATACACCCATGTATCCGCATAGCATACCTGCAAAAAGATCACTTCAGCCCTACCCACAGTATGAATATCATGCATTGCTGAAAGTAAATCTAATACTAACTTAGGCGCACACCAAGTATACGCGTAAGTAGTATATGCACCCATCAGAACAATATTACTCCCACCATTAAGTACCTTCACATATACTTGTGTGTCACAGGTATACATTTCAGTACCAATCTAGCACACCCCTGGATCGGCGGTTGTCCAATCATGCTCTCACAACTCCCTTATTACCTTGGCGTAGAGGCAATAGATCCATACATTACTATTCCGAAGAATAGCAGCCATACAATTTCACCATTGCCGTATGGACGACAGAAAATAATAGAAATTAAGCATGATGCACGACCCCCAACTTAGTACTTAAATAGCAACCTAAAAACCTACTGGGCATAAGGACTTGATCACTGGCACACCTTAGTTTTCATTCTTGAGGTTTTCCAAATCCTATTATGTGACAGAACCTCCTGAATTAATAAGGCCCACGAGTACCTGTCCTTGTCCTACAGACCTCAGACAGTCATACCCTGTGCCCCATAACCCAAAAGACCCATCACGTGTCATCGGGTAATCCAACTCATCCACGTTTCCTTACAATCCCAGGATCATTGCAAGAGTCATGCAGTATTACAACATTTCACAAATAATATACATCAGAGATAACATTGCGGAAGTATTACACCATATGTTTTACAAACCAGTTGTTCAAACTCACGCCGTTGTTACAAACCATAGTTTCAAACTTTACCCTAGGTAGTGGAAGCAACATTACTAAAACTGTATTTCACACAAACAACCCCGCCTAAGGGTTGAATTACTCCTCCCTGGACACGTCCTCCTCAATGACTGTCATGCAACAAGCCTCAAAGCAAGGCTGCTCGTGAGCGTCACCTGCAATAGGGGTTTAACAAACCCTGAGTACAAAGGTACTCAACAAGGCTTACCCGACATGAGAAGAGAAGAACAGATATGCTGGCTTGGGTAGGCTCAACAGTATTTTTCATTTGCATAAAAGCTTACTAAAGTAGTTCTAGATCCAAATTTTACTTAATCAATTAAGTACTTGGTAAGAACTGAAAGGGAACATTAGTGAAGTATCATTATCATTCTTGCTTAAACAAGTTCCATTTTATTCTACGGTGTGGGTCGAAAGATTGAGTCTCCTTATCCGAGGAGCACGACGATTCGAACCGATTAAACCAGATCTGGTAGTTTTCCATGATCATACGATATATGTAGACCCTAGATCACACATATACCAACCCCAACCTCGGATCCTCCAAACAAGACCGGGTCCGCGCCACCCGAGAGTACTTGTACACCTCCAATCCGGGACTTTAACCCACGAGGGTAGCTAGTACTCCCGCCATCTCTCCACTCCCAGTGCGCGATTAGCCGTTCTCATATAAGAACCACCAAGGTAGGGCTTACCGTAGCATCTGATCGGTAGTTCACAGTTTCTCAATCTAGCAGGCCAACAACGGGTAATCCTAACCCGACACATTCGGGTCACCATACATCGATCCATGGGTCGATGCATGTGCCCGTCTGGTCTTAACCATCATTGTTTCTCATTATCATTCCAAAACAATAAGTATAGAAAACATTTATCAAAAGCTTCATAAAGCAAGGCTAAGCATTTATATCATTTGCATAATGCTGGTATCAAGGAATGATACATCGATATCAAGGTCGATCATGCATCAATAGGTTTACATGAGTGACACTTGCCTGCATCAAGCAGCAGATCAAGATAATTCACTTATCTTAACCTTCAATTCTACCATAAAGAAATTTTGGTTTTCATGTTTTACAACACTAGTTATTTATAGAGAAAGCAATTTAATTAGCATGGAATTAAGTTGTGAAGCAAACCATGTTCAAATTAGTTCAAACTTTGTACACAGATTGGGTATGTCCCAAATAGTGCACCAAATAAATTTCAGCATTTTTGGAGTTAAACTCAATTTTATAAAAAAATCATTGAACAACGATTCAAGGATTACAAGGTACAATTTTTACTGCAAAACAGTATACAAAAACATGCATATATTATATTTTTAATAAAAACTACACATCTCAAACAACATGGACAAATTTTTCCATGATTTTTGGATCAACATATTAATTCATACAAAAATAACAAAATCAGCACCAGAGACTCACCACGGCCATATCTGGTGGTGAAAGCAGTTTTAGCAATACCTTCGGGCCTTATTTTTATTTGGTGATACCCAGATCTCAAATCTATCTTGGAAAATACCTCGGCACCCGTGAGTTGATCAAACAGAAGATCAATCCACGACAACGGGTACTTATTCTTCACTGTTACTTCATTGAGCGGACGATAGTCCACACATAGCCTTAATGTTTGGTCTTTTTTTTTGACAAACAAAGCAGGACAGCCCCATGGTGATGAACTAGGTCTGACATAACCTTTATCAAGTAATTCTTGCAACTGAATTTTCAATTCTACCAGTTCTTTAGATGGCATTCTATAGGCTCGTCGAGATATTGGTGCTGTTCCTGGCTTTAGCTCTATGCTGAACTCAACATCTCGGTCTGGTGGTAACCCCGGCAAGTCTTCAGGAAACACATCTGGGAACTCACAGACTACTGGAATATCCTGAACCTCTTTAACTGTCGTTGCACAGACGCTGTCGCACATCTGGTCAACAGTTTTCTTTGGAATCGGAAGTTGGATAAAGAGTTCAGAAGTACTATTAGGTGTGATCAACCTAACTGTTCTATGCAAGGCATCTAATACTGCTTTATGCTGGTACATCCAGTTCATCCCTAGGATCACATCTATATCCTGATCCTTGATTACTATCTTATTAGTTGGATAAGTATGCCGGCAAACTCTACGGGCACTTGATGTGCCACTTCCTTTGTGCATAAACGACCTCCAGGCGTGTGTATAAGGAAATTTTCTTGTGTTTCCCCAGTTGATATATGATGTTTTTCAACAAATTTCTTACTGATAAAGGTATGCGATGCACCAGAATCAAATAGTAATACGGCAGGATGGCGAGCGACTGAAAACATACCCATCATGACGGGTTCCCCTTCAGGAACATCTGCCACTTGCACATAATACACCCGGCCAGTCTTCTGGACGTTCTTATTCTTCTGATTATCCTTGCGGCTTTGATTCTGTTGTGGCTGTTGCTGTGGCCGCTGCTAGGAATTCTGACCACTTTGTCCTTGTGGAGTATTTGGAATACTCTTCCTGGGATACGGGCAGTTACGGGAGAAATGGCCCGGTTTCCCACAGTTATAGCATGGGTAGTTGTGGTTCTGGGGAGTTTGGGTTCGAATGCCAGGGGCATTCGGCTGTCGTGGATAGTTAGGGTTCACAACAGTTCTAGCAGATGACTGCTGTGAGCTGGCTTGTTGTTGCTGGGGTGGACAGTACTGTGGACGGTTATGCTGGACTGGGTGGTATATGATACGCTGGTGCTTCTTATTGCCACCATTATTAGCTTCAAGATGCTTGAAATGCTTCTCCTCTGCAGATATAGCTTTATTCACCGCCTCATTGAAGGATATATTATCGTCGCACATTGCCAGCATCTTTTGATCTTCGTATTCAACCCCCTCATGAAGCAACTGCGCTTCTTGTCATCGGTGTTCACGTGATCCAGAGCATATTGAGACAGATAATTAAACTTGCCAATATACTGTTGTCATATAAGAACCACCATGGTAGGGCTTACCGTAGCATATGATCGGTACTTCACAGTTTCTCAATCTAGCAGGCCAACAACGGGTAATCCTAACCCGACACATTCGGGTCACCATACATCGATCCAAGGGTCGATGCATGTGCCCGTCTGGTCTTAACCATCATTCTTCCTCATTATCATTCCAAAACAATAAGTATCGAAAACATTTATCAAAAGCTTCATAAAGCAAGGCTAAGCATTTCTATCATTTGCATAAAGCATGTATCAAGGAATGATATATCGATATCAAGGTCGATCATGCATCAACAGGTTTAAAGCATTTTTTTGATAAACATCTAATACATCTGGTTATCGATAGTAAGTGTAATTGTAAATCCAAGGAAATGGTTAAATGAACCGGGGCTTGCCTTCGTTGACCGAGAAAGTTGGAAACTCCTGATATTCCGGATCAACAGGACACTCCGAACTCCCTGGACCAACCTCGTCCGGACAATCGACCCCTTCGGAAACTACACGATAAAGAGTGCATGCCTGATGAGATGCTCATGTCATGATCATGGTAAAGATGGAAAATTACTAAGTATAAACACTTGACTTGCAACAACTTTCCCTCGCGGTAAAGTTGCAAGCCAACAAAACCATCTTGCATAAACATACATGGTTTACATGAGTGACACTTGCCTGCATCAAGCAGCAGATCAAGATAATTCACTTATCTTAACCTTCAATTCTACCATAAAGAAATTTTGGTTTTCATGTTTTACAACACTAGTTATTTATAGAGAAAGCAATTTAATTAGCATGGAATTAAGTTGTGAAGCAAACCATGTTCAAATTAGTTCAAACTTTGTACATAGATTGGGTATGTCCCAAACAGTGCACCAAAAAAATTTCAGCATTTTTGGAGTTAAACACAATTTTACAAAAAATCATTGAACAACGATTCAAGGATTACAAGGTACAATTTTTACTGCAAAACAGTGTACAAAAACATGCATATATTATATTTTTAATAAAAACTACACATCTCAAAGAACATGTACAAATTTTTGCATTATGTTTGGATCAACAGATTAATTCATACAAAAATAACAAAATCAGCATTGCATTCATAAAACGAAAATAGATTGAAGTATTTGAATAAAGAAAAACCCTGTTAGGCCAAAACCAGCCCGGCTCGGCCCAACTCGCGCGCAAATCGGCCCAAGTCGGGCCTGCCCACGCTTGCACAGCCGACTTTGCAGAAAAGCCCTCCGGCTTTAACCAAACTACAACTAAGTCCTTGACACTGTTGAGCACTATTCAACAGAGTCATAGACTTTGCACCTAGGCCCTCGGATTTTGTCGAATTCCCAACGACAAGTCCCCGACTCCAAGGCTGCCGGCGGCGAGCTCGGCTCGCGCACGTCGGAGCAACGCGACCTCCTGCGGCCAAACCAACTGGCTCAGCACCTTCCCCTTGCCCTCACGGCTCCGATGAACCCTTAAACTCCCTCCCTCGACCTCTCTCTCTACTCCGACGACGACAGCGGCGGACGCGACGGCACGGCGGCGACACGCCGGCCAACTGGGAGTGCTACCGACACCGCGGACGCGCGCATCAGCACCAGAGACTCACCATGGCTATAACGAGCTAGATCTTCGAGGCTGACGCGGCACCGAACAGGGAGGACGACGACGACGGCGAGTTCCAGCGGCGCGGCTCGACGGCGACGGCCTGTTCTGGCTGCGACAGAGGGAGACCAGGACGAGGACCTGGTGTTAGAGCATCAGGAAGAAACGAGGAAGCGATAACAAGGCTCAGGTGAGGACGAACGGGTTCCAAGCTAGCTGACCATGGTGATGGCGTCGACGGCGGTGTCCGAGACCGGAGATGAAGACGACGGCTACGCTAGGCGGTTGCGGGGGCGAGAGAGGCTACGACCTAGCTCTACAGCTCCGCAACAACGAGGCAAACACGGTGACGCCGTTAAACGGGGCGGACGAGCTCTCACGCGACCGGCGTAGCTGAGCAGAGGGACGGCGGCGGCGGCGAGCGAGCAGAGGAGAAAGGCGAAGCACGGCTCGTCTGAAAGGTGATAACGATGAAGAAGGGGGCGGCGGCGTACTGCACGCGCGCGCGAAGCTAGCAAGCAGATCGCTGGCGCGGCGCATGCGCCCCAGCGCGAGCACTGCCCAGGCGGAGCAGCTCGCTGGCGAGCTTCCAGGCGTTGCCCCTGCCGGCACTGTTCCTTGCTCCTCTCCCCCTTTCTGAAATTTGAAATTACTTTTGAAATTTGAACTACACTTCAAGATATGCCAAAATATGAAATGTAGAGTTTGAAAAGTTGTACAACTTTGCTTTAACACTCTTTGGCTGAATTCAAAAGGAAATAGGTCAATTTAATCAAAACAGTTCAAACCGATTTCAAATTGAAAATTTGAAAAGGGGACAGAACTAGGGTTTTGCAGTAGAAGCAAAATTACTTTTGATTTTGCATTGACACTTGAAAAATGGTCAATGTATAAAATGTTCATTTTGAAATTCTCTACAACTTTGATGTAGACCTCAAACTTAGATTTCAAATAGTTTTTGAAATGCAAGTTTAAAGTCAGAAGGGAACCATTTCCAGGGTTGGAGTAAATTCAAAATTACTTTAAATTTTGTACAGAAACTTTGAAAACCTCGAATACCAAAGTGTACCTCTTCTCAAGATCTACAAGAAAGCTTTTAGGGTCAACCCCTAACTAAGCATAGATTTTTAGTTAACTAGAAAGGGCTAATTAACTTATATAGGAATTTAATGATTTTCCCATTTTTAAGCTAAATAAATTTTATAGCCTTTTGAATTGTTGAACTTGAATTCATGCCTTTACATGACTTTAGTCAAATGGGAATGAACACAAGTTACTTCATAATGACATTCTAAATTAGGTTTTTGAGTTACATCACAAGCATATAACCAAAGATGCTCACATATTAGGAATTAAACTCATTTTAGTGAATGCATCTCAAGGTGAGCTAGCACATGATGCTATGAAATGCTTATGATGACATGACAATATTTTATTCATGTAAACACCTGAGGTGTTACATCCTTTCCCCCTAAAAGAAATCTCAACCCGAGATTTCACCACAACCCAAACCAACTACTAAAGTTGTGGGGTACGGGGATAAAGATTACAGACTTTTTACAAAAACTAGAAACACGTTTTATTCGTCAACCTCTTTCATTGTCCTGACTGTATGGTTGCATAGAATTCAGGAAACTGCTCTATCAGAAATTCTTTTGTTTCCCAAGTTGCTTCTTCCTCAGAATGCTGACTCCATTGAACTTTATAGAACCTGTGAGTGTGTCGTCGAGTCACTCTATCTCGCTGATCGAGAATTTTGATGGGATACTCTGAGTAAGTCATATCAGGCTCAAGTTGTACCCCTTCAACATCAATCACTTGGTCAGGAACTCACAGACACTTCTTCAGCTGAGAGATGTGAAACACATTATGAAACTCTGACAGATGAGCTGGTAGTTGAATACGATATGCCACTTTGCCACATTTGGCCAGGACTTGAAATGGTCCGATGTAACGGGGAGCAAGTTTTCCTTTGACCCCGAAACGATAAACACCCTTGGTGGTTGACACCTTTAGATACACAAAATCTCCTTTGGCAAACGTCAAAGGTCTACGCCTTTTGTCTGCATAGCTTTTCTATCGAGATTGTACTATTATCATATTCCTTTGTATGAGTTTGACTTTCTGTTCGGTCTCTTGAACTAGATTGACACCAAAGTACCATCTTTCACCAGGATCGGACCAATGTAAAGGAGTCCGACACCTTCTGCCATATAAAGCTTCAAATGGTGCCATACGGATACTCTCTTGATAGCTATTGTTGTATGAGAACTCCGCTAATGGTAAGCATTCATCCCACTTAAATGGAAAGTTAAGAGCACACGCCCTGAGCATATCATCTAATATTTGATTTACTCTTTCAGTCTGACCCCCTGTTTGTGGATGGTAAGCTGTGCTGTGTAAGAGTTTAGTGCCCAGAGACTCATGTAGACTTTCCCAGAATTTTGAAACAAACTGAGTACCCCTATCTGAGACAATAGTCTTCGGAACTCCATGCAAACTCATAATCCTTTGAAAGTATATCTTGGCATATGTTGATGCCGGGTAGACGGTCTTAATAGGTATAAAGTGTGAAACCTTGGTCAGACGATCTACTATAACCCAAATAGAGTCGTAGCCCTTGGATGTTCTTGGCAAACCAACAATAAAGTCCATACTGATGTCCTCCCATTTCCAAGCAGGAATTTGCAATGGCTGTAGTTCACCAGCTGACTTAAGATGAATGGCTTTGACTTTCAGACAAGTATCACATCTGGCTACATACTTTGCAATTTCAATCTTCATCTTAGTCCACCAGAATCTTTGCCTAAGATCGTGGTACATTTTTGTACTCCCCGGATGAATCGCAAACGGGGTAAGATGAGCTTCATCAAGAATTTGCCTCCTCAACTCAGGATTCTTCGGAACGACCAGTCTGTCTTTGAACCAGACCACTCCTGCTTCATCAACTCGGAAGCAAGAAGCTTTCTCTGCCTTAGCTTTCTCCTTGAGGTGAACAATACCCTTGTTTTCTTTCTGAGCAGCTACAATCTGGTCTTTGATAGATGACTGAACTGATATATTAGACAAATTGCCCTGAGTGATCATCTGAATACCCAGTTTTTCTAATTCAAAACAGAGAGCAAGATCTACTGGTCTGACCATGGTACAGTTGCAACGAACTTTCCGACTAAGAGCATCGGCTACCACATTTGCCTTTCCGGGATGGTAATGCACTTCAAGATCATAATCTTTGATTAGCTCTAACCACCTCCGTTGTCGCATATTCAGCTCTGACTGAGTGAAAATATATTTCAGACTCTTGTGGTCAGTGTATATATGACATGTGTTGCCCAAGAGGTAATGTCGCCAAATCTTCAAGGCATGGACAACTGCTGCTAACTCTAAGTCATGAGTGGGATAGTGTTCTTCATGACGTTTCAACTGCCTGGATGCATAAGCTATTACTCTGCCCTCTTGCATCAAAACACAACCAATCCCGATACCAGAAGCATCACAATACACATCGAACGGCTTCTCAATATTGGGTTGGGCTAAGACTGGAGCTGTAGTCAAAAATTCCTTTAGTTTCTGAAAAGCTTCTTCATATTTATCTGACCAGACAAACTTGACTTCATTCTTTAACAACTGAGTTATAGGTTTGGCAATTTTGGAAAAGTCTGGAATAAACCGGCGGTAATAACCTGCCATACCCAGAAAACTACGAACTTGATGAACAGTTCTGGGGGACTCCCATTCAAGGATTTCTTGTACTTTGCCTAGATCCACAGCTACACCTTCAGCTGATAACACATGACCTAGAAAGGGAACTCTGTCTAGCCAGAACTCACATTTACTGAACTTTGCATATAGCTGATGGTCTCTCAGACGGCCCAACACTACTCTGAGGTGTTCAGCATGTTCTTGTGTATTCTTGGAATATATCAGAATATCATCAATGAATACCACTACAAACTTGTCTAGCTCAGGCATGAATACGGAGTTCATCAGGTACATGAAGTGAGCTGGAGCATTGGTCAACCCAAAGGACATGACTAAGTACTCATACAGGCCATATCTGGTGGTGAAAGCAGTTTTAGCAATATCTTCAGGCCTTATTTTTATTTGGTGATACCCAAATCTCAAATCTATCTTGGAAAATACCTCGGCGCCCGTGAGTTGATCAAACAGAAGATCAATCCACGGCAACGGGTACTTATTCTTCACTATTACTTCATTGAGCAGACGATAGTCCACACATAGCCTTAATGTTTGGTCTTTCTTTTTGACAAACAAAGCAGGACAGCCCCATGGTGATGAACTAGGTCTGACATAACCTTTATCAAGTAATTCTTGCAACTGAATTTTCAATTCTACCAGTTCTTTAGGTGGCATTCTATAGGCTCGTCGAGATATTGGTGTTGTTCCTGGCTTTAGCTCTATGCTGAACTCAACATCACGGTCTGGTGGTAACCCCGGCAAGTCTTCTGGAAACACATCCGGGAACTCACAGACTACTGGAATATCCTGAACCTCTTTAACTGTCGTTGCACAGACGCTGCCGCACATCTGGTCAATAGTTTTCTTTGGAATCGGAAGTTGGATAAAGAGTTCAGAAGTACTATTAGGTGTGATCAACCTAACTGTTCTATGCAAGGCATCTAATACTGCTTTATGCTGGTACATCCAGTTCATCCCTAGGATCACATCTATATCCTGATCCTTGATTACTATCATATTAGTTGGATAAGTATGCCCGGCAAACTCTACGGGCACTTGATGTGACACTTCCTTTGTGCATAAACGACCTCCACGCGTGTGTATAAGGAAATTTTCTTGTGTTTCCCCAGTTGATATATGATGTTTTTCAACAAATTTCTTACTGATAAAGGTATGCGATGCACCAGAATCAAATAGTAATACGGCAGGATGGCGAGCGACTGAAAACATACCCATCATGATGGGTTCCCCTTCAGGAACATCTGCCACTTGCACATAATACACCCGGCCAGTCTTCTGGACGTTCTTATTCTTCTGATTATCCTTGCGGCTTTGATTCTGCTATGGCTGTTGCTGTGGCCGCTGCTAGGAATTCTGACCACTTTGTCCTTGTGGAGTATTTGGAATACTCTTCCTAGGATACGGGCAGTTACGGGAGAAATGGCCCGGTTTCCCACAGTTATAGCATGGGTAGTTGTGGTTCTGGGGAGTTTGGGTTCGAATGCCAGGGGCATTCGGCTGTCGTGGATAGTTAGGGTTCACAATAGTTCTAGCAGATGACTGCTGTGAGCTGGCTTGTTGTTGCTGGGGTGGACGGTACTGTGGACGGTTATGCTGGACTGGGTGGTACATGATACGCTGGTGCTTCTTATTGCCACCAGACGATCCGGTCGAACCCTCACCCTTCCTCTTATTAGCTTCAAGATGCTTGAAATGCTTCTCCTCTGCAGATATAGCTTTATTCACCGCATCATTGAAGGATATATTATCATCGCACATTGCCAGCATCTTTTGATCTTCGTATTCAACCCCCTCATGAAGCAACTGCGCTTCTTGTCATCGGTGTTCACGTGATCCAGAGCATACTGAGACAGATGATTAAACTTGCCAATATACTGTTGTACTGGCTGATCCCCCTGCCTAAGGGCTAAGAACTCTTCGGCCTTCATTCGCATCACACCCGCTGGAATGTAGTGAGCTTTGAAAGCTCTCGAGAACTCATCCCAGGTAATGCGGTGTCCTGGAGCTTGGGCAGCTTCAAAGTTTGCCCACCAAGTCCCCGCAGCTCCCCTCAACTGCTGGGCTGCGAAGGATGGCTTCTGAGTTTCAGTGCAGTGGATTAGCTCAAACTTCTGATTCATAGTACGGAGCCAATCTGCAGCTTCTAAAGGCTCCTCAGCCTTTATGAATACCGGCGGCCTGGTTTCTGTGAAATCCTGATAAGTACTCTCCTGGACCTGATGATGATGTTGGCCACGCTGCCTATGTGGTGCATTCTGAACTAGGCCCTGTAGCAGACGTGGATTGTCTGTTGTAGCACGCATGAGTGCAGCAATGGCTTCTGCCAGTGTTGGTGGAACTGGGGGTGCGTGGGGGACATCCTCCCCATCACGAGATGAACCAGCCCCATCAGCAGCACGGGTACGAGGCATCTGCTCACAAACAAACCAAACTTTATTGATTTCTGGGTTATGATACAAGAACAGTAACTGCATACACACTTATGTTACATTTTTCATGCATAACAGGACCGATACATGGTTCAACTAGCTTAGGATTATGATAAGCTAACTATTTCACAGCCCCTACCCCCTAGGGTTCAAGATCCACGCCTGGCACTCTGATGGGAGACGACTTATTCGTCACCCTCACTCTCACTGTTGCTGTCATCAGCAGACTCGACCATATCAGGATCTTCCTCACTCTGCCCATCTACCTCTTCATCATCAGTGAGCGTACCCATCTCATCTTCCGCTGCATTTGGAGGTGGAGGTGGATGGAGGTGATCATACCGCACATGGACTTCCTCATGCAATTGGTCATTAAACGCTTCTATATCCGTCACATACGCCTCCAACTCATGCAAACGGGCTAAAGCGTCATCTTCGCGCTGCCAAGCGGTGTTCCTTTCTCCAAGCATTTTAGTCATAAGTTTTTCTGCATTGACCACGCTTCTGTTGGCCTCCTCCAGCTTGATTTTCATGCCTCCAGCTTTGGCAAGTGCCAAGCTCTTCTCCCGAGAGGTGGTGGCCAACTGGGACTTCAGCGCATGGACCTCTGCCTGTAAGTTCTCATTGATACTCTGACTGCTGCTGGACCCTTCCTCGTTGCGGGATGCAAGTTGGTGCTTGGGTATGCCATGAGGACCCGTATTCTTGCGAGGTGTCTCCTTACCGCGCGGCATCCTAGTGAGATAAGATTTTGAATTAGGCAGATAAAGGAAAATACTTTTTGGATAGCAAGAAAGGATTGGATTCTAACCCTTACCCAACTATACCACAAGTTGATTAAGCATGATGCATGAAACGTACTTACGCATAAAGCATATAAAATTTAAATTATACTCAATTACATAAGAGTAGAAATTTAACAACAATTTCAAATTAAGGCTTAACTTAACATGTTGCTTCACTTAACAATCCATGATCTACTATTTTAAAGACACAACATAGATCAAAGAGCATGAACAGGGTAAGTCAAAAGCATTTTGGATCAAAATAAATTTCAATTAGTTTTGACTCAAATCATTTTGAAGTTTTGCAACTATACTGCAAGACTACTGCAATGATCGCTCTGATACCAGCTGTGACAAAACCTCCTGAATTAATAAGGCCCACGAGTACATGTCCTTGTCCTACAGACCTCAGATAGTCATACCCTGTGCCCCATAACCCAAAAGACCCATCACGTGTCATCAGGTAATCCGACTCATCCACGTTTCCTTACATTCCCAGGATCATTGCAAGAG
Organism: Coix lacryma-jobi var. lacryma-jobi; assembly: GCA_009763385.1. NCBI lineage: Eukaryota > Viridiplantae > Streptophyta > Magnoliopsida > Poales > Poaceae > Coix > Coix lacryma-jobi. The sequence goes on along the minus strand of CM019828.1, from coordinate 104,424,223 downwards.
TCATGCAGTATTACAACATTTCACAAATAATATACATCAGAGATAAGAGTGCGGAAGTATTACACCATAAGTTTTACAAACCAGTTGTTCAAACTCACGCCGTTATTACAAACCATAGTTTCAATCTTTACCCTAGGTAGTGGAAGCAACATTACTAAAACTGTATTTCACACAAACAACCCCACCTAAGGGTTGCATTACTCCTCCCCGGACATGTCCTCCTCAATGACTGTCATGCAACAAGCCTCAAAGCAAGGCTGCTCGTGAGCGTCACCTACAACAGGGGTTTAACAAACCCTGTGTACAAAGGTAGTCAACAAGGCTTACCTGACATGAGAAGAGAAGAACAGATATGCTGGCTTGGGTAGGCTCAACAGTATTTTTCATTTGCATAAAAGCTTACTAAAGTAGTTCTAGATCCAAATTTTACTTAATCAATTAAGTACTTGGTAAGAACTTAAAGGGAACATTAGTGAAGTATCATTATCATTCTTGCTTAAACAAGTATCATTTTATTCTACGGTGTGGGTCGAAAGATTGAGTCTCCTTAACCGAGGAGCACGACGATTCAAACCGATTAAACCAGATCTGGTAGTTTTCCATGATCATACGATATATGTAGACCCTAGATCACAGATATACCAACCCCAACCTCGGATCCTCCAAACAAGACCGGGTCCGCGCCACCCGAGAGTACTTGTACACCTCCAATCCGGGACTTTAACCCACGAGGGTAGCTAGTACTCCCGCCATCTCTCCACTCCCAGTGCGCCATTAGCCGTTCTCATATAAGAACCACCAAGGTAGGGCTTACCGTAGCATATGATCGGTACTTCACAGTTTCTCAATCTAGCAGGCCAACAATGGGTAATCCTAACCCGACACATTCGGGTCACCATACATCGATCCAAGGGTCGATGCATGTGCCCGTCTGGTCTTAACCAACATTCTTTCTCATTGTCATTCCAAAACAATAAGTATCGAAAACATTTATCAAAAGCTTCATAAAGCAAGGCTAAGCATTTCTATCATTTGCATAAAGCATGTATCAAGGAATGATATATCGATATCAAGGTCGATCATGCATCAACAGGTTTAAAGCATTTATTTGATAAACATCTAATGCATCTGGTTATCGATAGTAAGTGTAATTGTAAATCCAAGGAAATGGTTAAATGAACCGGGGCTTGCCTTCGTTGACCGAGAAAGTTGGAAACTCCTGATATTCCGGATCAACAGGACACTCCGAACTCCCTGGACCAACCTCGTCCGGACAATCGACCCCTTCGGAAACTACACGATAAAGAGTGCATGCCTGATGAGATGCTCATATCATGATCATGGTAAAGATGGAAAATTACTAAGTATAAACACTTGACTTGCAACAACTTTCCCTCGCGGTAAAGTTGCAAGCCAACAAAACCATCTTGCATAAACATACATGGTTTACATGAGTGACACTTGCCTGCATCAAGCAGCAGATCAAGATAATTCACTTATCTTAACCTTCAATTCTACCATAAAGAAATTTTGGTTTTCATGTTTTACAACACTAGTTATTTATAGAGAAAGCAATTTAATTAGCATGGAATTAAGTTGTGAAGCAAACCATGTTCAAATTAGTTCAAACTTTGTACACAGATTGGGTATGTCCCAAATAGTGCACCAAATAAATTTCAGCATTTTTGGAGTTAAACTCAATTTTATAAAAAAATCATTGAACAACGATTCAAGGATTACAAGGTACAATTTTTACAGCAAAACAGTATACAAAAACATGCATATATTATATTTTTAATAAAAACTACACATCTCAAAGAACATGTACAAATTTTTGCATGATGTTTGGATCAACAGATTAATTAATACAAAAATAACAAAATCAGCATTGCATTCATAAAACGAAAATAGATTGAAGTATTTGAATAAAGAAAAACCCTGTTAGGCCAAAACCAGCCCGGCTCGGCCCAACTCGCGCGCAAATCGGCCCAAGTCGGGCCTGCCCGCGCTTGCACAGCCGACTTTGCAGAAAAGCCCTCCGGCTTTAACCAAACTACAACTAAGTCCTTGACACTATTGAGCACTATTCAACAGAGTCATAGACTTTGCACCTAGGCCCTCGGATTTTGTCCAATTCCCAATGACAAGTCCCCGACTCCAAGGCTGCCGGCGGCGAGCTCGGCTCGCGCACGCCGGAGCAACGCGACCTCCTCCGGCCAAACCAACCAGCTCAGCACCTTCCCCTTGCCCTCACGGCTCCGATGAACCCTTAAACTCCCTCCCTCGACCTCTCTCTCTACTCCGACGACGACAGCGGCGGACGCGACGGCACGGCGGCGACACGTCGGCGAACTGGGAGCGCTACCGACCCCGTGGACGCGCGCATCAGCACCAGAGACTCACCACGGCTATAACGAGCTAGATCTTCGAGGCTGACGTGGCTCCGAACAGGGAGGACGACGACGACGGCGAGTTCCAGCGGCGCGGCTCGACGGCGACGGCCTGTTCCGGCTGCGACAGAGGGAGACCAGGCCGAGGACCTGGTGTTAGAGCATCAAGAAGAAACGAGGAAGCGATAACAAGGCTCAGGTGAGGACGAACGGGTTCCAAGCTAGCTGACCACGGTGATGGCGTCGACGGCGGTGTCCGAGACCGGAGACGAAGACAACGGCTACGCCGGGCGGTTGCGGGGGCGAGAGAGGCTACGACCTAGCTCTACAGCTCCGCAACAACGAGGCGAACACGGTGACGCGGTTAAACGGGGCGGACGAGCTCTCACGCGGCCGACGTAGCTGAGCAGAGGGACGACGGCGGCGGCGAGCGAGCAGAGGCGAAAGGCGAAGCACGGCTCGTCTGGAGGGTGATAGCGATGAAGAAGGGGGCGACGGCGTACTGCACGCACGCGCGAAGCTAGCATGCAGCTCGCTGGTGAGGTACATGTGCCCCAGCGCGAGCACTGCCCAGGCGGAGCAGCTCGCTGGCGAGCTTCCAGGCGTTTCCCCTGCCGGCACTGTTCCTTGCTCCTCTCCCCCTTTCCGAAATTTGAAATTACTTTTGAAATTTGAACTACACATCAAGATATGCCAAAATATGAAATGTAGAGTTTGAAAAGTTGTACAACTTTGCTTTAACACTCTTTGGCTGATTTCAAAAGGAAATAGGTCAATTTGATCAAAACAGTTCAAACCGATTTCAAATTGAAAATTTGAAAAGGGGACAGAACTAGGGTTTTGTAGTAGAAGCAAAATTACTTTTGATTTTGCATTGACACTTGAAAAATGGTCAATGTATAAAATGTTCATTTTGAAATTCTCTACAACTTTGATGTAGACCTCAAACTCAGATTTCAAATAGTTTTGGAAATGCAAGTTTAAAGTCAGAAGGGAACCCTTTCTAGGGTTGGAGTAAATTCAAAATTACTTTAAATTTTGTACAGAAACTTTGAAAACCTCGAATACCAAAGTTGTACCTCTTCTCAAGATCTACCAGAAAGCTTTTAGGGTCAACCCCTAACTAAGCATAGATTTTTAGTTAACTAGAAAGGGCTAATTAACTTATATGGGAATTTAATGATTTTCCTATTTTTAAGCTAAATAAATTTTATAGCCTTTTGAATTGTTGAACTTGAATTCATGCCTTTACATGACTTTAGTCAAATGGGAATGAACACAAGTTACTTCATAATGACATTCTAAATTAGGTTTTTGAGTTACATCACAAGCATATAACCAAAGATGCTCACATATTAGGAATTAAACTCATTTGAGTGAATGCATCTCAAGGTGAGCTAGCACATGATGCTATGAAATGCTTATGATGACATGACAACATTTTATTCCTGTAAACACCTGAGGTGTTACATATTATAACTATAAGTTTTGGTAAATACAGTTCTTATTGGAAAATACTGATTTTCAAATACACTTATGAACAGTAACGCTAACCATGCTCCGATGCCAGCTGTAACAGAACCGACTAATTTATACTAGATTAAGCACCCAAAACCCCTGCTCTCGCAAGGATTAACGTGTACTTAAGCTCGTACAAACCCGGTAGTCCGGAAATCTTGAGGGATTTCAATGCATTTCAACAACAGCCAAGATCGTAATAGATTAGCATACATGTCCACAAGATACATTCAGTTCGCACATAATTCAAATACATCGGAGTTGAAACAATATTACAAACCATAGTTTGAACAGTAGCGGAAGCAACATAGTTTTAAACATAAGTTCATAATGTGCTTAATACAGTGCCATCAGTCTGATCAGTCCACAAAAGCATCAGGTGAGGATAAGAGGTGACCATGCCCATGGTCTATTCGCCACCCGAGACAGGGTACAAGCAGCTCTCACAGTAGCCGAAAAAGCACTGTTCATCTACAACAACAAGGGATAGAACCCTGAGTACAAGAAGGTACTCAGCAAGACTTACCCATCATAAACCAGAAATAATGAGACACCAAGGATTTATGAAGGCTATATCTGGGGTTGGCTAACATACCACTTTGCATGAAAGCTTTCTTATGATAAAACCCAAATTGAGTATCGGCGGTCACTTTTTATAGTTAACCATGGTTAACTAGGTTTGCACCTGATCTAGAGCAATCACTTGGCTAATTAATCAAGCAAGAGTGACTATTTCATCAATAGCCTTTCAGATTAATCATCATAATCATCTTTAATTCCATAAGTTACTACGGTAACACATGCCCAATCCACTGTCTAGGAGTGATGGCGATTATAATCGATTCCTACCCAGCTGGGGATAAAATGTCGCACACTCGCCCGATCACACCTTGCCAGGTAGCCGTCGACTGCCTCTCAGGGAATTCGAGAACACAACGCGCGGGACGGCTATGGGCCCTTCTACACCGGGGGTTATCTCAATGTCAGGTCGCTCAATCTATAACTGCCCACGGTCATGCCAGGTCAGTCAGGCCCCGCCTGTCCACGGACCATGCTAGGTTGCTCAGAATAGTTGCCCACGTTACATATAAGGCCCTGGGTGTTAGGCGTCAACATCTCCATCACCGGCTTGAATAACCTTACTCGGCTTCGTGGGAGGTACTCCGACCTACTCTGTTAAGTGATTGACGCGTTCAAAATGATGGAGGTGTGCCTTCGTCGGGTCCTAATCGACACAGACGGGAGACTACTAGCACACAGAACCCATGTCCTGCTGCTCCTACATCTCGTCCGGTCTCAAATTAATTATCACATGGTTATCTCCATGATAGCAACAGGCTAGTCATGATCAGTATCCACCTACTTCGGGGGACAGGAAATCACCCAACTTTTACCGGTCTAAGCAGGCTAAGCATATAATGGCCTAGACTTAACAGGGATATCAAGACATCAACTGCGGTGGACAAGGTATGATAGTAATGCAACAACGATAGCAATCAATTACTATAAACCTAATGCAACAAGCATATCAAGTTAATTCCATAAATAGTTTGCAAACCATAGGAGTTAGATGCTCCAGGGCTTGCCTCTTTCGAAGTCAGAGGGTCCGTGGTCGCGGCACTCAGGTAAGTCCTCAACGTCTCCTTCTTCGGTCTTCTCGTTCGGGGTCTCCTCCGGAAATGGCTCCTCCTGCGGTTGCGGGCTCTGAGTCTCCACTACCGGTCCTGTATGATGCATAGCATGTATGAATAAAATGAATACACATGGGATGCATGGGTGATGCAACATGGAATAGGATAATTCTGGAGATAAGCACATGTCATCTACTTCATTTTCTTCAACAAGGTATTCAACATCATTGTACCACTTAATAGTCATTTGCTACTACCTTACTATTTAATTAAGCCTATAACAACAACCCTTAGCTAACTACTTCAGAAAAATCTACAAAATTACTGTAAGCTGACCACATGCAGTTTAGTCCTCTGTTTAAATTTCAAGCTATTTGGACTTAAACCCTATTCTCCACGAAAAAGACAAACATCACAATGAAAAGGTGCTTTGAACTACACCCCCTAGCAAAAAAGTGTCAAATAATAGATTTCCCATTTTTCTACTGAACTTCTTAGCACAAGAGCAGGCTACAAAAATTCTCAGGTTCATATTCTTCATATTTTAATTACTACAATTAATACAAGAAAACAGCATTTAACCCTTTTAATTGCTACTACCAAAATATTTCATAGAACATCTCCATATTACATTTTTTCCAGAAACTACTCATCAACACAAACTTAACAAAACAAGAATCACATTTTTCTAAGCAATACACAGTTTACTATGCATTAAACAAGATTTCAGCCTAAACATAAATTAAATACAACTGCATATAAAAGTATCACAAACTAGACATATTATATTTTTCCTAAATATATCTCAACAAGAAAAATCTAACAAAATTTAGTTCACCTCATTTGGACTAATACAACTCTAGATATGAATTAAACAAGCATTAACGCAGTTTCTGAAAAACAATAAAACAAAAACACCTAGACCTAACTGCTATCTACACCCGGCCAAAACGTACACCAGAGACTGACCAGTGGGCCCCCGAGTCAACTCGGTCCCACCTGTCAAACGCACAGAATAGGGGAGGCCGTTGACCACGGCGAAGCTCGCCGACGGCGGCCTCTCCGGCGAAACCATCACCACCACTCTACTCCTCTCACCTCCCCGCGTCGGATGGTGCTAGTCATCGGCCCGGCGAAGCGACGGTTGGAGCTCGGTGGCGGGAATGGCGGCCACGGCGGCGCGGTCCTCCCTACGCCGGCCGATTCCGGCCATGCCGACGCAAACTAACCTGCGATTTCCACTCCGGTGACCTCCAAGAACCTAACGCGAGGCTCGGAAGCTAGGGTTCCTACCCCAAACACCCGCGACCACGGCCATGCCAACTCCGGCGACCATGGCGGATGGCGAGCGATGGCGTACCGCCACCACCAAACCCTAATCGACTAAACCATCACCACCTACTTCTTCCACGGACTTCACCGACCCTAGAACGCGAGATAGAACCGAGGGATTCGCGCGGAGGGAGGGCCGACCACGGCGGACCGAGCTCGGCGGTCATGGCGGCCATGGCGGGAACTCACCCTGTGGCTTACCTAGGGCCTCTTACGGAGCACTAACGGTGGCAAAAGGTGAGGGGGCTCATGGCGAAGCTGGTTGGGTGGCTGGTTGGGCGAAGGCTCGGCGGGACGGCGGCGAGCGCTCGGTTTCTCCCCCTTTTCTGCCCGGGCGACGGCGAGAGCGAATAGGAGGCAAAGCGTAGGGAGTGGAGCGGCTCTGGCAGAGCGAAGGCGTGCGGACGGGCTTTGTGCTCGCCACACCACGCGCGGACACTGGCCGGCCGGCTCGCGCGCGCCACGCGGTGGAGCATCTCTGGCGCGGTCGGCCACTGCCGGCGCCGATTCAAACTGAATCAGTGGATTCAGTCGGTCATCAGCCGACTGACGGCCAATCTTTGCATGCGATTAACTCCTAATCCACTCGATGAAACGCTGAGCCACTTGTTCCATTGAGTTGAGCTATGTGTCGACTACAACTTTGGTTATAGTATCAAGCATTGGTTCGGCTTAGATTTTGCTCAAGAAAGCTCCAAAGTTTGCGAGACGAAACTGTTGGTCAGATCAAAGACTTAGGAAATTTTTCTAACTCTAAACTCCCTCATTTCTTCCTTGTGGGCCTCAAAACACCATGTTAACCTCATTTTCATGAGTTGACCCAAAAACAAATTTTGTTCTACTCTAAATTCTACACATTTTTGGTTTAGAGCACTAACCCATACAAAGCTTCTATCATGGAGGTCTTTGTTAGTCAAACCAATGGACTCCTAAGGCTCTATTAGGGTAACTATGGTTAGGGACTTGGTTAGCCAAAAAGACCAACATAAACTTGGCTTCAAGATGACTTCTCCACAAGGTTAAACTACTTAGGAACTCAACTACTCCAAAAACAAGTCAACCAAGCATCACACCAAAGCATGATCAGTAAAAGCTATCACATGAAATAACACTTTACACAAAGAAGAGAAACATATGATGATGCTTTATGCTCATGAGATGTCAAGTCATGCATTCAGGGTTGCTTAACACCAGAGGTGTTACAGTTGCCATCGGACGCGTCCGAGGGTTGAGCATCGGACGCTGAACTGTCACTGTAACCAGCGTCCGATGGCTATGCAGTAAGGTTTCAGAACGTGTCATTTTGCATCGGACGCGTCCGGTGCTTATACATCGGACGTTGGCCAGCGTCCGATGCAGTAACTTATGCACTGTTTCATCCGTAGTTTGTTCATTCGACTTCGGATTTGATTTTGGATTTTTGTGTTGGATTTCTGACTTCGTGCTCTATAGAAATTGGCCTTCCCGCTTTGCGAAATAGCCTGAATCCCCCTCGCGTTGCTCGGGGGAGGTTGAGGTTACCCAAAGTCCATCCTGTCACTAGTTGACTTGCGTGAACTTGAGTGAGGAGGCTTTTGTGGTGTCCCGCTGTGTTCCTAGGGAACATCCACCCATTCTCTTGGGTCGTGGACATCACACACATCAGTTTTGCTCTTGGGGTTGATTTTCTGGGACAAAGGCTAAAGTTTTCTAAAAAGAAATTTAAGGCTCCCATTCACCCCCCCTCTGGTCTCCTTTGGTAGCATTCTCGGTCCTTCATTCCCCACTAAGTATAATATAAACATATCACTCTGAAATTGGAATTAGACAGCCTTAGTGATCCCCTCTATACTTCTAGATTCTCCGTCCTTGTTAGCTACTCAGGAGTTAGACTTTAAGACTTAACACTATCTGTTCCTTTGGGTTCGATATTAAAACCGGGTTACTCCGGTGAAGTGCTACATCGGTAGATTTTATCTGTGCGCTTGCGAATAAAGTAGAGTGTGCGTTAATTGGTAATAGTGTGCTTTCTTCACCACGCTCAGCGACGTCGACGACTCAGACTATGACTCCACTGCATCAAGCGATGATGAGTTCGAGAAGAAGAAGATCGAGGACCAGTTGAACGGTCTTTGCTTCTTCACCGATGACGAGGGCTTCTGCACCATGGCCCTCGGCGATGAGGTCGGCAGCAAGCTGGAGGAAATTCCTCGGAACGATGACGACGGCGACTCCTCCCAGGTATCTCAGACTCCTGACGAACTCTCTGCTGAAGTCAAGAAACTTATGGCTGCTCTTCTTAGTCAAGACAAGTTGCTTAGACTTGCTACTAGAGAGAGGAAGGAGTTTAGGTAGAACTGGGAGGATGCGGTGAAGGAGCATGAATCTGTCAAGTCCACTATTGTGGTCACCGATGAGGATGAGTGTGAGATGTGCTCCAAGCACATGACTGACCTTCTCACTTTGAGGGGGAAGTATGTTGCTTTGGTTGGAGAGGTGGATGAGCTTAGGGCTAGACCTGTGTTGTTGGGTGCGTGCAAGTCTTGTGCAGGTTTGCAATCCGAGTTGGCAGAGAAGAATGCCAAGATTGTGTCTCTTGAGAAGGCCAGCTCTGGTAGCACTTGTGTGTCTAGGTGTAGAACTCCCAAACTGACCAAGATTCCACCCAAAGAGCCTCTCAAACCTAACACTAAGGATGGAGTGTTTGTGGAACCTCCAAGAGCTCCACCCAAGAAACAGACATGGGCTCCAAAACCAAACCACCTCAGAAACAAGCTAGACACTATGCCACCTATCCATGAGGAGCTCATGCCACAAAAAGGCCAAGTGATTCACACCCACTACCATGAGTACCAACAACCCCCTATGAGAGCGGTGAGGTACCATTGTGAGCACTTTGGGAGAGATGGACACTTGAGGGAGTTTTGCTTTCGATGCAAGAGAGAGGAGCGTCGTGCAAAGGAGATGAACAACTCGGACATGTATCATCCTTTCCATGATGTACATGTGCCAAAGGTTCGGAGGAGAGCTGCTAGGCCTAGAGGTCCAATGCCTCAAGGTCCTAGGCCGCAAGGAGGTCGTGCCCGGTGGGAGCATGCTTTTGTTGGCTATGGACCCCGTGGCGGTGGCTTTGTTGTTGAGCGTTACCCCCCACCGTGTTTTGGCTATCATGGTGAGCGTTCTACTCCTAGCGGACCATGTTTTCTATGCGTGGTGATTGCTTTCCCTGTAGGAATGCTAGGAATGGTTTTTATACTAACCGTTCTTTTGAGCAGCCGGGACAACACTGGTACTCTTCCTGTTTTACTCACCCCAATGTTGGACCGCATGCTCACCCTATGTCCTTTTATTGATGTAGGTAAGTAGATTGGAGAACGTTTGGCTTGTGGATTCCGGATGCTCAAGGCATATGACCGGAAACTCCAAGTGGTTCTCCAGTCTTAGTCCAGTCACCGGAAAGGAGTTTATCACCTTCGGTGACAATAGGAAAGGTAAGGTGCTATCCCGTGGTTCTGTGCGAGTTAATGAGCATTTTGTCTTATGTGATGTTGCTCTTGTATCGAACTTGCATTTTCACCTTCTTTCTATTTCTCAACTTTTTGAGGATGACTATGAGATTCATTTTAAGCCGAATCTCAGTCGTATTTTAGATCCTCAGGGTAATCTTGTATATTTGATTTCGCCCTTTGGGAAAGTCTTTCGTGCGAATTTCTCGGAGTCTTTTGGCATTTCTCGTTGTCTTTTGGTTGGATCTTCCTCTGATTTTTGGAAATGACATAGGAGACTTGGTCATTTTAGCTTTGACTTGCTTGCAAAACTTAGTTCACTTGGCTTAATCCGAGGATTGCCCAAGTTACATGTGGAGAAGGATCTTGTTTGCCGTTCTTGTAGACATGGGAAAATGGTTGCCACTCCCCACCATCCTGTGAAACAAGTTATGACCAAGCCCCCTGGAGAGCTTTTGCATATGGACCTTGTTGGTCCGGCTCGGGTGAGCTCGGTTGGTGGGAAGTGGTATGTGCTTGTTGTTGTTGACGACTTTTCGAGATATTCATGGGTTTTCTTTTTAGCTGAGAAAACTGAGACTTTCTCTTTTACTCGCAATCTGATTTTGTGACTTCAGAACGAGTTCCCTAAGAACTCGATGAGAGCTATTCGTAGCGATAATGGTTCCGAGTTTAAGAATTCAGACTTTGAAAAGTTTTGTAACTCTTTGGGTTTAGAGCATCAGTTTTCTTCCCCCTACACACCATCACAAAATGGTGTTGTAGAGAGGAAAAATCGGACCCTTGTTGAGATGCCTAGGACCATGCTGGATGAGCAAAGGACTCCTAGGCGGTATTGGGCCGAGGCTATAAACACTGCATGGTATATTTCCAATCGCATTTTTCTTCGTGCTTTCTTGAAGAAGACTTCTTATGATTTGCGATTTGGGAAGCAACCCAAAGTGAGTTATTTTGGTTGCCATTGTTTTATACTTAAGAAAGGCAACTTGGACAAGTTTGAGTCTCGCTCTTCTGATGGTGTATTTTTGGGTTATGGTAATCATACTCGTGCATATCGTGTACTTAACCTTGATACTAACTGAGTCATGGAGACATCCGATGTCACCTTCGATGAGATCATGTTTTGTCCTTCTTCTAGATTTGAGCGTGCAAGTGATCATGAGGTCGGTGAGCCTCTTTTTGATGATGAGGAAGATGGAGCTGAATAGATGGACGACCCAGATCTTCCTCCACATGTTGTTCCTTTGGGATCGACTTCGTCCACGATTGCTTGTGGCCCCGACCCATCTTCTTCCACTACATGGGGGCCAGTCGATCCACCACCTCGGGGTTTGCCAGTAATACCCAAGGAGGCACCAGCTACTGTTGAGGGGGAGGTCACTTCAGCTAGGGAGGCATCACGACACATCCAGCGCCAACACCCTCCTCAACAGATGATCAGCAACATCCACGAACGCGTCAATCGGTCAAGGTCACAACAAATGTCTCACTTTGCTCATTCTGTATTTGTTGCTGATTTTGAACCCCGAGATGTTGGACATGCTTTATCTGATCTGGATTGGGTCAATGCCATGCATGAGGAGCTAGAAAATTTTGAGAGAAATCGGGTTTGGGTTCTTGTTCCACCTCCTCCTGAGTGTCACCCTATTGGGACAAAATGAGTTTTCAAAAACAAACAAGGAGAGGATGGCCATGTTGTGAGAAACAAGGCCAGACTTGTAGCCCAGGGGTATAGTTAGAAGGAGGGGATAGACTATGAGGAGACTTTTGCTCCTGTAGCACGTTTGGAGGCAATTAGGATACACTTGGCTTTTGCTGCATCCAAGGGTTTCAAACTTTTTCAAATGGATGTCAAGAGTGCCTTCCTAAATGGCTACATAGAAGAAGAGGTGTATGTGAGACAACCCCCTGGTTTTGAAAATCCCAAGTTTCCAAACCATGTTTTTAAACTTAACAAAGCTTTATATGGTTTGAAACAAGCCCCTAGAGCCTAGTATGATAGGTTGAAAACATTTTTGCTTGCTAAGGGTTTTAAAATGGGATGTGTGGATAAAACTCTTTTTCTCCTCAAGAAAGGCAATGACACACTTTTGGTTCAGATTTACATGGATGATATCATTTTTGGTGGTTCTTCTCATGCTTTGGTTGCCAAGTTTGCAGATACAATGAGCAGGGAATTTGAGATGAGCATGATGGGCGAATTGACATTCTTTCTCGGGTTGCAAATCAAGCAATCCCGAGAAGGGACGTTTGTGCACCAGGGCAAGTACACCAAGGACATAGTGAAGAAGTTCAATATGGGTGAGGCCAAGCCTCTTCCAACACCCATGTCGACCACGACGGCCCTGGATGCGGATGAGGAGGGAGAAGTCGTGGATCAGAAGGAGTACCGAAGTATGATCGGGTCGCTGTTGTACCTGACGGCGACACGCCCGGACATTCAGTTCGTGGTGTGTCTTTGCGCGTGATTTCAGTCGTCGTCGCGCACCTCTCACCATCAGGCGGTCAAGCGCATTATGAGGTTCCTTCATTTCACTCCTGAGTTTGGGATTTGGTATTCTGCTTCTTCTACCCTCTCCCTTTGCGGTTACTCTGATGCTGATTTTGTTGGTTGCCGACTTGACCGCAAGTCCACTTCTAGGACTTGTCAGTTTTTGGGTTCTTCTCTTGTTTCTTGGTCTTCTTGCAAGCAGTCTAGTGTCGCTCAGTCTACCACAGAGGCTGAATATGTTGCTACGGCTAGCTACTGTTCCCAATTGTTGTGGATTATGGCCACTTTGTGTGATTTTGGTCTGAGTTTTTCTCGAATACCATTGCTTTGTGATAGCACGAGTGCGATTAGCGTTGCTAAGAACCTCGTGCTTCATTCTAAGACCAAACACATTGATGTGCGCTTTCATTTCTTGCGAGACCACTATGAGAAGGGTGATATCGACCTTCGTCATGTCGATACTCATCATCAATTAGCAGATATTTTTACCAAGCCTTTGGACCAATCAACCTTTGCTAGGTTGAGAGGTGACCTTGGTGTGTGTTTCCCCTTTTAGTTGGGGGAAACATTTTGGTTATTGTATCATAGACTGACTTCTTTTGTTTTGTCCTTATTTACTCTTTGCATTTCATCATCTTTGCATCTTTACTTTTTCGAGCTTCATGTCTATAATCTTTAGAATGAATCTATGCTATGATTAGTGTATGCTCCGATGATATATGATGATGCTTGTAGCTTAGGCTCTTCTTGATCACTGATACACGTCGTGAGCAGAGCTATTTGTCAGAACTATGAATATGCTTAATTCAACATAAAATTTTGAAATTTGTTCACCATTGAGATTGGCAACTAGCATGTGTAGAATGTGCTAAAGTTACTTGTGCTATTCCTATATGCTAGGTTGCTATGTCTCTAGTTCTGAGTCTTTCACTTGCTTGGAATGTTCATATTCTATTAAAATTGAACCAAGTCTAAGTGAATTGAAAAGATCGAGATGAGATTGCTTGACAGCACATCACGGTATCGAGACTATTTCTCATTACACATTGAGTTAAACTTGAGCAGTATAGTGCAAGACCGAAACTGTTGCTTCAAGCTTCTGATGGCTTATGCATAGGCTTAACTCGGTTGAAAAGTTAGGCAATGTCAAGTTTTCAACCTCTCGCAATCACATGCTGAAAATTCAAACTTGTGTATAATCACCGCTGCAACTCCGATAAAATTTTGAAAACACAAGTCTATGTTTCCTTCTATAGCATGATGATTGAACGTTGCTTGGGGTAGTTCACCTTGTATACATGTTTAGCATTTGCTTGACTTCCTGTCTATGCATGTTTGTTGTTGAGTCGTCGGATCAGCACTCTTTAGAGCATCTATTCCTTCTATCGACTATATTCCTGAAGCTGCTAATCTGCATTTCTGACTCATATGCATTTGCTTGATTATGCATTATCAACTAAGGGGGAGAAATTTGACAAATCATGTCCTAGTTGTGTGCACTATTGAAGGGGGAGTTCATGTCCAGGGGGAGTTTGCTCGCTTGATGAGTTTTCAATTGGTTTGGAGCGGTTTTCAGCTAGTTGTGTTGAGTCTTTGCCTCTTTCTGGAGGGACTAGCTTGTTTTTGGCTTATTTGCTCCGACTTTCTTGCTAGCGGTGTTGATCCCGTTTTGCCTCTTCTTGAGGGCTAGCTTTGCTTTGCTTGGTTGCGTCGAGTCGTTGCCCATGTCTTTGGGGACCAAGTTGTTTTGCTCACTTCACTTGACCTTCTTTCGGCTTTGATATGCTTTTGGGTCATTTGGATGAGTTCTCTACTCTTCTTTCTTCTATTCATATAATTTGTGTTGGTAGACAATGCACTCATCAAGGGGGAGATTGCGGATACATGGGTGTATGCCAGATCTTGAGATGATGAGTGATTGTCAACTGGTATGATGCGCATGTTCTTTGGCTTGTGTTGTGCAGGTGTCGAGCACAGAGATGGTGATCGAAGGCAAGGTGAAGGTCATGTAGAGACGTGTCATGCCGATCGACCCAGAACGGTGAAGGGAGGACGTGAGGTTTGGACTAATGGACCGGTGGCCTGAGGATCAGTTGTGGTGGATGACAGCCTGGGACAGCGACAAGTGAAGACTTGCGGGTGGACAGGGTGCACGGGTGGTTCATCCCTCTACGGCTTCGGTTTGGTGGTAGAGCCCCAGAAAAACCACCGAGTGGTTGGTTTCCAGGTTTGGGCCTCAAAACATGGGTGCTGGCTAGTTTCCGAGTTTGGGCCTCAAAACTCGGGCTGAGGACGGTTTCCAGGTTTGGGCCACAAAACCTGGGCGATGGCGGGTTTCTGAGTTTGGGCCACAAAACTCAGCCTGAGGACTGGTTTCCCAGTTTCAGCCTCAAAACCGAGGGCAGGTCCAGGAAAAGGACGAATGGCGAGTGGCGGCACGTGGCGGCATCCGTGAGGTCACGTCGAGGCGAAGCTACCTGATGTGCGGGCGTGGCCGTCGGATCGACATCAACTTCGAGTTGGACAGGAATACCCTTAGGGTTAGCCTGCTCGCTCATTAGCAGTAGGGGTAGAAGGGGAATAATTGTATTAGGCTATATTAGGAGAGGCAACCCCTCCCTCCAAACTATCTCAGTCATCTGTTGTTCTCCTCTAGGGTTTCTTGCTTCCCATTCCCTGCTGTAGCAACTGAGATCCGCAGTAGGAGTAGAAGGGGAATAATTGTATTAGGCTATATTAGGAGAGGCAACCCCTCCCTCCAAACTATCTCAGTCATTTGTTGTTCTCCTCTATGGTTTCTTGCTTCCCATTCCCTGCTGTAGCAACTGAGATCCGCAGAGACGACTTAATCATACCTCTGTGTATTTGGATTTTGCGGAAATGGGACCGGATCCCGTTGTGTCCTCGTGGGGATGAATTTCGTCTGGTTATTGAGATTGTGATTCATGTTCTTGAGTTGTTCTTCGCGTTTTGCTTTTGGTCTCAATTTTCCCGTCGCTCGATCTCCCTGTACGCTACGTCTTTTTCGAAACTGTTTCAACCAACTTGTTCTTTGCTATAAGGGGATCATTTCCACCGAAGGAATTCAACTCAAACCTCATGAACAAGTAGATCGGTCGGTTTTTGTTTTGGATCGGTTTTATTTCCTTTGCCCCAAATTCTTCTAATTCACCGATTTGGAGTTAGGTTCGAGCCATGATCTCTTAGAGGTAGCTCACTAACATCCTTGGAACTCCTCATACCAAGTCTAAGCCTTAGAGCTTTTGATTCAGAGGAGATCGGGTTGGATCCGCGGAAGAACTATGCAGTTTCAGGAACATCAGATGCTGAGCACGAGGGCATCGAACGCTGTGTTCATCACATCGGACGCGTTGTTGCCACGTGTCAGATTCTGTGCTTTTAAAGGGGCATCGGACGCTACAGTCCAGCATCCGATGGTCATGCAGTGAGGTTTCAGAAACGTTCATTTTTCATCGAACGCAGCA
This sequence comes from Coix lacryma-jobi var. lacryma-jobi, assembly GCA_009763385.1. Taxonomy (NCBI): domain Eukaryota; kingdom Viridiplantae; phylum Streptophyta; class Magnoliopsida; order Poales; family Poaceae; genus Coix; species Coix lacryma-jobi. The sequence continues at coordinate 104,407,891 of CM019828.1, read as the reverse complement.
GGAGCCTAGGCATCAGATACTCCATTGTCATTAGACGCTGAGCTTGCACTGTGTTGACGGTCACTAACTCATATCTTATATCGTCAATAAGCTACCTAAAAGAGAATAAACGTGACCATCAACCTAGGAATAGAGTTTGATTCTAAAGAGTTCCACGAGTTGTGTCGTTCTCACTTGTTTTGCAGGAATACCAACATTTTGAGAACATATATGATGAATGATTGAATGATTGAGAACATTTTGAGAACTCATAACTTGCATGTACATTTTCTTTTGTATCATGTTTTGCTATCGGTCCTTCAATTGGTATCGGAGCCAGTTAAGGATCTCTCTACCTTAAGTTGGATCAGGATAATCTTCGGTCTTCAACTTCTAATTATCAGTAAGTGTTCTTGTTCTTATTATTATTCTAGCTTGCATCTCTAATTAGAGTATTAATTCTAATTAGAGTACTCTAATCTAGTCGCTCTAGAATTAGAGGAGTTGTCATTGTGTAAGCGTGGTGCTTAGACTCGATTACTTGCATAGTGTACCCTATATTCCGGATCGGTGGTAGCTCGCGGGTGTGACTCTTATAGGCCTGTTGAATCTTCCATAGTCCACCTCCCGTCTATAGGACTAGCAGGAGTATATTACTTGGGAATCACCATACTCTAGATGTGGTCTCCCAACGTAATCCATAGTAGAATAATAATCGCATAGCTTCCTGAGGTTAGAGCTGGAAACCCTAGTGTTCCCCTTTATCTTTTTATATTCTTGCTCTTGCTAGTGCTCAGGGTTTAAGCAATAGACATAAGACAATCACCCCGTTCCTTTGGGTTCGATATAAAATTGTATCTACATCCGGTGAAGTGCGGTATCTAATCTGTGGGCTTGCGAATTTTATCTCTAGTGTTCTAATAATATACCTTAGCATTACTAGTGTCGTTGCCAAGGGCGACTTTGGTGGCGACGGTAGTAAGTGTCAACACACTATAGCAGTGCCTGATGGCTATGCAGTAAGGATTTGTTTCTGCCTGTTTTGCATCGAACGCATCCGCCAGGATCACATCAGACGCAAGCCAGCATCCGATGCTCTGAGTTCTACGCAGTTTCGTCCGACTTCCGATTTGTTTTTGGGTTTTTGCTTTGGGTTTCTAGAATTGTATAGTGTCTCGCTGTGCTTCTCAGAAGCATCCACCCTACATCTAGGGTCGTCGACACTATCAAGCTCTAGGGCTTGCACTCAGGGTTGATTTTTGGGACAGTAGCTATAAGTTTCTGAAAAAGAAATTTGAAGCTCTCATTCACCCCCCCCTCTGGTCGCCTTTTGATAGCATTCTTGGTCCTTCATTTATATGATTCAACTGGGGACATTATGATAGAAGGGCTGCATCCAGAGTACATCCTCAACTAGGTAACTACGGTCATGCTCGTCCTATATGAAGGACCGAAAGTGCTACCAGAAAGCGACCAGAGGGGGGTGAATGGGAGCTTCAAAATTTTTTTTCAGAAACTTGTTGCCACTGTCCCGAGAATCACCCAAAGAGCAAACCTAGAGCATGCGTGTGTTCAAGACCCTAGATGTAGGGTGGATGCTTCCGAGAAACACAGCGAGCCACTACACAACTCTAGAAACCCAACGCAAAAGCCGAAAACCAAAACCGACAACGAACGAACGAACCACGGACGAGAACGTGCAAACTGCACTTGACCGGACTCTGGCCAGCGTCCGGTCAGTGAGCACCGGACGCGTCCGGTCAGGCAAAATCCATTTTGAACCCTCTCTGTTCACGACCGCACTCACTAGTGGTGAGCGTCCAGTCACAAGAAAACGGACACGATGAACAGTGTGTTCGATGAGTCCGGTCACGCAGTCACAGAGCGTTCGGTCAGCTCGCAGAAACAGTTTCGCTCGGCCTTCAACAACCGGACCCACGGTGTCAGTGTCCGGTCAACCCGTGGCCAGCGTCCGGTCACCCCGAAATCACCTGTTCGTCCACCGAATCAACTCGATCTCACCCAAAACAAAACCTCTAGGGTTCAAACTTGATGAGAGGAGTCACAAGGAGAATAGTGAGCTACTCCTAGGAGATCATGGCTCGAACCTATCTCCAAATCAATGAATCGAAGAAATTTGAGGAGAGGGAAGAAAAGTTGATCCAAAATGAAAACTGATCGATCTACTTGTTCATGAGGTTTGAGTTGAATTCCTTCGGTGAAAGTGATCACCTCACTGCAAAGAACAAGTTTGAAGGACCGGATTAGCGACCAGAGGGGGGGTGAATGGGAGCCTCAAATTCAACTCGTGAATAGGATGGCCCTTGTCCCAGAAAATCACCCCAAAAGCGAAGATTCGAAACGATCGGAGAGTTCTCAACCTACGAGTAGGTGGATACCCTAGGAGATGTCCTAGTGGTACAGCGGAACCTCCGGAGAAACTCCAAAACCAACTGCCAAAGCCACGGAGCAAAACTGCACAAATAGCAGATTCGCGGACTGTTCGGGGTCAGAGTCCCGGACTGTCCGCCGTTGAGTCCCGGACTGTCCGCGACTGGGAGCCGGACTGTCCGCCGGCAAAAACGCAGAAACCAAACAGTGCTGCAAGTCTGTTGGACAGGTCTTGTACTGTCCGCGGGTTTGTACCGCGGACTATCCGCCGTTCACTTGACAGTGAATAATCAGGGGACTGCGCCTGACTGACCTGACCAACCCCGATCCCCGGACTGTCCGCCGATGGGGGCGCGGACAGTCCGCAGATGAACAGAGAGCAGAAAAACTGCTCGGGACAAAAGGCAAATCAAACAAAACTTCACCAAATCAAAAGAGCCTTCGATCAAACTTCTCCCAGGTGTTCCTCAACGTATTGGGGTGCTAATCCTAAGAAATCATCGTACCAATCCAGGTCAATCTAGAGTAATCCGAGAAACACCGTAAAAGGGGGAAGAACGAAGAACGAACGCGAAATCAACTCGATCTATGGATTCGTGAGGTTAGGAGAGATTTCCTTCGGTAAAAAGAAGGGGCTCATGACCAAGAACAAATTGATTCAAGTGGAATCGAAAATTATCTCGTGGAGAGGGAGAACGAGGCAAATCTCCGGGAGATGAAAAACCAAAACGTGAAGAACACAAGACACGATTTGATTTTAGCCGAAATTCCTCCACACGAGGAGACAACGAGAATACGGTCTCATTTCCTCAAAAGATCCAAATACACAGAGGTATGATTCCTATCTCTGCGGATCGCTTGCAGCGAGGTATGATTAGAACCTAAGCGAGGGCTAGAGAGAGAGAGCTCAGGAACAAATGACTGCAAGGATAGGGAGAGAGGAGGGGTGCCTCTCTTATTTATAGCCTAAAACAATATTCCCCTTACTACCCCTAGATACATGAGCGAAACGGCCAACCCTAGGGGTATCCCGATCCAACTCTGCTGATAGTTGATCTAACGGCCACGCGCCTTCCTCATCCTTAGCTTCGCCTCGACGCAAGCCTCGGGATGCCGCCACGTGCCGCCCAGTCGACCGCCGTGCCTACCTCGTGGATAGCCTCGCCTCCGCGCCAGCCTCTCCACGCCGCCACGCGTCGACCGTCCTTTTTGCGGACCTCTCCCAGGTTTTGAGGCCGAAACCGGGAAACCTGGGCCTTCCCCCGGTTTTGAGGCCGAAACCGGGAAACCTGTCCTCAGGCTGAGTTTTGTGGCCCAAACTCAGAAACCCGCGCGCCCAGGTTTTGAGGCCCAAACCTGGAAACTGTCCTCGCCGAGTTTTGAGGCCCAAACTCGGAAACCGGCCACCCCGAGTTTTGAGGCCCAAACTCGGAAACCGTCGAGGATAGCTTTTCAAGGCTCAGCTACCGATCCCGCGCCGTAGGCGGGATGTGGTTCGCACACCCCGAGTTCCAGCACCGATGCCGGAGCATGTCCAGCCTCCACGCCGGGCACAGTGCATTCGCCATGCTCCTCGGCCTCCCGCCAAGTGTCACGACACCATCACCTTCCTCCCGACTCGGCCGATGCACCGCACATCCCCATGTGCTCTTGCTTGTCAACGCCACGTGCCAGCTACCACAGCTGGTCCTCAGGTCTCCTGGTCCGTCGGTCCAAGCTCCACGTCCGCCCTTCACCGCTCCCGGTCCGTCGGCACGACACGTCTCCACTTGACCTTCACCTCACCTTCGACCACTGCCCGAGCTCCGCCCCTGCACATCAACACAGCCAAGAGACATGTTGCCCGTTGATCGATCACTCATCACTCAGGAAGGGAACCACAAGGGCACATATCAACCTTGTGCTCTCAATCTCCCACTTGATGAGTGCATCGTCAACTCATAGTATCCATAACCAGAATAGAAGAAAAAAGCAGAATTAGATAGAAGGAGAAAACTCACTCGAAATGTCCAAAAGCCATAGAAAAGGCCGAAGAATAACAATTCGAGATAAGCGACGCTTGGTCCCCAAAGACATGGGCAACGATTCGACACAACCAAGCAAAAGATCAGAGCAACGACTCACCAAGAAGCAAAACTCGATCAAAATCAGAGCACAAAACTTGGTTCCCAAAGACATGGGCAACGGCTCGACGCAACCAAGTCAGAAGTAGGCTAGTCCTCAAGAAGAGACAGATGGGGCTCAACACCACTGGCTGAAAGCTCGAACACCAAATGAAGACTGCGTAAGAAGCAGCTACTGCTAGTCCCTCAAGATAGAGGCACAGAGGCTCAACACAACCAACAGTAAGCTCGATACCAATCAAGAATCACCAAAACAAGATGAAGACAGCTAGTTCCTCAAGACACAGAGGCACAGAGGCTCGACGCAACTAGCTGAAAAGATCGATATCAACTAAAACCAACTCGGAGCAGGCAGAAACACTCCCCCTCAATCAAAGAACTCCCCCTCAACAAGTGAAGCACAAATTGCAAATTGTCACCACAACAAGACATTCTCTCCAATTCTCCCCCTTGGGGGCAATTTGCAATCAAAAAGAGAAGGAAAAGAGCTCAAGTAAGTCAAACGGAGCTAGGACATGCCTATCGGAGTCAAGCACATGCACATGAGTCAAAAATGCATGTTAGCAGCTTTAGGTATATACTCGAAAGAGTGAAAGAGTGCTCTAATGAGTGCTGACCCGACTACATAGCAACATACACAAATGCTAGCAAAGGCTCAAACTGATCACCGAAAACAAGATATGAATGCATAAGCCTAGTGAGCAGTTTTAAGCCATTTAGAAAGGAGTTTCACCATCAAATTAGCACTAAGCATGTATAGACAGGAAGTCAAACAAGTGCTAAACAAGTATGTAAGGTGAACTACCCCTAGCAAGGTTCAACCATCATGCTATAGAGTGAAACATAAACTTGTGTTTTTAGATTTTATCGGAGATATTTGCAGCGGTTTTTACACAAGTTCAAATTCAGCATGTGATTGCGAGAGGTTGAAAGCTTGTCATTGCCTAACTTTCCAACCGTGCTAAGCCTATGCATATGCAATCAGGAGCTTAAAGCATCGGTTTCGGTCTTACACTACACGGCTCAAGTTTAACTCAAAGTGCTATGGGAAACAGTCTCGATACTGTGATGTGCTGACAAAGCAATCCCATCTCGATCTTTTCAATTCACTAAAACTTGGTTCATTTTAAGCAGATTATAAACAACCCAAGCAAGTGAATGACTCAGAACTAGAGACATAGCAACCTAGCATATATGCAATAGCTCAAGTGACCTCAACACATCCTACACATGCTAGTTGCCAAACTCAATGGTGAACATGTATCAAGTTTTTTTTAAGTTCATTAGACATGTTCAGCGTTCTGAAAGAAATAGCTTAGCTCACAAATTGTAACAGTGATCAAAGAGAGCCTAAGCTACAAGCATCATCATATATCATCGAAGCATACACTAATCAGAGCACAAATTCATTCTAAGGAATATAGACATGAAGCTTGAAAATGCAAGATGATTACATGATGAAGTCAGAAACGGAGCCAAAATTAAAACAGAAAAGACTCAAGACCCAAAAACAAAACGGATCAGAAAGTCAGTCTATAGTACAACAGGCAAAATGCTTCCCTCATCTAAAAGGGGAAACACACACCAAGCTCGCCTCTCAACCGAGCAAAAGTTGAGAGATCCAAAGGCTTGGTGAAAATATCCGCAACCTGGTTATGGGTAGCCTAAGATCAATGTCGCCTTTCTCATAGTGATCACGAAGAAAGTGAAAGCGAACATCGATGTGCTTGGTCTTGGAGTGAAGAACAGGGTTCTTTGCTACACTAATGGCAGAAGTGCTGTCGCAAAGCAAAGGGACCCGACTGAAATCTAGACCAAAATCACGCAATGTAGCAACCATCCATAAAAGCTGCGAAGCACAGGAAGCAGCGGCAACATACTCGGCTTCAGTAGTAGACTGGGCTACGTTCGACTGCTTGCGAGAAGACCACGAAACCAAAGAAGGGCCAAGAAACTGACAAGTCCCAGATGGAGACTTGTGCTCAAGCCGACAGCCGGCAAAATCCGCATCGGAATAACCACAAAGCGAAAGAGTCAAAGAAGAGGAGTACCAAAGTCCGAACTCAGGAGTGTACCGGAGGTACCTCACGATGCGCTTGACCGCTTGCTTGTGGGAAGTCCGAGGGGACGCCTGAAAACGAGCGCACAGACACACAGAAAACTATATATCTGGCCTCGTTGCCGTTAGGTACAGAAGCGAGCCAATCATGCTTCTGTACTCCTTCTGGTCAACCGGCTCTCCGTCCTGGTCCGCGTCCATCGTGGCAGTTGTCGGCATGGGCGTCGTAAGAGGCTTGGCCTCGCCCATGTCGAATTTCTTCAGGATATCATTCGTGTACTTTCCTTGATGCACAAATGTCACGTCTCGGGTTTGCTTAATTTGCAACCCGAGGCAGAAAATCAACTCGCCCATCATACTCATCTCGAACTCTCTACTCATAGTATCTGCAAACTTGGCAACAAGCGCATGAGAAGAGCCACCAAAGATGATGTCATCCACGTAAATCTGGATTAACAGGGTATCGTTGCCTTGCTTGAGGAAAAACAAAGTTCTATCGACCCGTCCCATTTTAAAACCCTTGGAGAGTAAAAAGGTTTTCAAACGATCATACCACGCTCTCGGGGCTTGTTTCAAACCATACAAAGCTTTTGAAAGTTTATAAACATGGTTTGGAAACTTGGGATCCTCAAAGCCAGGGGGTTGCCTAACATAAAGCTCTTCCTCTATATACCCATTCAAGAAGGCACTCTTGACATCCATCTGATAAAGCTCAAAACCCTTCGAAGTAGCAAAGGCTAGAAGGATTCTAATGGCTTCTAAACGGGCTACAGGGGCAAAGGTTTCCTCATACTCTATTCCCTCTTTTTGGTAAAAACCCTGGGCTACTAGTCTAGCCTTGTTCCTCACTACCATCCCGTCCTCACCCTCTTTGTTCTTAAAAACCCACTTGGTACCTATAGGGTGGCATTGTGGTGGAGGTGGAACTAAGGTCCAAACTTGGTTTCGCTCAAAGTTTTCTAACTCCTCATGCATGGCATTGACCCAGTTAGAATCCAAAAGTGTGTGTCCAACATCTTTGGGCTCAAAAGAAGCAACGAATGCAGAATGAGCAAAGTGAGAGATTTCATACGCTCGTGACCGCGTGACTCGCTGGTCGATGCCGCCGATCATCTGTCGCGGGAGGTGAACTTGCTGAACGCTTCGGGGTGCTTGCCTCACCGAAGTCGCCTCCCCCTCGCCAGATGCTGTCGCTCCCTCTGGTGCAGCGGGTGCTCGCTGGAGAGGTGGCTCTAGAGGAACCCAAGAAGATGACGTCATGGGATCAGGTCCTCGAGCTGAAGTAGACGTCACAGGGTCAACGGGGGCAGCCAGTGGAGTTGGCTCGGGATCACCCCAATCGGCATTCTCCTGCTCCTCCTCCACAAAGATGGTCTCTCCCATCTCCTGTTCTCCTACAACATCAAAAGCAAAAGAAACACAAGGCATAGTTTCGTCGAATGTGACCTCGCAGGTCTCCACTATCCGGTTAGTTTCAAGGTTAAGAACTCGATAAGCACGTGAATAAGAAGCATAACCAAGAAACACCCCATCAGCAGAGCGAGATTCACCCAAACACCCGAAAATGAGATACCTTGGGTACCCGTCCAAAACGCAACTCATAAGAAGTCTTTTTCATCAAGGCACGAAGAAAGATGCGATTTGAAACATGGCAAGCGGTGTTGATCGCCTCGGCCCAAAAACGCCTAGGAGTCCTATGCTCATCGAGCATCGTCCTGGCCATCTCAACAAGGGTCCGGTTTTTGTGCTCAACAACACCGTTCTGCTGAGGGACATAAGGAGAAGAAAACTGATGCTCGATTCCATTAGACAAATAGAAGGAAGCAAACTGAGAGTTATCAAACTCAGTACCATTATCGCTACGAATAGCTCTAATGGTATCAGGGGGAAACTCAGTTTTCAACCTCAAAATCAAGTCACGAGCAAAAGAAAACGCTTCATCCTTACCCTCCATGAAAAATACCCAAGAATACCTCAAAAAATCGTCAACGATCACATGAACGTACCACTTCCCACCCGCTGAGCAAACCCGAGCTGGACCAACTGTGTCCATGTGTAAAAACTCCCTAGGTCGCTTTGTCATCACCTGATTAACAGGTGGGTGAGAAGCAGCAACCATCTTCCCGTGACGACAAGGATGGCAAACAAGGTCCTTCTGAAACTTTAGCTTGGGCAATCCTTGGATTAGGCCAAACGAGCTAAGTCTTGCAAGCAAGTCAAAACTCAAGTGACCGAGCCTCCTATGCCACTTCCACAAATCAGAAGAAGGACCAGCCATCAAACATCTAGCAGAGCCGAAAGAATGAGAAAAGTCGGCTCTGAAAACACGGCCAAAAGGGACGATCCGACAAACAAGATCTCCCCGAGGGTCTAAAACACGACTCAAACACTTCTTAAAGCGCACTTCACAATCATCCTCAAGAAGTTGCAAAACAGAAAGCAAGTTGAAATGCAAATTAGAAACCAAGGCAACATCCTTAAGAACAAAATTCTCATTGAGCCGGATAGCTCCCTGAGAAACAACCTTACCTCTACTATTATCCCTGAAAGTGATGTACTCCTTGTGCATCATGGGGCTCAGGCTGGAGAACCATTCCTTCTTTCCGGTCATGTGGCGCGAACACCCGGAATCCATGAGCCATATGTTCTCCAGCCGAAGTTCCTGCATCAATAGAAAGGCAGGAAGTGAGCATATGGCACAACACCGGGGTTAGTATACTGAGAAGGATACCAGTGCTGTGTCATAGGCCCAGAAAAAGTGTTAGTAGCAACACCAAACTGTCCTCGTCCCATGGGTGGATAGCGATCACCACCAACCTGAAAGGGTGGTCCGCTATGGAACGGAAAACCTCCAAACTGACCTACTTGTCCCATTTGAGCAAAGCGATCACCACCATACTGAAAAGGTGGTCCGCTATGGGACTGAGCAGCAAAGCCTCTTACACTCGGCTCACGATCGTATTGAGGACGATCGGAACCGCGACGGGCACGACCACCACCCTGTGGTCTCGCTGCCTAGGGCCTAGCAACCTGAGGGGGTGCTCCTCTAGGTCTAGCGCCTGCCTCTGAACTCCCTGACCTTGCACACCATGGAAAGGGTGGTGCCTGGCCTGGTTGTTCAGCTCCAACTCCTTCCTAGCGTCTCTCTACCTCCGAAAGCAAAACTCAGCTAGGTGACCCTCACGGTGACAGTACTCGCACTCGAACCTCACCACTCTCTTGGGTTGTTGGTTCCTACGGTTGCGAGGGTTGTTCACACTGGCTGGCTGCTTGCCCTTCGGAAGGGGATCACTAGAGACGTCAGGAAGGGTGTTAAGTGTGTTCCTAAGATGGTTAGGTTTTGGAACCCACACTTGCTTGCGAGGTGGAGCCTTGGGAGGTTCATCAAGGATGCCATCCTTGGTAATAGGCTTGGGAGGCTCAGGTGGGGTGATCTTGGTAAGCATAGGGATAGCGGATGGCCGTCCATCGCCTGAGTTTTGAGGCCCAAACTGGGAAACCAGCCGTCCATCGCCTGAGTTTTGTGGCCCAAACTCAGAAACCCGCGCGCCCAGGTTTTGAGGCCCAAAGCTGGAAACCGTCCTCGCCGAGTTTTGAGGCCCAAACTCGGAAACCGGCCACCCCGAGTTTTGAGGCCCAAACTCAGAAACCGTCGAGGGTAGCTTTTCGAGGCTCAGCTACCGAACCCGCGCCGTAGGCGGGATGTGGTTCGCACACCCCGAGTTCCAGCACCGATGCCGGAGCATGTCCATCCTCCAGGCCGGGCACAGTGCATTCGCCATCCTCCTCGGCTTCCCGCCAAGTGTCACGACGCCATCACCTTCCTCCCGACTCGGCCGATGCACCGCACATCCCCATGTGCTCTTGCTTGTCAACGCCACGTGCCAGCTACCACAGCTGGTCCTCAGGTCTCCTGGTCCGTCGGTCCAAGCTCCACGTCCACCCTTCACCGCTCCCGCTCCGTCAGCACGGCACGTCCCCACTTGACCTTCACCTCACCTTCGACCACTGCCCAAGCTCCGCACCTGCACATCAACACAGCCAAGAGACATGTTGCCCGTTGATCGATCACTCATCACTCAGGAAGGGAACCACAAGGGCACATATCAACCTTGTGTTCTCAAAGTTGATTCAAATGGTTTTGCAAACGGAGCAACGTAGAGAGAGAATGATCAACGGGAAAATCGTGGAGAAAAAGTAAAACGCGAAGAACAACTCCAGAACGTGAATCACAGCCACGAATTGCATCTGTGTGGCTACCACACGCTACAATAGTGAGATTATGGTCTCACTTCCTCAAAATCTCACGAACACAGAGGTATGATTGTATTCTCTGTGGATCTCAGTTGCTACAGCAGGGGATTGGTAGAGCAGGAAAACCCTATAAGGCAAAGAGCAAAATGACCGAGATAGATTGGGAGGTGGGTGTCTCCCCCTACTTATCCTATTTCTAATTCCCACACTACCCCTACTTAATTATAGAGCGAACCAGCTAAACCCTAAGGTTATTCTGGACCAACTCGATGTAGATGCTGATCCGACGGCCATGCCCGCACAACTGGTAGCATTGCCTCGATGCAACCTCACCGATTGCCGCCACCTGCCGCCTCCGCTCTGTTCGTCCTTTTCACAGACCTCGCCCCCGGTTTTGTGGCCGAAACCGGGAAACCTGTCTTTACGACCAACCCCCGGTTTTGAGGCCCTAACCGGGAAACCAGATGTCCATCGCCTGAGTGTTGTGGCCCAAACTTAGAAACCCGCCAGTGCCCAGGTTTTGAGGCCCAAACCTGGAAACCATCCTCAGCCCGATTTTTGTGGCCCAAACTCGGCAAACCCGCAGCACCCAGGTTTTGAGGCCCAAACCTGGAAACTGTCCACCGGTGGTTTTTCTATGGCTCAACCACCAAATCGAGCCGTAGAGGGGATACACCGCCCGTGCACCCCGTCCACCGACACGTGTCCACAGGTCCTCGACCCGAGCAACACCATGCCCCGCAAGTCTCCGCTCGTCGCTGTCCCAGGCTGTCAGCCACCAAAGCTGTACCTCAGGCCACCAGTCCCTCAGTCCAAGCCTCACGTCCGTCCTTCACCGCTCCCGGTCCGTCGGCACGGCACGTCTCTACTTGACCTTCACCTTGCCTTCGATCACTGTATCCGTGCTCAACACCTGCACAACACAAGCCAAAGAACATGCGCATCACACCCGTTGACAATCACTCATCACTCGAGACTCGGCATACACCCATGTATCTGCAATCTCCCCCTTGATGAGTGTAACAGACTCTCCGAATAATGTGGCCCACCTACACCTGTCATCTGTCCAATGACCTCTGACCGTTATGTAGGTGTGCCACAAGACTGGATTAATCTGTTGGATACGATCGACGCATCCATGGGTCACAGGAATCATCCGAGTACAATCATTACAGCACGATACATTTCATACAAAATACCAGAACGGAGATTTCAGCGGAAGTCTTACATAAACATAATATTACAAACCGGGTTTGTTATTACAACATAGGTGATAAGAGTTCAAGTTGCGATAGTACTAGAGTGCCAGCCGAAAGTCTGATAACATATCCATATTATTAAAACCCTGCCCAAGGGCACATTACTTATCATCCTCTACCGGAAAGATGGTCATGCAGCAAGGCCCGAAGCACATCTGTTCAGCGGTCTCACCTGCAACATGGGGTCATAGAACCCTGAGTACAGGAGTACTCAACAAGACTTACCCGACTAATAAAAGTGGAGAGAAGACTCAGGAATGCAGGCTAAGGGGAAGTCAAGGTAAGGCTTTAGCAAGAATCAAAATTTTTTCCTTTGCATAAACGCTCCTACTACTAAGTAGTTGTGTCATTCCTTATTTCTAATATTAACTAAGTAAATAAATATACATCTCATAATTAACCCATTAATCCTCCAATGTTTCATCATTAAACTACGCTGAGGGGGTGAGGACGAATCTCCTTTTCTCGTGGAGCAAACGACGATTCGAACCGCTTGATCTACCTAGCTGGGGCTTCCTTATCACGTGACATATGCAAGACTAAACTTGCATATATCAACCGTCCCGTGGATCCGCTCAAACCGGACCGGAGTCGCGCCACCCGGGAGTACAGTACACCACCGCCCTACAACGGCCTTGTTGTGTAACGTCCAACAGGGGACCAAGCAGGGTGGGTACACGCTACTCCCACCATCTCTCCACTCCCAGTGCGCGGGTGCGCCGTTCCAGTAAGGGCATAGCCACAGTAGGGCTTACCGAAGCATGTGACCAGTACTAACAAATAATTCTCGATCCAACGGGCCAACAGCGGATGGGCCCTAGGCGACACAGGCGGAAACACTACACCAGGACTCCATTTCCTGTGCAAGTTACCCGCCCGGTCTCATTTTAATTATACCATCCCATACCGAGGGAAAGGTTCCCAACAATAGCATCTCTCTTTTCAAAAACCTACTCTATTGAGCAAGACTAAGTAGACTAAGTATTGTGTAAATGACCCAGTGACAAGGATAATATAAGGAATAACCAAGGTAGACAATGCATCAAGTCGGTAACATTCAACTCCTAAACTTAATGCACTAATTTTTAAGAACAAGTAATAATATTTAAAATTGCAAGGTAGGGCAAATGCACCGGGGCTTGCCTTGGGGTTCCTCTTCTAGCTCGTCCCCACAGATGTCAAATCCAACCTCATAGAACACAGGTGCCTCCCTTGCTGCGATTTCCGGCTGGTCCGTGCTAACTTCGGTTTCTAAACGCAATATAACGAACAAGTTTATATAAGATGCATGTGATGCGAATATGAATGAATGCTCACGATGCTGGACAACTATTAGTGGAAGAGTACAGCAACATACAACAATCTTATATGAATTCTAAAAATGGCATCACAATTGGAAACAAAATTGACATAAGCGATATTCCGAACAGATTTTAAGTACCAACTTGTTTTAACCATAACCAGAGCTAAGGATCATAAAATTAGGTGATATAAGACAATCTGGAAAGCTTAACAAATTCTCTACAACTTTTCTGTAATACCCAAGAGCTGATTTGAAGGACCGAGAAAGCACACACAAGGCGACCAGAGGGGGGTGAATGGGAGCCAAACAAATTTATTTCGAAACTTTGGCCAAGTGTCCCAAATTCAACCCCAACAAGCACGAACCCAAAGCGTGATGCTCACAACCCTTGGAAGAGGGTGGATGATCTCTAGGATCACAGCGGAGCACCACCGAACACAAGCGAAGCAGAGACCCAAAAGCTCCGGCACAAGTTTGCCCCCCCAAAAACCAAGTCCCGAACGTAGATAGACGGCTACGTCGAGAAATCCCCAAATACCGATGCTAACGAGTAGCAAAGATACCTAGAGAAGTTCCTTGGTGAACTCTAGGGCCAAACGAGAAGTCCGGAAAACAAGCGAGCAAGCCGGGAGAGCAAACGCACTATAGCGCAACCTACAGCAGGATCCCGGACAGTCCGCCGTCAGGCTCCCGGATTGTCCGGTATGAGCCGGACTATCCGCGGTTCCTTCCCGGACAGTCCGCCGGCCAACACCGCCAACCAGCAACTCTGCTGGAATGTCCCTGCTCGACTCGCGGACAGTCCGCGCCTACCAACGGCGGACAGTCCGCCGGACACCCGAGGGAAAAACACCGAGGGGAGGCAGCCACTGCTCCGGCTGACCCCCGACTCGCGGACAGTCCGCGGCCTGGGGGGCGGACAGTCCGCCACCACACAGTGAGGGCAAAATTGGTCGCCCTTCACCCAAATCTTCCCAAAATCGATTCAAACCAAAATCCCTTGATCCCAAACTTGGAGGAGATGATCACGGGGTAGTTAGGAGACTATCCCCAAGAAATCATCCGCTCAAAACAACTCAATCAACGGAAAATCGAAGGGGAAGGTGTATGAACCGAAAAAGCGCCACGAAAACAAAATCGACCCGATCTATTCGATCATGAGAAGTTAGATGAATTCCTTTGGTCGAAATGACCTCCTCAATGATACAAACAAATTGGTTCAAACGGATTTCGCAAAGACGCACCGGAGAGGGAGATCGAGTGACGGGAAAATCATGGAGAAACGAAGAACGCGAAGAACAATGACGAACTCGAATCAAAACACGAATCGACACACGATCTGCAAGCCGAAGCGCAAACACACGCTATGACAAGGAGGTTACAGCCTCCTTTCCTCAGAATCACCAGTACACAGAGTCAAGTCTCTCTGCGGATCTCAGCTAGCTACAGCAGGGGATGGGGAGAGCAGGAAGTCTAAGGATGAAAGAGCAAATGACTGAGATAGGGGAGGAGGGTGTCTCCCCTGACTACTTATCCTATTCTAGACTAAGTCTATTTCCTACTCTACCCCTCTCTATTCTAATTACAGAGCGAACCAGCTAAACCCTAGGGTTATTCTGGACCAACTCAAGTGGTAGGTAGATCCGACGACCACGCCCGCACAAGTCGTCCGCGTTGCCTCCACGCAACCTTCCGATTGCCGCCACGTGTCGCCCTCGCTCTGCACCCCCGGTTTTGTGGCCCAAACCAGGAAACCAGCCTTTTCCAGCAACCCCCGGTTTTGAGGCCCAAACCGAGAAACCAGCCCACCAGCGTCTGAGTTTTGAGGCCAAACTCAGCAAACCATCCGCGCCCAGGTTTTGAGGCCCAAACCTGGAAACCGTCCTCAGCCCGAGTTTTGTGGCCAAACTCAGAAACCCTCAGCACCCAGGTTTTGAGGCCCAAACCTGGAAACCGTCCACCGGTGGTTTTTCGCTGGCTCAGCCACCAAACCGAAGCTGTAGAGGGGATGCACCGCCCGTGCACCCCGTCCACCGACACGTGTCCCAGGTCCTCGACCCGAGCAACACCGTGCCCCGCAAGTCTCCGCTCGTCGCTGTCCCTAGGCTGCCAGCCACCACAGCTGATCCTCAGGCACTCCGGTCCCTCAGTCCAAGCCTCACGTCCGCCCTTCACTGCTCGATCCATCGGCATGGCACGTCCGCCACACGGCACGCCCATCCTTCATCGCACCTAGTCCATCGGCACGACACGTCTCAACTTGACCTTCACCTTGCCCTCGATCACTGTCTCCGTGCTCGACACCATGCACAACACAAGCCAAAGAACATGCGATCAAACCCGTTGACAATCACTCATCACTCAGAGACTCGGCATACACCCATGTATCCGCAATCTCCCCCTTGATGAGTGCATTGTCAACTACTCACACAAATCATAATGAAAGAAAGAATAAGGAAGAAGGAGAAGAAGAGAACTCGACCAAATGACCCAAAAGCATAGCAAAGCCGAAGAAGGTCAAGTGGAAGAAGCGAAAACTTAGGTCCCCAAAGACATGAGCAACGGCTCGACGCAACCAAGCAAAGCAAAGCTAGCCCTCAAGAAGAGGTAGAACAGGCTCAACACCGCTAGCAAAATACCAATTGAAAATCAGAGCTAAAAATGGCAAAATGCTAGTCCCTCAAGATAGAGGCACAGAGGCTCAACACAACTAGCACGAAAACCACTCCGAACCAATTGAAAAACAAACGAAAGGTCTCCGAACCAATCAAAATCAACCTCGACGCCAAATGAGGAAAATGTTTGGTAGTCCCTCAAGACAGAGGCAACGGCTCAACACAACTAGCAAACTCCTCCTCGACAAGTGCAAGCAACCAGGGACTCCCCCTTAGGTCCAACAAGAGAAGAGAGCATAAAGATTTGAAAATCTCCCCCTTAGCAAAAGCTCCCCTAGTTGAACGCCAGGAGACATATGATTTGCAAAAACTCTCCCCTTAGTTGAAAATGCACTTATCAAGCACAAACTCTTCCTTGAGCCAACACAACTCCCCCTTCCAAAATGCATATGAAGTCAGAAATGCAAGTTAGCAGCTTCAGGCATATAATCAAAAGAGTGCAAAAATGCTCTAATCGGTATAGCTCCAATGGCACAACTAAGCACTCAAATAGCGAAGGCTCAAACTGATCACACATACGAATATGAAGCATATGAGCAAGTGAGCAGTTTTTAGCCAAAAAGATAGTCACCATCAAAATAGCACTACACATGTATAGATAGGAATCCAGACAAGTGCTAAACATGTATACAAGGTGAACTACCCCTAGCAAAGTTCAATCATCATGCATAGGAATGAAGCATATACTTGTGATTTCAGTTTTATATCGGAGTTGCAGCGGTAAAGAATTCACAAGTTCAATTATTTAGCATGTGATTGCGAGAGGTTGAAAGCTTGTCTTTGCCTAACTTTTCAACCGAGCGAAGCCTATGCCGAAGCAATCAGAAGCTTAAAGCTACGGTTTCGGTCATACACTACACGGCTCAAGTTTAACTCAAAGTGCAATGAGAAACAGTCTCGATACCGTGAGGTGTTGGCAAGCAATCCCATCTCGATCTTTTCAATTCACTAAAACTTGGTTCAAATTTTAAACATGATATGAACAGACCAAGCAAGTGAATGACTCAGAACTAGAGACATAGCAACTCAGCATATATGAAAAGCAGGAATGGACTCAACACACCCTACACATGCTAGTTGCATATCTCAATGGTGAACATTTTCAGATTTTATATACATTAAGCAAATTCACCATTCAAAAATAGCTCAGCTCATAACATGTACTAATGATCAGAAAGAGCATAAGCTACAAGTATCAACATAAGCATCGGAGCATACTAAACAGAGCATAGTTACATTCTAGTGATTATAAACATGAAGCTCAGAATGTAAATGCGTATGCTAAAATGCAACAGAAAAGAAGATCAAAGTAAAAGAGTCAGACTAGGATACAACTCAAAATGCTTCCCCCATCTAAAAGGGGAAACACACACCAAGCTCACCCCTCAACCTATTAAAGGTTGATTCGTCTAAAGGCTTGGTGAAAATATCAGCCAGTTGGTGATGAGTATCGACATGGCGAAGGTCGATATCACCCTTCTCCTGGTGGTCTCGCAAGAAATGAAAGCGCACATCAATGTGTTTGGTTTTCGAGTGAAGCACGGGGTTCTTAGCAACGCTAATAGCACTCGTGCTGTCACAAAGCAAAGGCACTCGAGAAAAACTCAAACCAAAATCACGCAAAGTGGCCATCATCCAGAGTAACTGGGAACAGCAGCTAGCCGCAGCAACATACTCAGCCTCCGTGGTAGACTGGGCGACACTAGACTGCTTGCGAGAAGACCACGAAACAAGAGAAGATCCAATAAATTGGCAAGTCCCAGAAGTGGACTTGCGCTCAATGCGACAACCAGCAAAATCGGCATCGGAATAACCGCAAAGCGAGAGGGTGGAGGAAGCAGAATACCAAATCCTGAACTCAGGTGTGAAACGAAGGTACCTGAAGATGCGCTTCATCGCCTGACGGTGAGAAGTGCGCGGCGACGCCTGAAAGCGCGCGCACAGACACACCGCGAACTGAATGTCCGGGCGTGTCGCCGTCAGGTAGAGTAGCGACCCGATCATGCTGCGGTACTCCTTTGGGTCCACTGCTTCTCCATCCACATCCGCATCCAGGGCAGTCGTCGTCGACATGGGTGTTGGAAGAGGCTTGGCCTCACCCATATCGAACCGCTTCAGCAAGTCCTTCGTGTACTTGCCCTGGTGCACAAACGTCCCCTCCGGGATTGCTTAATTTGCAATCCGAGAAAGAATGTCAGCTCGCCCATCATGCTCATCTCGAACTCCCTGCTCATAGTATCTGCAAACTTGGCAACCAAAGCGTGAGAAGAACCACCGAAAATGATATCATCCACGTAAATCTGGACCAAGAGCGTGTCTTTGCCTTGCCGGAGGAGAAAGAGCGTCTTATCTACACATCCCATTTTAAAACCCTTAGCAAGCAAAAAGGTTATTAACCTATCATACCAGGCTCTAGGGGCTTGTTTCAAACCATATAAAGCTTTGTGAAGTTTAAAGACATGGTTTGGAAACTTGGGATTTTCAAAACCGGGGGTTGCTCAACATAAACCTCCTCCTCTATGTAGCCGTTTAAGAAGGCACTCTTGACATCCATTTGAAAAAGTTTGAAACCTTTGGATGCAGCAAAAGCCAAGAGTATCCTAATAGCCTCCAACGAGCTACAGGAGCAAACGTCTCCTCATAATCTATCCCCTCCTTCTGACTATAGCCTTTCGCTACAAGCCGGCCTTGTTTCTAACAACGTGGCCATCCTCTCCTTGCTTGTTTTTGAAAACCCATTTTGTCCCAATAGGCTTACAGTCAGGTGGAGGTGGAACTAGAACCCAAACCCGATTTTGCTCAAAGTTTTCTAACTCCTCATGCATGGCATTGACCCAATCCGGATCCGTCAAAGCGTGTCCAACATCTCAGGGCTCAAAATTAGCAACAAAAGCAGAGTGAGCGAAGAGTGAGAGATGTGCTGTGACCTGGAGCGAGTGACTCGCTCGCGCCGATGTCGCCGATCATCTGCTGAGGGGGTGCTGGCGCTGGATGTGTCGTGGCGCCTCCCGGGATGAAGTGACCTCCCCCTCAACAGCAGCTGGCTCCACGCGGGTACAAAAGGTACCGCACGAGGTGGAGGATCCCACGGCCCCTGGAAGAAGAGGTGTCGGGGCCGTGAGTCGTCGTCGAGGCCGCTCTTTGCGGCACGGCAGGTGGAGGGGGTGCTGGATCATCCATACCTTCAGCACCCTCGTCCTCGTCATCAAAAAGAGGCTCTCCAACCTCATGATCACCTGCACGCTCAAAACAAGAAGAAGGAGAAACAAGAGTCTTGTCGAAGGTGACATCTGATGTCTCCATGACTCAGTTAGTATCAAGGTTAAGTACACGATATGCTCTAGTGTGAGTGCCATAACCCAAAAATACCCCGTCAGAAGATCGAGACTCAAACTTGTCCAGGTTGCCCTTTTTCAAAATAAAACAGTGGCAACCGAAGACTCTAAAATAACTCACCTTGGGCTGGCGACCAAAACGCAACTCATAAGAAGTCTTCTTCAAAAAGGCTCTCAGAAAAATGCGATTTGAAATGTAGCATGCAGTGTTCATAGCTTCGGCCCAATAGCGCCTAGGAGTCCTATGCTCATCGAGCATTGTCCTGGCCATCTCAACAAGGGTCCGATTCTTCCTCTCTACAACACCATTTTGGGGCGGTGCGTAGGGGGAAGAAAACTGATGCTCCAAACCAAGGCAGTTACAAAACTTCTCAAAATCTGAATTTTTGAATTCGGAACCATTATCACTTCTAATAGCTCGCATCGAGTTCAAAGGAACTCGTTCTGAAGACGCAAAATCAGATTGCGAGCGAAGGAGAAAGTCTCAGTCTTCTCAGTCAAAAAGAAGACCCACGAATACCTCGAAAAGTCATCAACAACAACCAAAACATACCACTTGCCACCAACCGAGCTCACCCGAGCCGGACCAACAAGGTCCATATGTAAAAGCTCTCCAGGGTGCGAGGTCATGACCTTAGTCACTGGATGGTGGGGAGCGGCAACCATCTTCCCATGTCTACAAGAATGGCAAACTAGATCCTTCTCCATCGAAAGCTTGGGCAATCCTCGGATTAGGCCAAGTGAGCTAAGTCTTGCAAGCAAGTCGAAGCTTAAATGACCGAGCCTCCTATGCCACTTCCAAAGATCGGAGGAAGAAGGACTAGCCAAAAGGCAGCGAGAAGATCCAAACGACTTCGAGAAATTCGCTCGAAAGACTTTCCCAAAGGGCAAAATCAGACATATAAGATCGCCCTGAGGATCTAAGATGCGACTAAGGTTCGGTTTAAAACGAATCTCATAGTCATCATCAAAAAGTTGCGAAACAGAAAGCAAGTTAAAATGCAGGTTAGAAACAAGAGCAACATCGCGCAACACAAAGTGCTCATTAACCCGCACCGATCCGCGAGACAACACCTTACCTTTACTATTGTCGCCGAAGGTTATGTACTCCTTTCCGGCGACCGGGCTAAGGCTGGAGAACCACTTGGCGTTTCCGGTCATGTGCCTCGAACAACCGGAATCCACCAACCAAATGTCCTCCAACCGTCTTACCTACATCAATAAAAAGACATAGGGTGAGCATACGGTCCAACACTGGGGTTAGTGAAATAGGAAGGATACCAGTGTTGGGCTGGCTGCTCAAAAGAACGGTCAGTGTAAAAACCATTCCTAGTCTGTCTACGGGGGTAGCGATCACCACGCACAGGAAAACGTGGTCCGCTGGGGAAGAAGCGCTCACCGCGATACTCAAACTGCGGTGGGGGATAGCGCTCAACTACAAAGCCTCCGTCACGGGGTCCAAAACCTGCAACTACAGGCTCCCGCTGGGCACGCTCTCTACGAGGCCTACGCCTTGGCACTTGAGGCTCTGGACCTCTAGGCCTGGCTCTCTCCTCGGAGCTCTCCTCTCCCTAGGCCTGGGAACTTGACCTCCAGACCTAGCAGCTCTCCTCTGGACATTCGGCCCATGCCCACCATGGAAAGGGTGGTACAAGTCCGGGTTGTCCATCCCGAGCACGGCGCGCCTCTCGCTTGCGCCGAAAGCAGAACTCACTCAAGTGACCATCCCTCCCACAGAAGTCACACTGGTACTCACCGCACGCACAGGGGGTTGTTGGTACGCAGGACTGTGGGTATGGGTCACTTTGCCCTTCTGTGGCAAGCACTCCTGCTGGATGGGTGGCATTGTGTCCAGCTTGTTCTTGAGGTGGTTTGCTTGGGTGCCCATACTTGGTTCTTGGGTGGAGCTCTCGGGGGTTCCTCAAACACCCCATCCTTGGTGGTAGGCTTGGCAGGCTCTTTGGGGGGAAGCTTGGTCAGTTTGGGAGTAGTGGTGGAGTGGGCTTCTCACTCGGGTTCAGACCACTAGACTCACCAATCTTCCCAAAAGCGGAAAGATCAACCCTGGAGCAAAACCTACACCTGGACCTCCAGCAGCTCGCTTGAATTGGGAGATCATCATCCCGAGCTGCGGCTCCCCACAAGACACCCATGACAAGATGGTCCGAAGGTATGTGTTTTCTTCCTCGGTTTGCATCTTGCCATGCTTCACATTTGCAATCTCCATCTCCAAGCCCTCACACAAAGCACACCTCATGACACAAGTGCTATCTGAGCTGGCCTTCTCAAGAGACTCGATCTTGGCATTCTTCTCTGCCAACTCAGATTGCAAGACAGGACAAGTCTTGCACGCACCCAACAGCTGCGGCCTAGCACGGAGCTCATCCACCTCTCCTACCAACGCAGCATACTTACCTCTCAAGGTGAGAAGGTCAGTCATGTGCGTGGTGCACGACTCACACTCAACCTCCTCCGACACGACCACGGTGGACTTGGCAAACTCAAGCTCTTCACCGTGTCCTCCCACTTCTGCCTAAACTCCTTGCGCTCTCTAGCAGCACGCCTAAGCAACTTATCTTGGCTAAGGAGGGCAGCAGTAAGCTTCTCAACCTCGGAAGAAAGCTCGTCGTAGGTGAGAGATACCTGGGAGGTGTCGTCGTCGTCGTCGTTCCGAGGGGTGTGCTCCAGCTCGCCTCCGACCTCATCTCCGAGCGCCATGGTGCAGAGGCCTCCGTCGCCGGCGAAGAAGCAAAGACCGTTGAACTTGTCCTCGATCTTCTTCATCTTCTCGGACTCGTCATCGCTTGAGCAAGCGGAGTCGTCATCCGAGCCGTCGACGTCGCTGAGTGTGGCGAAGAACGCTCGCTGCTCAGCTTGGGCCTTCTCCAAGTACTTCTTCTTGATGTACTCTTTGTCGAAGCCGCCCCGCTTCTTGTACCTTGGGGGGACGTGCTTCTCCTTGTGCTTGGAGTCGTACTTGCGCCCATGATCGCCCTTCCCTGAATGCTTGTTCTTCTTGGGGCAGTTGGCGATGAAGTGGTCGGGTCGCCGCACTCGTAGCAGCCCGAGCGTCCTCCTCCGCGGCGACGGTTCATGCGGTTGTTGTGGAACCGCGAGAACCGGTTGGCAAGCAAAGCCAACTCGTCGTCTCCCAAAGACTCCAGCTGGTCCTCTGTGACTGAAAAGAGAGACGAAAGCGCAAAGCCGGCAGAGGGGTTAGCGGAAGAGCCAGAAACCAAAGCCATGGACGGGCAAGAAGGATTTTCATAAGAAGCCCTCGCCATGGCGTCAATCTCACTGGACTTGAGCTTACTAAAGAGCTCGTCGCACGTGAGGGTCTCATAGTTAGGCGATTCGATGATCGCCTGAACCTTGGAATCCCACACCGACCGATCAAGAGTGTGCAAAAGCTTCAAAGCTCTCTCATGATCGTCGAAAGGCAACTGCTCCTTGTTAGCCCTCATCCTGTTGACAATCACCTGAAAGCGAGCGAATAAACTCTCTATGCTCTCGCCAGGCTGATGTCGAAAGTTCTCATACTCTCTCTTGTACGACTCGTAGAGTCGGGTTTTGACTTGAGAGGTGCCCTCATGAAAGCGCATGAGGGTGGCCCAAATCTCCCAAGCCGTAGAGAGGTGAGAAACACAATCAAACTCTCCAGCTCTCAAACACGAAAAGAGAGCATTACGGGCTCGGCTATTGGCATCGTGCTCATCGATCTGATGCTGAGTCACACGAGCAGCCAAGACCACGTAATCAGCAGAGTTGCAAATATCCCAGATGGAAGCACCCAAACTCTGCAGATAGGCCGACATGCGTATCTTCCAATACGCATAGTTCGTCCCATCGAAAAACCGCGGTTTGCCCACGCCGCGATCCATGTCGCCTTCGGTGGATCTGGAACCGGCTAAGGTGGAAGATCCTTAACCCGCTCCGATACCAATTGAAGGACCGAGAAAGCACACACACAAGGCGACCAGAGGGGGGGTGAATGGGAGCCAAACAAATTTCTTTCGAAACTTTGGCCAAGTGTCCCAAATTCAACCCCAACAAGCACGAACCCAAAGCGTCATGCTCACGACCCTTGGAAGAGGGGGGATGATCTCTAGGATCACAGCGGAGCACCACCGAACACAAGCGAAGCAGAGACCCAAAAGCTCCGGCACAAGTTTGCCCCCCAAAAACCAAGTCCCGAACGTAGATAGACGGCTACGTCGAGAAATCCCAAATACCGATGCTAACGAGTAGCAAAGATACCTAGAGAAGTTCCTTGGTGAACTCTAGGGCCAAACGAGAAGTCCGGAAAACAAGCGAGCAAGCCGGGAGAGCAAACGCACTATAGCGCAACCTACAGCAGGATCCCGGACAGTCCGCCGTCAGGCTCCCGGACTGTCTGGTATGAGCCGGACTATCCGCGGTTCCTTCCCGGACAGTCCGCCGGCCAACACGCCAACCAGCAACTCTGCTGGAATGTCCCTGCTCGACTCGCGGAAAGTCCGCGCCTACCAACGGCGGACAGTCCGCCGGTCACCCGAGGGAAAAAACCGAGGGGAGGCAGCCACTGCTCCGGCTGACCTCCGACTCGCGGACAGTCTGCGGCCTGGGGGGCGGACAGTCCGCCACCACACAGTGAGGGCGAAATTGGTCGCCCTTCACCCAAATCTTCCCAAAATCGATTCAAACCAAAATCCCTTGATCCCAAACTTGGAGGAGATGATCACGGGGTAGTTTGGAGACTATCCCCAAGAAATCATCCGCTCAAAACAACTCAATCAACGGAGAATCGAAGGGGAAGGTGTATGAACCGAAAAAGCGCCACGAAAACAAAATCGACCCGATCTATTCGATGGTGAGGAGTTAGATGAATTCCTTTGGTCGAAATGACCTCCTCAATGATACGAACAAATTGGTTCAAACGGATTTCGTAAAGACGCACCGGAGAGGGAGATCGAGTGACGGGAAAATCGTGGAGAAATGAAGAACGCGAAGAACAACGACGAACTCGAATCAAAACACGAATCGACACACGATCTGCAAGCCGAAGCGCAAAACACACGCTACGACAAGGAGGTTACGGCCTCCTTTCCTCAGAATCACCAGTACACAGAGTCAAGTCTCTCTGCGGATCTCAACTAGCTACAGCAGGGGATGGGGAGAGCAGGAAGTCTAAGGATGAAAGAGCAAATGACTGAGATAGGGGAGGAGGGTGTCTCCCCTGACTACTTATCCTATTCTAGACTAAGTCTATTTCCTACTCTACCCCTCTCTATTCTAATTACAGAGCGAACCAGCTAAACCCTAGGGTTATTCTGGACCAACTCAAGTGGTAGGTAGATTCGACGGCCACGCCCGCACAAGTCGTCTGCGTTGCCTCCACGCAACCTTCCGATTGCCGCCACGTGCTGCCCTCGCTCTGCACCCCCGGTTTTGTGGCCAAAACCGGGAAACCAGCCTTTTCCAGCAACCCCCGGTTTTGAGGCCCAAACCGGGAAACCAGCCCACCAGCGTCTGAGTTTTGAGGCCAAACTCAGCAAACCATCCGCGCCCAGGTTTTGAGGCCCAAACCTGGAAATCGTCCTTAGCCCGAGTTTTGTGGCCAAACTCGGAAACCCTCAGCACCCAGGTTTTGAGGCCCAAACCTGGAAACCGTCCACCGGTGGTTTTTCGCTGGCTCAGCCACCAAACCGAAGCTGTAGAGGGGATGCACCGCCCGTGCACCCGTCCACCGACACGTGTCCCCAGGTCCTCGACCCGAGCAACACCGTGCCCCGCAAGTCTCCGCTCGTCGCTGTCCCAGGCTGCCAGCCACCACAGCTGATCCTCAGGCACTCTGGTCCCTCAGTCCAAGCCTCACGTGCGCCCTTCACTGCTTGATCCATCGGCATGGCACGTCCGCCGCACGGCACGCCCATCCTTCATCGCACCCAGTCCATCGGCACGTCACGTCTCAACTTGACCTTCACCTTGCCCTCGATCACTGTCTCCGTGCTCGACACCTGCACAACACAAGCCAAAGAACATGCGATCAAACCCGTTGACAATCACTCATCACTCAGAGACTCGGCATACACCCATGTATCCGCATGATTCCAGGGTCAAGTGGACCAAACAATTCATTGGTAAATCTGTCCAGATTCTGGACAGATCTAAAAACACTCTGTTCCACAGACCATAACTGGAGTTCAGAGTCATCAAAAATTATGATCTAAACCATTCTGGAAAGTACATGAAACCCACTACAACTTTCTTGCAATACACCAAAACTGATTCTCAAGTTAAATACCCCTAACAGTTCAGTTTTCAAAAACTGTCCAGATTCTGGACAGTACCTCATACCCAGATTGAACAGAGCATAACTCCCAACTCAAGGTCCAACAATTACGAAATTTTAGGAGCTGCAAGATATACAAATGTGCTTAAACTTTGCTATACAACATTTCAACAGAAAACTTAATTATCATGGTGATATCTTATTCTCAACGAATCTGATCCAGAAAGTGACAGGAACAAAGCAAGGGCTAGTATCATGTCAAAAGCACGATCACAATGGTCAAGTGCTTAACCATAACATAGGCATTCAGCAGATATCTATCCAGAACACAAATGTAACTCTCTAACTCATGATTGTTATTTAACAGCAAGAAACTTATATAATACAATTTTGTTAGTTAAACAATTTACTTATTTAGATCAATATAATCATGGTGCCACCAAAAGGGATTTCTTCTAACCCAAAACCTTTCTGTGTGAATAGACTCAATTAACATAACAGTGTGAAAACTAACTTTGAAAATATGATAGGAGAAATAAAATTACAGAATTAAACTTAATAAATCAACAACCATTATTAATTAATGACTTCATTATTAGGGCTAAAAATTTATTTTTACCAAAAGGGCTCAAAATTTATGCAGGGTGTGTGTTATGTGCTGCAAGGTACTACAAATTGATTTCACAATTTTGGACCTCAGGAAAAACCTACAAAATTATTTAAAGTGCTAAAGCTAATTAATTGGCTATTTTTAATACCCTATCAAAACTTGTCAAAACTCTCAGTTTATTATTTTTATAAATTTGTACTAGGTCAGAGAGTCTACACAAAAATATTCAAAATTTTTGGAGCTATAACAAAAATACAGCAAAAATAACAAATCTCACTACTGTTCGTAATCGATGAAATAGAAAAACCCTAACCTTAATCCACTGACAGGCGGGGCCCGGGCGTCAGGCCAGCCCACACCTTGACCAGGCGCGCGGCGGCGCTGACCACCACCCGTTCCCGCCGAAAGCGAGACTAGGGGCGAGACAACCACTACCAACGTGTTCACCTTCGCATTAGCGAACACAGGCATGGGCTCGGTTGAGGATAGAGCACTCGGGACACACGACGTGCCGCGGCAATGGCGGCTCGGCCACGCCATGCCCGGCGGCGCGCCGGCGTCGTTCGGGCGAGGTGGCGCGGTAGAGACCGAACGGGGGCAAGCATCGGCACCAGGAAGCTCACCTAGGGCTAGTGCTCGTGTCGGTTTGGTCGGAGGGGCTCGGGAAGGTGGAGGTCGACGACGGCGGCAATGGTGGCAGCGTTCCGAGGCTTGGCGATGGCGGTCCGGTGATCCCTGCGTGGTAGCGACCCAAGGGTCGAGCCAATGGTGGTCAGTAAGCTGAGACGAAGCTATTGGCGCAAACAACTTGACCCTAGGAACACCATACCCACCACACGATGGTGAAGACGCCCGTGGCGGCGGCTTGCCGAAGTTGGGGAAGAAGGGGTCGGTCCGAGCAATGTAGGTGGCTAGCGCTCGATTCTATAGATCGGGGAGGTGCTCAGGGCTTCGGCGGGACGGTGGTCAAGCCGGCAACGGCGGAGGAAGCTCGACGACGACGGATTCCGTCGACGGAGTTCCCTGCCCCTTGCCGGTGAGAACAGAGAAGGAAGAAAGGAGTAGAGCGCGGCGAGGACAGGGCATATGTAGGCGACGAGGAGCTCGGAGGGTGCGCCAGCGAGTGGTGCATGCGGACGGAGCGAGTGGCGCGTGGACGGGGACGTGTCGACGCCGGAACGCGCTGCGACGCGCGGTGGTCGCCATGGCCGCCGTGCAAGGCCCCATGGACTGTAGCTACAGTGAGTTTTGTCCCCTTTCAAATTGCGACCAAAAATTGAACTAAAGTGCAAAATCCGTAAGAATAAAAGTTGTTCAGAATTTTGTGATCTACAAACTTTCTTAAAGAACCATGTGCCAATTCGGCCTAGTTTTTGAATTAGAGTTTGAATTCAAATTTGACCCAAACTGGTTTCTCAAATTACTTTGAAATTTTCTGAAGAACTTAAAATTCTGCGAACATGAAAGTTGTCACATTTGTCATTCCCTACAACTTTGATTAAAGATCCAAGGCCAGATTCTCAAAGGTTTGCAAACTGTAGTTCAAGGGTAGATTCTAGGGTTTAAACAAATTTGTTTCAATTCAAATTCTGTGCAGAATCTTTGTTAACTTATTATACCAAATTTGTTCCTTTCATTAGTATCTACAACTTTGTTTTTGGGGCCATGCCCTGATTCAGCATAGATCTTACCCTTCATCATATAGCTAATATAGTGACTTGAGTTTTCATGAACAATATAGCCCTATTAGCCCATCTTCACTAGACATCAGCCAATCAAAACCACCTAATTATCACACATCCATGGCATAAAACAGAAATAAACAATCATATGATGCATTTGAGATCAAGTTATATGCAAGTTGTTAATGCATCTTTGATGTTGTTACATGAATGCTTTCCATGCTTATGATGACATGTCAGGTTTTAGTTGACTTAAACACCAGAGGTGTTTCAGCTCCTCCCCCCTTAAAGAAATCTCGTCACGAGATTGGTTTGGCTGGCTAAATAATGGAAAAGGAAATGTGTTAGGGTCTAAATCTATCATTTTCCTCTAGAGTACCCATATAAGCTTTCCTAAATCGGTGAAACACATACCTAAACAGAAGCGAGGAAATCCAGAAAGTGCTCCAACAGAAAATCCTCAGATTCTCAGGTAGCTTCTTCTTCTGAGTGTTGATCCCATTGCACTTTATAGAATCTAACAGTTCTACTTCGGGTGACTCAGTCCTTTTGATCAAGCACCTTGACTAGATATTTTGAATAAGTCATATCTGGTTGAATGTCCACGCCTTCATAATTCATTATTTTGTCGGGCACTCGTAAGCATTGCTTTAGCTGGGACACATGGAATACATTATCTATAGCAGCAAGTTGTTCAGGCAACTCTAATCGGTAAGCTTGCTTTCCACATCGCTTCATTATTTTGAACGGTCCGATATATCGAGGTGCCAGTTTTCCCTTTACACCAAACCGAACCACTCCCTTCATTGGTGACACTTTCAAGTATACATAGCTTCCCTCAGAAAATACTAACGGTCTCCGTCTTCTGTCCGCATAACTCTTTTGCCGGGTCTGGACTACCTTCAGATTATTTTGTATTTGTCTTACTTTTTCTTCAGCTTCTTTTACTAAATCAACTCCGAAAAATCTTCTCTCGCCAGGCTCTGACCAGTTCAACGGGGTTCGACATCTTTGTCCATAAAGTGCTTCAAATGGTGCCATCTTGATACTTTCTTGATAGCTATTATTATAATAAAACTCTGCTAATGGGAGACATTCATCCCATTGATCAGGATAGGTGAGCACACAGAATCTCAACATATCCTCTAAAATTTGATTTACCCTCTCGGTTTGACCTCCAGTCTGAGGATGATAGGCTGTGCTGAAAAGAAGTTTGGTTCCCAATGCATTATGCAAATGCTTCCAAAACTGAGAGACAAATTGTGTTCCTCTGTCAGAGACTATGGTCTTTGGCACTCCATGAAGACTCAAGATTCGGGCATAAACAGGAGTTCTAAACTTGGCTTTGACCGGAATAAAATGAGCTGACTTTGTTAGACGATCCACAATTACCCATATAGAATCAAATCCCTTGGAAGTTTTGGGAAGACCCACTATGAAATCCATGCTAATATCCTCCCATTTCCAGGCTGGAATAGGCAAGGGTTGTAACTCACCTGTTGGTTTCAATCATACTGCCTTTACTTTCTGACAGGTGTCACACTGAGCCACATATCGAGCTATTTCAATCTTCATCTTTGTCCACCAAAATCTTTGTTTCAAATCTTGATACATTTTATTAGTTCCTGGATGGATGGCTAATCTGATAAGATGAGCTTCATCAAGAATCTTCTGTCTGAGCTCGGGTATCTTTGGAACAACTAATCGGTCCTTAAACCATAACACACCTGCCTCATCAATTCTGAAACAAGTCGTTTCCCCTGCTTTGATTTTTGCCATAATATGACTTATTCCCTTGCTCACCTTCTGAGCTGCTATAATTTCTTCTCGTATGGTAGGCTCGACTCTAACATTAGCCAGGCTTCCTTGTGCAACTATTTCTATACCCAACTTTGCTAGCTCTTGACACAGACTAAGATGTATGGGTGCAACTGTTAAACAATTGCAGTGAGGATTCCAACTGAGGGTGTCAGCAACTACATTTGCCTTACCTGGGTGGTAATGTATTTCTAGATCATAGTCCTTGATTAACTCCAGCCACCTCCTTTGCCGCATATTCAAGTCTTGCTGAGTAAAGATGTACTTCAAACTCTTGTGGTCAGTGTACATATGATAGGTATTCCCCAACAAATAATGTCGCCATATTTTTAGCGCATGCACTACTGCAGCTAACTCCGGATCATGAGTAGGACAGTGTTCTTCATGTCGCTTGAGCTGTTTGGATGCATAGGCAATGACTCTTCCTTCTTGCATTAACACGCATCCAAGACCGATTCCGGAGGCATCACAATATACATCAAAAAGTTTCTCAATAACTGGTTGAGCTAATATTGGTGCTGTGGTAAGCAGCTTCTTTAGGGTTTGAAAGGCTTGCTCACACTCAGGAGTCCATTTAAACTTGACTTGGTTCTTGAGCAACTCAGTAATAGGTTTGCCTATTTTCAAAAATCCAAGAATGAAATGGCGATAATAACCGGCCATCCCGAGGAAACTGCGGACTTGATGGACTGTGGTTGGCGACTTCCTTTTTAGAATATCCTGCACCTTTCCGGGATCAACCGCAATACCCTCAGCAGATAGCACATGACCCAGGAACTGGACTTCTTCTAACCAAAAAGCACACTTGCTGAATTTAGCATATAGCTGATGCTCACGCAGACGAGTCAGTACCATGCGAAGATGTTCAACATGTTCTCCTTTGGTTTTGGAATATATCAGGATATCATCAATGAATACTACCAGAAACTTATCGAGCTCAGGCATGAACACAGAGTTCATGAGATACATGAAATGGGCTGGAGCATTGTTTAGGCCAAAGGACATGACAAGATATTCATACAGACCATATCTAGTGGTGAAGGCAGTTTTACGAACATCTTCGGGTCTAATCTTTATCTGGTGGTACCCTGATCTAAGATCTATTTTGGAGAAAACTTTGGCTCCGGCGAGCTGGTCAAAGAGAAGATCAATGCGTGGAAGGGGATATTTGTTTTTGATGGTTACCTCATTGAGGGGACGATAGTCTACGCACATCCTTAAAGTTTTGTCCTTCTTCTTCACAAAGATAGCGGGACATCCCCAGGGAGAGGAACTAGGCCGGATAAAACCCTTCTCTAAGAGCTCTTTTAACTGAGTCTTCAACTTGGCTAATTCCTTTGGAGCCATTCTTTAAGCTCTTCAGGATACAGGTGCTGTCCCTGGTTGCAACTCAATCACAAACTCCACATTTTTGTCAGGTGGCAGACCGGGCAACTCTTCCGGGAACACATCAGGGAATTCTCGTACCACTGGGACATTCTCAACTCCTTCACAAACCATAGCACATATCTTCGGGCTCATCAGTTTGGGTTTTGGATGTTGGATGAGAATTTGGGATTTTCGGTCTGGCGAATTTAAACGAACAGTCCTATTCAATGTATCTAACACAACCCCATAACGCTGCATCCAGTTCATTCCCAAAATCACATCTAAGGTCTGGTGGTTCAGCACAATCATAGAAGTGGGATAAACATGTCGTCCCATCTTTATTGGAACCTGATGTACTAATTCATTGGCATACAGCCGACCCACTAGTGATAGTATAGATATTTTCCCCATGGACTCACATATTGGGATTGCATGCTTCCTGACAAACTCTCTATTGATGAATGAATGCGATGTACCGGAGTCAAAAAAAATGTAACTGCTAAATGGTTGGCAACAGGAAACGTACCCAGCATAACTGGTTCTCCTTCTGGAATAGCCTCAACTTGAGTATGATGAACCTGCCCGGTCTTGGGTGCCACATAAATCTTCTGTGTGCCTGATCGGGAACCAGAACGGTTGCCTTGCTGCTGCTTATTTTGTGGATTAGCTTGATTACCCTGCTGGCGAGGAACATTAGAATTAAAATTTTTTGGTGAAGGACAATTCTTAGCAAAATGTCCTGTCCCGCCACAGTTGTAACAAGGGTTACTAGTCTTTGGAGCATTTGTGGTTTGGGAGCTAGGTGCATTGGTTTGTCGTGGGTACTGAAACTGGGAAGAGGCTTTGGCATTAGCTTGGGGCTGGTAGTAGTGCTGTGGTGGGCGAGCAGGTACATGAGCATGGGGAACAGGATGGTGTAGGAACTTAGGACGTTTCGGCACACTTTCAGATGCGCCAACTTGAGCAGTCTTCCTCCTTTTTCCTTCCTTGTGCACCCGATTTTTCTCTTCTAAAGTGATGGCAATACTCACAATGTCATTGAAAGTGGAGTTGGCACAGGTGGTCATCATGGTTTGCAGCTTGGTGCTCAGCCCTCGCATGAAGCACTGCTTCTTCTTAGCGTCAGTGTTAACATGTTCAGGAGCATACCGAGAGAGATGGTTGAACTTGCTCACATGCTGCATCACTGATTGAGTACCCTGCTGCAGCTTGAGAAATTCTTCCAGCTTCATTTGCATGATACTCGCCGGAATGTGATGTGCTCTAAAAACTTCACAAAATTCAGCCCAAGTGACCTGATGCCCAGCAGCTTGTGTGGCCAAATAATTTTCCCACCAGGTGCCTGCTGGTCCTCTAAACTGTTGGGCTGCAAAAAGAGGCTTCTGAATGTCTGTGCATCGAATCAATTCAAACTTCTGCTGAATTGTTCGCAGCCATTCATTTGCTTCCAGAGGTTCTTCTGCTTTGGCAAAGAGTGGAGGGCGAGTATCCATAAAATCTGTGTACGTGCTGTTGGCATCCTGATGCCCCAGCCCGCGGTCCTGAGCCAAAGCTTGTAGCAGCCTAGTGTTGTCAGCTGTTACCGTAGCCAATGCAGCATTAGCCTCAGCCAAGGTTGGGGGTGGTGGTGGCGGTTGTGGGGGTTTTTCCCCATCCCGGGAGGTACCAGCTCCCGCGGAACCACGCGTATGCACCGACATCTGTAACATATACAATTATTTCATAAACATTTACAATTAACTGATAGTTAACTAGTCATAAACTTCCATTGCACATCAGCCAAAGCAGTTGCATCAACATCACAAAGTCTGATTTTTTTATTACACAAGTCCGCTCCTGGCAGGACTACCTAGTGCAACTACCTCCCATACTACTAGTTAGGAACTACCCATGCTACGATCACTCCTCGCGGTCAGTGTCAAGGTCGGAGACGTGGCCACCCTCGTCGGCACTATCGTCGATCTCGATCACTAACTCGGGGCCGTCCTCCTCCTCATCGGGCTTTCCCCCGTCAGCCAGGACGACACCATCCTCCATCTCTGCTGCCCCAGGGCCGTGGTAGGGGTTGAGGCAATTGTTCAGGACGTGAATCTCCTCGTGCAGGTTGTTGATATACGCCTCCGTGTCCTCTATCTGAAACTCTAGGTGAAAGACCCGAGCGCGTGCCAGGTCCTCTCGGCGCCAGGCTTCATCCCTCATCTTGCGCAGCTTCTCATTCTCCTCCAACAGGTCAGCCTCGGTTGCGAGAGCCTCCTTTCGCTGCTCTTGCAGCAAGCCGATCAGGATGGCATCCCGCGCCTGCTCCCTGGTGGCCTCCGCAAGCGCGGCAGTGAGCCTCGCAACCTCAGCACGAAGCTCCGCCTTGCGGCTGCGGCTTCCCTCCCCTGTGCGTGGTGCAAGCTGGTGGCGTGGGACTCCCCTCGGTCCCGTGCTCTTGCGAGCGGTCTGCTTGGTGCGTGCCATGCCTGGAAGAAATTTAAACTAGAGTCAACTTCGTGCATCTACAAGTTAGTATAATTATAGTCTTAACCCGATATCTATTAAGGGAGGAGAATTTATTAGAATTTAATTGATGCAAGATGAAATGATGCATACTTACGTTTTACGCATACGACATTATCTACTTACTTGTATACCCACCAAAATAATTTTGTAACTTTTTAAACATAGGGCAATACTTTCCAGCACTCTCTTCTTTCCTAACCTAAGCAAGAACAAGTTAAGATAAGCAAAAGATGAGATTTAGAAAGAGCTTTTTAGATTTTCTTTAGAAAATAAGTTTTGAAAGTTTTTTAAATTACTATAATGATTGCCACGGGGATCCTGCTCCGATACCAAGCCGGTAACAGACTCTCCCAATAATGTGGCCCACCTACACCTGTCATCTGTCCAACGACCTCTGACCGTTATGTAGGTGTCCCACAAGACTGGATTAATCTGTTGGATACGATCGACGCATCCATGGGTCACAGGAATCATCCGAGTACAATCATTACAGCACGATACATTTCATACAAAATACCAGAACGGAGATTTCAGCGGAAGTCTTGCATAAACATAATATTACAAACTGGGTTTGTTATTACAACATAGGTGATAAGAGTTCAAGTTGCGATAGTACTAGAGTGCCAGCCGAAAGTCTGATAACATATCCATATTATTAAAACCCTACCCAAGGGCACATTACTTATCATCCTCGACCGGAAAGATGGTCATGCAGCAAGGCCCGAAGCACATCTGTTCAGCGGTCTCACCTGCAACATGGGGTCATAGAACCCTGAGTACAGGAGTACTCAACAAGACTTACTCGACTAATAAAAGTGGGGAGAAGACTCAGGAATGCAGGCTAAGGGGAAGTCAAGGTAAGGCTTTAGCAACAATCAACAATTTTTCCTTTGCATAAACGCTCCTACTATTAAGTAGTTGTGTCATTCGTTATTTCTAATATTAACTAAGTAAATAAATATACATCTCATAATTAACCCATTAATCCTCCAATGTTTCATCATTAAACTACGCTGAGGGGGCGAGGACGAGTCTCCTTTTCTCGTGGAGCAAACAACGATTCGAACCGCTTGATCTACCCAGCTGGGGCTTCCTTATCACAAGACATATGCAAGACTAAACTTGCATATATCAACCGTCCCGTGGATCCACTCAAACCGGACCGGAGCCGCGCCACCCGGGAGTATAGTACACAACCACCCTACAACGGCCTTGTTGAGTAACGTCCAACAGGGGACCGAGCAGGGTGGGTACACGCTACTCCCGCCATCTCTCCACTCCCAGTGCGCGGGTGCGCCATTCCAGTAAGGGCATAGCCACAGTAGGGCTTACCAAAGCATGTGACCAGTACTAACAAATAGTTCTCGATCCAACGGGCCAACAGCGGACAGGCCCTAGGCGACACAGGTGGAAACACTACACCAGGACTCCATTTCGTGTGCAAGTTACCCCGGTCTCATTTTAATTATACCATCCCATACCGAGGGAAAGGTTCCCAACAATAGCATCTCTCTTTTCAAAAACCTACTCTATTGAGCAAGACTAAGCAGACTAAGTATTTTGTAAATGACCCAGTGACAATTATAATATAAGGAATAAACAAGGTAGACAATGCATCAAGTCGGTAACATTCAACTCCTAAACTTAATGCACCAATTTTTAAGAACAAGTAATAATATTTAAAATTGCAAGGTAGGGCAAATGCACCGGGGCTTGCCTTCGGGTTCCTCTTCTGGCTCGTCCCCACAGATGTCAAATCCAACCTCGTAGAACACAGGTGCCTCCCTTGCTGCGATTTCCGGCTGGTCCAGGCTAACTTCGGTTTCTAAACGCAATATAACGAACAAGTATATATAAGATGCATGTGATGCGAATATGAATGAATGCTCATGATGCTGGACAACTATAAGTGGAAGAGTACAGTAACATACAACAATCTTATATGAATTCTGAAAATGGCATCACAATTGGAAACAAAATTGACATAAGCGATATTCCGAACAGATTTCATGTACCAATTTGTTTTAACCATAACCAGACCTAACGATCATAAAATTAGGTGATATAAGACAATATGGAAAGCTTAACAAATTCTCTATAACTTTGTTGTAATACCCAAGAGCTGATTCTAGGGTCAAGTGGACCAAACAATTCATTTGGTTAAATCTGTCCAGATTCTGGACAGATCTAAACACCTCTGTTCCATAGACCATAACTGGAGTTCAGAGTCATAAAAAATTATGATCTAAACCATTCTGGAAAGTACATGAAACCCACTACAACTTTCTTGCAATACACCAAAACTGATTGGAAAGCTCCTAAGAAACCATATAAAACGCAACTCCTAAGAAGTCTTTTTCAAGAAAGCTCGGAGAAAAATGCGATTGGAAATATAGCATGCAGTGTTCATAGCTTCGGCCCAATATCGCCTAGGAGTCCTATGCTCGTCGAGCATCGTCCTGGCCATCTCTACAAGGGTCCGATTCTTCCTCTCTGTAACACTCTGGTGTTAGGCAGACTAAAACCTGACATGTCATCGTATGCACTAGCATTTCATTTGAGACAAGTTTTATTCTTTATGCTTGTGCTTAGTGGATAAGGAGTGTTTAAGTTTGCAACCCTAGTCTATGCTTTCTTGTTGTGAATAATGTTTTTATGCTATATAAGGGTATTATGGTAATTTCTTATATAGTAATTGAATTTTGGACCACATCTTGGTATTATGTCTCAAAGGTGTATTTGGAACATGTTTCAAGTCACCATTGAGGTATAATTCAAATTTGGTCGGAATTCAATTAAGTAATATAATTAATTTAAAAATTCTATTTTGTTCCCTTTTTCTTAATTCTAAATCTAAAAAGAATTTGGGTAAACTCTAAAAAGCAAAGTTGCTCCATTTTTGATAAGGATCAACTTTGATGTATAAAGTTTTTCAAGTTTCATAGGAAATCAAAAGTAATTGGGAAAATACCCTTTTGCCCTTTTTGTCCCCTTTTGATTTCAAACCCTAATTCAAAATCTATGCATATTTTGCATATGTTGCAAAATTAAAAGATGTTCAGTATTGAATTCTGAGCATTTGATATTTTAACATATTTTCAACTTATATTCAAAAATCTAAAGTAATTTCAAAATTTCCGAAAGGGTATAAAGGAAAAAGGGGGGATAAGTTTTCTCTGTTCATGGCGTTCATGGTGGACGGCCGAGCTTGGATCGCCCACGCCAGCGCGAAAGGCGCCGTTCTCTCTCGAAAGAGCCCGCACCCGTGCGTGCGAGGCGAGGTGAAGCGGCTGCTGGCACTCTCCCTCGCTCCGTGGCACCTTCTCCTGCGTCCGCCGTCGACGTTTCGCCACCAGAGCACCGACGGGCTCCTGTCCATCCAAATCCCAAATTCACTACCTCTGATCGTCCTCATCCAAAATTGACCGTGGCTATAACCTCTTTACCTCCTTGCGCATCTCCAGAGCCCATCCCTTTGACCTCTACTGCCTCAGAGAGCTCGTGCTCACCGTTCTTCTTCCCGCCGGGCGAAATCGCCGCCGAGCTCTATCTCGCCGTGGTCCGCTCAACCAGGCACTCCTCTACTCTCTTTGTCTCGCGTTTCTGTTTCATCTTGACCCCAGAAGTCTCATCGGCTCGATGGTTCTCTGTTTGGTGCTCAGGTCTCGCCGGAACATCATTGTCTTCGCCGGAGCTAGCCGCCGCAAGCCACTGCTCCGTGGACCTTCCCTCTCCGCTCATCCTCCGCTTGAACTAGCTACGTAGCTAGTAACAGGGTAAGCTACTGGAGCTTCCTAGCCTCTCCGTTCCACTGCTACCGGCCTAAGTACGCCGGAACAGTTCCGCCGTGATCTGGTCCACCGCCGTGCGTGGCCAGACCTCACCGGGGCAGTAGCGTTTAGGGTTAGAGGCTCTATCGACTGCGGGCAACTTGCCGGTGTTGGTGCTCGCGCCCGTTAGGTCTCTAATGGCCGGAGTTGACCAGCGTAAGGCTCGCCGGCGCTCGGTGCGTCGCCGTGCGCTCTGGCCAAGGTCGGGGACCTCGCAGTTGTAAAGACGACAAGTTAGAGGGTGTTGGTTGCAAAGTCCATGACTCATGTAAATAGTGTTCTGGACTGCGGGTTGTTTTCGTTTAAGCCGAAGGGCTTTTCTGCAAAAGCGCCGAGGCGCGCGGGCAAAGCCAGGCTGGGTCGTTTGTGCGCGCGTTGGGCCGCGCTGGAGCGGGCCGAAAGCCCAGTTTGGTCCAGATTTGAGTTTTTCTTTTTATATCTTTATGCACAGTAGCTAAGTTTGTTATTTTTGCTATAATTATTCTATAGCTCTGTTAATTGTGAAATTTGACATGTTTGATGATACCATGTCTGTGGTAATATAAAAATTATAAAACTTGTGTTTTGAGTACTTTTACTATGACAATTAAATCTGTACTTTAATTAATAAATGCAACTTTGATGAATTATGTAATTTTTTGTGGTTTCCTAAAATCATGAAATATGTCATGTGAGTTTATTACTGATATCTACCTTCATGTTTAATTTCAGCTCTGTTTGATAAAGTATGATTTGTTTATAAGTAAAGGGCTATTTAAAATGATTTATAAAATAAATATAAATTGTTAATCCCTTTTAGATTTGTATGATTTTTTGTTTTGTTTGACAATCAGGGAATCAGTAGCATGATTTGCTCCCTGGTTATGGATTCCTTTATGTAAATGGTCTTTTGTTACTTGATTAGTTACATAACCTTGCTTAGTAGAGATAATAAAAATTGCTTAGTAATAATATATAGTTTAATAGCTAAGTTGGTTTTGTTGGTTTGCAACTATACCGTGATGGAAGATTGTACAAATAAATGTCTACAGCTTAGAAAATTTCCATCTTTACCATGATCATGTCATAAGCATCCCATTGATCATGCATATGCACTTCTACGTGTAGATCTCGTTTCGGAAGGACCTGATCCTCAGTGGGTTTCTCCTGAGTGTGTGGATCCTTCTGATTTTTCAGAATCTCTGGACTTCGCTGATCACCAAGGCAAGCCCCGGACATTAACCCTATTCTTGTATTTTTATAAAGTTATTAATATCACTTGAGTTAATATGATGCATTGGGTAAATAGGAGTTGGGTGAATCCTAGTTGATGCATTACCAACCTTGATGATTCCAATACTTAACCTTGATAACCGTTTTATGAAAATACTTAGTATGCTTAGCCATGCTTTACTACTATCATTATAGTAGGTGCTTTTAAAAATGGTTGCTATGTTATGGAAATCATGAATCTTAAGATAACGTGATAACAATAGTAACTTACATCAAGAATGGAGTTTTGTTGTAGTGTTACTCAACATAGGACCATATCGTTGTTGGCCTGCTGTGATTGAGACCTTTGAGTACAGCCCACATGCGGTGGTAAGCCTCGTCTATAGCTATTCCGATACTTGAGAACGGACAACCGCGTACTGGGAGTGGAGAGATGGCGGGAGTAGCGTGTACCCTCGGGGCTATGAGATAGTCGGGTTCGAGGTGTACTGTACTCTCGGGTGACGTTGGACCCGTTCTTTTATAGGGAGGATCTATAGATAGGGTTCTCATATGCAAGATTAAGATCTACATATGCCGTGTGGTACTGAATCCCCAGCTAGGTTTAATCGATTTGAATCGCCGTGTTTCCTCGGATATGGAGCCTCAATCCACTGACCCGCACCGTAGTAATGAATGGGATCTTTATGAGATAAGAACTAAAGATGTGATATTCATATGAAGGTTTGAGAATCCTTGGATAGTTATAAAGTTTAATCTTGAGTTAAAACTTGAAAATAGGCTTTACTATTAGTAAGCTTTTATGCAAATTAGTAAGCTTTTATGCAAAAGAAATGTTTTGATCTTGCTAAAGACTTACCTTGAATCCCTATAACCTTCATACCAGAGTCTTCTCCTCTTTAATAGACGGTTAAGTCTTGTTGAGTACTTTTGTACTCAGGTTCGTTAACCTTTGTTGCAGGTGAGTTTATTGATCATCCTTTGGTGGTCAATGTTTCTTCACTCTTGTGGAGGAGAGTGATGATGACACTGATGTTTGACCTTGTGAAGCCCAAGTTTGGTTTTGGATAATTGATGAAACCCATTGGACTAACCTTTGTCATTAAGTGTTTGATTAGCAAAAGGTGGTCCATGGCTCAAGTGAAGCATGATGATGGACATGTGATGCAATGATCAAGTGATTGGTCGTAAGATGGTCCATATCTTCACTAGAAGAAAAGAAGAAAGAGGAAAGTAAAAGAGCTCAAGGCAAAGGTATAACCAATAGGCTCTTTTGTTTTTGGCACTCAAGACACCATAGAGGGTGTGAGTGTATTTAGGATAGATAGCCGTACTATCAAGAGGAGAAATTCATAGTATACGATTATCAAGTTGCCTCTAGTTGCATTTGCATATGACATAACTAAAATAAGACGATAAATCCTTTGAAAAATGTTTTGAAAATGCTAACACACTTGCACAAGGTGGTGTACACTTGGTGGTGTTAGCACATTTGCAAAGGAGAAGTTGTTGGAGTAGTTTTGGATCAACACAGGGAAGAAAATGAAGTTTTCTGTGTATGGTCGGTGGTACCGACCAGGGTGGTCGGTGGTACCGCCCATAGGTGCTGCGTGCAGCCCTCTCTGTGTTGGGGCGTTTTTGGCTGGCGGTAGTACCGCCATAACCTCGGTACTACCGCCAGCGGTGGTACCGACCAGAGGGTCGGTGGTACCGTGGCTCTAAGGGGTTTCGCGAGGCTCTCTATAGATTTGAAAATGGCCTGGCGGGGGGAGTACCGCCATTACCTCGGTACTACCGCCCGCGGTGGTACCGACGCAAGGTCGGTAGTGGTTTTTTTCGCAGAGCTCTCTGTTCGCGGCCGATTTTGGCTTGGCGGTAGTACCGCCATTACCTCGGTACTACCGACCTCGGAGGTACCGACCAGAGAGTCGGTGCTTCGCCTTAATCAGCGGGATGTGAGTAAACGGCTAGTTTGACTAAGCCGGTAGTACCGCCCAGGAGGGGTTGGTACTACCGACCAAGCGCAGAAAGGTGGGGGTCGGGCTGCCGTCCTCTCCTCTCTATATATAGGTCGTGGCCACGTTTGTGGAGAGGGCTCTTGACTTTCTAACATCTTGAACATCCTCTTGAGCAAGATCTAATCCCTCCCTCCGATCTCTCACTACTAGAGAAATGGCCTTTGGGCGATAGACAGATTCGGACATTAGCCTCGAATATTTTTGTGCGGGGCTAAAAGTTCTTTAGTCCCGGTTGGTAACACCAACCGGGACTAAAGGTTCCTTTTCCTCGAGGCAACCGAGAGGCAACCGGGGCTAAAGGGTCAGTGTTCTTTAGTCCCGGTTGGTAATACCAACCGGGACTAAAGGTCCTACCTTTAGTCCCGGTTGGTATTACCAACCGGACTAAAGGACCTTTTAGTCCCGGTTGGTAACACCAACCGAGACTAAAGGTCCTTCCAGACACAATTTAAAAAGAAGGAGTATCCTATTCTGTTAGATGTGTAGTGTAGCTCAGTTGGTAACGCGCGCACGTGAAGGCTAACTGTGCGGTCTTGAGTTCGAATCTCCACAGCCACAACATTTTTTTCGTTTTATTCCAAACCTTTAGTCCCGGTTGAATACTGTAGCAAACCTTTAGTCCCGGAACCGTAGTCCCGGGTCCAGAACCGGGACTAAAGGTCCCTAGGACCCGGGACTAAAGGCCCATCCTCTACTAGTGTCTTTGATTGTTAGTGCGAATCCAAGTGAGATCGAGTGAAACCAAGAGCTTGCATTGTGATCTTGCATTCTAGAGGCATCTTGGTGATTGTTGCTGCGGATTTCTTCTTACTCTTGGCACTTGCCGGTGCCTAGACGGCTTGGTGGCAGCGGAGGAGGATCGGCACGAGTTGGTGATTGTTCGTGGCCATCCCAACGACTTTGTGAGGGGCTTGTACCTCCCCGGCGAAGAGCCAAAGGTACTCCTAGTAAATTGCGCGTGTCATTGAGTTACCATTGCTTGGGTTAGGTTCTTGTGGCGCTCTTGTGGAGAGCTCGGTGTGTGATACCGATTAGCCACCGAAACCAAGCCTTTGGTCGACACAACGAGGACGTAGCGTGCCGGCAAGCACGTGAACCTCGGGGATAAATCTCGTGTTCATATTGTGTCCCTTGGTGATGGCATTCCATTGTGATATCAATTATCTTCACTTGCTCGGTTCGGTAAAATCACACTACCACTTCTTGTATTTTTGTTCATACTTGTTATAGAGTAACTTGTTTCCCTTGTTAATAATAGTAGTAGCTTGCTAGTGTAGCTAGTTTAGTTTTGCTAGCTCTCTGTGTAGCTCACTAGTTTAGTAAAGTAGTGACTTAGTCTTTGTGTGCCCTAGAGATCATAATTAACTAGACTTGCATCAAATAGGTGGCTTGCATTTGACATAGAGCTAGAGCAACCGCATTTATCGCTTTGTTATTGTCTAACAAATTGCTCGAGTGCTTTGTAGAATTTTAAATTAGGCTATTCACCCCCCCTCTAGCCAATTAGGACCTTTCAAGTGGTATCGGAGCCAAACACCGTTTGATTCAAAGGCTTAACAACCTACGGTGCAAATATGGCTCAAATTGTGTTCAACCATGTTGGGGGCAAACCACCGTACTTTGATGGGTCATCTTTTGATTATTGGAAGAGAAAGATGAAGATGTACCTTGGCTCCATCAATGATAGGGTGTGGGAGGTCACACAAGATGGTTATGTTATTGTCAATGAAGAAGACCCCACCCCTAGAGAGCGTGAAAGCAAGCAATGCAACACAATGGCGCTCAACACTATATACAATGGCATTGATCCAAAAGTGTTTGAGCAAATCAAAGATCTTGAGAAGGCAAATGAAGTATGGGCAAGACTAGAAGAAACATATGAGGGCACTTCAACGGTAAAAAGTGCCAAATTGTACATGCTCAAAGATAAGCTCACAAGCTTCAAGATGAAAGAGGATGAAACAATCCCGGAGATGTTCTATAGGCTCCAATGCATCATAAATGATCTCAAGAGTTTGGGAGAGAAAGTGAAGGATGAAGACTTCACCCACCGGTTCTTGAGTTGCTTGCCCAAGCGATTCAAGACATTGAGGACCATCATCATGAGAGGAGGATTGCAAAATGTGACACCAAATGAAGTCCTTGGTGATGTAATGACCGAAGATCAATACAATGATGGTGGTGATGATGAGGAGGTGAAGGAAGAGGAGAAGAAGAAGAGCTTGGCATTCAAAGCCACTTCTTCATCCAAGAGCAAGAGCAAGGGCAAGGCAAAGCTAGAATCAAGTGATAGTGAAGATGAAGATTCTAGTGATGATGATGAGGCCATGGCACTTCTAGTAAGGAAGTTTGGAAGATTCATGAAGAAGAAAGGCTATGGTGCAAGAAAGAGAAGGGACAACAACAAGAACAAGGGCTATGTGAGAAG
This sequence comes from Coix lacryma-jobi var. lacryma-jobi, assembly GCA_009763385.1. Classification (NCBI taxonomy): domain Eukaryota; kingdom Viridiplantae; phylum Streptophyta; class Magnoliopsida; order Poales; family Poaceae; genus Coix; species Coix lacryma-jobi. Next base: position 104,364,771 of record CM019828.1, on the reverse strand, counting down.
ATGCTATAAGTGCAAGAGTGAAGATCACATGATAGCCGATTGTCCTCAAAATAGTGACAATGATGATGAAGCAAAGAAGGAAGAAGGAAAAGAAGGAGAAGAAGCTCTCTTTCACCAAGAAAAAGAAAGGTGGATCCTATGTTGTGACATGGGATAGTGATGCATCATCCGATAGTGATGATGAAGAGCACAACAAGATGAAGAAGAAGGCACTTGCAAGTATTGCTATCAACAAAAAGCCTTCTATCTTTGACACTCCATCTACATGCTTGATGGCAAGGCCATCAAGGTACCTTCCTATGATGAGAGTGATGATGATGATGATGATGATAATGAAAATGAATACACTAATGAAGAACTTATGGACATGTTTGAGCAAGCTCATGTTTGCTTTGAGAAGAAAAGGAAGGAGTGCAAGGAATTGCGCATGAAGGTTAGCCTTCTTGAGCAATCTCTTGATGAGCTCAAGCTAACTCATGAGAGGCTAGAGGTAGCCCATGAGAAGCTTGATAAAGCTCACACTAGGCTTGAAGAAGCCCACTCCTCTCCTCACTCAAACCAAGATTGAGGACATTGCTCAAACATGTGACATAGGTATAACATGTGACTTAATCAATGAAACATTTTACACACCTATTGTCATTGCACCTCCCAATGCTTCATCTAGTTCATGCTCCACCGATGCATCTAACTCAAACATAAAAGATGGTTTTACTTGTGATGCATCATTAATAGTGGAAAATGAAACCTTAAAGAAAGAGGTGAATAAGCTCACTTGTGCCTTAGGCAAAGCCTATGGTGGAGATGCCCGCTTGCTTAAGTGCTTGGGTGGCCAAAGATTTTCCCATGAGAAAGAAGGGATTGGCTATACCCCAAGAAGGGCAAGGCGGCCTTTGCTCCTCACAAGACTAGTTTTGTGAAGGGCAATGGACGCTATTGCATAAATTGCAAGCAATCCGGGCATACCGAGCATAATTGCTATAAAAAGAACCTAAACAAGAACAAACCAACCAACCTTGGTAAATCAATTAAGTTTGATTCTTGTTATGTGCTTTACAAGGGTGTTAATAGTGTAAGAGCTAAGTTTGTTGGTACACCTAAGGAGGGCTCAAAGAAGAAAGCCATTTGGGTACCAAAGAGCTTAGTCACTAACCTTGGAGGACCCAACAAGATTTGGGTACCTAAACATTGAATCTTCTTGTAGGTCAATTACAAAGCCGGAGGAAGGCATTGGGTGCTTGATAGTGGGTGTACTCAACATATGACCGGGGATTCTAGAATGTTCAACTCAATCAACACAAATGAAGAAGACTTCAAAGTGGATAGCATCACATTTGGGGACAATAGTGAAGGCAAGGTCAAGGGACTTGGTAAGATTGCAATATCCAATGACTTGAGCATCTCAAATGTCTTGCTAGTAGAGAGCTTGAACTTCAACTTGCTATCGGTAGCTCAAATATGTGATCTTGGTTTCAATTGCAACTTTGGTGTTGATAATGTGATGATCACTAGTAATGATGGAACCAACCTAGCATTCAAAGGATTTAGATATGGAAACCTATACTTAGTTGATTTTGATGCAAAGGAAACTCAATTGACAACATGCTTGATCACTAAGTCTAGTATGGGTTGGCTATGGCATAGAAGGCTTGGTCATGTTGGGATGAAGCAACTAAATAGATTGATCAAATATGACTTAGTTAAGGGCTTGAGAGATGTTGTGTTTGAGAAGGATAAACTTTGTAGCTCTTGTCAAGCCGGCAAACAAGTTGGAAATACTCACCCTATGAAAAGTGAAATGAGCACTACTAAAGCATTTGAGCTATTGCATATGGATTTATTTGGGCCAACTACATACACTAGCATTGGTGGCAATAAATATGGTTATGTGATTGTGGATGACTTCACTAGATACACATGGGTATTCTTTCTTGGTGACAAAAGTGAAACATTTGCTACATTCAAATCTTTTGTCAAGAGAAGTCAAAATGAGTTTGAGACAACTATCAAGAAAGTGAGAAGTGACAATGGGAGTGAGTTCAAGAACACAAGAATTGAAGAGCTATGTGATGATTTTGGCATTAGGCATCAATTCTCGGCAAAGTACACTCCTCAATCAAATGGGATAGTTGAAAGAAAGAATAGAACCTTGATTGATATGGCAAGATCCATGCTTAGTGAATACAATGTGAGTCAATCCTTTTGGGCCGAAGCTATCAACACGGCTTGCTACTCTAGCAACCGACTATATTGCCATCCTATGTTGGAAATGACACCATATGAGCTATTGAATGGAAGAAAGCCCAATATTGCATACTTTAGAGTATTTGGTTGCAAGTGCTATATATTGAAGAAGGGCACAAGATTGAGCAAGTTTGACAAGAAATGTGATGAAGGGTTCCTACTTGGATATTCAACTACAAGCAAAGCATATAGAGTATGGAACTTGGCTAGTGGAACACTTGAAGAAGTTCATGATGTAGAATTTGATGAACCAATGGATCTCAAGATGAAAATGAGAACTTAGATGATGTGAGAGGCACTCATTTGGTGAATGCAATGAAGAACATGGATGTTGGTGATATTAGGCCAAGAGAAGTGATTGATGTTGAAGATGACAAAGAGCAAGTGGTCACCATCCCAAATGAGCAAGATAGTGATTCTCAAGTACAAAATCAACAAGTGGCTAGTTCATCATCTCCCAATGTGCAACAAGCGGATCAACCGAGTACAAGCAATGCGAATCAAGTGCTTCAACCTTCAAGTATAGCAAGAGATCATCCCTTAGATTTGGTTATTGGTGGCATTCAAAGTGGTGTTCAAACAAGATCAAGATTGGCAATGTTTTGTGGGAACTATTCATTTGTGTCAACTATTGAACCAACCAAGATTGAAGAAGCTTTGAAGGATGTTGGGGTTAATGCCATGCATGAAGAGCTAAACAACTTCACAAGAAATGAAGTTTGGGAATTGGTTGAGAGGCCTAAGAGCTATAATGTTATTGGTACTAGATGGGTATTCCGCAACAAGCAAGATCAAGATGGCCTAGTGGTGAGAAACAAAGCAAGATTGGTAGCACAAGGTTACACTCAAATTGAAGGGCTTGATTTGGAGAGACATATGCACCGGTTGCAAGATTGGAAGCAATTAGAATCCTATTAGCTTATGCTTGTGCTCATAACATCAAGCTATATCAAATGGATGTAAAGAGTGCATTTCTCAATGGCTACATCAATGAGTTGGTATATGTTGAGCAACCTCCCGGTTTTGAAGATGAAAAGAAGCCCAACCATGTCTACAAGTTGAGAAAAGCATTGTATGGCTTAAAGCAAGCTCCAAGGGCATGGTATGAAAGATTGAGGAATTTCCTTCTATCCAAAGGGTTCAAAATGGGAAAGGTTGACACCACTCTCTTCACCAAGAAGATAGGGAATGACTTGTTTGTGTTGCAAATCTATGTTGATGATATCATATTTGGCTCAACCAACCAAGATTTTTGTGAAGAGTTTGGAAATATGATGGCAAAAGAGTTTGAAATGTCCATGATTGGAGAGCTTAGTTACTTCCTTGGTCTTCAAATCAAGCAAATGAAGAATGGTACTTTTGTGAGTCAAGGCAAGTACATCAAAGATATGCTCAAGAAGTTTGGTCTTAATGATGCAAAAGCTATTAGTACACCAATGGGAACAAATGGACACTTGGATGGTGATGCTAGTGGCAACATGGTGGATCAAAAGTTGTATCGGTCTATGATTGGAAGCTTACTCTATGTGACCGCTTCAAGGCCGGATGTCATGTTTAGTGTGTGCATGTGTGCAAGATTCCAAGCTTCTCCAAGAGAGAGTCATTTGAAGGCAACAAAGAGAATCTTGAGGTACTTGAAGGCTACACAAAATGTTGGGTTGTGGTACCCCAAAGGAGCAAACTTTGAATTAATTGGGTACTCCGATTCCGATTATGCGGGTTGCAAGATTGATAGAAAGAGCACATCGGGCACATGTCAATTATTGGGAAGGTCACTTGTATCTTGGTCTTCAAAGAAACAAAATAGTGTGGCACTCTCTACCGCCGAAGCCGAATATATTAGTGCCGGTAGTTGTTGTGCACAACTCCTATGGATGAGGGCAACCTTGAAGGACTTTGGAATAAAATTCAAACAAGTGCCATTGCTATGTGACAATGAAAGTGCGGTGAAGCTCACAAACAACCCGGTGCAACATTCAAGAACCAAGCACATTGACATTAGGCACCACTTCATTAGAGATCATCAACAAAAGGGAGATATATCTATTGAGAGTGTTGGGACCGATGATCAACTTGCGGATATATTCACTAAGCCACTTGATGAGAAGAGGTTTTGCAAGCTAAGGAATGAGTTGAAACATACTAGATTTCTCAAATATGTGTTGATAATGCACCCCACTTATATGACTTGCCTCTCCTCCAAGCCAAAGCAAAGGTATTATTGTTTGACATTTGCATCTCATACCTTGCTAAGGACTTGTTTAGAGCATCTAGGCATATCTAGTAGGTTTTGGACCTCATTCATTGAAAATCAAATGACTTTGATGTTGGTATGGTACCACTATTGCTTCTATGATTGTTATGATCTAGTGGTGGCATATGACATGTTTATGGGCTTGCAATCCTAGTGTTTGACTATAAACATGAGCATTGAAGTATATAACCGACATGAGTAAGATAACCATTGCAAGATGTGTGAAGAAGCTTACTCTAGAGCAAACCGTGCTATATATGGTATGCAATTGTTTATAGTTGAACCACAATTTGATCAATTTCTACTCCCATGCTTTACAAATGAAAAACTCACCTTTTGTGGTCATTGATGACAAAGGGGGAGAAAAATGGCATAAAAGATATGCAAAAAGGGAGAAGAAGTTGCACAATGAGAAAGATTTATGAAAAGAAAGGGATAAAATTTTTAAGCACACAAGTAGGGGGAGCAAGCCTATGAACTTGATTGAATGCATTTGCAATGTGCATCTTACATATGCTTGCTTGCATTGTCTTGCATTAGTTTGTGTTTTCAAGTAGTATCTCTCTTGTGTGTTGCTTGCTAGACTAGAACTTGAATGATGAAATGAAGTACTAGCATGCATAGGATAGAACTAGATTTTGGAATTTAACATTTTTGCCAATATATTTGCTTAAAAGTTGGCTTACAAGTTGTATCTAGTTCATTATGGTGCTAAGGATGATCATGAGTTTTGCACTCCGATTGGTATCGCGCTTCAAAGGTCCATTCTTTAAACCTTAGTATCACAAGTTAGTAATTGCTCACCCAAAAATTTATATCCATGCATATGTGCCGAACCTCGAACCAAACTCTATAGCACATATGTAGGGGGAGCAAATACTACCTTGGTGTCTCAAATCTTTATCATAATATCTTGTATGAGGGTTGTCATCAATTACCAAAAAGGGGGAGATTGAAAGCCCAAGTTTGGTTTTGGATAATTGATGAAACCCATTGGACTAACCTTTGTCATTAAGTGTTTGATTAGCAAAAGGTGGTCCATGGCTCAAGTGAAGCATGATGATGGACATGTGATGCAATGATCAAGTGATTGGTCGTAAGATGGTCCATATCTTCACTAGAAGAAAAGAAGAAAGAGGAAAATAAAAGAGCTCAAGGCAAAGGTATAACCAATAGGCTCTTTTGTTTTTGGCACTCAAGACACCATAGAGGGTGTGAGTGTATTTAGGATAGATAGCCGTACTATCAAGAGGAGAAATTCATAGTATACGGTTATCAAGTTGCCTCTAGTTGCATTTGCATATGACATAACTAAAATGAGGCGATAAATCCTTTGAAAAATGTTTTGAAAATGCTAACACACTTGCACAAGGTGGTGTACACTTGGTGGTGTTAGCACATTTGCAAAGGAGAAGTTGTTGGAGTAGTTTTGGATCAACACAGGGAAGAAAATGAAGTTTTCTGTGTATGGTCGGTGGTACCGACCAGGGTGGTCGGTGGTACCGCCCATAGGTGCTGCGTGCAGCCCTCTCTGTGTTGGGCGTTTTTGGCCTGGCGGTAGTACCGCATAACCTCGGTACTACCGCCGGCGGTGGTACCGACCAGAGGGTCGGTGGTACCGTGGCTCTAAGGGGTTTCGCGAGGCTCTCTATAGATTTGAAAATGGCCTGGCGGTAGTACCGCCATTACCTCGGTACTACCGCCCGCGGTGTGGTACCGACGCAAGGTCGGTAGTAGTGGCTTGTTTTCGCAGAGCTCTCTGTTCGCGGCCGATTTTGGCTTGGCGGTAGTACCGCCATTACCTCGGTACTACCGACCTCGGAGGTACCGGTACCGACCAGGAGTCGGTGCTTCGCCTTAATCAGCGGGATGTGAGTAAACGGCTAGTTTGACTAAGCCGGTAGTACCGCCCAGGAGGGGTCGGTACTACCGACCAAGCGCAGAAAGGTGGGGGTCGGGCTGCCGTCCTCTCCTCTCTATATATAGGTCGTGGCCGGTTTGGGGAGAGGGCTCTTGACTTTCTAACCTCTTGAACATCTCTTGAGCAAGATCTAATCCCTCCCTCCGATCTCTTTGATTGTTAGTGCGAATCCAAGTGAGATCGAGTGAAACCAAGAGCTTGCATTGTGATCTTGCATTCTAGAGGCATCTTGGTGATTGTTGCTGCGGATTTCTTTTTACTCTTGGCACTTGCCGGTGCCTAGACGGCTTGGTGGCAGCGGAGGAGGATCGGCACGAGTTGGTGATTGTTCGTGGCCATCCCAACGACTTTGTGAGGGGCTTGTACCTCCCCGGCGAAGAGCCAAAGGTAACTCCTAGTAAATTGCGCGTGTCATTGAGTTACCATTGCTTGGGGTAGGTTCTTGTGGCGCTCTTGTGGAGAGCTCGGTGTGTGATACCGATTAGCCACCGAACCACGAAGCCTTGGTCGACACAACGAGGACGTAGCGTGCCGGCAAGCACGTGAACCTCGGGGATAAATCTCGTGTTCATATTGTGTCCCTTGGTGATTGGCATTCCATTGTGATATCAATTATCTTCACTTGCTCGGTTCGGTAAAATCACACTACCACTCTCTTGTATTCCTTTGTTCATACTTGTTATAGAGTAACTTGTTTCCCTTGTTAATAATAGTAGTAGCTTTGCTAGTGTAGCTAGTTTAGTTTTGCTAGCTCTCTTGTGTAGCTCACTAGTTTAGTAAAGTAGTGACTTAGTCCTTGTGTGCCCTAGAGATCATAATTAACTAGACTTGCAAATAGGTGGCTTGCATTTGACATAGAGCTAGAGCAACCGCATTTATCGCTTTGTTATTGTCTAACAAATTGCTCGAGTGCTTTGTAGAATTTTAAATTAGGCTATTCACCCCCCCTCTAGCCAATTAGGACCTTTCACTTGGGCAAGAAGTAACCAAAAATTGTGTGGTATATGTAATAATAATTCCGAACCTTTTATGTATCAAGTACTTCTGGGTTTGTAAACTTTTAAACTTAAGTTTCAATCTATGTTATATACTCTTTCGTTTTACTCTGGTTATCTTATTATAAAACTGTTTGAATACTGTGATGCTTGACGAGGGAATTCCTGAAAAGAATGTAACGTGGATGATTCGGTTTCTCGAGGACACCCGACAGATCTCTGAGTGATTTGGAAACTCGTGCACGCCAATCAGAATCATTAGGACAATGATGGGTGCATGTGGGCCACTTAATTCAGGAGGTTCTGCCAAGCTTGTATCAGAGCAGGTTCCCTTAGAAAGTATAATAGTATCATCTTTGAAAACTTCAAAAGTTTTGAGTCAAACTGAATTTCAAATTAGTTTGAGTCCAAATTGCTTCTAGACTTGTCTTATGCTTCTGACTTTCCTTAATTCTTTCCTTAGACTTATCCTTCTATCTTAATGAATATGTTTTTAATATAGTTATGATGATAGTTATATCTAAGGAACATTGCTTGTAACATTATAATATTGCCCTAATTGTGAAAAGAAAGTTTATTCACTTTTAATATAAGTGACTAATTTAAAGTTAATTATTTGTTTGAGTGTGTTTGTTCGTAAGTACGTTTCATGCATCATGATTGATAACATATAATTAATTTTCCCTCTTAAAGTTGTATCTAAGGGTAGAAATAGAGTCTATATGTCTATCTAATTATAAAACTCTGTCTCTTAATCTTGGAACATATATAGTTCTAATATTCAAAATATAAATATTTTAGCAGATGGCCCATACCAAGCAGACTGCACGCAAGTGTACCGGACCTCGAGGTGTTCCTCGACACGCTCTTGCCCCAAGAGATGATGAACACGCTGATAGTGTGGGAAGCAACCAGCCAGTGGTTGCTTATGAAGAAGGTGAAGGGAGTAACAGTGCCTCGTCACAACTTCAGGCGGAAGTAGACCGCCTGTACATGGAGTTGGCAAGGGCAAATGGAGAAAGGTTGAGGGGTACCAGAGAGAGAAGAGTTAAGTGAGCAGTTGCAGTACCACCACGAGCAGCATCAAGAGTATGAGTGCAAGTGGAGGAAGGCCGTCGAGCAGAGGAATCGGGCACGAACCCGGTAGATGTAATGAGGGATAATCAGAACCTCATGGAGATCCACCATGCTGACCTACACAGGCAGGTGGAGGAGCTGACTGCACGGTTGCAGCCAGAACATGCTACGCCACCCTCCTCCTGAAATAGAATCTGAGGTGGAAGCAGAGAAGAAGAAGAAGATGAGGAGTTAGAGCCGGTGGAGTATGAGGTCTTCTCTGGGGAAGAGTGATAGATCTGGAGGTTGAGTAGACATGAGATGTGTCATAGTATGATCTTTCTGACTTTGTAATCTAGTTAGTCAGAAAACCTCTAGTATGGTCAGTGTGTAAGATAGTGGTTTCAGTACTCCTGCCCAAGAGCGGACTTGTATGATATATAAGTTGAGCATGGTATGCATGTTATGATGTATAAATATGAATGTTAATCAAAGTATGGTTTGTTTTAAACAGATGCCTGTTAACACATGTGGCGCTAGTGCTTCCCATGGTGGGGATGATATCCCTAATGCACCCCCAGTTCCACCCTCTTTAGCTGATGCAATTGCAGCATTGGTCAATGCAACAACTCTGTTAGCACAAAATCAGAATGTTGGTCAACGTGGTCGTGGCCGTAACAACAGAGAAGAGACAACATATGTTGATTTCACTGATACCCGTCCTCCAGTGTTCATTAAAGCTGATGAACCTCTTGAAGCTGATGATTGGCTCCGCACCATGGAACAAAAATTCAGTCTTATCAACTGCACTGAAGTCCAGAAGCCAACATTTGCAGCTCAGCAACTTCGAGGAGCCGCAGGGGTTGGTGGGCAAATTTACTAGCTGTTCAACCAGGCGATCACCGAATCACTTGGACTGAATTCAAGGAGGCCTTCAGGGCTCATTATATTCCAGATGAGGAGTTATGAAGATGAAGCTTGAAGAGTTCTTAGCTCTCCGTCAGGGAGATGAGCCAGTTATGCAGTACATTGGGAAGTTTAATCATCTGTCCCAATATGCCTTTGACCAGGTCAACACTGATGAGAAGAAGAAGGCATGTTTCATGAGAGGATTGAATACAAAGCTTCAGTCTATGATGACAACTTGTGGCAATATAAATTATCATGAGACAGTGAATGTTGCTATATCTAGTGAAGAAAAGAATCGCAAGCATAAGGAGGCTAAGAAGAAGAAGGGAGTTGTGTCAGGGTCTGGATCATCTGGCGGCAACAAGAAAGCGTCAGAGGCTGGTATATCATCCAGTCCAGCAGTTCCGCCCATCTTATCGTCCACTTACCGTCCGCCTCAGCAGCAGAATTCTCAGAGTACTTTTGCAAGGCCTGTTATGCCTTTCAATGTTCAACGTCAGCCGAATGTTCCTGCTATTCGTCCACCAGTGCCACAAGCTACAAATTATCCATGCTACAATTGTGGAAAGGCTGGACATTTCTCTCGTGACTGTCCTTATCCAAGGCAGAATGTTCCCAATGCCAATGTACCAAGGCCAGCGGGAAATCAGCAAGCAAACCAGAACAAGGGAAATGCACAGAACAATCAGAAGGGTAAGGGTACTAGAAAACAGGAAAGGTTTTCCATACTCAGATAGAAGCTATTCCTGAAGGAGAACCTGTTATGCTTGGTATGTTCCCTGTTGCTCAACACCCAGCACTTACACTTTTTGATTCTGGTGCATCACATACTTTCATGAATAAAACATTTGCGGAGAAGCATAATATACCTATTGGTGAAACCAAAGATGAATTCTTTATACAGTCGCCTGGGGGTCGACTATGTACTAAGGAAATGGTACATCAGGTACCTATAGATCTGGGTGGAAATATATTTCCAACATCCATGATAGTTTTAAAAGATCCAAGTATAGATGTGATCTTGGGTATGAACTGGATGAACCAAAGAGGTGCAGTGATAGACACCTTGAATAGAACCATCAAGCTCAACTTACCTTATAGCAAGTCTCAACTTCTTGTCCATCTTCCTACTCTTAAGAGGGCAATTGAGCGAGTGTGTGCTACCTCTGTCAAGGAAATCCAAGACATTCCCGTGGTCTGTGAGTTTCCTGATGTGTTCCCAGAAGATTTACCTGGTCTGCCACCTGATCGTGATGTGGAGTTTGAAATAGAACTCAAACCAGGAACAGCACCAATAGCCAGAAGAGCTTATAGAATGCCACCAAAAGAGTTAGCAGAGTTGAAAGCTCAGTTACAAGATTTGCTAGATAAAGGTTTCATTCGACCCAGTTCATCACCATGGGGTTGTCCAGCGATCTTTGTGAAGAAGAAGGACCACACCTTGAGGCTATGTGTTGATTATCGTCCCTTAAATGAAGTGACAATCAAGAACAAGTATCCTTTGCCCCGAATTGATCTTCTCTTTGATCAACTTGCTGGTGCGAAGGTATTCTCGAAGATAGATTTGAGATCGGGGTATCATCAGATCAAGATCAAACCAGAAGATGTTCCAAAAACAGCATTCACTACCAGATATGGTCTGTATGAATATCTAGTCATGTCCTTTGGTCTGACCAATGCCCCAGCACACTTCATGTATTTGATGAATTCAGTGTTTATGCCAGAGCTAGATAAGTTCGTGGTTGTGTTTATTGATGACATTCTCATCTATTCCAAAACCAAAGAAGAGCATGCAGAACATCTCAGGATAGTGTTGACTCGCCTGAGAGAACATCAGTTATATGCTAAATTCAGTAAATGTGAGTTCTGGATAGATGAAGTTCAATTCTTGGGTCATGTTCTGTCAGCTGAAGGTGTTGCAGTAGATCCAAGTAAAGTCCAAGAAGTTCTTGACTGGAAGTCACCAACGTCAGTACATCAAGTTCGGAGTTTCTTAGGATTAGCAGGGTATTATCGTAGATTTATCCCTGACTTCTCCAAGATCTCTAAACCAATGACAACACTGCTAAAGAATGACACCAAGTTTGTGTGGTCATCGGAATGTGAAGAAGCTTTTCAGACTTTGAAAAAGTTATTGACAACTGCACCAGTATTAGCTCAGCCAGACATTGAAAAATCCTTTGATGTTTATTGTGATGCTTCAGGCAAAGGCATTGGGTGTGTACTGATGCAAGAAGGCAGAGTCATTGCCTATGCTTCACGACAGCTTAAGCGGCACGAAGAACATTATCCAACACATGATCTAGAGTTGGCAGCTGTAGTCCATGCTCTGAAGATCTGGCGACATTATTTGTTGGGTAATATTTGTCACATATATACTGATCATAAAAGCTTGAAATACATCTTCACTCAGTCTGAATTGAATATGCGTCAGAGAAGATGGTTAGAACTGATAAAAGATTATGATATTGAAGTGTACACTATCACCCAGGTAAAGCCAATGTAGTGGCAGATGCACTCAGTCGAAAGGTCATTGCAATTGTCTGGAAGTCAAGCCAATAGATTACCTTGTGCCATGAGTTTGAAAGGTTAAGCCTTGAAATGATTCCACAAGGAAATCTTGCAAATGTGACCGTTCAATCATCCATTAAAGATCAGATCATTGCAGCCCAGAAGGAAAGCAAGGGTATGATCCATCTGAAAGAAAAGATTCACTCTGAGCAAAATTCCAATTTCAAAATAGATGAAGCTGGAGTGATTTGGTTTAAGGATCGGTTAGTGGTTCCAAAGGTTCCTGAACTCAGAAAGCAGATTCTTGATGAAGCTCATGCAACAAGATTTTCAGTACATCCAGGCAGTAATAAGATGTATCATGATCTGAAACAGAGATTCTGGTGGACTAAGATGAAACTTGAAATTGCTAGTTATGTAGCTAAATGGTACTTGTCAGAAAGTGAAGGCAGTTCATCTTAGGTCTGCTGGAGAATTGCAACCATTGCCAATTCCATCTTGGAAGTGGGATGACATTAGTATGGACTTTATAGTGGGTCTGCCCAGGACATCAAAAGGGTTTGATTCCATATGGGTCATTGTTGATCGTCTGACCAAATCAGCTCATTTTATATCTGTTAAGACAGCATATCCAGCATCTAGCTATGCCAAGATATATTTTGACAGAATTGTAAGTCTGCATGGTGTTCCAAAGACTATCGTGTCTGATAGAGGGACACAGTTTGTCAATGTTTTCTGGAGGCACTTACATAAGTCCTTGGGTACCGAGCTTTTGCATAGTACAACTTATCATCCACAGACTAGGGGCCAAACTGAAAGAGTTAATCAGATCTTAGAAGATATGTTAAGATCCTGTGTACTCAATTATTCAGAGAAATGGGATGAATGTTTACCTTTAGCAGAGTTTTCTTACAATAATAGTTATCAAGAGAGCATTAAGATGGCACCATTTGAAGCTCTGTATGGCAGAAGATGCAGAACACCGTTAAGTTGGTCTGAACCTGGAGAACGTAGTCTCTTTGGGGTTGACTTAGTTAAAGAAGCTGAAGAAAAAGTCAAATTGATTCGAGAGAACATGAAGATAGCACAATCCAGGCAAAAGAGTTATGCCGATAAGAGACGTCGGTCTCTTACCTTTAAAGTTGGTGATTATGTCTATCTCAAGGTATCACCAATGAAAGGAGTTACTCGATTTGGAATCAAAGGAAAGTTGGCACCATGATATAGGTCCCTATCAGATCCTTAAAAGATGTGGAAAGGTGGCATATCAACTTGATTTACCGCCACAGTATCATTAGTTCATAATGTGTTCCATGTCTCTCAGTTAAAGAAATGTCTTCAAGTGCCTGATCATGTCATTCATGTTGAAGAGATTGAATTAGAGCCTGATCTGACATACTCAGAGTATCCTATCAAGATTCTGGACCAGAAAGATCGAGTCACTCGAAAAAGAACTGTCAAGTTCTACAAGGTTCAATGGAATCAACATACTGAAGATGAAGCCACGTGGGAGTCAGAAGAGTTTCTCTTAGAAAGTTTTCCTGAGTTTCTTTCTTCTGTCTAGTCCTTGTAATCTGTAATATGATGACTTATCCCCTGCTTTGTGTAAAGGTTAGTAATGGAAGTGTCCTGACACATTTCCTTTTCCATTAGTTAGCCTACAGGTTAAATCTCGGGACGAGATTTCTTTAAGGGGGAAAGAGCTGTAACACTCTGGTGTTAAGCAGACTAAAACCTGACATGTCATCATATGCACTAGCATTTCATTTGAGTTGATAACCCAATTTGCATTCACTAAAAACAAGTTTATTTTTTTTTTATGCTTGTGCTTAGTGGATAAGGAGTGCTTAAGTTTGCAACCCTAGTTTATGTTTCTTGTTGTGAATAATGCTTTTATGCTATATAAGGGTATTATGGTAATTTCTTATATAGTAATTGAATTTTGGACAACATCTTGGTATTATGTCTCAAAGGTGTATTTGGAACATGTTTCAAGTCACCATTGAGGTATAATTCAAATTTGGTCGGAATTCAATTAATAATGTAATTAATTTAAAATTCTATTTGTTCCCTTTTTCTTAATTCTAAATCTAAAAAGAATTTGGGTATGCTCTAAAAAGCAAAGTTGCTCCATTTTTGATAAGGATCAACTTTGATGTATAAATTTTTCAAGTTTTATACGAAATCAAAAGTAATTGGGAAAATACCCTTTTGCCCTTTTGTCCCCTTTTGATTTTCAAACCCTAATTCAAAATCTAAGCATATTTGCATATGTTGCAAAATTAAAAGATGTTCAGTATTGAATTCTGAGCATTTGATATTTTAACATATTTTCAACTTATATTCAAAAATCTAAAGTAATTTCAAATTTCCGAAAGGGTATAAAGGAAAAGGGGGGATAAGTTTCTTCTCCTGTTCATGGCGGTGGACGGCCGAGCTTGGATCGCCACGCCAGCGCGAAAGGCGCCGTTCTCTCTCGAATGAGCCCGCACCCAGTCCGTGGCGAGGTCAAGCAGCTGCTGGCGCTCTCCCTCGCTCCGTGGCACCTTCTCCTGCTCGCCGTCGACGTTTTCGCCACCAGAGCACCGACGGGCTCCAGTCCATCCAAATCCCAAATTCACTGCCCTGATCGTCCTCATCCAAATTGACCGCGGCTATAACCTCTTACCTCCTTGCGCATCTCCAGAGCCCATCCCTTCGACCTCTACTGCCTCAGAGAGCTCGTGCTCGCCGTTCTTCTTCCCGCCGGGCGAAATCGCCGCCGAGCTCGATCTCGCCGTGGTCCGCTCAACGGGCACTCCTCTACTCTCCTGTCTCGCGTTTCTGTTTCATCTTGACCCCAGAAGTCTCATCGGCTCGATGGTTCCTGTTTGGTGCTCAGGTCTCGCCGGAACATCATTGTCTTCGCCGGAGCTCGCCGCCGCAAGCCACTGCTCCGTGGACCTTCCCTCTCCGTTCATCCTCCGCTGAACCAGCTACGTAGCCAGCATCAGGGTGAGCTACTGGAGCTTCCTAGCCCCTCCGTTCTACTGCTACCGGCCTAAGTTCGCCGGAACAGTTCCGCCGTGATCCGGTCCGCCGCCGTGCGTGGCCAGACCTCACCGGGGCAGTAGCGTTTAGGGTTAGAGGCTCTATCGACTGCGGGCAACTTGCCGGTGTTGGTGCTCGCGCCGTTAGGTCTCTAATGGCCGGAGTTGACCGGCGTAAGGCTCGCCGGCGCTCGGTGCGCCGCCGTCCGCTCTGGCCAAGGTCGGGGACCTCGCAGTTGTAAAGACGAAAGTTAGAGGGTGTTGGTTGCAAAGTCCATGACTCATGTAAATAGTGTTCTGGACTGCGGGTTGTTTTCGTTAAAGCCGAGGGCTTTTCTGCCAAAGCGCCGAGGCGCGCGGGGGGAGCCAGGCCGGGCCGGTTTCGCGCGCGTTGGGCCGCGCTGGAGCGGGCCGAAAGCCCAGTTTGGGCTAGATTTGAGTTTTTCTTTTTATATCTTTATGCACAGTAGCTAGTTTGTTATTTTTGCTATAATTTTTCTATAGCTCTGTTAATTGTGAAATTTGACATGTTAGATGATAGCATGTCTGTGCTAATATAAAAATTATAAAACTTGTGTTTTGAGTACTTTACTATGACAATTAAATCTGTACTTTAATTAATAAATGCAACTTTGATGAATTATGTGATTTTCTGTGTGTCTCCAAAAATCATGAAATTTGACATGTGAGTTTATGTCACTGATATCTACCTTCATGTTTAATTTCAGCTCTGTTTGAATAAGTATGATTTGTTTATAAGTAAAGGGCTATTTAAAATGTTTAAAATAAATAAAATTGTTAATCCCTTTTAGATTTGTATGATTTTTGGTTTTGTTTGACAATCAGGGAATCAGTAGCATGATTTGCTCCCTGGTTATGGATTCTTTATGTAAATGGTCTTTTGTTACTTGATTAGTTACTAACCTTGCTTAATAGAGATAATAAAATTTGCTTAGTAATAATATATAGTTTAATAGCTAAGTTGGTTTGTTGGTTTGCAACTATACCGTGATGGAAGATTGTACAAATAAATGTCTACAGCTTAGAAAATTTCCATCTTTACCATGATCATGTCATAAGCATCCATTGATCATGCATATGCACTTCTACGTGTAGATCTCGTTTCGGAAGACCTGATCCTCAGTGGGTTTCTCCTGAGTGTGTGGATCCTTCTGATTTTTCAGAATCTCCGGACTTCGCTGATCACCAAGGCAAGCCCCGGACATTAACCCTATTCTTGTATTTTTATAAAGTTATTATATCACTTGAGTTAATATGATGCATTAAGTGAATAGGAGTTGAGTGAACCCTATTTGATGCATTACCAACCTTGATGATTCCAATACTTAACCTTGATACCCGTTTTATGAAAATACTTAGTATGCTTAGCCATGCTTTACTACTTCATATAGTAGGTGCTTTTAAAAATGGTTGCTATGTTATGGAAATCATGAATCTTGAGATAACATGATAACGATAGTAACTTACATCAAGAATGGAGTCTTGTTGTAGTGTTACTCAACATAGGACCTTATCGTTGTTGGCCTGCTGTGATTGAGACCTTTGAGTACAGCCCACATGCGGTGGTAAGCCTCGTCTATAGCTATTCCGATACTTGAGAACGGCCAACCGCGTACTGGGAGTGGAGAGATGGCGGGAGTAGCGTGTACCCTCGGGGCTATGAGATAGTCGGGTTCGAGGTGTACTGTACTCTCGACGCTGGGGGGAGGAGATAGGGTTGACATGCAAGATTAAGGACCATGTCGTGTGGTACTGAATCCCCAGCTGGGTTTAATCGATTCGAATCGCCGTGTTTCCTCGGATATGGAGCCTCAATCCACTGACCGCACCGTAGTAATGAATGAGATCTTTATGAATAAGAACTAAAGATGTGATATCATATGAAGGTTTGAGAATCTTTGGATAGTTATAAAGTTTAATCTTGAGTTAAAACTTGAAATAGGCTTTACTATTAGTAAGCTTTTATGCAAAAGAAATGTTTTGATCTTGCTAAAGCTTACCTTGAATCCCTATAACCTTCATACCTGAGTCTTCTCCTCTTTTCTAGACGGTTAAGTCTTGTTGAGTACTTTTGTACTCAGGGTTCGTTAACCTTTGTTGCAGGTGAGTTTATTGATCATCCTTTTGGTGGTCAATGTTTCTTCACTCTTGTGGAGGAGAGTGATGATGACACTGATGTTTGACCTTGGGCAAGTAACCAAAAATTGTGTGGTATATGTAATATAAGTTCCGAACCTTTTATGTATCAAGTACTTCTGGGTTGTAAACTTTTAAACTTAAGTTTCAATCTATGTTATATACTCTTTCCGCTTTTACTCTGATTTATCTTATCTATAAAACTGTTGTAATACTGTGATGCTTGACGAGAGGAATTCCTGAAAAGAATGTAACGTGGATGATTCGGGTTTCCCGAGGACACCCGACAGATCTCTTGAGTCATTTGGAACTCGTGCACGCCAATCAGAAGTCTTTAGGACAATGATGGGTGCATGTGGGCCACTTAATTCAGGAGGTTCTGCCACACCCTTCTAAACACCATTTGTGGCGGTGTGTAGGGGAAGAAGCAAACTGAGCTCCAAACCAAGGAGTTACAAAAACTTCTCAAAGTCTGAATTCTTGGATTAGGAACCATTATCACTTCTAATAGCTCGATCGAGTTTATAGGGAACTCGTTCTGAAGACGCAAAATCAGATTGCGAGCAAAGGGGAAGTCTCCAGGTTTTCAGCTAAAAAAGAGAAAACCCACGATTATCTCGAAAAGTCATCCACAACAACAAGCACATACCACTTCCTCAACCGAGCTCACCCGAGCCGACCAACAAGGTCCATGTGCAAAAGCTCTCCCGGGCGCTTGGTCATGACTTGGTTCACAGGATGGTGGGGAGCTGCAACCATCTTCCCAGTTAACTTGGGCAATCCTCGGATAGGCCAAGTGAACAAGCCTTGCAAGCAAGTCGAAGCTCAAGTGACCAAGTCTCTATGCCACTTCAAAATCAGAGGAGAAGGACCAGCCAAAAGACAACGAGAAATGCCAAAAGATTCCAAGAAATTCGCACGAAAGACTTCCCCAAAGGGCGAAATTAGACATACAAGATTGCCCTGAGGATCCAAAATATGACTGAGATTCGGTTTAAAATGATCTCATAGTCATCATCAAAAAGTGTGAAACAGAAAGAAGGTTAAAATGCAAGTTAGAAACAAGAGCAACATCGCGCAACACAAAGTGCTCATTAACTCGCACGACCCACGAGACAACACTTTACCTTTGCTATTGTCGCCGAAGGTGATAAACTCCTTTCCGACGACTGGACTAAGACTGGAGAACTTCTTGGCATTTCCAGTCATGTGCCTCGAGCAATCGGAATCCACCAACCAAATATCCTCCAATCGGTTTACCTACATCAATAAAAAGACATAGGGTGAGCATACGGTCCTACACTGGGGTGAGTAAAATGGGAATTATACCAGTGTTGGGCCGGCTGCTCAAAAGAACGGTTAGTAGCAAAACCATTCCTACCACGCCTACGGGGAAAGCGATCACCACGTATAGGAAAACATGGTCCGCTAAGGGAAGAGCGTCCATCGCGATACTCAAAACGCGGTGGTGGAAAACGCTCAACTACAAAGCCACCGCCACGGGATCTATAGCCCACAACTGCAGGCTCCCACCGGGCACGACGTCCTTGCCGCCTAGGCCTAGGACCTTGAGGCAATGGACCTCTAGGCCTAGCAGCACGCCTCTGAACGTTCGGCACATGTACATCATGGAAAGGATGGTACATGTCCGTGTTGTTCATCTCCTTTGCACGGCGCTCCTATCTCTTGCACCGAAAGCAAAACTCCCTCAAGTGTCCATCTCTCCCACAATGCTCACAATGGTACCTCACCGCTCTCATAGGGGGTTGTTGGAACTCACGGTAGTGGGTTTGGATCACTTTGCCCTTCTGTGGCATGAGCTCCTCTTGGATAGGTGGCATGGTATCCAGCTTGTTTTGAGGTGGTTTGGTTTGGGAGCCCATGTTTGTTCTTGGGTGGAGCTCTCGGAGGTTCAACAAACACCCCATCTTGGTGTTAAGCTTGAGAGGCTCTTTGGGTGGAATCTTGGTAAGCTTGGGAGTAGTGGTGGAGTTGGGCTTCTCACATGGATTCAAACCACTCGACTCTCCAATCTTGCCAAAAGATGAAGCGCACTCAACACCCTGAGCAAAACCTACACTTGGACCTCCAGCAGCACGCTTAAACTGGGCAATCATCGTCCCAAGCTGCGGCTCACCACAAGACACCCATGACAAGATGGTATGAAGGTATGTGTTTTCTTCAATGGTTTGCATCTTATCATGCTTCACATTTGCTATCTCCATCTCCAAGCCCTCACACAAAGCGCACCTAGACACACAAGTGCTACCCGAGTTGGCCTTCTCTAGAGACACAATCTTGGCATTCTTCTCTGCCAACTCAGATTGCAAGCTTGCACAAGACTTGCACGCACCAAGCATTGAGGATCTAGCCCTAAGCTCATCCACCTCTCCAACCAAGGCAACATACTTCCCCCTCAAGGTATGAAGGTCAGTCATGTGCCTGGAGCACATCTCACACTCATCCTCCTCAGTGACAACAACGGTGGACTTGACAGACTCAAGCTCCTTCACTGTATCCTCCCACTTCTGCCTAAACTCCTTCCGTTCTCTAGCAGCACGCCTAAGCAGCTTATCTTGACTAAGAAGGGTGGTAGTAAGTTTCTCGACCTCAGCAGAAAGCTCGTCGGGGGGCTGAGATACCTGGGAGGTGTCATCATCGTCGTCGTTCCGAGGGGTCTCCTCCAGCTGGCTGTCGACCTCCTTGCCGAGGGCCATGGTGCAAAAGCCCTCGTTGTCGGCAAAGAAGCAGAGGCCGTTCAGCTTGTCCTCGATCTTCTTCTTCTTCTCGGACTCATCGTCGCTTGAGGAAGCGGAGTCGTCATCCGAGTCGTCGACGTCGCTGAGCATGGCGAAGAAAGCACGCTGCTCAGCCTGGGCCTTCTCCAAGTACTTCTTCTTGATGTACTCCTTGTTGAAGCCGCCCTTCCGCTTCTGCTTCGCGGGGACGTACTTCTCCTTGTGCTTGCCGAAGTCGTACTTGTGGCCACGATCGCCCTTGCCTGCCACTTGCTTGTTCTTCTATGGGCAGTTGGCGATGAAGTGGTCCAGATCACCACACTCGAAGCACCCAGCGCGTCCTCCATGTCGTCGGTTCATGCGGTTGTTGTGGAACCGCGAGAACCGGTTGGCAAGCAAAGCCAACTCGTCGTCTCCCATGAACTCCAGCTGCTCCTCTGTGACAGAAAGAAGAGAGGAAAGTGCAAAGCCTCCAGAGGGGTTAGCAGAAGAGCTAGAAAGCAAAGCCATCGACGGGCCAGAAGGATTTTCATAAGAAGCCCTCGCCATGGCATCAATCTCAGTGTACTTGAGCTTACTAAAGAGCTCGTCGCACGTGAGGGTCTCATAGTTAGGCGATTCGATGATCGCCTCAACCTTGGAATCCCACACCGACCAATCGAGAGTTTGTAAAAGCTTTAAAGCCCTCTCATGATCGTCGAAAGGCAACAGCTCCTTGTTAGCCCTCATCCTGTTGACAATCACATGAAAGCGAGCGAATAAACTCTCTATGCTCTCGCCAGGCATGTGTCGAAAGTTCTCATACTCTCGATTGTGCGACTCGTAGAGATGGGTTTTGACTTGAGTGGTTCCCTCATGGAAATGCATGAGGGTAGCCCAAATCTCCCGAGCCGTAGCGAGGTGAGAAACGCGATCAAACTCCGTCATGCTCAAACATGAGAAAAGAGCATTACGGGCTCGGCTATTGGCATCGTGCTCATCGATCTGATGTTGAGTAGCACGCGCAGCCAAGACCACATAATCTGCAGAGTTGCAAATATCCCAAATGGAAGCACCAATACTCTGAAGATACGCCGACATACGTATCTTCCAATACGCATAGTTCGTCCCATCGAAAAACGGCGGTTTGCCCACGCCGCGATCCATGTCGCCTTCTGTGGATCTGGAACTGGCTAAGGTGAAAGATCCTTAACCCACTCCGATACCAATTGAAGGACCGAAAGTGCTACCAGAAAGCGACCAGAGGGGGGGTGAATGGGAGCTTCAAAATTTCTTTTCAGAAACTTGTTGCCACTATCCCGAGAATCACCCAAAGAGCAAACCTAGAGCATGCGTGTGTCCACGACCCTAGATGTAGGGTGGATGCTTCCGAGAAACACAGCGAGCCACTACACAACTCTAGAAACCCAACGCAAAAGCCGGAAACCAAAACCGACAACGAACGAATGAACCACAGATGAGAACGTGCAAACTGCACTTGATCGGACTCTGGCCAGCGTCTGGTCAGTGAGCACCGGACGCGTCCGGTCAGGCAAAATCCATTTTGATCCCTCTCTGTTCATGACCGGACTCACTAGTGGCGAGCGTCCGGTCACACCTCAAGCGTCCGGTCACAAGAAAACGGACACGATGAATAGTGTGTTCGATGAGTCCAGTCACGCAGTCACAGAGCATCCGGTCAGCTCGTAGAAACAGTTTCACTCGGCCTTCAACGACCGGACGCACGGGGTCAGCGTCCAGTCAACCCGTGGCCAGCGTTCGGTCACCCCGAAATCACCTGTTCATCCACCGAATCAACTCGATCTTACCCAAAACGAAACCTCTAGGGTTCAAACTTGATGAGAGGAGTCACAAGGAGAATAGTGAGCTACTCCTAGGAGATCATGGCTCGAACCTATCTCCAAATCGATGAATCGAAGAAATTCGAGGAGAGGGAAGAAAAGTAGATCCAAAACAAAAACCGATCGATCTACTTGTTCATGATGTTTGAGTTGAATTCCTTCGGTGAAAGAGATCACCTCACTGCAAAGAACAAGTTGATTCAAATGGTTTTGCAAACAGAGCAACGCAGAGAGAGAACGATCAACGGGAAAATCGCGGAGAAAAAGTAAAACGCGAAGAACAACTCCATAACGTGAATCACAGCCACGAATTGCAACCGTGTGGCTACCACATGCTACAATAGTGAGATTACGGTCTCACTTCCTCAAAATCTCACGAACACAGAGGTATGATTTTTATTCTCTGTGGATCTCAGTTGCTACAGCAGGGGATTGGGAGAGCAGGAAAACCCTAGAAGGCAAAGAGCAAAATGACTGAGATAGTTTGGGAGGTGGGTGTCTCCCCCTACTTATCCTATTTCTAATTCCCACTCTACCCCTACTTAATTACAGAACGAACCAGCTAAACCCTAAGGTTATTCTGGACCAACTTGAAGTAGATGCTGATCTGACGGCCATGCCCGCACAACTGGTAGCGTTGCCTCGACGCAACCTCACCGATTGCCGCCACGTGCCACCTCCGCTCTGTTCGTCCTTTTCACGGACCTCGCCCCCGGTTTTGTGGCCGAAACCGGGAAACCTGTCTTTATGACCAACCCCCGGTTTTGAGGCCCAAACCGGGAAACCAGCCGTCCATCGCCTGAGTTTTGTGGCCCAAACTCAGAAACCCGCCAGCGCCCAGGTTTTGAGGCCCAAACCTGGAAACCGTCCTCATCCCGAGTTTTGTGGCCCAAACTCGGCAAACCCGCAGCACCCAGGTTTTGAGGCCCAAACCTGGAAACCCTCCACCGGTGTTTTTTCTGTGACTCAACCACCAAACCGAGCCATTGGGGGATACACCGCCCGTGCACCCCGTCCACCGACACGTGTCCACAGGTCCTCGACCCGAGCAACACCGTGCCCCACAAGTCTCCGCTCGTCGCTGTCCCAGGCTGTCAGCCACCACAGCTAATCCTCAAGCCACCAGTCCCTCAGTCCAAGCCTCACGTCCATCCTTCACCGCTCCTGGTCCATCGGCACGGCACGTCTCTACTTGACCTTCACCTTGCCTTCGATCACTGTATCCGTGCTCAACACCTGCACAACACAAGCCAAAGAACATGCGCATCACACCCGTTGACAATCACTCATTACTCGAGACTCGGCATACACCCATGTATCTGCACTATAAATGGGGAGGTGGACTACAAAGGATTCAACAGGTCTATAAGAGTCACACCCATGAGCTACCACCTAAATAAGCCCGGCCTATAGGATACATCTACGAGTAACTCGAGCCTAAGCACCATGCTTACACTACGAATTATATTCTAACCTAATGCATTAGATTAAAATACTCAAAAGAAACTCGTGACCAAAAGAATAATATAAACAAGAAACTTACATGAATCAGAAGTTGATCACCCGAAGCATCTCAGGAGCAAACTCGAACGGAGCTTGATCCCGCCGAAGTACAACCGGAGGAAGAAGCACCGACAGGCCGGCATCCCCTCCAAACTCCTCCCTCGCTCTCCATCTCTCTACTATCTACAAGACTAGATCTAAACTAATTCTAGAGAGAGGTTGTCCATTCGAGGGACTCCTCTTATCTAGAAACCCTAGTTATTGCTCTTGGCTACAACTATGATGAAGATAGATGATGATGATGATGGATGCTCCAGGGAGAGGGGGTCTGGGGCTCCTTATATAACCGGGTGGGATGAACCGCAACCATTGGATCAAACTAACTTGAAACAATGGTTGAGATTCATCGTAGAGGTCGATTAGGTCACGCTCGATGAAGTTGGGCCGAAGTGGACTCTGGCCCAGGCCGGTCGGCCCCACCTGTCATGGTCCAGGTGTTTGCTTCGCTGTGACGTCTTCTGGAACCTCTCTTGTTGCCCTAATGCGACTTCCCATCTGTTTGTGTGATTTGTCATGTTGGAGTAGGATTTAATATCTTTCCATCTTTTGTAAAACTCCCTGGAAAATAGTAATTCACCGAAGTTGTTGGATCTATTAGTTTAGTCCCTGAATTATGTTGCTTGGTGATCACTCAAGGTTGTTCTAGAAGCTTCCAAGTCATATCCAACAAGGACTCTCTCATCGAGACTCCAAATGTAGCAAACCATATGTATGTTTCGATCGTCTCGACGAGCTCTTCGCAATGGTGTGCTCCGTTTCATCACTTGAGATACTTTTATATGGTGAAATATTGATAACCCTGCAAAACATGTGAGAACAACACAACTCGTGGAACTTGTTAGAATCAAACCCTATAACTATGCTTTATGGTTTCTTTCATATCATTCTATGCATTAGTTGATGGTATAATATTGACTGTAAGGACCGTCAACAGCAAAAAAAGAAGAATGAGCGGAATGAGACACAGAAAGACCTAGACCGCATCTCGTGTCGGTCAATGTCATCGTCCATCTGCAGAGGTGTGAATCTGCTGAAAGCTCCGGGGCGCCTGCCTCGCCGAAGTCATCTCCCTCTCGCCAGATGTTGTCGCTCCCTCAGGTGCAGCTAGTGCTCACTGGAGATGCTGCTCGAACAGAACCCCAAGTCATGGAAGAAGTGGGATCAGCTCCGTGAGCCGAAATGCTCTCTCCAAACTCCTGTTCTCCTGCAAGCTCAAAAGCAGAAGAAACACAAGGTGTTGGGGAAGGGGACCCTCGGCAGTGGTGCCACGCAGGCTGGCTCAACAAGACGCCCCTCGCGCGTCCCGCGCACCTTCGCCAAAGCCTGCCTCTTTATTTGCTGAGTCCCTCAAGTCACCGTTCGGGCCCCTGAATTCTAACTCAACCTTCGGAATGTTTAGCAAGTTCTTACAGGCAAAGGGCATGAAGAGCGCTGGAAGAAACCCTCGCGCATCTCGCGAACCTTCGCCAAGAGGCTCAGGCCCAACGGGAGGCGAAGGGACCCGGACCTCGTGGTGGGACAGGAGTCTTCGCAAGGTGGAGGTCAACCCTCGCCCTCCCGTGAAGATAAACGAAGCAAAATGGCGGCGGGCAGAAGAAAGACAGACTAGGGTTTCCACTCCACTCGTGTTTGTACATTTCTGCCCTTCTGTGTGCATAGCGCGGAGGAATCTTTCTTGTACCCTATTGTAATTTGGTTAGCACCCCCTGGTATCCCTTATAAATACCGGAGGGTGAACAGTGTAATACGGACGGGTTTTTGGGAAGAGAGCTACCGCATTACTATTTCCAATTTCCCTTCCTTACCCTCACTCTAGGTTCTGACGATTGGCCACCTTCGCCACTCCCCTGCACGTGTGCGGAGGTAGGGCAAGAGTGCATCCAATAGTTTGGCGCTGTCCGTGGGGACTGAAGTTCGAAATGGCAGGAAACAGAAGGGCGACCGCTACTAGAGACCTTCGCGCAGCTAGAGAAGCTGCGGCGGTGGTTCCACCTGCCGAAGCGATCCCGGAACCCTCGAGAGCAGAAGATGTTACTCCAGACTCAGATGTCCCAGGCCCTCAGACCCGGACGGCGGCACAGCCGCACCCCCACACTCCAGGAGAAGGAGAGGGAGTTGACGAGGAGGAATTGGGCCTCGAGGCCCTTGAAAGACTTCAAGCTGAGTTGCAAGAGAAGAAAAGGCGCCTAGACCAGCTCGAGAGGCACAACCGGCTGCGCGCTATCAGGCAAAAGGCAGACGAGGCTAGGGAACAGCTTCGCCGAATGGAGGAGTCCCTCGCAGCAGCTGAAGCTGAAGCCGAGGGTTGGAATGATGGGGAAATGCCACCACTTCAGGAGGGGAATGAGGAGCAGGACCGAGACAACCTCCGCCACCATCCACCACCCCCACCACCACCAAATCACCCAGAACCGTATCCCATGAGACAACCAAACTTTCGCCAACTCTACCCAGATGAGAGAGAGCCAAACTTTTGCAACCAACGGAGATCCCAGCAACACCAAATGCCCTATGACCCAAAGTCACCACTCTCCCAGATACTCCAAACCCAACCCTGGCCACCATGCTACAATCCACAAAATCTACCCCGCTACGACGGACTTACTGACCCTCGCCAATTCATAATGAGCTATGAGGCAGCAGTCGCCGCAGCGGGGGGTGATGAATCAACAATGGCAAAGTCTTTTGTCATCATCCTGCGTGACATCGCACAAACTTGGTACATCAACCTTCGCCCCGGAACCGTCGATTCATGGGCCAACCTCAGAGATAGGCTTTGTACAAATTTCAAAGGTATTACAGCAGCCCCATCAAACCCCATTGAGTTGTTCAACTGCAAACAAGAAGAGCGCGAACCACTTCAAGATTATTGGCGAAGGTTTATCCAAATCAGAGCAAGAACTTCAGGGATATCCGACGAGGCTGTCATCCTCGCTGCAGTCAGCGGACTGCGTCTAGGCCCATGCTCTTCGAAATTTGCCAGGAAGCCAGCAAACACAATCGAGGAATTACATGAGACAATGGAAAGATACTGTAGAGAGGACATGGACTTCAGGGCAAAGTCCGATGCTCGAAGGTCACAACAGAAGCCGCAGCCGAGGCCTCAACCAAGAGAAAACAACCCTCGCCAAGAACAAAGCAACATTGGTGCTATCAACAAAGCAATCCACTATGAAGACCAAAGACGGGGCGCTCAACCTCCGAGCAACCACAACCCTCAAGGTTTGCCACCCCCGCCGGATCAACGGAACCAGCAGAAAGATCCCGCGAAAATGTATTGTCATTTTTGTGGTCTTGGAAAGGGGCACACCACCAAACAATGCGAGTGCTTCGCCAAGGGAAAAGAGTACCAAGAGTCCAAAAGAACCGTTTCGGCAGACAACCGAACCATCAACCACACCAGGAAACCGAATTTCCACCCATCAAATCCTCCATACCACTACACACCCATAAACTACGGCCTACCTTCGCAACAACCTATCTACACACACCACCCACACTACAACCAAGCCTCTTATCAGCCAACCGCGATCCCACAACGCCAAAATGCATCATACACCGTCACATACCCAACAACCCCCCAAACCCAAACCCAAACCAACCAACAAGTCAACAACGCTCTACCACCACCACCACCAATACCAGCACTACCAGCACCTCAACCTGTCAAATCCGAAGCCCAGAACCAGACGACCATCAACAACCCAACATCAACCTTCGGTGTAATATTAGCCATCACCGGAGGCTCAAATGAAGATCACGGCAACAAGCGGCAGAGGAAGGAACATGCTAGACGAGTACACCATGTAGCCGTTGAAGGACCTCACAAATTCGACCGATGGTCCCACATTCCTATAACCTTCGACTCCAGCGATATGAAGCTGAGAGATTACCCTCACACTGACGCTATGGTGATCGAGACCAATCTAGCAGGGTGGACAGTCACCAAAATTCTGGTCGATACAGGAAGCTCCGCAGACATCCTGTTCGCATCAACCTTCGACAGCATGAAGCTTGATAGAAACCTCCTGCAACCCGCTGACAACCCTCTTTACCGCTTCGACGGTCAACAAGTGAGAGCCGTCGGGAAAATATCTTTGCCCGTGACATTCGGTGACCAAATGAACTGCAGAACTGAGCACATAACCTTCGATGTGGTCGACATGTTTTATCTGTACAATGCAATATTTGGCCGAGGGGCCACCAATGCATTTAATGCAGTCATCCACCCCGCTTACCTCTGCATGAAGCTTCCCGCTCCGAAGGGGGTGGTTGCAGTATATGGAGACCAAGACATTGCAAGGGCAGCTGAGGGAACAGTAGCATCAGGGCAACGTAATGTCCACAATTTATCAAAGCCTCGAGCTACAAACCTCAGCGACGAAGGTGAAATTTGCACTGACAGAGTAAAGGCATCACCCAAGGAAGAGACTAAACAAGTCCAACTCTTTGATGACAACGCCAAAAGAAAGGTGTTTATTTCAGCCAATCTAGATCCCCAATCAGAGAACGACCTTGTCTTTTTCCTCAAAGAAAACTCCGACACCTTCGCTTGGTCTGCAGAGGACCTAAAGGGGGTAAACAGAACTCTGATAGAGCACAGCTTAAACATCAAGCCAGGCTATCGCCCCGTTAAGCAAAAGCTTCGCAAAATGTCAGAAGAAAGGAAAGAGGCAGCGAAGGCTAAGGTAAGAAGGCTTTTGGATGCAGGTGTCATCCGCCCAGTCAAATATCCAACATGGCTCTCAAACGTGGTCCTAGTTCAGAAAAAGAACAAAAAATGGCGAATGTGTGTAGATTTCACGTGTGTGAAGAAAGCTTGTCCGAAGGATGACTTCCCCCTCCCTAACATAAGCACCTTGGTCGACAGAGCAGCTGGCTGTCAAATGCTATCCCTCCTCGACTGCTTCTCAGGATATCACCAGATCTGGATGAATGAAGAAGATGAGAAAAAACGGGCTTCATTACACCTTCGGGCACTTTTTGCTTTCGAAGAATTGCAGAAGGCCTAAGAAACGCAGGCTCAACCTTCGCTTGCATGACATCTGAAGTCTTCAAAAATGAACACGCCGTCTCTGCCTACGTCGATGATCTGGTTGTTCAATGTGAGCTAAAAGAAAACCACATATTGGACTTATCGAGAGTGTTCAGCAACCTCCGATCCGCCGGATTAAAGCTGAACCCCGAAAAATGTGTTTTCGGGGTAAGCGAAGGAAAACTGCTGGGCTGCATCGTCTCAGCAAGGGGAATCGAAGCCAACCCCGAGAAGATTGATGCTATCATCAATATGGAACCCCCAACAACCAAAAAAGCAGCTCAACGTTTGTTAGGACGCTTAGCAGCACTCAGCAGATTCATCTCTAGGTCAGCTGAGCGAGGGTTACCTTTCTTTGAAACATTAAGAAGCACTGCACCATTCAATTGGGGGCCCCGGCAGCAGAAAGCCTTCGAGGATTTGAAAAAGTATCTCACCAACTTGACTGTTTTAACCAGCCCAAGCAAAGGGAACCTACTACTGTTGTATGTCGCAGCTTCGCCTCATGCAACAAGCGCAGTCCTGATCAAAGAGTTACATGAGAACAACAGGACCAGGCAAGCCCTAATCTACTATGTATCAGAAACCCTCGAAGGTTCCAAACGAAACTACTCAGAGCTCGAGAAGATAGCATACGCCATGGTCATGGCATCAAGAAAGCTAAAGCATTGTTTCCAGGCATATGAGATCCATGTACCCTCGGCATACCCCCTCGATAACATTTTCAAGAACAACGAGGCAGTCAGAAGAATAGCAAAGTGGGCAGTTGAGCTCAACAGCTACGCTATAACCTTCGTCGGAAGAACAGCAATCAAATCACAGGCACTAGCAGATTTCATAGCTGAGTGGACCCCTGACCCTCGCAAAGATGAACCTCAACAAGACCCGTTTTGGACTGTATATGTCGATGGAGCCTGGGGCGCAACTGGAGCAGGGGCCTCGGCCATTCTAGTCTCGCCATCCGGGTCGAAGCTAAGATATGCAAGAAGACTCGACTTCAAATGCACAAACAACTCCGCAGAATACGAAGCTGTAATACTAGCACTCTCAAGGCTTCGGTCATTGTCAGTCCGAAGGGCAGTCATCAACACAGACTCACAAGTCATCGCGGGGCACATTGTGAAAAACTACAAGGCAAAAGATCCAGAGCTACAAAAATACTTCCAATATGTCCGAAGGTTAGAATCCTTCTTCCTCGACATAATAGTAAAAGCGATACTGAGGTCAGAAAACAACGAGGCAGACTGCCTAGCTAAAGCAGCAGCACAACAACTACAGCTGCCGCAAGATGTGTTCCACGAGGTTGCGACTCAATCAGCTTTCGAAACCTCCGAAAAGAGCGCCAAGTTGATCAGTGCAATCCAGAACGAGGACTGGAGAGCACCTATCATAGCCTATATCAAAGGGCTCCATGAACCCGACTCCAAAGAGGAAGAAAACAGACTAAAACAAAGAGTACGAGGGTACAAGATTGTGGACAACATTCTATACAAATCTTCGGTGACCTCGCCATGGCTCAAATGCGTGTCACAGTCTGAAGGAAATGACATTCTCAAGCTTATTCACGAAGGCATCTGTGGTTCACACAACGGCCCGAGGGCGTTATTTGGGAAAGCCTTCCGGCAAGGTTTCTACTAGCCAACAACGTTAAAAGATGTAGAAAGCATCGTCAAACATTGCGAGGGTTGCCAACTAACGGCAAAAACGTAGAATGCCCCAGGGGCTCCTACAACTCTCATATGCCCAACTTGACCTCTGCAAAGATGGGCAATGGACCTCGTGGGCCCACTACCGACAGCCCCAGGAAACCTTCGCTACGCGGTGGTAGCCGTGGAATACTTCACAAAGTGGATTGAAACAAGACCGTTGTCTTCCATCACCTCCCTCGCAGTGAAAAAATTCTTCTGGCAGCAACTAGTTTGTCAGTTTAGAGTCCCCAAATATTTAACCGTCGACAATGGTACTCAATTTGACAGCGAGGTTTTCAAAGAATTCTGTGCTCAAATTGGAACAATTCTATGCTTCGCCTCAGTTCGGCACCCTCAATCCAATGGTTTAGTCGAAAGAGCCAATGCAACAATTTTCCAAGCCATATCAAAGAAACTGCAAGGCAGGCCCAAGGGAAAGTGGGCAGAAGAACTAACCTCCGTCACCTGGTCCCATAACACCTCGGAATGCAGAGCCACCAAATTCACACCCTTCAGGCTCCTGTTTGGGGAAGAAGCCGTGTTACCAGAAGAATTAAAGTACGAGTCACTCAGAACAACCCTCGAATCAAATGAAAAAAGTCAGCTGCTTGATAAAGACCTACTCGAGGAAACAAGATGCAACGTAGTGCACAGCCTTCGCAAATATCAGGAAGAAACCAAAAAATGGAGAGACAAAAAAGTTATAATCAAAGACTTACAGAAGGGTGACCTCATTCTCATCCGAAAATAAAACGCCAGCATGGCGGGAAAGTTTCAACCAAAATGGGCAGGTCCATACCTAATAGTAGAATGCAATCGTCCCCGCTCTTTTCACCTCTCTGATAGCGAGGGAAACATCCTGCCTCACACCTGGAACGTCGACGATCTTCGCAAATACTACCCATAGCAGAGCGCTAGCGAGCTCTCGCAACTTGTAATATGCCTTCGGCCAACTTTCTTCTCAGCATCATACTTGTAACCGAAATAATGGCGCTGCACTCTTTTTCCTTACGAGGGGGCATAAGGTTTTTTAACGAGGCAGTTTCCAAGTCCTAAATAAAGGCATCCACCCCCGAAAAAACAAAACTCTAAAGTCTTTTCCTTCAGTTTTTCCGTAAACATCGATAAAAGCTGCCCTTATCCAAGAGCGCTTAAAATTGATGAAAAACACCAAAGATTGCTTCGAAGCACAATTGCTTTCGAAGCAAACTTGGGAAAAGCAAACTTCACCTCCACCTAAGACAAGGGGAGGCGCGAAGTCCAAAAAAGTCAAGCACCCTCGCAAAAAACGCCAGGGGCTCGCAAAAGCAAACTTCACCTCCACCTAAAACAAGGGGAGGCGCGAAGTCCAAAAAAGTCGAGCACCCTCGCAAAAAACACTAGGGGCTCGCAAAGCAAACTTCACCTCCACCTAAGACAAGGGGAGGCGCGAAGTCCAAAAGTCGAATACCCCCGCAAAACCAAAAGCGTTACGCAAGCCTCGCTAAAAAAGAAAAGGGGGCGTCGCTGTTTTTCCAAATCAGCTTATGAAAGCGTTACGCGAGCCTCGCTAAAAAAGAAAAGGGGGCGTCGCTGTTTTTCCAAATCAGCTTATGAAAGCGTTACGCGAGCCTCGCTAAAAAAGAAAAGGGGGCGTCGCTGTTTTTTCAAATCAGCTTATGAAAAGCGTTACGCGAGCCTCGCTAAAAGAAAACGGGGGGCGTCGCTGTTTGCAAAAAAACACCTCTCTTAAACGAAAGGCGAGCCTCGAGAGTCAAGCATTATTTCAATCAAATTGCAAAAAATGAGTAGAGCAACATCATAAGTTGTTTGCTTCAGACGACAGTGTGATATACAATCAATAGAAAGAACAAAATTACAAGGATTCATCACCATCCTCAATCATTATTAAATCATCAAAACCCTCGCTACCCTCAACAAACCCCACTTCCACCGGAACTATGGGTCTCCACAAGAAAGGAGCCACAGGAACAATCGGCAATTCCCCGGGCAAAACCCTCGCCCTACACATATATCTCCGGTCCGTATCACTAACCTCTGAAGGCTCCTCCTTCGGAATTACAAGTGAACCATCGGAACCAACCTCTAGATTACTTCGTCCAAACAAAAAATCCAAAGTTGTTCTATCATCGATATCATCATCAACAGCAGCTGGCGCGGACGAAGAAGGACCAAACAAAAAACGTGTAGCTTGTCGATCGGTATAATCCGCCTCGCGCCAAAAACGACTCGACTTGCTGTTCTTCAAGTCGTACTTTCGCAGTTTCGACCACCAAAAACGCTCAAAGCTCAGCGAAGGATGTTTTAATTTAGCCCGAGCCCAAGATTCGCCGGTCATAAAGACATCCTGATAATTTAACATCAATGACATCACATCAAAAACCTCTAGCACGGTTTCGTCAGGAACCTGCATTTTCACAGATACAAAAAGTGTCTCAGTGTCATAAAGTCTTTCTAACAACTCACTCTTTACAAAACAACCCCCTCGTCCGAATCATCCTAGGTTTTCACACCTATTCGGCTCCCCCTTGCTCATCCGCCCTAATTTCGCTGGCCGCAGCATCGAAACCCTCACCGGCCGCAGCATCCAAACTCTCAGCAGGCGCCTCGACCGTCGCAGCCTCTTCAACGTGAGTTTCTTCTCCCATCGAAGCGTCCCCAGCTGAAGGCACAACTTCGATGGGTGGAACCTCTGCTGAGTCGGGCACGGGAGCAGAACCAGAGCAACCAGCAACAGCATCAGTCGCAGGCGGCGAAGGCATCACGTCCTTCTGAGCCTGCAAAGAAAAATAAAGAACGAGCCCTCCAAATTCAATACCAAACCCCTCATTACACAAACAATGCCAACCACAATTTTTACCAAAAACACAAACCTGACGAGTAGCCTCGACAGCTTCTTCAAAAGCAAGAGCTCGGCTGCCACCAGCAATCCAGAACTTGCGAAGCAATCGCATCGCACAATTCCGGACCTCGGCGTCATCAACTTTCATCCGGCGAACCTCGTCAACTGTCGGAAAGGCATGGTTTGGCCTTTTAACCTTGCGAAGGTGCTCACAATCTGCTTGACGAAGCGTACTAGCCATCGCCAAAGCTCCGGCATAGCCACCAAAATCGGTCACATTACTAACCAATGAGCTGAAGACGTCAAGCTCATTAGTCAACCAACCTTCGAAAGCCTTGGCGTTTTCAGCACATAATGGCTCCCCGGCAGAGCCGCCGGCCTCAGTCAAACAGACGTCAACCTTTTCCTTAATCTTCACCATACTCCTTCACCATGCCTCCGACCGGGAAGCCAGCTTCGAGGACAGCTCATCTATACGACTCTTCGCAACGACCAAGTCCTTGTCCTTCTCACGACAAGATTCCAACAGTTCAGCATTGCGGTTTGCGACACCCTGTGGCTCCTCCCGGGTTTTCTTAACTTTCTCAAGAGCTCCTTTAAGCTCGATATCTTTGTTCTCCAAGCTGCGCCGAAGGTCCTTGTTTTCTTTCTCAACCTCGGACAACCGTCCCCTCAAAAAATCTTCGTTCATACCCGCCCTTCGGCGTGCAGAGCGACTGAGGAGCATCAACTCAGCCAACATAACGTCAATATCATCATGAAGCTCATCTAAAGGCTGGTTGACTAATCGAAGCTCAGCTTCTGGCACACAAACCCGTCCAAACACTCGTCCAAGGAAACGCCTTTCCTCCGGAGAACATTGCAAATGACACTCACGAAGGTCCGGGCTCGTGAAAAGCTCCGTAGCTGGATCCGAAACTCCAACTTTCTTGGCAAAGTAAGGAAGCCTAGACCGGCTAGCTTCGCCATATGGCCTCTTACCGGGGTTCCTATCCGACTCAAGCTCACCCTTCAACTCAAAACCGTCGACCCAAATGTGTGACCCCGTGAACTCGGGAATTGACCCTCGCTCGGGGCTTTCAGGCTCGAGGTCCCGCATAACATCATCAATGCACAGGGCAGCTTTAGCGCCAGCGCTCGACGTAACAAGCGCTTTCCCACGGTCATCACTGATGGACACTTCTTCGTCAGAGTCACCCTCATTGCCGGAGGTCTCACTATCATCATCAGACGAATCATCTTCAGAATCGGACCCCTTCTCAACTTCGTCCTTTCCTTTATCTTCGTCATCGGAGGCCCCCTTGTCATCTGAGATCTGGATCAAAGCACTAATCCCGCCAACACGGGGCACCCGTCCTACAACCCCACCAACACCTCGGCCGCTTGAAACAATGGCCGAGGAGGACGAGGCACTGGCAGCACCCGAACCTACCGCGGCTTTCGTCGCAAGCACCTTCACCCGGCCGGCGGCGCCGCCGCGGCCACGACCACGACCTCTCTTCGGCCGCGAAACAATCTCTTTCTCCTCCGCAGAAGCACGCTTCCTTTTCTTTGGAGCATCCTCGCTCGAAGGAGCAGGCCAGTCAGCATACTCAATCCCAAGAATGTTAAACAGCCTGTTGACTCGACCCTCGCTACCCACCGAGCTGTGGATAGCTTTAACCTCCAATGTGGACAGTTTTCCAACAAGTTCCTCTGCCCACTGCTGTACACGCTTATAGACAGCTTCGATTCCATCCTCTCGCCTGGGAAACTTCTTGAGGACATTTTCCCAAACCTTGTTAAGATCGACCTTCGGTTTCTTCAAACCCCTACCCTCATACTTGGGGTCATCCTCAACCTTAAACCATACTTGCGTCCGGCCAAGGGGCCAAACCTTCGCACAGCAGTACTCCTCCACCAAGTCGCGAGCACACTGGGAGCGCGCCACTACCCTCAGACAGTCAACAACAGCATGAGCCTCGGGGCTCATCACAGCTTCGGCGCTAACGTCACCAAGCGGCGGAAGGTCGCCGCAAAGCTCGGCACCACCACTGAGCTTGTAGTAGAACCAAAACTCCTGCCACCCGCTGGTCCACTTGTTCTTTTGGGCCTGCACCGGCAGCTCCGACCCAGCACGATGACAAAATGTGTACACCGCAAATTGACCAAGACTGGTGTTACCTTCGCCATTGATTACCTTCCAAGGCTGCATATGCACACGATGAGTGCGAATAAAACCCTCGACTTGTGGGACAATGCCCTGAGAGCGGCATGCCCACACATACACCGACATCTTCGTAAAGCATGAAGGCGTCAGCTGTTGAAACCTCAGGTTAAACCTTTGACGAACCGAGGTCACAAAGGAAGCAACCGGGAACCGAAGTCCAGCCGAAAAGAATTCTTCAAAAACAACGATCTCATCCACATCCGGCCTCAGAAAGGTCTCCCCACTGTTGGTCCTCGCCTTTCCCTCCTCGATCCACCCTCGCTTAACATAAGTCGCTAAATCAGAACTGCAAACTCAGCTGAGACCAAACTCGAAGGTCACTCCTTCATCTGCACCACTCGGAGAAGCAACTCGAGCAGTCTGCTTCAACCTAGCCATCTTTTTAGCTGACTTCAACCTTGAACAACGATCGCCTATCCAAACCTTCGCAAACAAGTTAAAACTAACCTTCGCTACGAGAAAATAGCAGCAGCAGGGGGGCTAGAGCAAAGGAAGGCACAAATTCAAGCTTCCCACCAACCCCTTCTATTTATAGGCCGGGAGACGAGTCTCCCCACCCTACGAAAGCGGCACGACAACCGAAATCCTCGGCGCAAAAAACGAGATGGACCTAAACAGTACAAGCAACAGTGTAACGGCCCGGCCCAAAAGCA
This sequence comes from Coix lacryma-jobi var. lacryma-jobi, assembly GCA_009763385.1. Classification (NCBI taxonomy): domain Eukaryota; kingdom Viridiplantae; phylum Streptophyta; class Magnoliopsida; order Poales; family Poaceae; genus Coix; species Coix lacryma-jobi. The sequence goes on along the minus strand of CM019828.1, from coordinate 104,329,126 downwards.
GCCGCGGGCGTCGCTGCCAAGGGTCTCGTTACGTTTCCCGTCAAAGAGCGCTGCTTGGGCCTAAATACTGCTCTTTAGATCCAAGGCAACGAGGGGCTACTGTTGGGGAAGGGGACCCTCGGCAGTGGCGCCACGCAGGCTGGCTCAACAAGATGCCCCTCGCGCGTCCCGCGCACCTTCGCCAAAGCCTGCCTCTTTATTTGCTGAGTCCCTCAAGTCACCGTTCGGGCCCCTGAATTCTAACTCAACCTTCGGAATGTTTAGGAAGTTCTTACAGGCAAAGGGCATGAAGAGCGCTGGAAGAAACCCTCGCGCATCTCGCGAACCTTGGCCAAGAGGCTCAGGCCCAATGGGAGGCAAAGGGACCCAGACCTCGCGGCGGGACGGGAGTCTTCGCAAGCTGGAGGTCAACCCTCGCCCTCCTGCAAAGATAAACGACGCAAAATGGCGGCGGGCAGAAGAAAGACAGACTAGGGTTTCCACTCCACTCGTGTTTGTACATTTCTGCCCTTCTGTGTGCATAGCGCGGAGGAATCTTTCTTGTACCCTATTGTAATTTGGTCAGCACCCCCTGGTATCCCCTATAAATACTGAGGGGTGAACAGTGTAATACGGACGGTTTTTTGGGAAGAGAGCTACCGCATTACTGTTTCCGATTTCCCTTCCTTGCCCTCGCTCTCGGTTTCGACGATTGGCCACCTTCGCCACTCCCCTGCACGTGTGCGGAGGTAGGGCAAAAGTGCATCCAATACAAGGCATCGTCTCGTCCAGTGTGACCTCAAGGTCTCTACAAAACGGTTAGTCACATAATAAGAACAGGGTAAACTCTCAAAAAAGAGGCCTACACAAGAATGATACCGCAAGGAGATCTAAACTCAAACTAGTCAAGACTACCACGTAATAGGATAAAGCACTATGGAGCAAGATGAAACCTATAGACAAGATCAGCCCAAACACAGCCTAAACCTCAACACATGCTATAATGCGAGATAAAGATAGCAATAGATCCAAAAGCATGTAACATGATAAAAGTGTGGAATGGCTAGTGCTCAAACTAAACATGTCAACAGGGTACATGTAGCTAACCAAAACTAGCACCTGAAAATGATACCTAATGAACATCATACCACTACAAATCAAGCTCATGGAGAAGTATGGTAAAATATGGCACAATGTTCAAGAGGATCACAAACTAGCATGAAAAATGGCTAATCCACAAAATTGTACACAAAGCTAGCATGACATATGATATACAAGATAACACATGCTAGACTAAACAAAAGCATGATACACAAGAAAATATACATGCAAGAGCTATACAAGTGAGCACATGAAAGACCATCTCATACCACAAGAAATAGATCATGAATGTACAAGGTATGAGTGTATATGGAAGCTCACCAAACTGCAAAAGCCTCTTGGAGGCCATTCCAAACGGGATGTAGAGAACCATCAAAACTTGATCACATCTAAAAGATCAAGTTCCATTAAGCACATGTTCTCCACCGCCCGCGTCCTCATATCTACACACAAGAGGACAAAACAACCCGAGTCTTGGATCCTGAAGGGTTAGCAAGCATGTACTTGGGAACCCAAGAATTGGTCACACAAATCAAAGGTGCACTCAACTTATCATGTGGGTTAGCATGATGCAAATGTTGGTTCAAATGCAGTTTTGAAACATCCTTGGAAGCATTCCTCAAAAGGACAACTCGAGGAGAAGAATGAGTCGTACCACGGGTAAAAAGGCAAACATCTTCCAAGGATTTTTTAGAAGAACCAGTAGAAGCACCATGAGAAGCATGTCGTGGACCAACACAAGAAGCACTAGAAAGCATGTCCATGACCATGACCTAACCCACTAGAAAAGGAGTCATAAAACCCATCAACAAAGAGGGGCTTCTTACTAGGAGCACAAGCGTTCATGCCATGAGAAGGGTTATGAACCACCAACTTCCTAGAAGAGCGAGCTTGGCGCAAGCATTTGGCACACTGATAGCAAAAACTTTCTTGATGTCCATCTTTCTCACAAAAAGAGCAATGGTACAAAGGTCTATCGGGAGGCACACCATTCTCCAACAAGTGAGAAGTCCCTTGGGACTTAGAACAAGAAGCATCAACATTGAACTTGGTGCCAACACTAGGAGCACACGTACCATGGGAAAGGCTACGTGGCTTCCTAAAAGCCTTAGCTCGAATACGTCGCTCGCGTTTAACATGGCGAAAGCAAAAATTGAATGAATGTCCATCTTTCTTGCAAAAGGTGCAATAGAATGTAGGATTGGGAACACGAGTTCCAAAAATGTGAGAAGCACCCTTGCCATGAGAAATCCCTTGGACATCACTCAAAGAAACAACAAGGTTAGGACTAGCTATGGAAGAGCTATCCAAAACCTTGGCACAAGTGCTATCATCAAAAGACTCACAGACAATACTAGAACTCAACTCCGGTTTCAAAGAATCAAACTTAGAAACACCAACATCGGAGTTCCAAGAATTGCGTGAATCAAACAACTTAGCACAAAGACTCTTACATCTTTTAGCTAAAACCTCATTCTCAAACAAGTACCACAAGGAGTGTTTCTCAAGTTTTTCATCTCCTTTTCAATGCACTCAACATATGTGGTACACAAGAGTTCAATTTATTTCTCAAGGTTGGCACTCATATCATTGTGCTCAACCAACATGGCGCTCATATCATCACGCAAAACTTTCAAAGCCAAAACTTCTTTTTCTAAATCAATGCATGATGTGCACATGAAACCAGAGGAAGAAATTAATCATCACCATTCACATCAAGCAAAGGATCATGATTAGCACAAGAAGTATGGCAAGCATTAGCATTCAAATAGCATAAGCTACAAGGCCTAGAATTCATTTCAACAATTTCAGCCCTAGCATGCTCAAGTTCACTTACACATGTGGTGTGAATCAATTTGAATTCTCTAAGTCTAGCAACAAAAGACTCACAAGTATCACATGGTAACAAAGCTTTTGACTTCCGCAAGGCTATTTCATTTCTAGCACAAACAAGGTCCTTACGCAAGTCAATGCAAACATGACATGGTATGGAAGCATTAGATTTCAACATTTCATTTTTAGATTTTAAGCTAGTAAGATAAAGGCTTAGCTTATCATTCTTCCAAACCATGTCACTACAAGAAGTGCAAGACATAAAAGCACTAGTATTCCAATGATTGAGACCAAATTTCAACCTAGCAAAGGAGCATTTCAACTTTTTAATCTTTCTACGCAAGGTATTACAAAGCTCATCATTTCTATCATTATGCTCAACACAAGCATTAAATCGGTAGGACAAAGTCCCAAGACTAACAACAAGTGTACCTTTCTTGGTCTTGCCAAGTTCACGTATAAGATCCTCTATTGAATGCTCATCATCTCCTAGGATGTCCAACAAAGCATCCACCTTATGTTCTCCCTTATCAATCGCTCTCCTCCTTCTTCCCAAAATGCCATCCTCGATCGCTAGTCCATCATTCAAACCTAAGGACAAAGAAACACTAGAATAAGAACTTGGTGCCATTTCACCATTAGTATTAGCCAAATAAAAGCTCAACACCTCGACATACAAGGTCGGAAGAAAAGTTGTTCTAAAATGTCTCCTTTGTGGATCTAGAACCGGTTAAGGTAGAGAGATCCTTAACTAGCTTCAATACCAATTCAAGAACCAGAAACAGCGACTAGAGGGGGGTGAATGGGAGCCATAAAATTTCTTTCGAAATATTTAGGCAACTATCCTAGAAAATCAACCCTGAAAGCTAGGAGCCATAACTGTGATGACCAAGACCCAAATGAATGGGTGGATGTTCCCTTGGAACACAGCAGGTCACCACAAAGCAAGAAGAGCAAGCTCCTAGAACAATCGAACCTCCGATAATGGAACACCCCACTTCTATGAGAAGAAGGAAGTGTACAACCAAAAATACTTAGGCCAACTAGTGGAAAAAGTACCTTGGAAAGATCCTTATGATGTTAGGAAACCAACACAACAGACGGATCTCAAATCGGAGCTCGAATGCAAAAGATACGGACACTAGAACCGTCAAAACTCCGAAGGCGGAACACCCAACTCCTATGGAGAAGAAGGATGTGTCTGGCCAAAAATCCTTAGGCCAATGGTGACAGACGTACCTTGAAAAGATCTTTATGAAGTTAGAAAACCAACGCAACAAACGGATCTTAAATCGGAGCTCAAACGCAAAAGACATGGATAAAAACAGCAAAACTGTGTAGTGGCGGACTGTCTCCTAGAGAACCTCGGACAGTCCGCTACAGTGACCCCGGACAGTCCGGGAATGAGGCCCGGACAGTCTGCCGTTCAAAAATAAAAACAGCAGCAGTGTTTCCTGGGATCACCCCCGACCCCCGGATAGTACAGAGATGAATGTCGGACAGTCCGGGAATGCCCATACTGCAAAAAATCATCCCGTATAAAACCCAAATTCTATAGGATCTCGACCAAATCAAAAGGGCTTGCAACCAAACTTCACCCAGGTGATCTTGCACATGTTGGTTAGATATTCCTAAGAAATCATGGCTCAAACCCAACTAAATATTGAGATATTTCAAATCACGTGAAAAGGGGAAAGTTTGGAGAACAAAAATGATTTGGTTCAAACATGCCTCTCATGTCCTAGCACAAGATGGTTCAACGGAATTGCAAAACATCCCTCAAATCGAAAGAACTCGTGAAATCTCTGAGAGGGGAAGGAGAGAAACGCAAAGAACAAAACACGAATTCAATCAAGATTTCAGCCAACAAAGATGAGCACGAAATTGATCCTTGGAATTCAACAAGATGAAGGATTGTATTAGCTCATGTGTTGGGTTACAAGCCACTCCTCGCAACACAAAGCTCGGATGGCAAAAAGCTCAAGAACAAGAGCCCCCTCTCCTCTAACCCTAGCCTCCTCTCATAAGAACAAAATGAGACTGACACACCTCCAAGGATAGCTATCCTAGCAGCCCCTTCACATATATATAGGTGCACGTCCGAGGACAAAACGCCCTTATATGAAGCACTCAACCCAAATACCCTCTAGGGGTAAAACCGTCTAACTCAGTGAGTTTTCATCCGACGGCCACGCGTCTTCTCATCCTTTGCGTTGCCTCGACGCAAGCTCCAGGATGCTGCCACGTGCCGTCCCATCGACCGTCGTGCCTTCTCACCACTAGCTTCGCCTCGACGCAAGCCTTATGGTGCTGCCACGCGTCGACCCGTTCCGCATAGCAACCTCCACCGGGTTTTGAGGCCCAAACCAGCAAACCGTTAGCCTAGATTTTGAGGCCCCAATCTGGAAACCGTCCACCCCGAGTTTTAAGGCCAAAACTCAGAAATCGGTCACCCAGAGTTTTGAGGCCCAAACTCGGAAACCGTTGAGGGTAGCTTTCTGGGGCTCAACCACTGAACCCACGTCGTAGACGGAGTGTGGTTCTCACACCCTGACCACTGACACCGATGTTGATACATGTCCAGCCTTCGCGCAGAGCACAACGCCTTCGCCTTCCTCCTTGACTTGGGCAACGACACTTGCAACTCAATGCAAGCCCGTGTCCCACCTCCCGCCAAGTGCCATGACACCATTGTCTTCCTCTCGACTTAGTGAATACCATTGCACATCCCCATGTGCTCTTGCTTGTCGAAGCCATGTGCTAGCTACCGCAGGTGGTCCTCTAGCCCTCTGGTCCATCGGTCCAAGCCTCACACCCGCCCTTCACTGCTCCCGGTCTGTCGGCACAGCACGTCTCTACTTGACCTTCACCTTGTTATCGACCACTGCCTCTAAGCTCCACACCTGCACAACAACACAGCCAAGAGACATGTTGCACACACACACCAACACGAAGTAACACGCCACAACTCAATGCCACCGGTTAGTCATTAACATTAAGCACATATGAAATAAGACTCAACCAGGAAAAGCCTCAAACCTTCCTCACAAGTGTCAATCATTCATCATACACACATGAGAGTTTCTCAACCATGTCACATGGGCAATTCTCAACCAAGTGTCTCAATCTCCCATGCGTTTTCAAAATATTGAATATCCTGCAAAACAAGGGAGAACAACACAACTCGTGGAACTCGTTAGAATCAAACCCTACAGCTACACTCTTTTGGTCATTTCAGGTCTTTTATGGGGTTAGTTGACAGTTTAAAATAGGAGTTAACTACCATCAACATCCGCCTCATTCTAGGAAGATTGTTCCTTTACAATACAAGTGCAATCATCTACATCAAGCAAGGGGAAATCATCTTTCACTTTCCTAGAGCGAAGGTATGATGCTACTTCATCAACTACATCCCCAATGAAGCACCCAAGAAGAACAGAAGTGAAAGACGCCGCTCTCAACGCCAAAGGAGACGAGCCATCAAGAATGGAGAGGCTAATCATGAAGAAGTTATTGACGTTGTCCCAGAAAAGAAACAAGAAGAGAAACCTCAAGACAGTGAACCTGTTGGCGGTCCTTAACTCACACTTTATAACCGCCAAGACTCACATAAAACCAACATCAAACATAGAATAGGGCTTACAACTAACTATTTCCATAAGTTTTGGAATTTGGTCAATTGCAGGAGGGCATTCACGTAAACGACTACAAATGGGCTCCTACGCATACAACATGTGGCATGTAAATGCACCCGATATGAGCCCAAAAGAAATACGCCCAATACCCAGCACTTCCGGCCCAACAAAATGGGAGAAATAGAGCTCAAAGCCCATCACAAGAACAAACTGGACCTAACAACCCATATAGAAGACATCCAGGCAAAGCCAGCAGCCCATAGGAGAAAGGCGGTGGCGAGGTGGGCCAGCAGGGGTGCGCCCGCACCCCTAGTGCGGCCGCACCAACACCGGTGCCAAATTAGTTCAAATTTCAACTGCAGCCTGCCACCGCCTATCTTATGTCGGTTATGAAGGTGTCGAGCTTCAATGCACCTCGGAAGGTCAGTTTGCACTTTCCATGTGGAGAGAAGAGGCTCTCCACCCCTCCAAGGCACCTCCACCTATAAAAGAAGGCCTCCACCCTCCTCACAAAGCATCCAAGTGTTCATTGATCATATCTCAAGAGGGATCCATCGAAGAAGGAGTAGTGCCTCATATATCTTAGCTCTAGTAGCTAACTAGAATAGGAAGCGAGTGAGTGCAAGTTGGAAAAGTACCGGAGTTGTCGGCTACCTCCGCGGAAGGAACACCGAAATCGCAGGTATGACTCCGCTTGTACCTCTACGATCTTGTGTACTTCTTGAAGTATAAAGGTTCGTGTTCAACTTTGGTTCTAAGTTCTTATCGTGTTCTAGCTTATTGCTTTCATAGTTTGCTAGACCGATCGTTCATCCTCGAGTGAGTGCTTTAGCGAGAGGGTGCAAGTCCCAGCTACCGCTAGAGTAGTGGCCCTTAGCGTAAACGTGGTGTTTAGGCTAAGTGGTTGCAGGTTGGTTGCCTGGGTCTCACGGTTGAGGAGGTAGGCAGCAGGTGGTGCCAGCCCTGTCCGTCCTTTGTAATCCACCCACGTTCGGGATTCTAGGTAGAGTTGTATCGTCATAGACTGGGAAACCAGTTTCCACCCGTTGACCAAAGCAGGCTACGCTTAGCTAGAGGCTAGATCACTTAGGAATACGTTACCTAGAGAAGCCTCGTTACCTTAGGGTTGTTCTTCTTCTCATCTTAAATCGGGAGATCTATACCCAGAGACTATAGCACACCGTTCCCTGTGGAAAATATGATACCCTGAGATACTTTCGGGTGAAGTGCTACAATGGTACTTTCGTGCGCTTGCAGACTTTTTCTGCTTATGCTAAGAAATACCAACAAGCATTTCTGGGGCCGTTGCTGGGGAACGGTTGTCGTCTTTAGTCTCTGAACCAAGTTCGCTCGTGTATATTTGTTTTTATCTTTCTTTTCTTTGTTTTTAACTATGGAGCAAACCACTATCCAAAACCTTTCTGCTCTGAGGGGCGAGTTCTTTGAGCCACCACAATCGTCGAAACCCATCACAGCTTCCAGCTATGAACTCCGCCCTGGCTTTATAGTCATGGTTTGTGAATAGCCCTTCTCCGGGTACGATCATGAAAACCCCTACCATCATTTATGGGAGTTTGAGTTACTCTGTGTGTGCCTGACAATTACGGGCATGTCACAAGAAACATTGTGATGGAAGTTGTTTGTGTTCTCTCTCTCTGAGAGGGCTAAACAATGGTACAACAATAACATAGGAAAGGTTAACAGAGATTGGAAAGAACTGAGGGACAGATTTTGTCTCGCATTCTTTCTCATATCTCGTATTGCAAACCTACGACTAGAGATACTCAACTTCCAACAAAAAGAGAAGGAAACGCTAGGTGCAGCCTGGGAGAGATTTACAACTCTTTCCCGATCAGGACCAGACCTGTCTCTACCCAGCCACATGTTGTTACAACACATTTGGTTAGGGCTGAATAAGGAGTCTGCCCTACAGCTAGACATTTCTGTTGGAGGATCATTCATGTCCAAAACCACACGGGAAGGAGAAGCTCTGCTAGACCTTATTATAGAAAACACACCCCTTCCTGATCCCCTCCAAACGGAAAGCAAACCACAGCATGAGGAGGTCTCTTCGGTTAAAATCGAACATGAGATTCAAACTCAGAGACCCTCATCGCTAACGGAATCCTCAAGGGAAGTTTACTACCCTTCAGTTTTTCCGTTCTTCGAGGAAGAACGCCTTGACAATTACGTAGATACCTCGAAGCATTCATGCCAAAAGAAGCCTCCAGTTCTTGCCACTCCTCTTAAACCTCCTGAAGAAATCCTTCATACAGAGGAGTTTCCTTCCATTATAAGTAGTGATTGGGTAGAACAAGCAGAACTCTCTTCCGAAGAAATTAGGATCAGTCCCTCTTGTTCAATCATCCACGCTAAAATTTGCAGAGACTGGATAGAAGTGCTTTACAATCCTACTGTTGGGGTGGGCATCATGTCCGCATCTTTTGCGAACACGTTCGTTCACGAGCCTTTCATCCCAACAAATAAGCACCTAAGGCTAGATTCAAAGTCAAGTGTGAATAGTCTAGGCATCCTTCACATCATACAGCTTAAGTATGATAATTTCAAGTTGATGCTAGACTTTCATATCTTTGACATTCAAGACTTCGATGCCTTGATCGGGCTCCCCCTACAAAAATGTTTTGATGAATCTTCAAAAACTGGGGAATTTGTTGTCAAGATAGGGAGGGAAAACTTTTCCATACCAATCGTTCAAGACAAAAATCCCATGGTTGAAGCCCTCTCCTTTACAAATGAGCCCGAAATGGTTATGTCAGTAGAACCATTTGAGTCTCCCGAGTCATTCATAGAAAAAGTTGTTGAGCACTTTGTGCATGAAAAGAACGACTCGGAAGAAACTCTAGATCTTCCTAAAGAAGAAGCACTGACATGTTTCTTTGAATTTGAGGGGAACCTTTCCTGTGATGCTGACTTTGGGAATACTTTCGAGCTTCCCAATTCAACATCATATGTTACCTCAAACTTCCATGAGCATGGAAGCTATCTCCTTCCTACCACGCCAAGTCCATGCTCATTTGAAGAATTTCTCGCTCTGATTTGCAACTCTAAACTCATTTGCAAAATCTTCAATCCCCTTTTGCTCTTCATTCCTAGAATCATTAAAAGGGTCATTGTAGATAGGTTTGTTTATCATAAATCTTGCAAATTTCGTGGTACCTTGTTATGAGTTTTGCAGATCAGGTTGGTGTTGAAGGGGAAACCACATCACCAACATTTGGGTCAATTCAAAAGGTTTCCCAAGGTCAAGCTTATGACATAATCAAAGCACTGCCGGGAGATACCCCGGATTATCATATATAAAAAAGTTTGTATTGTTCTCCAATAATCGCAAGATCATGTTGTTAGGCTAGAATGCACCCGCATGTATTCTTGGTCGATAACCATTTCAGGTTGAAACTAAGAAGAACAAGGGATAAACAGTGCACGACAACATGGAGCTACATCGACCATAACAATTCTGATGTTTTGGAACACACTCAAAAGGAGGCCCCAATCTGACACACGTGACTTTTTCACAAAAGTTCAAGTGTGGGGAAGGATGGTAAGAACATCATGTTCCATAAACACCAAAGGTTATGTTAGCTCATCTTGCTAAAAACACCATCTTCCTTTTCAATAAAAGTAAGAACATGCTATCTTGTTTATATGCACCTTCGAGTATTCCTGTTCGCTAACCTTACAGGTTAAGATCAAAAGATCGGGGGAAGATACAATGACAAGAAGCATGGGAGCTACACTGCTAGCTATGGAACACTAAGTCCCTCAACATACCACACTTTGACTTTTACATAAAAGTCCAAGTGTGGGGGAGGATGTTGAGAAACTCAGGTTCTATCTCTCCAAAAAAAGGGAAAGGCTTGATCTTGCTGAAAAGAAATGGTGGAAAGAAGAGAAGAACTTGGGTGGCGCCACATGGCCATCAAAAACACCCATGTGCCTTCCAAAAAAAATGGAGAAAAAGATAAAGACAATAAATATGAAAAAAAGAAAAGAAGAAAAAAAGAGGGAGTAAAAAACAAAAAAAAAGAAAGAAGACGAGTGAAAAAAAGATAATATATAAAAAAAGAAAAAAAATATGATATGATATACAGAAGAAATAAAAAGAAGAGAGTGGAAGAGGAAGGAGAGGCAGAGTGGTCTCATCACAAACATCCACGATCCACCTGACTCCACCTCGTGTGTGCAAGTCTTGGTACATTTATCATCTCATACAAGCCTGGCATAGCCGCATTCTACTCCTACAAGCAAGATGAGTGCTCCTCTTCCGAAGGCCATTGCTAGCACCGTCAAGGCCCATGGTTCATACACACCACCACGTGTGTGACCTAGCCTTGTTGTTGGCCTTAGTTAGACCGTCAAGCCACCGCTTTGGCAACTCAAATCTATAGATGTCACCGGTAAACACACTCAGGTATGCAAAGGTAATAACAGTTCACCAACCCGTTTACTCATGTTTGTCTCCTTATCCCATTCAAATTCATGCTTCCTTTGCTTATGTCATATGCTCTAGTTTGGATATTGTCATATGCTACATCCATAGGTTCTTTTAAATTAAGCATGGTGCTTAGGTTAAAATGACCTTCTTTAATCAAGTTTGAACATGGAGTTTAATTTTGATTAATGAACCTTGAGCTGCTCTCATAAAGCAATAGAAGTAATCCTTTCGATGGAGATAAACCAAGGCTAGAGTTGTGCTGCATGTTTTACCTTAGCCATGTTTGAGTTGTTTTTCAAAAACAAGAAGTTTGGTGAATTGAAAAAAATCTTTTTCAATAAATATATATATATATGAAGCTCTCTCTCTTAAAACAATGGCAACCTTTTTGATCCATGTTTTCTTGAGCTTTATGTTTCAACTTTCCTTAAGCTTGGATATAATTCTTTCTCGATGTTGCCATCAAAAAAATATAATAACAATAATAATAAATCTAGGCTCCCCAATGTTCCAGCTGGTAGAGCCCTTGTTGTATTTCCCTTCTTTGTTTCTTTGTCAAAAATAAAGAGGTACAAGAACAAAGTGTGAGGGGAGATATCTCAAGTTCAACTACCACACATTCAAGATCTCCCCCCACATGTTGCAACAAACATCGATCGCCTTGACCTAAAGAAGGCCAGGATTAATAGCTCAAGGGGGGATTGGCTAAACTTACAATTCAGCCAAACCACCTTTGAATCTTCATCAAGCCTTCATCTCCAAACGATGGTTTGTGCAACACTCTCCTCAGCTTCTTTAGTTCTTGAGTTTAAACATACATAAAACATGACCACTAAAAGTAAACTCAATGAACCAACAACTACTCCTTACTTCCTTGTAAAGAACTTAACCACACTTCGTCTTAAACTTTGAAATGTGACATGTTCATAACATCTTTGAGATAGAAGCTTGCATAAAGTTTGTTCCATGTACATGTACTTATGCTTGTGGGAGAATATTTTGATAGGAAAATCATGATGACTAAGATGTTGTGAAGTGTGATATAGTTCTGCCTTATGAATCCTACCATTTCTATTCGAAGTACTTGGAGAATTTGTTTTGAAAATGATATAAAACCATAGTATCACATACTCATTTGGTGAGAAAATTCCTACCAAAGCCAAATTTATTATCTTGCAAAAAGTTTTAAGCTTTCTACATACGTTGCTTGTTATTGTGTTGAGTTTGGTCAAGTCTTGTTGACCCTTGTTGAGAGAATTATCATGCTCCCAAGATCAAGAACACATACACTCCACATATACTTGTCGCTCCTACACTAGGAGTGCGCAAAAATATGCCTCCATTTAGTTCCACCAAAAAAGCTCTATTCCTACACTGGGGGTAGACAAAAAAAGAGAATGTCTTTTTATACTCCATGATTTACAATAGCGATTTCTCTCTACATATATGTTTTAGCAGAAGAGACATGGGTATGCAAAAATATATGAGAAAAAAAGAGGGACACATAAAGGTCCCAAAGAAAAAAAGAGAGAGAAAAAATGGGCAAGTGCCCGCAGTAGAATTAGGGGTATATTTAATACCCACCAAAAAATGATGAGCACATGAAGGCTCATGCCTAAAAATAAGAGAAAGATAGCCATGTCTCAAGGTAGTAAGTTATAGAGAGAGATCATATCCACAAAAGAAGTATTTTCATATCATAGTTCACACACATGCACATCTTGATCTAAGAGTATGACACTTCTCTCCTTGGATCTTTGATTTGATTTTACAATACATGCAATACAAGTATGCAATCATGTTTATCCCTACAAGCTCCACATAAGCCTTTTAAGAAGTAGGGATAACAAAAGAAGGCAAAACTCTGATATGCCTTGGTGAGGAATCATACACCATTGAGTGATCCGAGAGCATCATTTGAGGAGTATAAAAAAGTGAATTATGTTTTTTTGTTAATAAAACTTTGAAACCCTCCAAGTTGCTAAGATATGAATCAGGGAAGATAACTTTGCTTCGAGAGTTGTTCCACTTTTCAACATCCCAAGAAAACATGTTAGACAACACCATATATCCCACCTGTGTAAGGAATGTTTTGGAATGATCTTTATAGTAGATGTATATCTCAGGAATGTTATGCTCGTGTTTACTTTTATCTCTCAAACTTTACTCGAGGACGAGCAAAGGGGTAAGTGTGGGGGAGCTTGTTGGCGGTCCTTAACTCATACTTTATAACAGCCAAGACTCACATAAATCGCAGGTATGACTCCGCTTGTACCTCTACGATCTTGTGTACTTCTTGAAGTATAAAGGTTCGTGTTCAACTTTGGTTCTAAGTTCTTATCGTGTTCTAGCTTATCGCTTTCATAGTTTACTGGACCGATCGTTCACCCTCGGGTAAGTGCTCTAGCGAGAGGGTGCAAGTCCTAGCTACTGTTAGAGTAGTGACCCTGTGTTTAGGCTAAGTGGTTGTAGGTTGGTTGCCTGGGTCTCCACGGTTGAGGAGGTAGGCGACAGGTCGTGACAGCCATGTCCGTTCTTTGTAATCCACCCACGTTCGAGATTCCAGGTAGAGTTGTATCGACATAGACTAGGAAACCAGTTTCCACCCGTTGACCAAAGCAGGCTACACTTAGCTAGAAGCTAGATCACTTAGGAATACGTTACCTAGAGAAACCTCGTTACCTTAGGGTCGTTCTTCTTCTTATTGTTGATAGTGCTTAAAGCATCATTTCACTATCAACATTTCACCCAAAACCAAGGCAAAATAACATAAAAAGTAGAAGATTTGGTTTATAACTAACCTATTTCCACATGTGCATAGTTTCTTATCTTGATGCAGGAAATGATGGAATTTGGGCCAAACAAGTGTACCAGGAGCAAGGCCAAGCCACTCTAGCCCATTAGGGCCTGAGTAGGGTGGCGGCCGCCACCTATTACTAGCGGCCGCCAGGTCCATCTTGCCCAAAGTGGCCCAGGCCATGTCATTGATCCGTGGGAGTCACCTCAAGCTCAAATCCTGGCCATTGCACACTAAGACGGTTTGATCCAAGGGCTAAGAGGAGTATCACCTCGAAAGTGGGCTTTGGACACGTGGAAATCCTTGTCTAAAACCCTAACCGACCCTCAAACCGACTTAGGGGAGCAAGTGAAGACCGTTGGATGAATGGCGGTTGCAATGGACAGCAGAGGGGTGGCGGGTGCCAGGGTTTAGTGGCGGGCGCCACCCCTTAAACCCTAACCGACCTCCCCTTCACTCTATAAGTACCCCCTAGCTTCCTAGCGCTATAAATAGGCCCCTAGAGTTCTCATTCGGAGAGCCTCACATCAGTCTTCACCATTTGGTGAGATTAGCACACTTACTATGCTAGAGAGATTAGAGAGAGTGTGAGTGCCTCACTAGAAGAGGAGCTGGAGAGGAGAAGAGTAGAAGTCTGGAGAGTTCCAGAGTTGTCGGAGACCTCTGCTTCTCTCAGCTCTGCGCTTCGACTTTGGTAACTTAGTATTTATTTTATCTTCAAGTATTTATTTTCAGTACTTGTGTACTCATTTCATTGCTTGATTTTAGTTTCAAGTGCTCTAGTTCTAGTACAGGGCTAGTAGTAGTAATATATAGATTAAGTGTGGTACTTAGGCTATATATTGCCAGTGAATACGGCTAGGCCCCCGGATAGCTGTGGTAGCAAGCAGGTGGTGACAGCCCTGTGCGCCTTGAATTCCACCACGTAGTTGGTCTAGTTTAACAGTAGGGCTCGTTGTGCTAGCGTTCAACCTAAGTCAGTGGTAAAGGCTAGTACGCCCACAGTACACTAGTAAAGAACTTAAATCACTAGAAGTCTAATAGAACTAGGATCTACCCCAGTAGATAGTGCCTGTTCCCCTTCATCTATCCTAGATATCCTTATCCCCCTAGTTTTCTCAAAATCACTTCGCGTTCCTCGTGGATTCGATACCCCGGAATACTCTGAGGTGAAAAGCTACAACTGACAGTTGTGCGCTTGTGGTTTCTTCTGCGTGCCACCCGAGGTGTCAACAAGCTTTTCTGGCGCCGTTGCCGGGGAACGGTAGCTGATTTTTGAGACTAGAGTTAGGATCATCTTTACCCTCTCCGTATGGAGAACCAATCTATCTTCCAATTTGCAGCTCCTAAGAGTTCGCGATTACAGCCACATTCATCATCACAACCTATATATGACGATAGTTACGAATTGCGCCATGACTTTATTAACAAAGTTCAGGAGAGCATATTTACGGGATCAGAAAATCCCTACACACATCTATGTGAGTTTGAGCAAATCTGTTCATGTTTGAACATTTCGGGCATTTCACCTGACACTGTCAAGTGGAAGCTGTTTCCGTTCACTTTGACGGGAGCAGCTAAAACATGGCATGCTCGAACCGTGGAAAGTGCCAGAGGAGACTGGGGAACTTTACGAACCAAGTTTATCTTAACGTATTTCCCTGTCCACCGAGTGGTACAACTACGAGTAGAAGTGTTGACCTTTATACAAAATGATAAGGAGACATTAGGGGAGGCATGGGCCCGTTTTATTGATTTAATCAATTCAGGACCCGATTTAGCCATACCCGATCCAATGCTCCTTCAGCATTTTTATGTCGGTTTAGAGAAAGAGAGCGTCCTTCATCTTGATCATTCGTCAGGTGGAGCGTTTCTTCATCTCTTTCCACGAGGTGGAAAGGATGTTCTTGATAGAATTCTTGAGAATACTCCTTATACTGGAGTTTCCGATGAAATCCCTGACGAAGAAGTCGTAGAAACTCAAGTTTCGACCGTAGAACAACAAGAAGAGCCCGAGTCTAGCTCGCTGGACTTAGCGGAGCCTATTTCGTCCACATCTGGGGAAGAAATTCTTCCATAATTTTTGGGCGAGATTGAGGATGATGTGTTTGAGGATTAAGGAAATGCTATGAACTACTCCGTTCAAGCTCTCCCATCCGACAAACCACTTCCTGAGTCTTCTGATGGAATCTATAGCCGAGAGCGTCTTTTGGAACATTCAGCTGTCATGAGTCATGAATGGACAATGGAAGCCGAAGTAACAGAAAACATGCCTCGCATAGATAATGTACCTAGCATAATAAATTATCGAATTAGGGGAGAAAGAGCCTTTGCCTTTTACGACCCTGTCGTGGGAATTAATGTTCTTGCTAGTAATTATGTATCCAGAACATTCCCCGACCTTCAACGACAACCAACTAAACGGTGTTTAAGAGACCCAAATGGTGAAATCTTGGAAAGTGAAGGAATCCTAAAGATGGTCCCCATCCAAGTAGATGGAGCGGACATGGTCTTAGATTTCTACATTTTCGATGTAGTCCTTTTTGACATCTTCTTAGGACAACCTTGGTCCATACTTGCCTGGCAAGGACCATGTCAAGAGCACTTTAATGCTCAAATCGGTGGAAAAGAGTACTCAGTACCTTTTGTTCGTGCATTAAATTCTATTGCCGAACAACCACCATAACCAGATCTTCTCGATCAAGCTAGAACCTCTACCCTTTATGAGTTGGCTCAGCCTGATTTTGAAAAAGATTCTGAGTTCTTTGTCGAAGAAGAAGCCAAGACAGATGAACCGTTTCGCTTAGACGATTCAGAAAAGCCATCTTGACCTTCCATAGAGCTAAAACCTCTGCCTGAAGGCCTGAGATACATTTTTCTAAACAATGACCCCGAGACTCCCGTAATCATTAGCAGTAAGCTATCTGAAGAGGAAGTCCGTAGGTTGACCCTTGTCTTAGAAAAACACCGATCGGTCTTTGGCTATTCACTTCAAGATTTAAAGGGAATTAGTCCAAATCTCTGCACCCATCGTATCCCTCTCGATCCTGAGATACCCCCTTCAAGAGAGCCCCAAAGACGACTTAATAACGCTATGCGTGAAGTCATGAAAAAGGAGGTTCTGAAACTCTTGCACACGGGAATTATTTATCCAGTCCCTTTTAGTGAATGGGTAAGTGTCGTGCAAGTAGTTCCAAAGAAAGGAGGCATGACAGTGGTTAAGAATGAGAAAAATGAGTCAATCCCTCAACGCACTGTCACTAGATGGAGGATGTGTATAGACTATAGGAAGCTGAATAAAGCCACAAAGAAAGATCATTTCCCACTCCCTTTTATAGATGATATGCTAGAGAGATTGGCAAACCATTCCTTCTTTTGCTTCCTGGATGGATATTCTGGTTACCACCAAATTCCAATCCATCCAAATGACCAAAGTAAGACCACTTTCACATGCCCGTATGGAACTTATGCCTATAGACGCATGTCCTTTGGACTTTGCAATGCGCCGACATCTTTCCAACGGTGTATGATGTCCATCTTTTCCGACATGATTGAATAAATCATGGAGGTATTCATGGACGACTTTTCGGTCTATGGGAAAACCATTGACGATTGCCTAGCCAATTTAGACAAAGTCCTCCAACACTATGAAGAGAAGGACCTAGTTCTTAACTGGGAAAAGTGTCACTTCATGGTGCGGGAAGGAATTGTCCTAGGCCATCGAATTTCATAACGTGGGATAGAAGTGGATTATGCCAAAATCGATGTAATTGAACAATTGCCACCACCCACTAATGTGAAAGGAATCCGAAGCTTCTTTGGCCATGCCGGCTTTTATAGAAGGTTTATTAAGGATTTCTCACAAATCGCTAGACCCTTAACAAGCCTGTTAGCAAAAGACGTCTCGTTCAAATTTGACGAGGATTGTCTACAAGCTTTCAATATTTTGAAAAAGGCTCTAACTTCTGCACCAATCATCCAACCCCCAGATTGGAATTTGCCGTTCGAAATCATGTGTGATGCTAGTGATTATGCTGTGGCAGCCGTCCTTGGTCAAACTAAAGATAAGAAGCATTATGCTATTTCTTATGCTAGTAAGACCCTGACTGGCCTCTAGCTAAACTATGCAACCACAGAAAAGGAACATTTGGCCGTAGTCTTTGCAATAGACAAGTTTAGATCTTACTTAGTGGGAGCTAAGGTGATCGTTTATACACTACTAGGGATGTGATCATCAGTGACGTAGTTCTTTCGTCATTGTAGATGAGCAAACCTTCACCAAGTTTAATCTGTGACGATTTTGTGACGAAAACTATATCGTCATTAGGGTCGCGTCACATTTGTTCTGTTGTGACGAAATGTTAATTTTCGTCACAGATGTGCTTTCGTTTTGTGACGAAATGGATGTGGTCATAGATGTGATACCATTCTGTGACGATCGGGTTTGGTCAAGGATGGGTCCAGGTCTTCGTCATAATCCACCGTTTGACCTCGCACCGTAACGACGTCGTTAACGGCGTTTGTAACCTGTGACGGCCCGTTTTGGTCACAGATTGAACTCTGTTTTCATCATAATGGTCCGTTTGGAAGCCCCGATGGCGCTTGCCACGTAGGATGCTAACATGGCTGATGACATCATCGATGATGTGTCACGTGACA
Source organism: Coix lacryma-jobi var. lacryma-jobi (assembly GCA_009763385.1). NCBI lineage: Eukaryota > Viridiplantae > Streptophyta > Magnoliopsida > Poales > Poaceae > Coix > Coix lacryma-jobi. Next base: position 104,310,666 of record CM019828.1, on the reverse strand, counting down.
TGACGATGACGTCATCGATGACGTGTCACGTGACGTGGCGATGACGTCATCGATGATGTGTCACGCGACATGGCGATGACATCATAGCTAGCCCGGCTGCTGTCTTTGTTGCCACGTGGACGAATCATATTCTGACACGTGGCTTGGTTTGATAGGTTCTTATTTCGTCATAGATTGCGGTTTGAAATCGTCAGTGAAGATGAAAGAGTTTGGTCACAGATGGCTACTTGAAATCGTCACAGAAGATGACACAGTTTTGGTCACATATTGTGATTTGTAATCGTCACTGAAGATGACACAGTTTTGGTCACATATTATGATTTGTAATCGTCACTGAAGATGACACAGTTTTGGTCACATATTGCGATTTGTAATCGTCACTGAAGACGCCATCATTTTCGTCAGAGAAAATGCAGATAATAATTTAATTGCAATTTGGAAATGATACTAGAAAGACCAAACAATTCCATACTTAATAAAATAACATTCCAACGAGGATACAACTCAGTTCACATCAACACCAACATTACAGCATATAATTAAAAGTTGCCAACCAACATTACAGCATTTAATGTATATTTTGCCAACCACAAGCAACTTAAGTTTGACTTCCCAAAATGAACAACCCAAACACAGGAGCACTGACCACGAGCCCTCATGTCGACGAAGAAGGATTACCATGCAAGGATAACAGCTTCTTGATCAGCGCATTGGTCTCCTCCATCTCCTTGCTGTTCTTCTCAGTCAGCATCTTGTACTCCCGCATCTCTTTTTGTGTCCTCGCCAGCTTTTCTTCAGCTTCTTCACTTTTCTTCTTGAGCTCATCGAGTTCACCTTGAACAGCAGCCGCCGCTTCAGCTGCAAGTTGTTCCTGAAGCTCGCTTTCATGTGACTTGGAGGATGTCGGTGTTTTCATGCCAACACTCTTCAAGAAATGATTTGAGCTGGTCTGGGAGAGCACCTTGGACACAAGCTCCACACTTGATGGTTCCGTCCCATCTTCATCAACAGGTTCAGCCCTCAAAGCTTCCATATCAAGCTAAAATATCATGGACAGAAAATAGTTACATGTTCATGCTACTTACGAACAACAAGATGAGAGTTGTTACTTATTGCAATAATTTGAGGAAGACATGTCACAGAAGATGAACATAGCAAGCAAAGGAACTTACAAGTGCTTCTCTTGCAGCTTGACTGAGGCCACGTTTGGAGCTGGTATGGCAGGTCTCAAAGGCCTCCACCGCATCTAGTTCTTCATTCAGATCTGTGCTGGGTTCTTCTCTATTTCTCTTCTTCTTCTGTTTCGTGGATAAACAATCACAACAAAAATTGACTCAGATTACATGCAAGAGAATTTGATATGTTCAAATGTGTATGGGGACTAGTACAAGGTACTTTGAGCTTACATATTCATGCAAGTGTGCCACATAGGAGCGAGAACCCGTAGCCTGATGATACTTGACTTTACTGCGGTTCTGCTTGTTCTTTTCACACGTTTCCTACAAGAGAATTAACATGTCAGATGAGATTATAGGTTCAATAAGAGAAGAGCCTTTGCAAAATGATTGTGAAAGAAGCATATATGGTAAGATATCCATACCATGTTCTTTGGATCAGACCACTTTGCAACTAGTGCCCTCCACTGTTCATCAGACATGTAAGAAACAGGTGAAGTTGTCCTAATCTCATTTGCAGGAACACCATTGAAGTATTTCTGCTTCAGCCGATAACGCATTTGTTTTTCCGTAGAGCGCATCATATCTGTGCAAGCTTCTTGTGTTGGCCCGTTTTTTGTGTTAATTGCCAAGCGTCCCTAGGTAAATTACAGTTCCATATTTAGTTAGTCAATTCAGGTTAATCATGTATACAAGTTAACCATAAAAACAATAATGCACTTACATTTAGCTGATTTACAAAACTCTTATAGTATTTCTTGTCTTTCTTGTAATCTTTCCAATGATGTAGGACAGGTATGTTTTCCCGAACAATGATGCCAGCCTCTGATGCCAACTTGGCAGCTTGAATAGGTTCATGAGGCCTTTTATTGCCTTCATCAACAAGTATGGGCAATATCCTTCCCATAGCTTTAGTCATCTTGTCCAGCTGTTTTCCCTTAGTTGGTTGCCTAGGTCTCCTTGGAGCTCGCTCTGCAGTAGCTACAAAATAGAAGCCGCATTTAATGAAATGTTTTAGTTTCATGTAAATCAGCAAAAGAGATGTCATATTGTACTGACAAAATTACTATAACTTGCATTCAGTTTGTTCACCTCCATCTACATTGCCTTCATCAGCACCTGTAGTGTCAAGATCAGCAGCTCCACTGTCTTCCTCTGGAGGTAGTCTCTCATGATCACTAGGTCGAGGTATAGTAAACTTGTCTGATATGTCATCATTACCATCTGTAGGAGCCTCTACATTGTCCCCATTTGTATCTGCACTATTAATCAGCAGCTCCACTATCTTCCTCTGGAGGTAGTCTCTCATGATCACTAGGTCGAGGTATAGTAAACTTGTCTGATATGTCATCATTACCATCTGTAGGAGCCTCTACATTGTCCCCATTTGTATCTGCCCTGTTAAGCCTTTTTGTTGATCTTGTTTATGCTCTAGAATGCTGCACCTGTGATTCTTCAGATGCCCTCACTCTCTTGCTCCTAGTTCCTGGAGCCATGTTAGGATCTCTCTTCTTAGAAGTGAGGGTTTTCCTTCTAGCACTTGGAGGATACTTTAAAAAAAAGTCAGCCATGTGCAATATTAAGCAAGACCATATATTAATTACACGTATGAAAAAAACATGATGAATCTAAAAGTAGGATCATATATTATAGATGAGATTGAAAACATTCAAATGCAATTCAAATACTCCTCATCCACTACTTGGAAGGTTAAAGAAGCACCTTAATTGCCAGGGGTTCTGGATGCTCTTCAGATTCAGTGTCGTCATCATCACTATCTCCTTGATCATCTTCGCCAAGGAGATACTCTGATGAATCCGAATCTGAACTATTGGTTTTCTTGTTTGTTGTTTTTCCCCTTTGTTGAAGCAGGTTGTGGTAAAGAATTATTAAAACTGGCACACAGATTGTGCAGTCCCAATTCTTCCATCCTCTTTAAATTGTTTGCCACATGTCTATCCCGGTTCCTCTCATAATCGGTTATTGGAGGTTGTATTACTTGCAACATAGCACAATGTGTGTATTATTTCATGTGAAGGAGATTACTAAGAACTAGGAGGTAATACTAATTGGCACAGAGAAAAGAGGTAAGAGCAAGTATTGCCTACTATAGAGCAAATAGAAAAGAGGTGATAGGTTATAGATTAGAGCGAAGAAAGACTAGAGGTGATATATTCCATAACAGTAGTTCATGGATTACTACATTGAAGTGAGATTGGGGGCATATATATTCCACATCTATATATACATTATTAAATTGCAAGGCGTATGGAAAGCTGAAGGGCAGTACCAACTTAAAAGCCCATGCATACAGGTGGATTACCTTCTTCTTGTGCAGGTTGCTTGTTCCGTTGCCCCCCAAGTTGCCACCATCGAGGTCGTCCAAGGGGAAGCAGAGCTACTGCGGTGAACCCTAGTCGACGACGAAGCAGATCCAGTGAAATGTCCACGGCGATGACCCAAATCCTGCGATGGTTAGGGTTAGGTCGTTGCGAGCGAAGTAGTCGGCGACGACGCAGCTCGTCGCCGGCTGTGGTCCCCCCGGGGGTGGCGGTTTGGTGGGGGTGGAATTTAGGTGGAAAGGGGGAGGAACAGCTCATCGACAGCGGTTGTGTTCCGTCTTGGCGATGAGGTACCTGGTCGTCATGGTCGAGGAAGCAGCTCGTCGACGGCGGTTGAGTCCAGGCGGCGGCGGCTAGGGTAGATGAAATGGGGGATGGGGGGAATGAATTAATAAGGGGATAAATATGTGATTAGTGGCGGGATCAATTTTTGGGACGTCGCCTGTTTTGGCGCTCTTATTTTTCGGCCACAAGCTGGGGTATGTCGTCATTAAACTAAACCGCATCGAAAGGTTATCGAAATTATTTGAATAGCACAGTGGTAAGGCAGGCTGATTTTGGTGCAATGGTCACGGGTTCAAATCCTTCAAAAGGCATTTTTTGTTTTTTCTAAATTTTTGTGATCTTCACTAGTTTTGTTTTCCTATTGATCTTTGAATATATTTTTGGTACAATTTTTTTGAGTTTTAGCACTGACATGTTTTGGTGTATGGTCATCCAAACAAGATTCAAATTAAATGATTCGGAGAAAGTGGTACTTCATATTTCTCAGAAGGATGAACATCTCTCACTTAGTAACAAGGGTATGTGTGATGTGCATCACAACTTTCTCAGAATCAGTTGAAACTTTTTTTGTCAACACTATACACCTAAATGAGGTGTCCATGCAAGTTTTGAGTTTTTTTAGGTAGCTTAGGATATTTTACCATTTATCCATGGGAAAATCAACAAATAATTACAGTAATAGGTAAACTTGGTCTGAAAATTGAACAAATGCACACACCATCATGGGACACCTACATAAGCATCCCAAAAAAATTTCGAATGATTTGGTTAAAGTTGTACTACACATCCCCAAACGGATGAGCATCTCTCACTTACTCACATGGTCATATGTAACAGATGTGTGCCTTTGTAATCATATCCATCACAACTTTCTCAGAATCAGTTGAAACTTTTTTTGTCAACACTATACACCTAAATGAGGTGTCCATGCAAGTTTTGTGTTTTTGTAGGTAGCTTAGGATATTTTACCATTTATCCATGGGAAAATCAACAAATAATTGCAGTAATAGGTAAACTTGGTCTGAAAATTGAACAAATGCACACACCATCATGGGACACCTACATAAACATCCAAAAAAATTTCGAATGATTTGGTGAAAGTTGTAGTACACATCCCCAAACGGATGAGCATCTCTAACTTACTCACATGGTCATGTGTAAGAGATGTGTGCCTTTGTAATCATATCCATCACAACTTTCTCAGAATCAGTTGAAACTTTTTTGTCAACACTATACACCTAAATGAGGTGTCCATGCAAGTTTTGAGTTTTTTATTGGTAGCTTAGGATATTTTACCATTTATCCTTGGGAAAATCAACAAATAATTACAGTAATAGGTAAACTTGGTCTGAAAATTGAACAAATGCACACACCATCATGGGACATCTACATAAGCATCCCAAAAAAATTTCGAATGATTTGGTGAAAGTTGTACTACACATCCCCAAACGGATGAGCATCTCTCACTTACTCACATGGTCATGTGTAAGAGATGTGTGCCCTTGTAATCATATGCATCGCAACTTTCTCACAATCAGTTGAAACTTTTTTGTCAACACTATACACTTAAATGAGGTGTCCATGCAAGTTTTGAGTTTTTTGTAGGTAGCTTAGCATATTTTACCATTTATCCTTGGGAAAATCAACAAATAGTTACAGTAATAGGTAAACTTGGTCTGAAAATTGAACAAATGCACACACCATCATAGGACACCTACATAAGCATCCCAAAAAAATTCGAATGATTTGGTGAAAGTTGTACTACACATCCCCAAATGGATGAGCATCTCTCACTTACTCACATGGTCATGTGTAAGAGATGTGTGCCTTTGTAATCATATGCATCACAGCTTTCTCAGAATCAGTTGAAACTTTTTTGTCAACACTATACACCTAAATGAGGTGTCCATGCAAGTTTTGAGTTTTTTGTAGGTAGCTTAGGATATTTTACCATTTATCCTTGGGAAAATCAACAAAAATTACTTTAGGGACCAAGGGAGTACTCAGTGGGACCTACTCTGTGTGACCTCCATATTAACCACGGCGGCCTACTCGGTGCGGTTTTCTCGGCTTTTTTTAGTCTCTTCTTCTTCCACAGTCGGCGGGTCTCTTCTTCTTCCAGAGACGGTGAGGCGAGGGACGGTTTCAAGGCGGATTGCGTGGCGGCGAGGCTTGGAGATGGAGCGCGGAACCCTTGGCGATGGCGGCGAGGGCCGCACTGGCCGGAAGAGGCGCCCTCACGATGCGGAGGAGGTGGTGAAGAAGCCGAGGCGCCACACCAACTCATCCTTGGGTGGCGGCTCGTCCTATGCTGATTCCATAGAGTCGACGTTCATCTTCCCACGCCCAGCCGCCGGCAAGGAGAAGACGGTCATCGGCGAGGACAAGGTATGCTCCACTGCGACGTCGCCCAATCCGAAGGGGCTAGGGTTTATTTCTGTACGGATTCAAAAAATTATTGTTGTTAATTAGGTTCATTAGGGTTGAAATTAAGATTTTGGGTTCATATATATAGATCATATGTTTGACCTGCTGATTTAAGTTTTTGCTAACATTATTGAAGTGATTATTAGTGTTGTAAATTATTTATGCATTAATGATCATATGTTTGGCCTACATGCATTGTTCTTTTAATTAAAGTTTTGCCTTATCTATATGTTTACAGCCCTGATGCTTTAATTGATTAGGTTAAAATCAAATAAATTGAAATAAAGATTGCTGTTGTACATGCTTTGAGAGGTTATCAGTAAAAAAAAAGTGAAATGGGTTTTCATATATGTTTGTTTGTCCAGTTTAGACGTATTTACTTTTTGTTTACCACAAGTTTGTTGCATTAGAAATTCTGATAATTCAACATACCATCAATGTTAGTTTTGCATGGTCAGATTTAGTTTGCTGTCAGGTTTCATAATTTTGTTGGCAATCCGAAGTTTACTATTTATTATGGGTTGCTATATATATGGATCATATGTTTGGCCTACTAATTTAAGTTTTTGCTAATATTATTATAGTGATTATTAGTGTTGTCAATTATTTATGCATTAATGATCATATCTTTGGCCTACATGCATTGTCCTTTTAATTAATGTTTTGCCTTAACTATATGTTTACAGCCTTGATGCTTCAATTGTTTTTGTTAAAATCAAATAAATTGAAATGAAGATTGTTGCTGTACATGCTTTGAGAGGTTATCAGTAAAAAAAATAAAATAGTGAAATGGGTTTGTCATATATGTTTATTTGTCCAGTTTAGACGTATTTACTTTTTGTTTATCACAAGTTTTTTGCATTAGAAATTCTGATAATTCAACGTATCATTAATGATCATATGTTTAGTCTACATGCATTGTTCGTTTAATTAAAGTTTTGCATGGTCAGATTTAATTGTTTATCAATGTTTGTTGCATATGATCAATTACAGGAGCCGGAAGAAGAAGAACGAGAAGCAACTTTCCGCTTCTGGGCTGAAACTGCAAAAGAACAGCTGCAAGAAGACATTGTGGATGTCTTTGAGAAGATGAAGAAAGACCTGCAGACTGGTCAAGACAGTAACACAGTCTGTGACAAGATTCAGCAGGAGGTGAACAAAAAATTGATCATTCGATGGACCAGCTGTGGATGAGGCTGCTTTGGGATTACGATTGGTATGGACAGTTTTGGGCTTATGATGGAGCAGATTGATCTAGTATCTAGCAGTAGTAGACTTAGAATCTAGACTAGTAGGACTGTGGTGGTGCTTTTGGGAACAAACACTATAACTATATAGATGTTAATACTTTGTAAATATATAATTAAGTCCTGGTACCTTTTAAATATGTGTATGCTAGTTATATATATGGTGCTATATATTTTGTGGATTTTGTGTGTCTCCAATCATTTCTGAGTATGAGTGTGCTGGATGCAGACCTGGTACCTGTGTAAATATGTGAGCATACATGTGTGTGTTTTGATAGGATTCACATAAGCTCCAATGGATTATATGACAGTGGTGAGCATATCTTATGGTCTGATGATTGTATGTGCATGACTCATGTCACTCTTTATTGCTTGTAATTTTTTGTTAATGACACGGAGTGTTTTGAGATCTTGCACGTTATTGGTAGTCGAGGATGACAAATTAATGCTCATTTACATCTGTGTTCTATTACTTAAACAAAGAAATCATCTTGCCATGGTCTTACTCAATGACGCCTGGGTCCAATGATGATGGGGCCCATGATTCAGTGACACGTCTCCCTTTACATGCATGAGTGAAGGGTCGGCGTAGTCTTCCACCCACCCCCACGTCTCGCCCCTTCAACGCGCCTGTCACCCCAATCTGTCGCATCAACGCTCCTGTCTCGCTCTCGTCGCATCGCTTTCCTCAACCGCGACCATGGTTTGCGCAACCCACTCCCGAACCTACTCCCTCGGCTGCACAGCCTCCCCTCCTCCTGCCGCCGCCGCCATTGATGCGCCGCCTAAACAGCAGCACCACTCGGCTAAGCAGAAGCGTGACAGCAGCGGAAGGTTGATCGCCGCCGCTGGGACCATGATCGTGCGACCGAGGAGGAGGACGACGACGGCGAGACGCACTCGCATTGAGGCAGAAGAGGCGCCCGAAGTCGAAGCCGATGCGCCATACCAAATTCCCCCACCGCTTCCACTGGACCAGGTTAGGGTTCAAAACTTATTGGGGTTGGGGTTTTCTGTGTGGTTAGGGAGATAGATTATTGTTATTTCGACCCTAGATTAATGATATGTGGTTTTGATCTGAGATAAATGTAGTGTGGTTTCGATCTGTGTGGTTTTGCATGCTAATTTAGCACTTATTGCAATCATTAGAGCACCTCCAAGAAACTAGAGAGTTGGCACTTATTGCAATCCTTATATTTATTTTGGGAGTTGGCAAACACTATTATTTGGGAAACAAAATATAAGAAACTATTGGAGATGCTCTTACTAACTATACAGTCTTAAGTGGAATCCAAGTCTACTAATGAAGCTGATTGCTGACTTTATTTCATTACTGACACTGATTTTGTTAATGAAGGCTCCTGATGTTCATCCACACGTGTTTGTGATCAGTGACAAAGTTTCACTGCATTGCACGCTTAGCCATGACAACGATGAGGAGACGGGACAATGGCCGATGGCCCACAAAAAGGAGGTATTATAAGTCTACCCGAACCTAATAAGTTTCCTAAATTTTAATTATATATATGCTAACTTGCCCCACTATGAATTTCAATTACAGATCAGGAAAAAGGCCGAGAACCTTCGTGTCCTCCTGAAGTGCAGATACTTCCACTGATTTGGATTGAAGCCAACAACAGTGATGTATTTTGGTGTAGTTGAATAACATGGACGTAATTGTACAAAGTTGGATGTATGAACTTAAGTCTCACTTGGTGACGTATGTAAGAACATAATAGCAGTAATGTTTATATATGCAGTGATCTTATATATACAGTATTGCCTGTGATGTTTTGGTTTGTTTCCAAGTGATCTTATATATACAATTATATATGCATACTACAAGTCATCATCTTCATCATCTGTGGACATGACATCATTGTTGTCATCGCCACCATCACTAAAGTATTGCAGCACTGTATCATCCTCATCATCACTCTCCTCAACATTAATAACAACTTCCTTCTTGTTTCTTATAAGCTGTTGTAAATTGCCTTCAACTATAGTCGCTTCTCCACCTTCAACAGTGTGCATAACCTCATTATCTTCACCTTCTTCCACTACATGCTCAGTGTCAGAACAATAATCGTCCTGATGCACATCATGACTGCCTTGTTCTGTTTCAACCACATCATAAATATTCCTATGTTCAAATTTCTGCACAACTTGCCAATCTGTACAATGTGGAGTTGTATCTTGCAGGTAAAATATCTTTTTTGCTTGCTCTGCCAAGATGAAAGGATCAGTCTTGTACCAAAATGACTGAACATTGATGGACTTGAAATATTTGTCATCTCGAAGGCCCACAGTCTTGCCTACTTGGTTGTACCAATCGCATTGAAATAGAACCACAGACCGACGAACTTCATAATTTGAGGGATATAGCAACTCAATAACCTCTTTAAGGACACCATAAAAAATCTATGATCTTTCTAGCATGTGAACCTGCAGTCATTACACCACTGTTTTGTGTCTGCAAGAACTTCTCACGATCCGCAGTGCTATACCGCACTCCATTAATCTTGCAACCTGCACTAATCTTAACTCGCCGAACTGGACCACATGCCAGTGCCCATAGTCCTTTGCTAACCGATTCTGGATTCTCACTGCGCTTGTTCACAAGCTGGTGGAACGAAAATACAAAATTGATCAGGTAACCATTTAATATGCCTATAAACAAAATGATGAGTGACTTACATGGGACTTAAACCACTTTGCAAATCCCTATTCGACCATTCGATCTACTTCATTTGGACGTGCACCTTGCTGCAGTAGCTCCTCCCTGTACATGCTTGTTGACACTGGTTATCTATCAAAATTAAAGGATAAATAAATATGAAAAGGGCATGAATTCAATCACCAATAAAGGTTTAGGGTTTTAATTGACAATATTCCATGAGTTTTGGTGAATTGTGATTCTGCAGGGACTAAACCAGGAAACCAGCGTTGATTGCTTCCCCTAGAAGGAAACCGACGAGAGATAACGCAACCACCACGTCAGGAAGTCTCTAGAAGACTCCAGAGGACACCAGAAGACACCAGGAGGTCGGGCACCGTGGGACCCTGCCAGGTGGGACCGACCGGTCCCACCATGAGACCGACCGGTCTCCCCCCGGGCCCGCTGGCTTCCGTCTTCTGCAAGCTTCCTCCACCGAACCCTAGGACTCATCTCCACCGTCTCTGAAGTCGGTTTGATCTAACGGCCGCGGTTGATCCCTCAGGGCTATATAAGCAGCCCCAGACCTGCGGATACATGGGTGTATGCCGAGTCTCTGAGTGATGAGTGATTGTCAACTGGAATGATGCGCATGTTCTTTGGCTTGTGTTGTGCAGGTGTCGAGCACGGATACAGTGATCAGAGGCAAGGTGAAGGTCAAGTAGAGACGTGCCGTGCCGAGGGACCGAGAGTGGCGAAGGGCGGATGTGAGGCTTGGACTGAGGGACCGGTGGCCCGAGGATCAGCTGTGGTGGCTGACAGCCTGGGACAGCGACGAGCGAAGACTTGCGGTCATGTGTTGCTTGAGTCGAGGACTTGGGGACACGTGTTGGTGGACGGGGTGCACGGGCGGTGCATCCCTTCTACAGCTTCGGTTTGGTGGTAGAGCCAGAGAAAAACCATCGGGTGGACGGTTTCCAGGTTTGGGCCTCAAAACCTAGGTGCTGAGGGTTTCCGAGTTTGGCCACAAAACTCGGGCTGAGGACGGTTTCCAGGTTTGGGCCTCAAAACTTGGGCGCTGCGGGTTTGCTGAGTTTGGGCCTCAAAACTCAGATGTCGGTGGGCTGGTTTCCCGGTTTGGGCCTCAAAACCGGGGGTTGGCTGGAAAGGCTGGTTTCCCGGTTCAGGCCACAAAACCGGGGGTGCAGAGCGGTGGCGGCACGTGGCGGCAATCGGGAGGTTGCGTCAAGGCAACACTACGAATTGTGCGAGCGTGGCCGTCAGATCCACCTACCATCGAGTTGGCCCAGAATAACCTTAGGGTTTAGCTAGTTCGCTCTGTAAGTAGTTAGGGGTAGAGTGGGAATTAGGAATAGTTAGGATTAGGATAAGTAGGGGGAGACACCCACCTCCCCATCTATCTCAGTTCATTTGCTCTTTGCTTCTAGGGTTTCCTGCTCTCCCAATCCCCTGCTGTAGCTAGCTGAGATCCGCAGAGAACAATACCTCTGTGTACTAGAGATTTTGAGGAAGTGAGGCCGTAACCTCACTGTTGTAGCGTGTGCTAGCCACACGGTTGCAGATCGATGACTTGATTCGCATTTTGGTTAGTGTTCTTCGCGTTCCTCTTTTCTCTGAGTTTTTCCCGTCGGTCGATCTCTCTCCATACTGCGTCTTTGCGAAATCCGTTTGAATCATCTTGTTCGTTTTCGAGAGGTCATTTCGACCAAAGGAATTCATCTAACTCCTCACGAACAAGTAGATCAGGTTGATTTCGTTTTCGTGGCGCTTTTTCGTTCTTGATCTTCCCTTTTCGATTTCCCGGTGATTGAATCAATTTGAGAGGATGATTTCTTGGGGATAGTCTCCTAACTACCTCGTGATCATCTTCTCCAAGTTTGGGAATGTGGGATTTTGATTTGGATCGAATTTGGAGAGATTTGTGAGAGGGGCGATCAAAATCGCCCTCTCTGTTCATCCGCGGACAGTCCGCCGTTGGACCCGCGGACAGTCCGGGGGTCGGGCTCCAGCCGAGTCCGTGGCTGCGCAGCTCGTACGGACGAGTTCTTTTTGAACCGCGGACAGTCCGCAGGTGTAGGTCGCGGACAGTCTGGGAGTACCCAGGGACACTTCAGCAGCAGTGCGTTTCTGCACTTTTGACTGGCGAACAGTCCGCCATCCCCTAGCGGACAGTCTGCAGTAGGGGCGGACAGTCCGGGACCTCAGGGCCGGACAGTCCGGGATTATGCTGAGTGTTGCGTTTCAGTGCGTTTGCTCTCCCGGCTTCCTTGCTTGGTTTCCAGATTTCTCGTTTGGCCTTGTAGTTGACCAAGGAACCTCTCTAGGTATCTTTGCTACTTGTTAGCATCGGTATTTGGAGATTTCTCGAAGTAGCCGCCTATCTACATTCGAGACTTGGTCTTTGAGGGTCGAACTTGTGCCGGAGCTTGTGGTGTTTGGTTTGCTATATCTTTGTGGTGCCTCGCTGTGATCCTAGGGATCATCTGCGGATACATGGGTGTATGTCGGGTCTCTGAGTGATGAGTGATTGTCAACTGGGATGATGCGCATGTTCTTTGGCTTGTGTTGTGCAGGTGTCGAGCACGGATGCAGTGATCGAAGGCAGGTGAAGGTCAAGCTAAGACGTGTCGTGCCGATGGACCGGGTGCGGTGAAGGATGGGCGTGCCGTGCGGCGGACGTGCCATGCTGAGGTACCGAGCGGTGAAGGGCGGACGTAAGGCTTGGACTGAGGGACCAGAGGCCCGAGGATCAGCTGTGGTGGCTGGCAGCTTGTGACGACGACAAGTGAAGAAGTGTGGTCATGTGTTGCCTGAGTCGTGGACTTGGGGACACGTGTCGGTGGACGGGGTGCACGGGAGGTGCATCCCATCTACGACGTCGGTTTGGTGGTAGAGCCAGGGAAAAACCATCGGATGGACGGTTTCCAGGTTTGGGCCTCAAAACCTGGGCGTGGACGGTTTCTGAGTTTGGCCACAAAACTCGGGCTGAGGGTTTCCGAGTTTGGCCACAAAACTCGGGCTGAGGACGGTTTCCAGGTTTGGGCCTCAAAACATGGGCGCTGAGGGTTTGCTGAGTTTGGCCTCAAAACTCAGAAGCTGGTGGGCTGGTTTCCCGGTTTGGGCCTCAAAACCGGGGGTTGCTGGAAAAGGTTGGTTTCCCGGTTTGGGCCACAAAACCGGGGGTGCAGAGTGAGGGTGGCACGTGGCGGCGATCTGGAGGTTGCGTCGAGGCAACGCTTCGAATCGAGCGGGCGTGGCCGTCGGATTCACCTACCACCGAGTTGGTCCAGAATAACCCTAGGGTTTAGCTGGTTCGCTCTGTAATTAGAATAGTGAGGGGTAGAGTAGGAATTAGACTTAGGTTAGAATTAGGATAAGTAGAGGGAGACACCCTCCTCCCTTCCTATCTCAGTCATTTGCTCTTTTGCACTTAGGGTTTCCTGCTATCCCATCCCCTGCTGTAGCTAGCTGAGATCCGCAGAGAGACTTGCCACTATGTGCTGTTGATGTTGAGGAAGTGAGACCGTAATCTCACTGTTGTGCAATTCGTGGTTGTGATTCGCGTTTTGTTCGTGTTCTTCGCGAAATCCTTTTTCTCCACGATTTTCCCATCGCTTGATCTCTTTGCTCGGTTCATCTTTTGCAAATCCATTTAAACCAAGTCGTTCTAGATCGTGAGGCACTTCTTTCCACCGAAGGAAGTCCCCTCCAACCTCATGGTCTAGGAGATCGATCGATTTTCATTTCGGGTCAAGTTTTCTCCCTTCCCCCGAAATTCTTCGATTCATCGACTTGGAGATAGGTTCGAGCCATGATCTCTTAGGGATAGCTCACTATACTCCTTTTGACTCTTCACACCAAGTTTGATCCCTAGAGGATTCGTTTTGGGTGAGATCGAGTCGAATCGGTGGACGAACAGTGCTGTTTTGGGGTGACCGGACGCTGGGCACGTGCTGACCGGACGCTGACCCAGTGCGTCCGGTCGTTGAATGTTCAGCGTGTTCATCTGTGACTTGACCGGACGCTGGCTTCAGGGTGTGACCGAACGCGCCTCCTTCACTGTTCATTTGCGTCTTTGCTACTGACCGGACGCTCTGTTCACGACCGGACGCTCCTTGGCTGTGAGTCCGGTCACGAACAGTAAGGTTCCAGAGAGGAAATTTTCAGACCGGACGCGTCCGGTGCTCACTGACCGGACGGAGGCCAGAGTCCGGTCACTGCTGTTTCGTGCTATTTCGCTCGCGGTTCGCTCGTTCGTTGACGGATTTGATTTCCGTCTTTTGCGTTGGCTTTCTAGAGTTGCGAAGTGTCCCGCTGTGCTTCTTGGAAGCATCCACCCTACATCTAGGGTCGTGGACATTAGCAAGCTCTAGGGTTTGTCTTTTGGGGTGATTCTTGGGACAGTGGCTACTAGTTTCCAAGGAAATTTTGAAGCTCCCATTCACCCCCCCCCCTCTGGTCGCTTTCTGGTTGCTTCTCGGTCCTTCAATTGGTATCGGAGCGGGTTAAGGATCTTCCACCTTAGCCGGTTCCAGATCCACGGAAGGCGACATGGATCGCGACGTGGGCAAACCGCCGTTCTTTGATGGGACGAACTATGCATATTGGAAGATACTCATGTCGGCCTATCTCCAGAGCATGGGCTCTTCTGTTTGGGAGATTTGCAACAGGGATGATTACGTTGTCTTGGCTGCTCGTGTCACTCAGCTCCAGATCAATGAGCACGAGGCCAATAGCCAGGCACGTAACGCCTTGTTCTCCTGTTTGAGCATGTCCGAGTTTGATCGCGTTTCTCATCTCCCCACGGCTCGCGAGATTTGGGCGACCCTCATGCGCTTCCATGAGGGAACCACTCAGGTCAAATCCCGCCTCTATGAGTCGCACAAGCGGGAGTATGAGAATTTTTGACATATGCCTGGCGAGAGCATAGAGAGTTTATTCGCTCGCTTTCAGGTTATTGTCAACAAGATGAGAGCGAACAAGGAGCTGTTGCCTTTTGACAATCATGAGAGGGCTTTGAAGCTTTTGCACACTCTTGATCGGTCAGTGTGGGACTCAAAGGTCCAGGCGATCATCGAATCGTCTAACTATGAGACCCTCACCTGCGACGAGCTCTTTAGTAAGCTCAAGTCTAGTGAGATTGACGCCATGTCGAGGGCTTCTTATGAGAATCCTTCTGGCCCGACTATGGCTTTGGTTTCTGGCTCTTCTAACTCCTCTGGAGGTTTTGCTCTTTCATCTCTCTTTTCTGTCACAGAGGACCAGCTTGAGTCATTAGGGGGATGACGAGCTAGCAATGCTCGCCAACCGGTTCTCGCGGTTTCACAACAACCGCATGAACCGTCGCCGCGGAGGAGGACGCTCAGGATGCTATGAGTGCGGCGACCCCGACCACTTCATCGCCAACTGCCCCAAGAAGAACAAGCATTCGGGGAAGGGCGATCATGGGCACAAGTACGACTCCGGCAAGCGCAAGGAGAAGTACGTTCCCCCAAGACACAAGCGGAGGGGCGGCTTCGACAAGGAGTACATCAAGAAGAAGTACTTGGAGAAGGCCCAGGCTGAGTAGCGTGCGTTCTTCACCATGCTCAGCGACGTCGATGGCTCGGATGACGACTCCGCTTGCTCAAGCGATGACGAGTCCGAGAAGAAGAAGAGGATCGAGGACAAGCTGAACGGACTCTGCTTCTTCGCCGACGACGACGGCTTCTGCACCATGGCGCTTGGTGATGAAGTTGATAGCAAGCTAGAGCACACCCCTCGGGACGACGACGACGACACCTCCCAGGTATCTCTCACCCACGACGAGCTTTCTGCTGAGGTTGAGAAGCTTACTGCCACGCTCCTTAGTCAGGACAAGTTGCTTAGGCGTGCCGCTAGAGAGCGCAAGGAGTTTAGGCAGAAGTGGGAGGACACGGTGAGAGAGCTTGAGTTTGCCAAGTCCACCGTGGTCGTGTTGGAGGAGGTTGAGTGTGACATGTGCACCACGCACATGACTGACCTTCTCACTTTGAGAGGTAAGTATGCTGCGTTGGTAGGAGAGTTGGATGAGCTGAAGGCTAGACCTTCTCTGTTGGGTGCGTGCAAGACTTGTCCTGTCTTGCAATCTGAGTTGGCAGAGAAGAATGCCAAGATTGTGTCTCTTGAGGAGGCCAACTCAGGTAGCACTTGTGTGTCCAAGTGCGCTTTGTGTGAGGGTTTGGAGATGGAGATTGCGAATGTCAAGCATGGCAAGATGCAAACCGAGGAGGAAAACACATACCTTCGGACCATCTTGTCATGGGTCTCTTGTAGTGAGCCATAGCTCGGGATGATGATCTCCCAATTTAAGCGAGCTGCTGGAGGTTCTGGTGTAGGTCTTGCTCAGGGTGTTGATCTTTCTGCTTTTGGGAAGATTGGAGAGTCGAGTGGTCTGAATCCTAGTGAGAAGCCCAATTCCACCACTACTCCCAAACTGACCAAGCTTCCACCTAAAGAGCCCGTCAAGCCTACCACCAAGGATGGGGTGTTTGAGGAACCTCCGAGAGCTCCACCCAAGAACCAAGTGTGGCATCCCAAACCCAACCACCTAAAGAATAAGCTGGATACAATGCCACCTATCCAGGAGGAGTTGCCACAGAAGGGCAAAGTGATCCACACCCACAGCCATGAGTACCAACAACCCCCTTTGCGTGCGGTGAGGTATCATTGTGATTTCTGTGGGAGAGATGGACACTTGAGCGAGTTCTGCTTTAGGCGCAAGAGAGAGGCGCGCCGTGCTAGGGAGATGAACAACACGGACATGTACCATCCTTTCCATGATGTACATGTGCCAAATGTTCAGAGGAGAGCACCGAGACGTGCTGCTAGGCCCAGAGGTCCAGAACCTCAAGTCCCCAGGTCTAGGCAGCAGAGAGCTCTGAGGAGAGTCGCTAGGCCTAGAGGTGTTGAGCCTCAAGTCCCTAGGCCTAGGCCTCGTAGAGAGCGTGCCCGACGGGGTCCTGACTTTGCAGGATACAGATCCCGTGGCGGAGGCTTTGTTGAGCGTTTTCCCCCACCGCGTTTTGAGTATCGCGATGGACGCTCCTCTCTTAGCGGACCACGTTTTCCTCTACGTGGTGATCGCTCCTCTCATAGACGTGCTAGGATTGGTTTTTCTGCTAACCGTTCTTTTGAGCAGCCGGCCCAACACTGGTATTCCTCCTACTTCACTAACCCCAGTGTTGGACCGTATGCTCACCCTATGTCTTTTTATTGATGTAGGTAAAACGGTTGGAGGACATTTGGTTGGTGGATTCCGGTTGCTCGAGGCACATGACCGGAAACGCCAAGTGGTTCTCCAGCCTTAGCCCTATTGCCGGAAAGGAGTACATAACCTTCGGTGACAATAGCAAAGGTAAGGTATTGTCTCGCGGGACGGTGCGAGTTAATGAGCACTTTGTGTTGCACGATGTTGCTCTTGTTTCTAACTTGCATTTTAACCTTCTTTCTGTTTCGCAACTCTTTGACGACGACTATGAGATTCGTTTTAAACCGAATCTCAGTCGTATTTTGGATCCTCAGGGCAATCTTGTGTGTTTGATTTCGCCCTTTGGAAAAGTCTTTCGTGCGAATTTCTCGGAGTCTTTTGGCACTTCTCGTTGTCTTGTGGCTGGACCTTCCTCCTCTGATCTTTGGAAGTGGCATAGGAGACTTGGACATTTGAGCTTCGACTTGCTTACAAGGCTTAGTTCACTTGGCCTAATCCGAGGATTGCCAAAGTTGCATATGGAGAAGGATCTTGTTTGCCACTCTTGTAGACACGGGAAGATGGTTGCCGCTCCCCACCATCCAGTGACTCAGGTCATGACCAAGCGCCCTGGAGAGCTTTTACACATGGACCTTGTTGGTCTGGCTCGGGTGAGCTCGGTTGGGGGGAAGTGGTATGTGCTTGTTGTTGATGATGACTTTTCGAGATATTCGTGGGTCTTCTTTTTAGCTGAGAAGACCGAGACTTTCTCCTTTGCTCGCAATCTGATTTTGCGTCTTCAGAACGAGTTCCCTTTGAACTCGATGCGAGCAATTCGGAGTGATAATGGTTCCGAATTCAAGAATTCGGATTTTGAGAAGTTTTGTAACTCTTTGGGTTAAGAGCATCAGTTTTCTTCCACCTACACACCGCCACAAAATGGTGTTGTAGAGAGGAAAAATCGGACCCTTGTTGAGATGGCCAGGACGATGCTCGATGAGCATAGGACTCCTAGACGATATTGGGCCGAAGCTATGAGCACTGCATGCTACATTTCCAATCACATTTTTCTCCGAGCTTTCTTGAAAAAGACTTCTTATGAGTTGCGTTTTGGAAAACTACCCAAGGTGAGTTATTTTCGAGTTTTTGGTTGCCATTGTTTTATACTCAAAAAGGGCAACTTGGACAAGTTTGAGTCTCGTTCTTCTGACGGTGTGTTTTTGGGTTATGGCACTCACACTCGAGCTTATCGTGTACTTAACCTTGACACTAACCGAGTCATGGAGACATCCGATGTCACCTTCGACGAGACCATGGTTTGTCCTTCTTCTCGCTTTGAGCGTGCAGGTGATCATGAGGATGGCGAGCCTCTTTTTGATGATGATGAAGAAGGTGCTGAAGGGATAGATGACCCAGCACCTCCTCCACCTGCAGTGCCGCAAAGAGCGGCTTCTACGATGACTCACGGCCCCGACACCTCTTCTTCCTGGGGGCCGTGGGATCCGCCACCCCGAGCAGTACCATTTGTACCCGGGGAGGCACCAGCTGCTGTTGAGGGGGAGGCCACTTCGGCAAGGGAGGCGCCACAACACATCCAGCGTCAGCACCCGCCTCAGCAGATGATCGGGAGCATCGACGAACGGGTTACTCGGTCCAGGTCACAGCACATCTCTCACTTCGCTCATTCTGCTTTTGTTGCTAATTTTGAGCCCCGAGATGTTGGACACGCTTTGACGGATCCGGATTGGGTCAATGCCATGCATGAGGAGTTAGAAAACTTTGAGAGAAATCGGGTTTGTGTTCTAGTCCCTCTTCCTCCTAACTGTAATCCTATTGGGACAAAATGGGTTTTCAAAAACAAGCAAGGAGAGGATGGCCACGTTGTTAGAAACAAGGCCAGGCTTGTAGCGAAGGGTTATAGTCAGAAGGAGGGGATAGACTTTGAGGAGACTTTTGCTCCTGTAGCTCGTTTGGAGGCTATTAGGATACTCTTGGCTTTTGCTACATCCAAAGGTTTTAAACTCTTTCCAATGGATGTCAAGAGTGCCTTCTTAAACGGCTACATAGAAGAGGAAGTGTATGTTGAGCAACCCCCCCGGTTTTGAAAATCCCAAGTTTCCAAACCATGTTTTTAAACTCCACAAAGCTTTATATGGTTTGAAACAAGCCCCTAGAGCCTGGTATGATAGGTTGAAAACCTTTTTGCTTGCTAAGGGTTTTAAAATGGGATGTGTAGATAAAACGCTCTTTCTCCTCAAGCAAGGCAAAGACACTCTCTTGGTCCAGATTTATGTGGATGATATCATTTTCGGTGGTTCTTCTCACGCTTTGGTTGCCAAGTTTGCAGATACTATGAGCAGGGAGTTCGAGATGAGCATGATGGGCGAGCTGACATTCTTTCTCGGGTTGCAAATTAAGCAATCCCGAGAGGGGACGTTTGTGCACCAGGGCAAGTACACCAAGGACTTGCTGAAGCGGTTCGATATGGGTGAGGCCAAGCCTCTTCCAACACCCATGTCGACGACGACTGCCCTGGATGCGGATGTGGATGGAGAAGCAGTGGACCAGAAGGAGTACCGCAGCATGATCGGGTCGCTCCTCTACCTGACGGCGACACGCCCGGACATCCAGTTCGCGGTGTGTCTGTGCGCGCGCTTTCAGGCGTCGCCGCGCACCTCTCACCGTTAGGCGGTGAAGCGGATTTTCAGGTACCTTCGTTTCACGCCTGAGTTCGGGATTTGGTATTCTGCCTCCTCCACCCTCTCCCTTTGCGGTTATTCAGATGTCGATTTTGCTGGTTGCCGTATTGAGCGCAAGTCCACTTCTGGGACTTGCCAATTTATTGGTTCTTCTCTTGTTTCGTGGTCTTCTCGCAAGCAGTCTAGTGTCACTCAGTCCACTACAGAGGCTGAATATGTTGCTGTGGCTAGCTGCTGTTCCCAGTTGCTTTGGATGATGGCCACTTTGCGTGATTTTGGTCTGAGCTTCTCTCGCATGCCTTTTCTTTGTGACAGCACGAGTGCCATTAGCGTTGCTAAGAACCCCGTGCTTCACTCGAAGACCAAACACATTGATGTGCGCTTTCATTTTCTGTGAGACCATCAGGAGAAGGGTGATATCGACCTTCGCCATGTCGATACTCATCATCAACTGGCTGATATTTTCACCAAGCCTTTAGACGAATCAACCTTTAACCGGTTGAGGGGTGAGCTTGGTGTGTGTTTCCCTTTTTAGATGGGGGAAACATTTTGGATCTTGTATATTTGACTGACTCTTTTGTCATTCTTTTCTTTTGCATTTTAGCATACGCATTTACATTCTGAGCTTCATGTTTATAATCACTAGAATGTAACTATGCTCTCTATAGTATGCTCCGATGCTTATGTTGATGCTTGTAGCTTATGCTCCTTCTGATCACTAGTACATGTTATGAGCTGAGCTATTTTGAAATGGTGAATTTGCTTAATAACTTACATTCTGAAAATGTTCACCATTGAGATATGCAACTAGCATGTGTAGGATGTGTTGAGTCCATTCATGCTTTTCATATATGCTAGGTTGCTATGTCTCTAGTTCTGAGTCTTTCACTTGCTTGGTCTGTTCATATCATGTTTAAAATTTGAACCAAGTTCTAGTGAATTGAAAAGATCGAGATGGGATTGCTTGTCAACACCTCACGGTATCGAGACTGTTTCTCATTGCACTTTGAGTTAAACTTGAGCCGTGTAGTGTATGACCGAAACCGCAGCTTTAAGCTTCTGATTGCTTCGGCATAGGCTTCGCTCGGTTGAAAAGTTAGGCAAAGACAAGCTTTCAACCTCTCGCAATCACATGCAAATGATTTAACTTGTGAAATTTCACCGCGGCAACTCCGATATAAAAATGAAATCACAAGTATATGCTTCATTCCTATGCATGATGACTGAACTTTGCTAGGGGTAGTTCACCTTGTATACATGTTTAGCACTCGTTTGGATTCCTGTCTATACATGTGTAGTGCTATTTTGATGGTGACTATCTTGTTGGCTAAAAACTGCTCATATGTTCATATTTCGTATGTGTGATCAGTTTGAGCCTTCGCTATTTGAGTGCTTAGTTTAGTCATTGGAGTTATACTGTTTAGAGCAATTTTGCACTCTTTTGAATATATGCCTGAAGCTGCTAACTTGCATTTCTGACTTCATATGCATGTTGGAAGGGGGAGTTTCTTGCCTTGATGCCTTTTCTTGATTAGCGCATTTTCAACTAAGGGGGAGAATTTCCAATCTTTGTGCTCTTCTCATGTTGAACCTAAGGGGGATTTTCCTAGTTGCTTGCACTTGTCGAGGGGGAGTTTGCTAGTTGTGTTGAGCCCTTGCCTCTGTCTTGAGGAACTAGCAAACATTTTCAGGGCATTTTGTCTTCGTTTGGTTCTCTTTTAGGTTGAAGTCATTCCAATTGGTTCGGAGCGTGCTTGGCCGAAAGGCATTGGTTTCGAACTTTCTTTACTAGTTGTGTTGAGCCTCTGTGCCTCTATCTTGAGGGACTAGAATTTTGCTTCGATTTTCATTCGGCTTCAATTGGTTTGAGCTCTTTTCTCTGGAGTTTCCAATTGGTATCTGCTAGCGGTGTTGAGCCTGTTCTACCTCTTCTTGAGGGTTAGCTTTGCTTTGCTCGGTTGCGTCGAGCCGTTGCCCATGTCTTTGGGGACCAAGTTCTTTCGCTCTTTCTACTTGACCTTCTTCGGCTTTACTATGCTTTTGGTTCATCTGGTTGAGTTTTCTTGTTCTCCTTCCTCCTTCTTTCTTATTCTTCTTTTCATTATGATTTGTGTGAGTAGTTGACAATGCACTCATCAAGGGGGAGATTGCGGATACATGGGTGTATGTCGGGTTTCTGAGTGATGAGTGATTGTCAACTGGGATGATGCGCATGTTCTTTGGCTTGTGTTGTGCAGGTGTCGAGCACGGATGCAGTGATCGAAGGCAGGTGAAGGTCAAGCTAAGACGTGCCGTGCCGATGGACCGGGTGCGGTGAAGGATGGGCGTGCCGTGCGGCGGATGTGCCATGCTAAGGTACCGAGCGGTGAAGGGCGGACGTAAGGCTTGGACTGAGGGACTAGAGGCCTGAGGATCAGCTGTGGTGGCTGGCAGCCTATGACGACGATAAGTGAAGAAGTGCGGTCATGTGTTGCCTGAGTCGTGGACTTGGGGACACGTGTCGGTGGACGGGGTGCACGGGAGGTGCATCCCAACTACGACGTCGGTTTGGTGGTAGAGCCAGGGAAAAACCATCGGGTGGACGGTTTCCAGGTTTGGGCCTCAAAACCTAGGTGCGGATGGTTTCCGAGTTTGGCCACAAAACTCGGGCTGAGGACGGTTTCCAGGTTTGGGCCTCAAAACCTGGGCGCTGAGGGTTTGCTGAGTTTGGCCTCAAAACTCAGAAGCTGGTGGGCTGGTTTCCCGGTTTGGGCCTCAAAACTGGGGGTTGCTGGAAAAGGCTGGTTTCCCGGTTTGGGCCACAAAACCGGGGGTGCAGAGCGAGGGCGGCACGTGGCGGCGATCTGGAGGTTGCGTCGAGGCAATGCTTCGAATCGAGCGGGCGTGGCCATCGGATACACCTACCACCGAGTTGGTCCAGAATAACCTTACGGTTTAGCTGGTTCACTCTGTAATTAGAATAGAGAGGGGTAGAGTAGGAAATAGACTTAAGCTAGTAGTAGGATAAGTAGTCGGGAGACACCATCCTCCCAAGGATCTCAGTCATTTGCTCTTTCGCACTTAGGGTTTCCTGCACTCCCATCCCCTGCTGTAGCTAGCTGAGATCCGCAGAGAGACTTGCCACTATGTGCTGTTGATGTTGAGGAAGTGAGACCGTAATCTCACTGTTGTGCAATTCGTGGTTGTGATTCGCGTTTTGTTCGTGTTCTTCGCGGAATCCTTTTTCTCCACGATTTTCCCATCACTTGATCTCTTTGCTCGGTTCATCTTTTGCAAATCCATTTGAACCAAGTCGTTCTAGATCGTGAGGCACTTCTTTCCACCGAAGGAATTCCCCTCCAACCTCATGGTCTAGGAGATCGATCAATTTTTGTTTCGTGTGAAGTTTTCTCCCTTCCCCCGAAATTCTTCGATTCATCGACTTGGAGATAGGTTCGATCCATGATCTCTTAGGGATAGCTCACTATACTCCTTTTGACTCTTCACACCAAGTTTGATCCCTAGAGGATTCGTTTTGGGTGAGATCAAGTCGAATCGGTGGACGAACAGTGCTGTTTCGGGGTGACCGGACGCTGGGCACGTGCTGACCGGACGCTGACCCAGTGCGTCCGGTCATTGAATGTTCAGCGTGTTCATCTGTGACTTGACCGGACGCTGGCTTCAGGGTGTGACCGGACGCGCCTCCTTCACTGTTCATTTGCGTCTTTGCTACTGACCGGACGCTCTGTTCACGACCGGACGCTCCTTGGCTGTGAGTCCGGTCACGAACAGTAAGGTTCCAGAGAGGAAATTTTCAGACCGGACGCGTCCGGTGCTCACTGACCGGACGCAGGCCAGAGTCCGGTCACTGCTGTTTCGTGCTATTTCGCTCGCGGTTCGCTCGTTCGTTGATGGATTTGATTTCTGTCTTTTGCGTTGGCTTTCTAGAGTTGCAAAGTGTCCCGCTGTGCTTCTTGGAAGCATCCACCCTACATCTAGGGTCATGGACATTAGCAAGCTCTAGGGTTTGTCTTTTGGGGTGATTCTCGGGACAGTGGCTACTAGTTTCCAAGGAAATTTTGAAGCTCCCATTCACCCCCCCCCCCTCTGGTCGCTTTCTAGTTGCTTCTCGGTCCTTCACCATTGAGATATGCAACTAGCATGTGTAGGATGTGTCAAAGTCACTTATGCTATTTATGTATGCTAGGTTGCTGTGTCTCTAGTGTTGAGTCATTCACTAGCTTGGTATGTCATATTCTATTTAAAATCTGAACCAAGTTAAGTGAATTGAAAAGATCGAGATGGGTTTGCTTGTTGGCACCTCACAGTTTCGAGACTGTTTCTCATTGCACTTTGAGTTAAACTTGAGCTGTGTAGTGTATGACCGAAACTGTTGCTTTAAGCTTCTGATTGCTTATGCTTAGGCTTCGCACAGTTGGAAAGTTAGGCAATAACAAGCATTCAACCTCTCGCAGTCACATGCTGATTTCTGGACTTGTGAAATTTCACGACTGCAACTCTGATTAATATTTGAAATCACAAGTATATGCTTCATTTTTTCAATTGATATCAGCATGATGATTGAACTGTGCTAGGGGTAGTTCACCTTGTATACATGTTTAGCACTTGTTTGACTTCCTGCTTATACATGTTTGTGCTATTTTGATGGTGAATACCTTTTTGGCTGAAAACTGCTCTTTTTGCTCTCATTTCAGATTTAGTGATCAGTTTGAGCCTTTGCTAGCATTCTGTGCATTTTCTGAGTCATCGGATCAGAACTCTGTAGAGCATCTTTGCACTCTTTTGAGTATACTCCTGAAGCTCCTAACTTGCATTTTTGACTCATATGCATTTTGGGAAGGGGAGAAATCTGCGTGTTGGCACTTTTTGATGGTGCATTTTCTGAGGGGGAGCATTGTTTCTTGATAAGTGCATTTTCAACTAAGGGGGAGAAATTGCAAATCATTACCCTCCGTTTGAACCGTGAACCGTTTGAACTAAGGGGGAGCTTTCCTGGTTGGTGTTGCACTATTCGAGGGGGAGTTTTTGCTGCTTCCTGTTGGCCGTAAGGTTTTGGTATCGAGCTTTCTTTGCTAGTTGTGTTGAGCCTCTGTGCCTCTGTCTTGAGGGACTAGCATTTGCTTCGATTTCTCGTTTGGTATTTGCTAGCGGTGTTGAGCCTGTTCTACCTCTTCTTGAGGGCTAGCTTTGCTTTGCTTGGTAGCGTCAAGCCGTTGCCCATGTCTTTGGGAAGCAAGTTGTTTTGCTCTTTCCACTTGACCTTCTTTGGCTTTGCTATGCTTTTGGGTCATTTGGTTGAGTTCTCTCTTCTCCTTCTTCCTCCTCCTCTTTCTATTATGATTTGTGTTGGTAGTTGACAATGCACTCATCAAGGGGGAGATTGCGGATACATGGGTGTATGCCGAGTCTCTGAGTGATGAGTGATTGTCAACTGGAATGATGCGCATGTTCTTTGGCTTGTGTTGTGCAGGTGTCGAGCACGGATACAGTGATCAGAGGCAAGGTGAAGGTCAAGTAGAGACGTGCCATGCCGAGGGACCGAGAGTGGCGAAGGGCGGACGTGAGGCTTGGACTGAGGGACCGGTGGCCCGAGGATCAGCTGTGGTGGCTGACAGCCTGGGACAGCGACGAGCGAAGACTTGCGGTCATGTGTTGCCTGAGTCGAGGACTTGGGGACACGTGTCGGTGGACGGGGTGCACAGGCGGTGCATCCCTTCTACAGCTTCGGTTTGGTGGTAGAGCCAGAGAAAAACCATCGGGTGGACGGTTTCCAGGTTTGGGCCTCAAAACCTGGGTGCTGAGGGTTTCCGAGTTTGGCCACAAAACTCAGGCTGAGGACGGTTTCCAGGTTTGGGCCTCAAAACCTGGGCGCTCCGGGTTTGCTGAGTTTGGGCCTCAAAACTCAGATGCTGGTGGGCTGGTTTCCCGGTTTGGGCCTCAAAACCGGGGGTTGGCTGGAAAGGCTGGTTTCCCAGTTTGGGCCACAAAACCGGGGGTGTAGAGCGGTGGCGGCACGTGGTGGCAATCGGGAGGTTGCGTCGAGGCAACGCTACGAATTGTGCGGGTGTGGCCATCGGATCCACCTACCATCGAGTTGGTCCAGAATAACCTTAGGGTTTAGCTAGTTCGCTCTGTAAGTAGTTAGGGGTAGAGTGGGAATTAGGAATAGTTAGGATTAGGATAAGTAGGGGGAGACACCCATCTCCCCATCTATCTCAGTTCATTTGCTCTTTGCTTCTAGGGTTTCCTGCTCTCCCAATCCCGTACTGTAGCTAGCTGAGATCCGCAGAGAATAATACCTCTGTGTACTGGAGATTTTGAGGAAGTGAGGCCGTAACCTCACTGTTGTAGCGTGTGGTAGCCACACGGTTGCAGATCGATGACTTGATTCGCGTTTTGGTTAGTGTTCTTCGCGTTCCTCTTTTCTCCGCGTTTTTCCCGTCGTTCGATCTCTCTCCATACTGCGTCTTTGCGAAATCCGTTTGAATCATCTTGTTCGTTTTCGAGAGGAGGTCATTTCGACCAAAGGAATTCATCTAACTCCTCACGAACAAGTAGATCGGGTTGATTTCATTTTTGTGGCGCTTTTTCGTTCTTGATCTTCCCTTTTCGATTTCCCGGTGATTCAATCGATTTGAGCGGATGATTTCTTGGGGATAGTCTCCTAACTACCTCGTGATCATCTTCTACAAGTTTGGGAACGTGGGATTTTGATTTGGATCGAATTTGGAGAGATTTGTGAGAGGGGCGATCAAAATCGCCCTCTATGTTCATCCGCGGACAGTCCGCCGTTGGACCCGCGGACAGTCCGGGGGTCGGGCTCCAGCCGAGTCCGTGGCTGCGTAGCTCGTACGGACGAGTTCTTTTTGAACCGCGGACAGTCCGCAGGTGTAGGTCGCGGACAGTCCGGGAGTACCTAGGGACACTTCAGCAGCAGTGCGTTTCTGCACTTTTGACTGGCGGACAGTCCGCCATCCCCTAGCGGACAGTCCGCAGTAGGGGCGGACAGTCCGGGACCTCAGGGTCGGACAGTCCGGGATTCTGCTGAGTGTTGCGTTTCAGTGCGTTTGCTCTCCCGACTTCCATGCTTGGTTTCCAGATTTCTCGTTTGGCCTTGTAGTTGACCAAGGAACCTCTCTAGGTATCTTTGCTACTTGTTAGCATCGGTATTTGGAGATTTCTCGAAGTAGCCATCTATCTACGTTCGAGACTTGGTCTTTGAGGGTCGAACTTGTGCCGGAGCTTGTGGTGTTTGGTTTGCTATCGCTTTGTGGTGCCTCGCTGTGATCCTAGGGATCATCCACCCTCTTCCAAGGGTCGTGGGCATCACGGTTTCGGTCGTAGCTTTCGGGGGTTGATTTTGGGACATTTGGCCAAAGTTTCGAGAGAAATTTTTGAGCTCCCATTCACCCCCCCCCCCTCTGGTCGTCTTGCTAGTGCATTCTCGGTCCTTCAAGACCCCCCTCTCCAGGCATCTCCATCTTCATTATTCATCTCCACATCAGAAACTAGGGTTTCAATTAGAAGTAGAGGTCCCTCTAGATGAATCTCTTCTAGTTCATCTAGAATTAGATCTAGTTCATCTAGTTGTAATCAAGAGCCAGCTATCAAGTAGAAGACTAGTTACCCCTCTAGTTTAGAATTAGAACCTAGTCTTATATTAGAACTAGAAGAGAGAGAGACAGAGAGAGAGAGAGAGAGAGAGGAAGAGATCAAGAAGGAGCTCCGGCCTGTCGGATCCACTTCTTCATCTTGTACCTATGGATTCAAGTTCATCATCAACTTCAGCGATTGTTTCGGTAATCAACGTCTATATTTAAGTTTGAGCTATTGTTCTTATTATTCTTAAAGATTTATGACTCTCTTTTGAGTACTTTAATTCTAGTCATTCTAGAGTTAGAGTAGTTGGATAGTGTAAGCGTGGTGCTTAGACTTGATAGCTCATATATGCCTCCTATAACGCCAGTAGTAGTGGTTGTTTGCAAGGGTGACTCTTATAGCCTTGTTGATTCTTCTATAGTCCACTTACCCGTGTGTAGGCTCGGTAGGATTATACATTTGCATAAAAGACTCATACTCTGTTTGTGACCTTTTATGGCAACTTCCCCACTAAGAATAATATAAACATATCACTCTTGAATTGGATTTAGACAGCCTTAATGATCCCCTCTATACTTCTACATTCTCCATCCTTGTTAGCTACTCAGGGGTTAGGCTTTAAGACTTATCACTATCCGTTCCTTTGGGTTCGATATTAAAACTGGGTTACTCCGGTGAAGTGCTACATCGGTAGATTTTATCTGTGCGCTTGCGGATAAAGTAGAGTGTGCGTTAATTTATACCAACAAGCATTTCTGGCGCCGTTGCCGAGGATAGAGTTTATCTCTACTCTTGGTAGCGATGTTAGTAAGTGTCAACAATGCTGTAGGAAAAAAATCGATTCGTAAGAATAATTTCAAATTTAATAAAACAGAAACTAAGTCTCAGACATACTTACTCCAAATATTCCTCTGCTTCTTCAGCATTATTTAGCACATACCAAACTAGCTTATTCATGACAGCATCTTCAATGTACTCGGTCCTATTAGCTCCAACAAGAGTAGCACCATGCTTAAAAACAGATATGTCATTAGGCAATGGCATCTCTGTACCACTATCGTCCTCCTGGTTAAATTTAGTGTCAACATCCTCCATGTACCTAGAACAAAAGGTCAATGTGTCACTTGCCATATATGCCTCAGCAATTGATCCTTCCGGCCTAGCCCTGTTCCTTACAAAATTCTTCAAAGTGCCTAATCGCCTTTCTATTGGGTACATCCATCCATACTGAACAGGTCCTCTAAGCAGTGCCTCATCGGGAAGGTGGACACACAAGTGCACCATGACATCAAAGAAGGCAGGTGGAAAGATTTTCTCAAGCTTGCATAGGATCAATGGAATTTCTCCTTTCAGTCGTTTCACAACATCTATCCTTAGATTTCTACTACATAATTCCCTAAAGAAGGTCCCCAGCTCTGCAATTGCTTCATATACATCCTTCCTCACTAGTCCTCTAAGGCCAGCAGGTATGATTCTTTGCAGGAGTATGTGGCAAGAATGTGTCTTTAGCTTACCAACCACCCTGGAACCATCTTCACTTATGTATCTTGCTAGGTTAGCAGCATATCCATCAGGAAACTTGATACCTTTGAGAAACTTGCAAAACTCAACTTTTTGATCCTTCCCCAAAACATATGGAGCAGGTGGAGCCCTGCAGATTGAGTTTCCATCCTCCTGCAAGTGCAATTCATGTCGTATGCCCATATCATACAAATCTAGCCTAGCATTTTGTGTGTCCTTGGACTTGCCTAGTATATTGAGTAATGTGCCAAGAATATTTTCACATATATTCTTCTCTATGTGCATCACGTCGAGATTATGTGGAAGTTTCAAATGTTCCCAATATGGCAATCTCCACAATGCACTTTTGCAGCTAAAAATCTTTGGACCGTCACTGCACTTCCTTTTATTTCCAGTAATCTGAGGTTACTTCCCTGGCCTGATATCTTTCACCTTCTCTAGCTCTTGTAGGACCTCCTCCACAGTAAACTTGTCAGGCTGATCTTTCTTTTCACGCTTACCATCGAAAGCCAAGCTGTTCCGCCATGCGTGTGTCATTTTAAGGTAACGACGATGTCCGATGTAGCATATCTTGTTCCTTATTCCCCGAGACAATGGATCCTTGTCACAATGAATACATGCATAATACCCTTTTGTTGTTTGCCCAGATAATGTGCCCAGTGCTGGATAATCATGTATACACCACAGCACAGCAGCGCGAAGCTTGAACTTCTTACCTGTACATGCATCTAAGGTACTGACACCCTTCCATAGCTCGAGCAGTTCTTTGATTAGGGGCTCAAGGAACAAAACAAAATCCTTTCCTGGAGATCTTGGACCTAGGATGAGTAAAGACATAAAGCAGTTTGCTGGATTTATGCATTCCCATGGTGGGAGATTCAGCGGTGTCAAAAGCACTGGCCACATATTGTACTGTGTACTCATGTTGCCAAATGGATTGAATCCGTCGGTAGCTAAGGCAAGCCTCAGGTTCCTCGGATCATTTGCAAAAGCTGGTTCCCTCCTATCAAAGTCCTTCCATGCTTCCCCATCAGCTGGATGGCTCATCACATTGGCGACTGGCTTCCTCACTTTCTTGTGCCACTGTGTTTCCTCTGAAGTTCGTTTTGAAGCATAAATTCTTTTCAACCTTGGCAAGAGTGGAAAATGCCTCAAAACCTTATGTGGAACCCTCTTCGTCCCTGTTTCGTCTTTCCATCTAGACTCCTTGCATACTGGGCACGCATCCTTTTCAGCATAATCCTTACGAAACAACACACAATTGTTCTTGCACACATGGATGTTTTCGAATGCAAGGCCCAATTCTTTAAGATATTTCTTGGCCTCATCATATGATTTTGGCAACTCACTCTGAGGGTATGCATCTGACATCAGCTTCATCATTGCGGTAAATGTTGTATTGGTGATTCGATAACGAGACTTCATATACAACATCCTCACCATAAAGGAAAATTTTGAATGGCTAGAACCCGGGCTAAGCGCCTTCTTCGCATCTTCAAGAACTCTTGCAAAACTTGGCTTTTCTCCATCAGCCTCTACGGCTGCATATAGTTCGCCTATTATTTCTGGTACTCCATGATCATCATCGTAAACATCATCGTCCCCATCCACAAGTATCCCAAAGTCATGATCATGTTCTTCGACCTCCTGATCTATACCCTCATCAATTACAACATCTGCAGGCTCCCCATGATGAATCCACCTAGTGTATGTAGGTGAAATTCCATAAATGTGTATATGGGTTTCTACTTCAGTTTGATGTAACAGCCTTTGATTATGACAATTGATGCACGGACAACGAATGTGTTCGTCTTCGGGGTATCTTTCACTAACAAATTTCATAAACTCTTCAACTCCCTTCACATATGCAGGTGTGAATTGTTTCCCATAAACCCAACTTCTATCCATCTGTTGTGACAATAAAAGAAACCTTGTATTAACTCCCTAACTATGATTGCACTAAACACACATCGAACACATGCTATATCAACCAAAATTCGAACACGAAATCAAACCTTTCCTGCGCCCGAAGCCCCTGCTTTCCCTGCGCAACGAAGGTCGGCGCTGTTCTTCAGTCCTCACGGAGGCCGATGCCCTCGATCCCAATGCCAGTTCTCCTTCGCCGCAGCGTCGTCGATGGGGGGTTTAGGTCGACGAACAGTTGCCCGATCATGGGTCTATGGCCCAGGAACTGTGATCCATTCAGTTAAAAGACTCACCATTCAATTATCATGTCGATACCTAACAAATAGAGTAACTTTCTTTTTTTTGCAAGAAAGGTCCTGTAGCCCAGTGGTAAGGATATTTCTTGCTTGATGCTAGGGCGCGAGATCAAACCTCGACCTTCGCATTTTTTTTGACAAAAAAAGGCTTTGATAAGATTAAAAAAAAATCCCTATCCTTCTCGCTTCTGGCCCGACAGATCCAGCCCATCCGGGCCTTTTTTTATTTTTTAACCTTTTTTAAAAAATATTTCAATAATAATCCCACCCAAATAAAATTTGTACATTCTAACCCTTTTGGTCGCGCCAGCCCCACTGGCGCGACCAAATAACGTTGTCGCACCACCGGGAGTGGCGTGACAAAGTCTTACACGTCGGATATCGTTTCCAACGTGGAAAACCTTGTCACGCCAATGCATGTGGCGTGACAGTAAGGTCTTGTCGCGCCACCGGGAGTGGCGTGACAGCACTGAATTTTTCAAAAAATTATAACTCTTCACTACGATGTCGGATGATGATTTTTATATGAAAATTGTAGCTCTCGATGAGATCTATAACTTTGTAGTTTTGAGTTTTTTCATTTGAGGACGTTAAGATGCTCAAAAAAATTAAATACTTTTTTCAGCACCATAATAAACGTATATAAGAGTTCGTGGTTTTTGAAAATTCATATATTTTTTTGCATGGTATCAAATAAAGATACTTTTTGAGCATATGATTTTTAAAAAAATTCATGTTTTTCATATCTTTATTTGGGTGGGATTACAATTGAAATATTTTGTTAAAAAAGGTTTAAAAAATAAAAAAAAGCTGTCATGCCTATCCTATCGTTGTTGGTCGTGCGCATTCAATACGGAGTAGCATTCAATATGGAGTACTCCGTAGACGCGTAGACGCAAGGGTTTTCTTCTCGATTTCGTCGTCGTCCCTTCGCTTCCCTTGATTTCTTCAGCGACCAAATCTATCGTCGGTGCGGTGATTTAATCTCAATCTTTTCTTTCCTTCCGGACCTTACGCTGCGTTCAATCTTCGATCCCAAGCGTCATGGCGGTGAGGCGATACCTGCTGGCTCTCCCGGACGACATGTTGGTCGAGAACGTCGGGAGCATCGCCGAGACGTCCACGCATCCGATGGAGGACATCTGCAGCCTACGAGCGACGTAAGTGCGTGACACCAGTACACCAACTATGCAACCTTCAACTCGGTGATGAACTCCATTTGTGTTTCTTGCATTTGTGTTTCTTGCAGATGCCAGGACATGTTTAGGGCGTGCAAGGATGCCTCCATCAGGAGGCGCTGGGCGCTAGAGCGAGAGGAATCCATTAGGTGGTTCCAGAACGACTGCTACCTCGCTCTTGTCGACAACCTGGCCGCTTGTTGACGTTTGTTAGTGCAAATAGAATATGAAAGATTCCGCAAGCGCACAGAACACCATTGTAGCATTTTACCGGGAGTATTCCAGGATCGTTATTTATATTTTACCACAGGGAAGCTAGGGTCAAGAATCTGATAACTCACTATCATGCATCTACTAACTCAGAGTACTAATTAGACTAAAGCAGGAGTAAATGATATATGATATAATAATGAAAGCACATCAAAGAGAAGTCATGATAAATGTAAAGATAACTATAGTGGGAGGACAACGGGAGAGATCAAGGTTCCTATGCACTTCTCTATTACTTGGGATCTTAGGTAACAAGGATGAAAAGATATAGCAGTTATAAACATTGGCACTTTGGAGCAACAGTACCTTTCCGATTCTTGAAAAAAGACTGGGAAAAAGGTAATCGGGAGAAGGCTGCCAAAAAGCTCTACGAAAACACCAATCCTAACGTGGTGGATTATAACAATCTACAAAGTTGTCACCCCAGTAGCTACCACAACTATCCGGAGGATTGGGCGCAAACTCAGGTAAACACTAGCCTAGACACCGTGTCTACACTAATGATTACTACTCTAATTACCATGAATAACTAGAGCACTCAATACGAAGAAAGATCTCATGCCAAGATATAACAATTATACTAATCATATAATAAAGCATAAAGTAAATAGAGAAGATAAATATATTAAAGCATAAGTCTTACAAAGAAAATATAGAAAGACATACCAAAACTCTGAAGACTCCTCCGGAACCGGAGCGCAGCTCCGCTCTCCCTAACTCCCGACTAAAGCTAAGCTATTACATTGTAAAATCTAAACCCAATTCTCTAGGGAGGAGAGGTTGTCCTTCGAGGGACGCCTCTACAAAGACTCCCAGATGATGTTGTTGCCTCAGGGGGGTCTGGGGTTTATTATATAGGGGATCCTGGCCTCTCCTCCACCTTGGGCAAGCGATGTGGTACTAAATCCTTCGTCATATGCACTTGGGCCTAAATGTGCCAAAACGTGTTGGAGAGGTCGGTTGGAGTGCGTCACGCGAAGGGGAGCAAACTTGGGCACTATACCAGACCGGTCGGTCCAGGAGGGAGACCGGTCGGTCTGCCCCTATGACAGGTGGGCCCCGCCTTCCATGGGTCGTCTTCTCGTGTCTTCTGGAATGTTCTAGAATCTTCCAAGTCGTATCCATCGAGGACTCTCTCGTCGGGACTCCAAATGTAGCAAATCATATGTCTGTTTTGATCATCTCGACGAGCTCTTCGCAATGGTGTGCTCTGTTTCATCACTTGAGATACTTTTATATGGTGAAATATTGATAATCCTGCAAAACAAGTGAGAGCACTAAAACTCGTGGAACTTGTTAGTTTCAAACCCTACAACTATGCTTTATGGTTCATTTCATGTCATTCTATGCATTAGTTGGTGGTATAATATTAACATTAAGGACCGTCAACAAGTTCCCCCAAGCTTACCCTTTGCTAGTCCCTTAGCAAAGCCAAACTCAACAATGGATCAGAAGTTACTGCAATATCTGTATTTCTTAACAAGCACACAAGCATTCAAACAAAAGTTCTCATTTAGATTAGAAAAGATATTATATTATTTATCATAGGCCTTAGTACTTTACTTTGAATCTTGATTAATTGAAAGATAGAACGATCAAATCAAGCACTATGTCTCTAGCTCTTTTACTTCACCATTATCCCGGAGTTTTTTATGAATTTTCAAAAAGCTTAAGAACATATGTTGTCAAATTAAACAATAGATCCAAAGAGGAAGTAAACCACACCATTGAATCGAGAAGTGCTTGTGTATGGAAAATGGAGGCGGATGCTCTTTTGAATATATCACTCTCTTCTGTTTATCAGAGACACAAGGCTATCAGGCTAATTCTACTATCGGGCACGTGCCTATTTTTTCCTGATATTCTCTTTTTTTCTCTTTTTTCGAGGTTCCGGACACTTGTCCCTTTTATTTTTCCTCGCGATCTATTTTTTTTTGAGGTTTCGGACACTTGTCCCTTTTTATTTCCTCGGATTTTTTTTCTTTTTTCTTTTTTTTCAATAGCCATATGCTTCCAAAAAACTTTTGAGAGGATAAGAATAGATGAGCATTTATGCGGAAGATGGATGAAATGTGTAACTGATCTCAATTCAATAGCATGATAACTTCTCATAGGGTCAACAAAGCTTAATTTAACTCAATGCAATTATTAGTCATATTAATATTAAGAAATCTCTAGAACTCTAGTGTTGTTTAGAACAAGATAATAGCAGCTCAGATCATCACATATCATATCTGTCAAATACCTAGACTTTGGATCAAGCATTTACTACCCATATATTTAATTTCATTTTTCAGCATCATTATTAATCAGGAGAACTCATGCTTTGAAGGCTAGGTACTTGAAAGAAATAGATAGAGCAACTATTCATCATTTCCATGTAAAAGATTAGAGAGAGAGTTCTTCTTTTATTATCAACTTTTTAAATTTAACACACTATTTATTTAATCCAACACACTATTATAAAAAAACTAAGATAGTGAATAAGACATACCTGGATTACGAAGATAACGGGGTTGGTCTTCCCCAAGCCGGTTCCCTCAGTAGCGTTGAGCCTTCATGTGCTCATATATTTTTTTCTTTTTAATTAATGGTGAGCCTTCATGTGCCCACATATTTTTGTTCTTTTCTTTTTAGGGGTGAGCCTTCATGTGCTCACATATTTTTGGTGTTTTGAATTTATTTACAGAATGAAAAACATAAGAGGATAAAGATACTTACATGGATACATGGGGTGCCTTTCCCCAAGCTGAATGTTGACGTAGTCGTTCGATCTTGTAATGTAGGAGACTGACAGTGAAAATGTGTTTCCTCTATCGGAGCTATGATTGATGTTGATGGTTGTTGAAACAGTGCTCTATTAGAGGATGAGACATCCACTTGCTTGTTAGCTTTTCTTGGTCTTTCAAATCCTGTGAAACTCAAATAGACAACAAAACTTGTGGAATAGATTAAGCGTTAGTGGTTGGCCACTTAAGCCTTAGTTGTCTAGAATTTCAGTAAGATCTCTTTCTCAATATTTTTGTATTTTATATTTTTCGATGCAAGAGAAATGCATAGGATGAATGCATGCATATTTATTTTTATTATTTTTATGCCACCACGATGAACATTTCTGTGGGTTTTTTACACACCATAGAATTACTCACAGGGGCTTCATATTTATGATGTAGTGTAACAAATGCAATTTTATTTTCCTTTCTAATGCAATGCAGAAATTAAAATGTTTGTGAATTAAATATGATGATGCAATGATTAAATATGATGATGCAATAAATAACTAAGAATTAAATATGAGAAATATACAGGAAAAATAATATGAGGATAAGTACCAATTTTTATCTTTTGGTGAAGGTTCGGATATTTGTCCGACGAACCGCTTCCCTGGTTCAGATCCAATGCTACCTTATATGACTTTGGTATTTGTACCTCTATTATTCTCATCTTTCTTATTATACTTCATTTTTTTTCTTTCTCTTTCTGTGTTCATCTTGTTTGCTTTGATATTCTTCTTTGTATTGTACCTCTAAGGTGCAGACTTTTTCTTTCATACTTTCTTGTCTGAGTCTTCACTTCGTGGTTCAGTCTTGGGTTTTTCTTCTTTCTTTTCTGGACAGTGTCGATAGCTCTTCTTCGTGATTGGCCTGTCTATTGTTGATAGTTTGTCTTCTTTGGCATTGAGAGCGGCGTCTTTCACTTCTATTCTTCTTAGGTGCTTCATTGGGCATGTAGCTGATGAAGTTGCATCGTTCCTTTTCTCCAAGAAAGTGAAAAATGGATTTCCTCTTGTAGATGATTGTACTTGTAGCATAGAGGAATGGTCTTCCTTGGATGAGGTGGACATCATCGTCTTCTTATGTCGAGGATCAAGAAGTCTGTGGGGACTTCATGACCTCTAATTCTGACTACGATCATTCCTTCTTGTTTATACCTCTTGATATGGTGTCACTCATGTTATTTGTTCGTCCAGTAGTTTGAAATGAAGCGTTAATTGTGGACGCTGGCAGCATCATGCTCAGTGTGCATGTTCTTGTAGATCTAGGACCTTCACTCTGTAGAATTTGGGAGTGACAAACTTCTCCATGTTTTGCTCAAGAGTGTGTCCTGCTCATAAAGACAAGGTAGAGATCAAGTGCATGGGCTCTATTGGTGGAAAAACACCAACATAACCAAAAGTTTTGTTCATTCCTCTCTAACCTTAGGCACATCGAACAAGATGAACTTGCTATTTATGTGTTCTATTCAATCTTAACATGAGTGATAGAATCAAAAGATGAGCATGAAGTAGCATCGAAAAAATATTTAACATATCAGATTACTTAACCCAAGGAAGGATAATCTATGCATAATGTGTTGATGATTGTGATATATCATCTTCCAAAGGTTGGATGCACAACATTTTAGCTCATTTAATTAAGATAGTGAGATTCAAGAGAGTAAAGCTAAGAGCAAAGAGTAAAGAACTGAACATGTTGAGTTGATTAGGTTGGATCAAGTGAGGTGCAACTTAAACATGTTTGGTTCTTTATGTATACGTAGACCAGAAACAAGGAGAAGCTTTTAAAGTGATGGTCACTTACCTTGAAATGTTGCTTATCATTGAAGAGTGATGGTGTCAAATCACCTTGTGGAAGCTTCTCTTGTTTAGCTGGTTGTTGTTCATGACTAGCTTGTCTTCTCTTGCCAGTCTCACAGTGGGCCAGCTGAGTCTTGTTCTCAACAGGTCCAGACAATGGAGACTTTGTCAACTATTCTCTTGATTTTTAGGCTCGGGCACTATCTCTCCATCTTGAATTCTTGCAGTGCAGTGGCTTCATCCATCATAATGTCCCCTCAATTCCTGGTAGTCGGTTCTTCCTTTGTCGGTTGAGTCAATGTCTTCTCTTGGTTTCCTTCGGCTGCTCATAAATGGTGTATTTGTTAAAGAAGCAGCGACCCTTTTGATCGAAGATCCAAAAGTGGGCGTCTCAAGGTTCGACATAGATGACAACGATCCTCCAAGAATGAGTGATGGATCATTTTTCTTCTTCTTGATTGGGGTAGTGTCTAGCGGCTTGTACTGATCAAGGTGATGAGTAGGAGATCAAAGTGTCTTGAAGCTGATTTCTCTTTCCTACCCTTGATCGTGAAGCGGATCTGGACAACAGAATTGTGTCTCCCCAAGCTGGCTTATGATGTAGGTGGATGCCCAAATTTCTTCAACAATGTGTTCATGAGTTGAAATTGTAGACCTTGTTGTTGTTGAAGTTGATCCACCTCATCCCTCAAACTAGCTCTTGTGTTGCAATGATTAGAAGTGAGGAGAACTTCCACTGCTTGTCTTCATAGTGAACCATCAACAAACTTCCTTCGGATGACTCACAGATGTTATAATGTAGTGGCATATCGTCACCCTGATATTTGTTGTTGGTGTCGGTGTTGATGTATTCGACAATTATGAGCGTAGGCATAGATTGACCCTTACGGGAGGAGTTGCATCCTACTCGTCATAAGTGTCCTGGCTTAGGCTTGGGATGGCTCAAAGCTTGGCTGCTTCGACATCACTAGTGAGTTGCCTGATGATGAGTTTTGTCTATCCACGGGTTGGGTTTTGGATCTTTAAGTTCACACCATGAACGAGCAAATCTCATCTCCTACAAAATGTTAGTGGACACATACCCGAAGGATTGTACTGAATGTGAAACATGGGTTGTTATCCTCAACTTATGTGTTATTCATCCATGCTAATGAAAAGATGATTTTAGGATTACTTTAGCATAGACTAGCATTTTATGTGTTGGCTGCATTTTAACATGGTTCAAGGCAAGATACTTGCAGTAGAAGATAAATTGAAATAAACTTTAATACTCACAGTTCTTTCATCCATGATGAATGAGCTGAGTCTTCATTATGCAGTTCACCGTATGCCATGCTTCATCTCTGATGTGAATTCATCTTAGGACTTTCCCAAAATGTATTTAGAGTTCTCTGCAGGGGTTAGATCAACAAAATATCCAATGTCTACACAAGCTAATTTTAGATCAATAATCAAACCAAACTCCGTGTCTAATTTGATTAAGGTAGACTATTTAACCTAAGCACCACGCTTAATTTAAAAAGCCTATGAAAGTACCCTAGGGAAGTACCTTCAAACCAAAATATACTAGCATAAACAAAGGTAGCATGAAAGCATAAAGAGATTTATTCAAATAGAGATGAAAGAGTATGATCACAGTGAGGATTATTTTTAATATATATATTTTAGATGTAGATGACATGAATGCATGCAAGGAACTAAACATGATGTGGATTTGATATGAGAAAATATAAACTAAATGGAGTGGATGCAAGGATGATTCAAAGTAAACATGCAGTGGAATGCAAGGAATTAAAAAGATAACTACTCATAAAGTTTAAAGTCCATGAGCAAGACTGTCTCACCTTGATCATACTTACCATGACTCACAACTGGGACTTGTGAGTGGCGCAGCGTAAATATCTGTCGCATGGGATGAGAGTTGAATTCTTGTGACGACGACCTTTCTCCAATCTACACATGGTTAGAATAAATAATATATATGTATACACAAACCTGTGAGATGGCAGGGTTCCAGGATTAATGATGGATCTTGAATGTTCAGGCACCCTGGGTTCTTCATTCTTGTGGAAGCTTGCCATAAGGTCGAAATGACATCTGATGTCCTGTCTATTCCACACTCAACAGAACAAGGGGTAATCCTACTAAAGCTAGTGGTACAATAAATTAGCAGACATCAAGATCATTATCAAAATCATTACACCATTGCTTCCTTCCCCGGCAACGGCGCCAAAAATGCTTGTGACTTTGTTAGTGCAAATAGAATATGAAAGATTCCGCAAGCGTACAGAACACCATTGTAGCATTTTAATCCGGAGTATTCCAGATCGTTATTTATATTTATATTGTACCACAGGGAAAGCTAAGTCAAGAATCTGATAACTCACTATCATGCATCTACTAACTCAGGTATAATTACTAAAGCAAGAGTAAATGATTATGAATATAATAATAAAAGCACATGTGACACCCTAGTGTCAAGCACTGCATTAGGAACCACATTAGCTACTAAAGAGCATAAGTAATGCATTGCATCATTTCATGTGCATATGAGTGCTTTTTGCCTTTTGTTTATTTATCTGGATTTTGGATTTCTATTTGACTTGATGATTAAAGTGGATTTCTTTTTGGCAAATAGTTTTATAAAATAGAGAATATTGAGTAGAGAGTGCTTTTCATGTTGATATTTTGACCTAGTTCAAAATAGTTTATCAAATAAAAATGAGGCAAGCAAAATATTTTATGTTTCAAAACTGGCTTTGTTTATGTGGAGGTTGTAAAAATGGTTTTCAGAAAAAGTGTCTTATATGAAAGTTGTAGAGAAAATTATTTTGAGCAACTTTTATATTTGGGTCAAAGCCTGGTTTGGAGTTTTTGAAACTGTTTTTGAATGGTCAAACTTTGGAAAATCCTTGGAAAAAGAAAAAGGAAACGAATTTTTTTTCGCGCCTTCACTTCCGGCCCATCTGGCCTTTTCGGCCCAGCTCCGCACCGCGCCGGCCCGCTCCCGCACCTCGCCCGCGCCGCGCGCCGCGCAGCGCCGGTCGCCGGCCGGCCTGCCGCGTGGCGCCCCGCCTCTGCTCCAAATCCGCCTCCGCCACTCCCGTTCGATCTTCGCGTGCCCGCGCAAGCAAGCAATCTCCCTCGCCACTCCCACGCCACCTCGCCTGTCGCGCCTTGCCCGCTCGCGCCGTGCTGCGCGACGTCGCGTCGCCATGGCCCCCGCCACGACCGCGCATTGCCGCCGGCCGAGCCAAACCCCCGAGCACCCTTCGCTCCTCACTCACCCTCACACCTTTCCCACGCTCCTGCTCGCTCTCTGCCGCGACCACCCCCGCAAACCCCCCTCCGTCGTTCCGCCACGTCAGAGCCTCACCGTCCGATTCCTCTCGCGCAAACCTCTCCGCCTACACCCCAGACACCCGTGCTCGCGTTAGCACCACCCCTCGAGCCTCGTCGACACCGAAGTCTGTGGAGCGCCGCCGGGTCGCCATCGGCACCGTCCGGAGCTCGCGACTGTTCTACATCGACCGAAGCTTCTCCGCTTCCCCTCTTCTCGTCGAGCATCACCACCAAGGCAAGGTGAGAACACCGACTCGCTCACGCTAACCGCACCGCTCTCACCCACCTCTTCTCCCCCAGCCGAGCGCCATGGCTGCCCGCCGAGGCCATGCCCGAGGCCAAGCTTCCTCGGAGCTTCCCGAGCCAAACGAGCCCTCCGATAGCTCCCTAGGGTTCGAGTAAGCCTATGCCTTCCCCAATTTAACCGGCGACCGCCGGAAACGGCGTAGCCGTGTGTTGCCGCCGGCGTGTGCCACCTCTCGTCGCCAGCGAGCTATGGCCACCCACTGGCCAAACAACACCACCGATAGGTTCGCCTCGTCGAGACGAGTCCATCGAGCACCACACCGCCGCCGAGACCTCATCGCCGGCGAGCAATCGCCGTCAACCCTCTCCCTTGTTCCTCTCTCTGACGGGTGGGTCCCGTTGACCAACGGACCCCGCGCGTCAGCCTCACCCGGTCCATGGACCACGTTCACGCAGGCCAGCCGGGAAGATTCAAATATTTTCCTTTTGTTTTATTTTCCAGAAATGCTTGTTATTTTTGTGTAGCTCGTTTTAAAAGTCCAAATGAAGTACTTTCAGTTTTGTTAGCTTGTTTATGAGTAGATCTATCATGGAAAAATATGAAAGTATTTTGGTGAAAGTTTTTTATACTGTTTTTATTTAATTCAGTTTGTGAGCTTTTGTTTAGATAAATAAAATAGGTGTTTTCTGGTTGAGTAATTCATGGGAAAATTTGTGTAAGTTTATTATCATGTTTTGCACCTGTGAAAATATATGAGGCACTGTTTATGTGGAAAAAGTTTCTGCTATAGTTAAAATCCTTTTTGGCTGATTTCTTAGAATAAATATTAAGGTGTTTTATATGTCGAAATAAAATGTGGGAAAAATTGTGTAGTCTCTGTATGACATGTTCAGGCTAAGAAAAATGTTAAGCATGAGCTGTTGTATGGAAGAATCTGAAGTTGCTTTACAAATGTACTTTTCTGTGTTTTCCTTTGAAATTCATGTAAGAAATAATATAATGTTTCTGTTCATGGAACTTTCTTGATAAGTATGGAATATGAAGTAGAATCTGGGAAAAATATGAAAAGAGTTTAGCACCCTTTTCCAGTAGGGTTGTAGTTCAATGGTTTTAATTTGGAATAGATTTGTTTATTTTGGGTAGGCTTGTATATTTATTCTCTGTCAGTAAATTTTCTGCAGTAAAGTGTTCATGAGTAGATGAAGCTAGGAAAATTATGAAATCTGCTGTTTGACACTTTTGTGTGAAAAGTTAGTTCAAAGTGCCTTTTGAGCAGTTTATTTGTTCTTTTTATATCTGCTGTTCTATATTTTATTTTATTTCTGGCTGAAAATTGTTCAGTGAAGTCCAGCAGGTGTTATTTGCCTTCTGGAATTTTTGTGGATTTTTCTGATTCAGAAAAATGCACTTGCAGTTCAAACCTGAATTTCTTTTGAATTTCTAAATAAGAAATAGGTAAATTAATGGATTTTGTTTTATGAAATAAATAAGTATTTACCTCAATGTCAAAAGTGGTTCAACAAGTTGGTTTTGTTGGTTTGCAAGAAATGTTACTTTTCTTACCACCGCATCTCGCACCACGTATTATTTATTTATCATTTTCAACCGCATTGCAATAGGATCGACAGTTCAGGATCAAGACCAGGAGCAGGAGACAAACGTCGAGCAGGAGATCCCGGAACTTCATCAAGCCGAGGAAGTCGACCCCGCGGCCGACACTAACCTGCCTGAGTGCCCCTCCCACGAGGCCTCAGTCTTCTCTCAAGGCAAGCCCCGGAGCATATTAAGCCTCCTATCTTTTGCAATTAAAATTACTTGAGTCCTTTTATATTGTGATGCATTAGGTTTAGGAG
This sequence comes from Coix lacryma-jobi var. lacryma-jobi, assembly GCA_009763385.1. Lineage (NCBI taxonomy): Eukaryota > Viridiplantae > Streptophyta > Magnoliopsida > Poales > Poaceae > Coix > Coix lacryma-jobi. Next base: position 104,267,799 of record CM019828.1, on the reverse strand, counting down.
TTGGATGAATCCTACTTGCTGCATTACCATTCCTTGGTTATTGATTAATATCTACCTTGTTATCCTGTTATTTATTTACACATGTAGAATTGCTTAGCTTGCTTAATAAAAGTAGTAGTTAAGAATGTTCCCGTAATACCCTGATGGGTAGTTACCGGATCACGGTTGGCTATATTTGCTATCGTGGAAAAGAACCTGAGTAGTAATGAAATACGGTCAACTGGAAGGCAAGGCACAAGTTTGGAACTTGGGGCAGTCCGTCCGTTGGATCGTGTAGGTTTGTATCGATGTTGGCCCTCGTTCATTTTTGAACGCGCCCTTTTACTTAGGGATATGTCGGTGCCGTAATCATCGACCCCAAAGCCGGTTAGAAGCTGTTCGGGCCGGTTTCGACCCGTGTCGCGCCCTCTAGTATGGAAATGCGATCTGCCGCGTGAGGCCATCGCCAGGTTCCAATTGGGCGGTCCGTGCTTGAACCGCGACGATTACCACCACGAACAAGCATCGAGCGGTTGCCCAATGCATGGACCCGACGGGGAAAGTGTGGGCTGGTATTAAAGGTCTTTCACCAGCTGGTTTGGAATTCGATTCGAGTCGCCGTCTCCCCCGGTTAGTGGGAAACTATGGCGAGCTTCACCACGATACAACTCCATGTGATGTTTTAAAGGTTCAACTAAAAATGTGGATAAGTCAACTGGATATGGTTATATTATTGTTTGTTAGACTCAAGTGTGTGCAATAGTTCAGGTGCAAACCTAGAGTAAAGAAATAGGTCTAAAAATGACAGCTCAGCAATATCATTAAATCCTCACTTATCTTAATTTGAGCTTTTCGCAACTAAAGATCCCAGATCCACCCAAAAAGGCCTTGCATACCCTTGGTGTCTTTATTTTTCAGTTGGACGGGTAAGTCTAGCTGAGTACATTCCCGTACTCAGGGTTTATCCCGTTTGTTGCAGATGGCCAGGTCTACTTTGGCTATTGTAAGCACTGCCTCTACCCGGTGGAAGGTGATGAGGAGTAGGCCCAGGGCAGGGTCGTCCAGAAGCTTCCCTTTTCTTTTGCTGGTCTGAGACTCCTAGTGGCACATTATCTAAAAAGGAAGAGTGAGTTGTGTTGAGTTGAGTTGGATTTGTCAAACAATGTTTTATTTGGACCACATGTGTGGTGGTCGTGTTTCAAACTTATTTCAGCTTCCGCACTTTTAAATTCGGTATTGTAATAACTCTGTTTTAAATTCGCACTCTGATACTTTAAATTCGGTTCCGTTTCTCTGTGATGTATCTTTGTGAATGTAATTCTTGAACAATGCGATCCTGTATGTTGTACGGTGATAGAAATCCTTCGAGATTTCCGGACTACCGGGGTTATATGGGTTCAAGTATGAGTCGAAGTCAGACGGATTTGACTAAGACGGTACTTGAGCTCTTATAATCAGGACGGTTCCGCCACAGCTGGTATCAGAGCATGGTTCAAGTTATTGCATCCGCAAAGAGCTATTTTTGAACTAAAATGGGTATTTCAAAACTATTTTCAAAACTATTTTCAATTACTAAGTGTGCCCAGTCTCGTCCTTAAGCCCTATACTAGGATTCAGGTGGTTTAACTGCTAACAGGTTCAGGGTTTTGCTTCATGCTGGATCTTTATTTGCTGGTCCATTCTCGGGAAAAGAGAATGCGTCGATCGCGAAAACATGCATAAAATGATTTTGTGAGATATGAGAGCATGACCGTCCAACCGTCGGTCTAGGTGAGAGTTCTTATACCAAGTATGTGCGAGCTCCACGCAGACACATATGAGGGTATCAATGTTTTGAGGGTGTTTTCTATGTTGGTGCATGGTGTTTAGTGTTGGCTTCTATGTATTTTGCGCATATTAGCCAATGCTCAATGTTTTTTATCATTGGGATTGCTTTGGGCTGAAATGAATCTTCTGCAGGTACGCTAACTGTGCGATCGAGTAGAACGTGTAGATAACGCATGAGAGATCGTTCTTGCCACCGACTAGAACGTTAGGACTTACGAGTCATGTTAGTGAGTGAGAACGTAAGTACGATCATGCATCATGTTTATATTCTTGCATTTACATTACCTCCCCTTAATTAAAAGTTGTCTCTTTTATATAAAAATTTGCCAACTTAATATCCGTCTCACGAGAGTTCGAAACCCTTTTGTTTCTACAGATGGCCCGGACTAAGCTGACCGCTCGCAAGGCCACCGAGGTAGAGGAGTTCCGCGTCACCGCTTGGCCACCAAGCTGACCCGGAAGACGTTCTTGTCCTACTTCGGATTGCCGACTATCCTTTGGAGGATTCTGCAGGCCGTGGGCTATGAGGAAGGACAGGAGCCCAGGTACTCATGGCAGAAGGAGATCTACGGGCAGGATTCCTTGGTCATGGTGGAATCAAAGTCAAAGCTTTGCCTGCCAAGCCCCACTGGACAGGATGGACGGAGATCACCAGAGGCACATGTGCCAAGGATGGAGCTAACAGGGCAGCATACCTAGTGCTGAAGGACATCATCATCGCCCGTTCCCCCCGACCTGGCAAGTGCGATGGCAGGAGTGTTTCCACGTGGATCACTTTTTCCATTGCGCTGGAAGCAGACTTCGGAGTCAGTCTTGACAGGGAGCCCAGAGGAGAGGTTCTACTGCGAGACGCCTGCGATGAGCGCCACCGGAGCTTTGTTAGGTGTATGTGAGAGTTTGGAGCACACTCTCGAGAGCGTGTCCTTCACCCTCACCGCCACCTACCAGAGCAAGAGGAAGCTACAGGAAGAGTTTGATGCCGAGGTAGCTCGTCTCCAGGAGAGGATTCAGCAGATCACCCTTGAGCGTGACGACGCCCGTACTACAGCAGCAGCACAGGCCACTGCCAGGACCGTTGCAGAGCAGATGTACCTGACTACCGCCCTTCAGAGGGATGAGGCCCGCACCGCGCTCGACCAGCTCAGAGAGGGAGCCCACCTCTTGATACAGCAGATCCATGGACAGCAGGCCTACATCGACCAGCTCCACGAGGCAGTACACCAGATGCATCATGCCGCACAGGAGGCCGCCGCCCCAGCCGCAGCCGAGGCCCAGGATCCCCAGGACGGAGAGGTCCTTGGTCCCGACGCCCCACCGGAGGAGGATCACGCTGACGAGCCAATGATCGACGTCGACGCAGAGGACGCCGCATCCGCCGCTGGAGACGCCTGAGCGCTAGTTTCGCTAGGAGTCGTTTTCTTTTGTATAGCTTGAGCACGCTCGCTAAGTGATGTAACACTCAAAACATGTGTTGGTTTTATGTTTAAGATGTTGGATGGCATGTATGTCTTTTTGGGACAAAGTCCAGACTTCGATCTGGCATCTTTTATGGAAATCCGTCGTTGCATGTCTAATTTCGGGCGATTATTCTTGATGTTTGTATGGAAATGAGTAATTATACTTGGTCGTGTGCTAAATTTTCGAATTATGTACAGCGCAGTATTTATTCATGATCAATGTAACATCACCTAATGATTGCTTATTAATGGGATATGCAGATGCCGGCACACACTCGCAGCCAACGCGGACAGGGGGCAGGACAGGAGGAGAATCTGCCACCTCCCCCACCGCCGCCGATGACGCCGGAAGCATTTTTCGGCCAGTTCTTGGGCAGCCAAAGGAACATGGAGGAATGCAGAGGCACATGGAGGCCACCCTCCGCAATATCGCTAACAACACTGCGCAGCAGCATCATCAACGCCAAGGCCCAGAGCCCAACCAGTACAGCTCCTACCGTGACTTCTTGGACACCCGTCCCCCGGTGTTCAAGGAAGTCACCGAACCGCTTGAGGCTGATGAATGGCTCAACTCCATCACCCAGAAGTTCCGTCTGCTTCGGCTGACGGAAGAGCTCAAGGCAGAGTATGCCGCACATGTTGGAAGGACCCGCAGGTTTGTGGTGGGCCCAGTACCGTGCATCCTTGCCTGCAAATGCACGTGTCACTTGGGATCAGTTCTCGACTGCTATGCGCAACCACTACATCCCTAGTGGTCTGATGGAAATGAAGATTGCAGAGTTCATGAGGCTGTCTCAGGGAACCAGATCTATGTCCGAGTATCTGCACAGCTTCAACAACCTAGCTCGCTATGCCCCCGACTTTGTCAACACTGAGGCCAAGAAGATCGCAAGCGTGGAATGAGTGCCGCCATGCTTTCAAAAATGGGCAACAGTCACCGCACTACCTTCAGTGACTTCGTCAGTGACTGCCTAAATCAAGAGGCCAATGACAGTAGGCTGGCGACAGAAAACCGCCCGTCGTGCGAACGAAGGAGGTTCGTCTCAACAGAGGGCCCCTTTCGGAGCACGCACCCCGTATCGCCCGCCAGTGGCTGGAGCAAGGTTCCGTCCCCCGCAGAGGAAGATCACTACCAACCGACCCCGTCCCAGTTTTCAGAAGCCCTACACTGCTCCTCTGATGCAGAACAAGAATAAGGCAGGAAGTGCAGGAGGCCCCAAGACTCCATATGTGATTGGGCCATGTTACAACTGTGGTCAGACTGGACACCTGTCACGTCAGTGCCCTCGTCCAAAGAAGCAGTACACCAGCCTCCACCTCGCGCAGGTCATGTGCATCACACCACCGTGGAGGAAGTGCCGGAAGGAGAGCCTGTCACCGCTGGTACGTTTCTTGTTAATCAATGCCCCGCAGTTGTGCTGTTTGATTCTGGAGCATCGCATTCTTTCATAAGTGAGAACTTTGTTTTGAGAAGTAATCTTGAGTTGGTAGAGTTAGATCGGGGATATCAGATAAGTTCCGCCGGAGCTGTTCTCTCCGCGCGTAAAATGGCTAAAGGAGTGGAAATGACTTTTGGGGATAAGAAGGCCATAGTGGATCCCATCGTAATCCCTGGTCTGGGTTTGGATGTGATCTTAGGTATGGGTTGGATGAAACTCTGGAAGGTCAATCTTGACGTCGCAGAGCGAGTAGTTTCTATGGTTAGTCCCCGAATGGGTCTACCTTTCGGTTTAAGTTACCCCGAAACCCCCACGAGATCGGAGTGTTGTTCAACGTCACCGCAAAACAGATAGCTGAGATCTCAGTAGTGTGTGAGTTTCCGGATGTTTTTCCTGATGAGTTGCCTGGACTACCGCCGGATAGGGATGTGGAGTTTGCTATAGAGTTAGTCCCTGGAACGGCACCCATATCTCGGAGACCGTATAGGATGCACGCTAAAGAGTTAGCAGAGCTTAAGGTTCAGTTGCAAGAGCTCTTGGATAAGGGTTTGATACGCCCTAGTTCGTCACCTTGGGGATGTCCCGCTATCTTTGTGAAGAAGAAGGATAAAACTTTGAGGATGTGTGTGGATTACAGACCGTTGAATGCAGTAACTATAAAGAACAAGTATCCCTTACCCCCTTACCCCGAATCGATGTCTTGTTTGATCAGTTATCAAAGGCGAAAGTGTTCTCCAAGATCGACCTGAGATCAGGATACCATCAGATTAAGATCAGAAGAGAAGATATACCAAAAACAGCTTTCTCTACCAGATATGGACTCTATGAGTATCTCGTTATGTCCTTTGGTTGACCAATGCACCGGCACATTTCATGTACCTGATGAATTCGGTCTTCATGCCAGAGTTAGATAAGTTCGTTGTAGTGTTCATCGATGATATCTTGGTATACTCTGAGAATGAGAAGGATCATGCTGAGCATCTACGAGTTGTTTTGACCCGGCTTCGAGAGCACAAGTTATATGCTAAGTTCAGTAAGTGTGAGTTTTGGTTAAAGAAGGTACCTTTCCTTGGTCACGTCCTTTCAGAGGAAGGATCTCTGTAGACCCTTCTAAGGTGCAAGAGGTTATGGATTGGGAAGCACCCACAAGTGTTTTTGAGGTTCGCAGCTTTTTGGGTTTGGCTGGATACTACCGTCGGTTCATTCCGGATTTTTCGAGAATAGCCAAACCTATGACCCGTTTAACGCAGAAAAACAAGAAGTTCGAATGGACTCCAGAGTGTGAAACAGCTTTTCGCACTCTGCGAACGTTGTTGACTTCCGCGCCTGTTTTGGCTCAGCCAAACTTAGAGGAACCTTTTGATGTGTTTTGTGACGCATCCAAGATTGGACTTGGATGTGTGCTCATGCAGAATGGGAGAGTTATAGCATATGCTTCGCGCCAGTTGCGACCACATGAAGAGAATTATCCCACTCATGATTTGGAATTGGCAGCCGTCGTGCATGCACTCAAGATCTGGAGGCATTACCTTATGGGAAACCTATGTCATGTGTACACTGATCATAAAAGTCTGAAATATATCTTCACCCAGCCAGAGTTGAACATGAGGCAGAGAAGATGGTTAGAGTTGATTAAGGATTACAACCTTGAAGTGCATTACCACCCCGGAAAAGCAAACGTGTAGCAGATGCCTTGAGTCGCAAGACTCATTGCAACTCCCTACAACCACTATTGGAAGATGGATTCAACCTTATGCACCCCGTTATGTTAAACAATATCACCATACAGTGCACCCTGGAAAGTGACATCATCGAAGGACAAAGGACCGATGAAGAGATCTGTCAGATCAAGAAGAGGTTGGAAACCAGTAGTTCTTTGAACTTCAGGACTGATGAACAGGAATCTTGTGGTATAACCAGAGGTTGGTTGTTCCTAAGGACACAGAGCTGAAAGAAAGAATTCTGAATGAAGCTCACAATTCAAAGTTATCTATCCATCCAGGAAGCAGTAAGATGTACCAAGATCTGAGAACAAGGTACTGGTGGTCTAGGATGAAGAAGGAAGTTGCAGCTTATGTTGCAAGGTGTGATACTTGCTGCAGGATAAAAGCTATACATCTGAGACCTGCCGGATTGTTACAGCCGTTATCTATTCCAGAATGGAAGTGGGAAGAGATTAGTATGGATTTCATCACAGGTCTTCCCACCACTCAAAGGGAAATGATTCTATCTGGGTTATCGTGGATCGGTTATCTAAAGTGGCTCACTTCATACCAGTTAAGACGACCCACCGACCGCATCAGTATGCAGACCTGTACATTCAGAATATCTTGAGGTTACATGGAGTTCCGAAAGGATTGTCTCTGATAGAGGACCCCAGTTCATAGCACGTTTTTGGGAACAGTTGCACAAGGAGCTAGGAACCAAGTTGGTAAGAAGTTCCGCTTATCACCCCCAAACCGCAGGACAAACAGAGAGAGTGAATCAGATTTTGGAAGATATCCTCAGAGCTTGTGTTTTATCTTCAGGAGAATCATGGGAGAAATGGTTACCCCTGCCGAGTTTTCGTATAACAACAGCTACCAAGAAAGTATAAAGATGGCACCTTTTGAAGTATTATACGGACGAAGATGCAGACCCCGGTAAATTGGGTTGAATCAGGAGATCGAGGATTTTATGGGTCAGATTATGTGAAAGATGCTGAAGAGATTGTGCAAAAGGTACAACAACATATCAAAGCAGCACAATCCCGACAGAAAAGTTACGCTGACACACGGAGGAGACCCTTGGAATTTCAAGTCGGAGACTATGTTTACCTCAAAGTCTCACCCATGAGGAAAGTCCAACGTTTTGGAATTAAGAAAAAGCTAGCACCTCGATATGTGGGACCGTATCAGATCGTAGCTAAAAAGGGAGAAGTGGCATATGAAGTGCAGTTACCCCCAGAGATGAGCGCAGTCTTCCCAGTGTTCCATGTGTCCCAGTTGAAGAAGTGTCTTCGAGTTCCAGAACAAGAAGAAGTTCGGATCCCAGATGTCGCAATCAGATCAGATCTGAATACTATGAACAACCTCGGGAGATAATGGACACAAGACCCGAGAAACTCGCAACCGAACAGTGAAGACTTACAAGATTCTCTGGAGCAACCACGGACCCAACGATGCGACTTGGGAAACCGAGGAGTACTTGCGAGTGAACTATCCCGCTTTTTATAAAGATTGGTACGTAACTCAAATCTCGGGACGAGATTTCTTTAAGGGGGGAAGGGCTGTGACACCCTAGTGTCAAGCACTGCATTAGGAACCACATTAGCTACTAAAGAGCATAAGTAATGCATTGCATCATTTCATGTGCATATGAGTGCTTTTTGCCTTTTGTTTTTTATCTGGATTTTGGATTTCTATTGACTTGATGATAAAGTGGATTTCTGTTTTGGCAAATAGTTTTATAAAATAGAGAATATTGAGTAGAGTGCTTTTCATGTTGATATTTTGACCTAGTTCAAAATAGTTTATCAAATAAAAATGAAGGCAAGCAAAATATTTTATGTTCTTTCAAAACTGGCTTTGTTTATGTGGAGGTTGTAAAAATGGTTTTCAGAAAAAGTGTCTTATATGAAAGTGTAGAGAAAATTATTTTGAGCAACTTTTATATTGAGTCAAAGCCTGGTTTGGAGTTTTTGAAACTGTTTTTGAATGGTCAAACTTTGGAAAATCCTTGGAAAAAAGAAAAAGGAAACAAATTTTTTTCCGCGCCTTCACTTCCAGCCCATCTGGCCTTTTCGGCCCAGCTCCGCACCGCGCCAGCCCGCTCCCGCACTCGCCCGCGCGCGCGTCGCGCAGCGCCGGTCGCCGACCGCGCCGCGCTGTACGCCGGCTGGCCTGCCGCGTGGCGCCCCGCCTCTGCTCCAAATCGCCTCCGCCACTCCCCGTTCGATCTTCGCCGGCCCTCGCCACGCCGCGACGCAGCAGGCAATCTCCTCGCTGCTCTCGCGCCGCTCGCCGCTCGCGCCGTGCTGCGCGACGTCGCGTCGCCATGGCCCCCGCCATGACCGCGCATTGCCGCCGGCCGAGCCAAAACCCGAGCACCCTTCGCTCCCTCACTCACCCGCACACACTTCCCACTCTCGCTCGCACTCTCCCCCCCCCCCACGCCACCGAGCAAGAACGAGCGCTCTGCTCGTTCTCGCCGCGACCACCCCCGCAAACCCCTTCGCCGTTCCGGCCACGTCAGAGCCTCACCGTCCGATTCCTCGCGCAAACCTCTCCGCCTACACCCCAGACACCCGGTGCTCGCGTTAGCACCACCCCCTCGAGCCTCGCCGACACCGAAGTCTGTGGAGCGCCACCGCGGTCGCCATCGGCACCGTCCGGAGCTCGCGACTGTGCTACATCGACCGAAGCTTCTCCGCTTCCCCTCTTCTCCGTCGAGCATCACCAAGCCAAGGCAAGGTGAGAACACCGACTAGCCTCAACGCTACCGCTCTCACCCACCTCTTCTTCCCCGACCGAGCGCCATGGCTGTCCGCCGAGGCCATGCCCGAGGCAAAACTTCCTCGGAGCTTCCTGAGCCAAACCGAGCCCTCCGATAGCCTCCCTAGGGTTCGAGTAAGCCTATGTCTTCCCCAATTTAACCGGCGACCGCCGGAAACGGCGTAGCCGTGTGCCGCCGCCGCCGCCGTGCGCCACCTCTCGTCGGGCGAGCTATGGCCACCCACTGGCCAAACAACACCACCGATACGCCTCGTCGAGACGGTTCGCTCGATCGAGCACCACGCAAAGTCCATCGAGACACTACACACGCCGCCAGAGACCTCATCGCCGGCGAGCAATCGCCGGTCAACCTCTTCCCCTGTTTCCTCTCTTGACGGGTGGGTCCCATTGACCAACGGACCCCGCGCATCAGCCTCACCCGGTCCATGGACCACGTTCACGCAGGCCAGCCGGGAAGATTCATTCAATATGTTTTCCTTTGTTTTATTTTCTAGAAATGCTTGTTATTATTTTGTGTAGCTCGTTTTTTAAAAGTCCAAATGAAGTACTTTCAGTTTTTTTAGCTTGTTTATGAGAGATATATCATGGAAAAAACAAAAGTATTTTGTGTGAAATTGTTTTTATTACTGTTTTTATTTAATTCAGTTTGTGAGCTTTGTTTAGATAAATGAAAATAGGTATTTCTGGTTGAGTTAATTCATGGGAAAATTTGTGTAAGTTTATTATCACGGTTTGCACCTGTGAAAATATATGAGGCACTATTTACGTGGAAAAAGTTTCCGCTATAGTTAAAAATCCTTTTTGGCTGATTTCTCAGAATAAATATTAAGGTGTTTTATATGTTGAAATAAAATGTGGCAAAAATGCGTAGTCTCTGTATGATATGTCCAGCTAAGAAAAATGTTAAGCATGATGAGCTATTGTATGAAAGAATCTGAAGTTGCTTTACAAATGTACTTTTCTGTGTTTTCTTTTGGAAATTCATGTAAGAAATAATATAATGTTTCTGTTCGTGGAACTTTCTTGATGAGTATGGAATATGAAGTAGAATCTGGGAAAAATATGAAAAGGAGTTTAGCACCCGTTTCGAGTAGGGTTGTAGTTCAATGGTTTAATTTGGAATAGATTTGTTTATTTTGGGTAGGCTTGTATATTTATCTCTGTCAGTAAATTTTCTGCAGTAAAGTGTTCACGAGTAGATGCAGCTAGGAAAATTATGAAAATCTGCTGTTTGACACTGTTTATGTGAAAAGTTAGTTCAAAGATCCTTTTGAGCAGTTTATTTGTTCTTTTTATATTTCTGTTCTATATTTATTTCTGGCTGTGAAAATTGTTCAGTAAAGTCCAGCAGGTGTTATTTGCCTTCTGGAATTTTTGTGGATTTTTTGAATTCAGAAAAATGCACTTGCAGTTCAAACCTGAATTTCTTTTGAATTTCTAAATAAGAAATAGGTAAATTAATGGATTTTGTTTTATGAAATAAATAAGTATTTACCTCAATGTCAAAAGTGGTTCAACAAGTTGGTTTTGTTGGTTTGCAAGAAATGTTACTTTTTTACCACCCATCTCACACCACGTATTATTTATTTATCATTTTCAACCGCATTGCATTGCAATAGGATCGACAGTTTAGGATCAAGACCAGGAGCAGGAGACAAACGCGAGCAGAGAGATCCCGGAACTTCATCAAACCGAGGAAGTCAACCCCGCGGCCGACACTAACCTGCCTGAGTGCCCCTCCCACGAGGCCTCAGTCTTCTCTCAAGGCAAGCCCGGAGCATATTAAGCCTCCTATCTTTTGCAATTAAAAATTTACTTGAGTCCTTTTATATTGTGATGCATTAGGTTTAGGAGTTGGAATGAATCCTACTTGCTGCATTACCATTCCTTGATTATTGATTAATATCTACCTTGATATCCTGTTATTTATTCACAATGTAGAATGGCGTAGCTTGCTTAATAAAAGTAGTAGTTAAGAATGTTCCCGTAATACCCTGATGGGTAGTTACCGGATCACGGTTGGCTATATTTGCTATCGTGGAAAAAAACCTGAGTAGTAATGAAATACGGTCAACTGGAAGGCAAGGCACAAGTTTGGAAACTTGGGGCAGTCCATCCGTTGGATCGTGTAGGTTTGTATCGTTGTTGACCCTCGTTCATTTTTGAAAGCGTCCTTTTACTTAGGGATATGTCGGTGCCGTAATCATCGACCCCAAAGCCATTTAGAAGCTGTTCGGGCCGGTTTCGACCCGTGTCGCGCCCTCTAGTATGAAAATGTGATCTGCCGCGAGAGGCCATCACCAGGTTCCAATTGGGTGGTCCGTGCTTGAACCGCGACGATTACCCCCACGAACAAGCATCGAGCGGTTGCCCAATGCATGGACCCGACGGGGAAAGTGTGGGCTGGTATTAAAGGTCTTTCACCAGCGGGTTTGGAATTCGATTCGAGTCGCCGTCTCCCCCGGTTAGTGGAAAACTATGGCGAGCCGGACTGGCGCGACCAAATAACGTTGTCGCGCCACCGGGAGTGGCGTGACAAGGTCTTACACGTCGGATATCGTTTCCAACGTGGAAAACCTTGTCACGCAATGCATGTGGTGTGACAGTAAGGTCTTGTCGCGCCACCGGGAGTGGCGTGACAGCACTGAATTTTCAAAAAATTATAACTCTTCACTACGATGTCGGATGATGATTTTATATGAAAATTGTAGCTCTCGATGAGATCTATAAATTTGTAGTTTTGAGTTTTTTCATTTAAGGACGTTAAGATGCTCAAAAAAATTAAATACTTTTTTCAGCACCATAATAAACGTATATAAGAGTTCGTGGTTTTTGAAAAATTCATATATTAAATAAAGATACTTTGAGCATATGTTTTTAAAAAAAATTCATGTTTTTCATATCTTTATTGGGTGGGATTACTTTTGAAATATGTTTTTTAAAAAGGTTAAAAAATAAAAAAAAGCTTGTCATGCCTATCCTATCGTTGTTGGTCGTGCGCATTCAATATGGAGTACTCCGTAGACGCGTAGACGCAAGGGTTTTCTTCTCGATTTTGTCGTCGTCCCTTCGCTTCCCTCGATTTCTTCGGCGACCAAATCTATCGCCGGTGCGGTGATTTAATCTCAATCTTTTCTTTCCTTCCGGACCTTACGCTGCATTCAATCTTCGATCCCAAGCGCCTTGGCGGCGAGGCGAGACCTGCTGGCTCTCCCGGACGACATGTTGGTCGAGAACGTCGGGAGCATCGCCGAGACGTCCACGCATCCGATGGAGGACATCTGCAGCCTACGAGCGACGTAAGTGCGTGACACCAGTACACCAACTATGCAACCTTCAACTCGGTGATGAACTCCATTTGTGTTTCTTGCAGATGCCAGGACATGTTTAGGGCGTGCAAGGATGCCTCCATCGGGAGGCGCTGGGCGCTAGAGCGAGAGGAATCCATTAGGTGGTTCCAGAACGACCGCTACCTCGCACTTGTCGACAACCTGGCTGCCTGTTGACGTTTGTTAGTGCAAATAGAATATGAAAGATTCCGCAAGCGCACAGAACACCATTGTAGCATTTTACCGGGAGTATTCCAGGATCGTTATTTATATTTTACCACAGGGAAGCTAGGGTCAAGAATCTGATAACTCACTATCATGCATCTACTAACTCAGAGTACTAATTAGACTAAAGCAGGAGTAAATGATATATGATATAATAATGAAAGCACATCAAAGAGAAGTCATGATAAATGTAAAGATAACTATAGTGGGAGGACAACGGGAGAGATCAAGGTTCCTATGCACTTCTCTATTACTTGGGTTCTTAGGTAACATGGATGAAAAGATATAGCAGTTATAAACATTGGCACTTTGGAGCAACAGTACCTTTCCGATTCTCGAAAAAAGACTGGGAAAGGGTAATCGGGAGAAGGCTGCCAAAAAGCTCTACGAAAACATCAATCCTAACGTGGTGGATTATAACAATCTACAAAGCTATCACCCCTGTAGCTACCACAACTATCCGGAGGATTGGGCGCAAACTCAGGTAAACACTAGCCTAGACACCGCGTCTACACTAATGATTACTACTCTAATTACCATGAATAACTAGAGCACTCAATACGAACAAAGATCCCATGCTAAACTATAACAACTATACTAATCATATAATAAAGCATAAAGTAAATAGAGAAGATAAATATATTAAAGCATAAGTCTTACAAAGAAAATATACAAAGACATACCAAAACTCTGAAGACTCCTCCGAAACCGGAGCGCAGCTCCGCTCTCCCTAACTCCCGACTAAAGCTAAGCTATTACATTGGAAAATCTAAACCTAATTCTCTAGGGAGGAGAGGTTGTCCTTCGAGGGACGCCTCTACAAAGACTCCCAGATGATGTTGTTGCCTCAGAGGGGGTCTGGGTTTATTATATAGGGGCTCCTGGCCTCCCCTCCACCTTGGGCAAGCGATGTGGTACTAAATCCTTCGTCATATGCACTTGGGCCTAAATGGGCCAAAACGTGTTGGAGAGGTCGGTTGGAGTGCGTCACGCGAAGGGGAGCAAACTTGGGCCCTATACCAGACCGGTCGGTCCAAGAGGGAGACCGGTCGGTCTGCCCCTATGACAGGTGGGCCCCGCCTTCCGTGGGTCGTCTTCTCGTGTCTTCTGGAATGTTCTAGAATCTTCCAAGTCGTATCCATCGAGGACTCTCTCGTCGGGACTCCAAATGTAGCAAATCATATGTCCGTTTTGATCGTCTCGACGAGCTCTTCGCAATGGTGTGCTCTGTTTCATCATTTGAGATACTTTTATATGGTGAAATATTGATAATCCTGCAAAACAAGTGAGAGCACTAAAACTCGTGGAACTTGATAGTTTCAAACCCTACAACTATGCTTTATGGTTCATTTCATGTCATTCTATGCATTAGTTGATGGTATAATATTGACATTAAGGACCGTCAACACCGCCGCCAACAACCCAGAGGCCTGCTTTGTCCTCGGCGTCACGTTCGTTTTCACGAAACGGTGCACGCCGCTCGGCACTCAGTGGCTCCAACGGGCGGCAGACACCGGGCACAAGGCGGCATCTTACGTTCTCGGCATCCATCACCACGGTTGCAAGGAGAAGGAAGAAGCCGAGCGCTACATTAGGCAGGTCGAGGACGAGGGCGGCGTCGTCGTCGGATGTAAGCAAGCCAGCCGCATGACCAACCGGGAGTGCGCCAGGTACCGTGCGCACGTCGTCAAGGTGGTCCATGATGTGACATGGAAAGTGGCCGGAACAGCCCCATTGGGGGCACTGCCGCCCGTAACACCGGCGGACGAGGACGGACATGGTTGCGGTGGCAGCGGATGTGGCGTGCCGGAAGGCTGGGCTAATGACTATGCCTTCTTTTGTAGCGAAGGTTGTAGGATTAGGCATGAGTACTCTGCGTTCTTTTCGCGTGTCTCTTTACCTCTTCATTAGAAGAACAAGTTTGGCAGCTAATCCGCAGCCAATGGTTTGACTATAACCTATGAAGTGCTTTTGGAAGCAGGTGAAATTGAAATGTTCCTAAGTACTAAATGAATAATCTTTGCTTTGGTCTGTGTATGCGATGGATTTACAAGTGCTTGCATTATGGATTAGTAAAAGTACTTTGTTAGGCGATTACTTTGGTTTTCTTCAGGATTTTGTGTTGTTAGGCGATTGCATGCGTGTCCTTCTGTTTTACAAATCAATCAGAGGATATAACATCAGTGATGGTGCTTGCTCAATGGTTGTGTTTAGTAGCCAGTTTTCAAGAGAACCAATAATACTCATGTTCGGGGCTTGGTTTCATATCTGCTCACTAGGTACAGATGACAAATCTCAGTCTATGGCCCAGGACCTGTGATCTAAAGAGTTAAGAGAACCACCATTCAATTATCATGTTGATACCTTACAAATAGAGTCACTTTGTTTTTTTCACAAGAAATAGTCGAGTAGCTCAGTGGTAAGGTTGTTACTCGCCTAACGGCAGGTCGCGCGATCAAAGCTCCACCAGCGCAATTTTTTTGCCAAAAATTGTCCAGCCTACTGTGTGCACCTGTGACCCAATATGAAAAAAAGTCGACCGACGGCCCACGCATCCAATATGATAAAAAGGTCAATCGGGTCGTCTGGCCCAATCATCCAACGCCGTCAAGTGGTACAAGCGGGGGCAAACTAGACACTTAACTATGACGTTAGGAAAAATGATCTGTGACCAATTCATTTCATCACTACGTGGGCCAGACGAGGCAAATTATCTATGACCATATCGAAATATAATCTGTGACGAATATTTCATCATTACAATATAGCACACCTTAATATGATCTATGACGATCCATTGATAATCGATGATGTTCCTCTCATTTTCGTCATTGAAAGTTGTCGGTGTTTCGAACCCGGGGGTATGACACCAACGAGTAATATGATCGCGTGCTCTCTTCCTGGATGGTGATGCAAGATGACACAAGGATTTATCCTGGTTCGGGCAAAGAAGGCCCTACGTTCAGCGGGAGGAGGTTCTTGTATTACTTGCACCTAAGTGCTTGTACAGGGGCGAATACAAGCTCAGTGAGCGTGGACCGGAGTCCGGACTCGTGTATGTGTGTGGACTTGTGTGTGAAAGCGTGTGCGTAACCGTGGACTCGTGTCTTGTCTCCTGCGCGCGAAGGGCCCTGGCGTCCCCTTTTATAGAACAAGAGGAGGCCAGGGTTTACACAGGATTGACATGTACAGCGCTCGATATGGCGAAGGGTAGGAACTCTGTCTTGTCGAAGTCACTGCAGCCAACGTGGGTGTTGCTGTTGAGGCGTCCTTGATGCGTGGCCTCCATCCCGGGCGCGGACGTGGAGGCGTGGCGACGTGGAAGCCGTATAGCACCCATCCCGGCATGTACAGGACACGGCGGGGTCCCTCCGGGTCTTGGGGTACCTGTCCTCCAATAGCATGAAAGCAGTCAGGACTCGAGGGGCGCAGGGCCGGCCTTCGAGGTGGCGCCTACGGGAGGCTCGAGCCCCCGCAGGTATGGGCAAGTCCCGGAATGCCCGGGCGTACAGCGGGATCCCAGGCCTCGGGGTGAAGCTCGAGCCTGCTACAGTGCGTGGTATGGCCGAACAACGCTGTACTTGTGCCTTTTTGCCCATGCTTGTGGTGAAAACGAGGTTTGACTCTGGCTCTGGTTCACTGTGGCACACGCTGTGTACCGGAGGACGTGACTGGAGTAAGAGGACGCATTAAATGCGTAGTATGGGGCTAGGACGGAGCGCCAGCCCGAGGCCTGGCTCGGAGGGCTCCGGCGAGACGGAGATTGAGCCCGCCTGAGGCCTGGCTTGGAGGGCTCGGGGAGACGGAGAACGAGCGTTCGCCCGAGGCCTGGCTTGGAGGGCTCGGTGAGCGGAGGTTGAGCTCCAGCTCGAGGCCTAAGGTGTGACGAGCCTCGAGGGATAGGCTATCGTGCTGGAGGGGCTCGAGGTCCCCGCGCGGGGTCCCGAGGAGCGGTGCACAGCTGTAGCGGGTTCGAGGGGTAGGCTACCAGGAGGCGGTCGGTAAGGTTTTGGCAAGTCTAAGCTCCCTGGCGGTGGCCTGCGTTGCAGGCTCCGAGGGGTTGGTTTCTTGGAAGGTTAGCCTAGCTGGGTTTATTAATTGGTGTTCTAGGTTTAACCTATTTGTTTGCGTTGATTGGGGGTACCCCTTTGGTGTTCCCCCGACAGTAGCCCCCGAGCCCTTGTTTGAGTGTTTGCACTCGAGCAGGGGCTCCCGACTGGGATCTCGAGGGTTAGCTAGCCGGATCTCGAGGGTTTGGTTGCTTTGATTCCGTGGGTGTCGTGCGAGCGACACCCGCGGTGTAGCCCCGAGGCCACGGGGAGTGGTTAGGACTCCCTCGTGGGCTGTTTTGTGAGTGTGAATGTTAGTTGCGTTTTTTAGGTTCGGGGGTGTCGAGCCCCCGAGTTTTTTACCCTCTTTCGTCGAGGGGTGCCAGGCTGAACCGACCGGCCGGCACTTCGAGCCGTCCGGCACGCCGGTTGCCCGGCTTGTCGTCCCGCGAGTCCTTTCGATCGGATGCGAGGGGGGATGCCTCGTACTACCACGAGCGGGCGAGTATCGAGGTTCCCGGTGAGCTGGTAACGGGGGAATCCAAGTGAGACCTCGTGCCCGTTCGATGGGGTCGACTGTAGCCCGGAGGCGATCTCATAAAGCATGGGTGCTCAGTCTGCAGGAGTGCCGGGTCCATTCGATAGGACCCGGTGGCTCGATGCCTCCCTCCGAGGGGATCTCACTGCATGTTGTGCTCCCCGCCTTGGATACACGTGAGGGGCCTCGAGGGCTTGGCCCTCGAGCGATGCTGCGAGTGGCGCCCCTTAGTGTCCCTGATTTGGGTGCTCGAAGCCGGCTGTCGAACCCTCTTCGAGGGCCAGCCTTCGCTGCTTCGAGACTTAGGGCCGGGGCCCGTTTTTACCTTCCTGAAGAAGCCTCCGTCGCTTGGAAACCTTCTGCCCGTTGGGCGCGCCTTTTTAGGCGAGGTAGTGGAGATCGTGGCGCTAGGGCGACCGACAAGAAGTCGGAGCGGCGGCCGTGGTGGCCCGGAGAAGTGGAGCGAATGCGGAGTTGCCGCGTGTACCTGTCGACCAGCTCGAGATGCGGTTAGGTGGGCACATTAAATGCGTGCGGTTACTTTTTCCGCCGTCGTGGGAAACCCCGCCCGGGGGGTTTTCCTATAAATATCGAAAGAGGGGAAGAGGAACCTTTACTTTGCCTTTGCCTTTACCGCCGCCGTAGCCTTCACGCGCCCTCTTCCTCGGGTTATCGATTGGGAATTTTTCGGCCGTCCGTCCGCTGCTCGGGTGCGCGCCGTCATCGCCATGGCTGCCCAGACACAAGCGCTGTCGGCCGAGGACTGGAGCCCGACGAAGGTGACGCAGCGCGAGATGGACTCGTTGGTGGCCCAGGGGCTTCTCCGTCCCAACCCGGAGGAGGGACCCGCGTGGTGGGCTGTCCCGTCGGCGGATCACCGGGAGCCGCACCCGCCGGAGGGTATGTGGTGAGCTTCACGCGCTACCACCGCATGGGGCTCGGTGTTCCGTCGAGCCGCTTCATGCGGGCGTTGACCCACCACTACGAGGTGGAGCTGCAACACTTCTCCCCCAACTCAATTTCGCACGCCGCCATCTTCGCCGCGGTGTGCGAGGGGTACCTGAAGATCGAGCCGCACTGGGAGATGTTCGTCCACCTCTTCCGGGGCGAGCTCTTCATCAAGGCCTTGAAGCCGAGCGGGAGGCGGCTCGTGCGCATGGGCTCCCTCACCGTCACTGCGAGGACTGGGACCTCGTCGGCCAATGTCCCCCGCGAATACCTCCGCTACAAGCTTTCCACCAACCAGGCCGGGTGGGACGACCACTGGTTCTACCTGCGGAATGAAGGTGGTCTCCTTCCGCAGTACACCGGCAGGGTCCTCACTCAGCGCCCGGAGAAGTGGACCTGGGGTGTCGCGGCGGACAGGCAACGCCACCTGGTTCCGCTGATGAAGATGCTGGTGGACGAGAAGAATCTGACCGTTCAGGCGGTCATCTGGGCGTTCCATCAGCGAAGGGTTCTTCCGCTGGCGGACCGCCCCCTTCTTATGCACGAGATGGGGCCGAAGGCCCAGCTCGAGGCGCTAAATCGGTCGAGGATGGCCGAGGAGAGGCTGCCTCGGAACGAGAGCGTCTCCCGGGTGTCGATCACGATCCAAGGGTCGTTCGTCCCCGAGGACACCAACCTAATCGCCATGGCACCCGACAAGGGGTGTCTCGACCTGGTAAGCCCCCCTCGAGCTAAGTGTCCCGAGCCTCCTCCCCCTTTCTCTTTCTCCGAACCTTGTACATTCTTCTTGTGGTGTTTTCTCGTCATGCTTCTTCTTCTTCGCAGGGGACGTTTACTTGTCGTGCGTCGAGGCCCCCGTGAGGGAGGACGCCGCGGATACCCAGGTGAGGCGCCTCTCTGCTCAGAAAGACAAGGAGAGCAAGGATGCCCGAAAGAAGAAAGAGAAAGACAAAAACTTGCGTCGCTCGGCTCGGGAGCAGAGGCTGGCGAAGGCTCGTCGTAACCGGCAGCCTGGAGATGGGTCCCCCGAGCTCAGCTCTTCGAGCTCGGAGGAGGAGAGTGATGATGAGGAGGATAGTGACGACGAGGGGATGGATGCGCGTCTGAGGCGTGCGGGGGTCGTCGACGTCCGGGCTGACCGTTCCTCTGTGCAGGAGGATGTCTTGGAGGTCCCTTGGGCGAAGAGATCGCGCGGGACGCAGCTGCAGAAGGCGGCGCCGAGCCCTGCCTCGTCGGGGGCTCAAGGCTTGTCGAGCTCCGTGCCGGACGTGCCCTACATGCGGACCAGCTCGAGATGCGGTTAGGGTGGGCACATTAAATGCGTGCGGTTACTTTTTCCGCCGTCGTGGGAAACCCCGCCCGCTGGGGTTTTCTCCTATAAATATCGAAAGAGGGGAAGAGGAACCTTTACTTTGCCTTTGCCTTTACCGCCGCCGTAGCCTTCACGCGCCCTCTTCCACGGGTTAATCGGATTGGGATTTTTTTTGGTCCGCCGTCCGCTGCTCGGGTGCGCGCCGTCATCGCCATGGCTGCCCAGACACAAGCGCTGTCGACCGAGGACTGGAGCCCGATGAAGGTGACGCAGCGCGAGATGGACTCGTTGGTGGCCCAGAGGCTTCTCCGTCCCAACCCGGAGGAGGGACCCGTGTGGTGGGCTGTCCCATCGCGAATCACACCGGGAGCCGCACCCGCCGGAGGGTATGTGGTGAGCTTCACGCGCTACCACCGCATGGGGCTCGGTGTTCCGTCGAGCCGCTTCATGCGGGCGTTGACCCCCCACTACGAGGTGGAGCTGCAACACTTCTCCCCCAACTCAATTTCGCACACGCCGTCATCTCGCCGCGGTGTGCGAGGGGTACCTGAAGATTGAGCCGCACTGGGAGATGTTCGTCCACCTCTTCCGGGGTGAGCTCTTCATCAAGGCCTTGAAGCCGAGCGGGAGGCGGCTCGTGCGCATGGGCTCCCTCACCGTCACTGCGAGGACTGGGACCTCGTCGGCCAATGTCCCCCGCGAATACCTCCGCTACAAGCTTTCCACCAACCAGGCCGGGTGGGACGACCACTGGTTCTACCTGCGGAATGAAGGTGGTCTCCTTCCGCAGTACACCGGCAGGGTCCTCACTCAGCGCCCGGAGAAGTGGACCTGGGGTGTCGCGGCGGATAGGCAACGCCACCTGGTTCCGCTGATGAAGATGCTGGTGGCCGAGAAGAATCTGACCGTTCAGGCGGTCATCTGGGCGTTCCATCAGCGAAGGGTTCTTCCGCTGGCGGACCGCCCCCTTCTTATGCACGAGATGGGGCCGAAGGTCCAGCTCGAGGCGCTAAATCGGTCGAGGATGGCCGAGGAGAGGCTGCCTCGGAACGAGGGCGTCTCCGGGTGTCGATCACAATCCAAGGGTCGTTCGTCCCCGAGGACACCAACCTAATCGCCATGGCAACCGACAAGGGGTGTCTCGACCTGGTAAGGCCCCCCTCGAGCTAAGTTGTCCCGAGCCTCCTCCCCCTTTCTCTTTCTCCGAACCTTGTTACATTCTTCTTGTGGTTTTTCTCGTCATGCTTCTTCTTCTTCGCAGGGACATTTACTTGTCGTCGTCGAGGCCCCCGATGAGGAGGACCACCGGCGGATACCCCAGTGAGGCGGGGGAGGACGCCGCGGATACCCAGGTGAGGCGCCTCTCTGCTCAGAAAGACAAGGAGAGCAAGGATGCCAGAAAGAAGAAAGAGAAAGACAAAAACTTGCGTCGCTCGGCTCAGGAGCAGAGGCTGGCGAAGGCTCGTCGTAACCGGCAGCCTGGAGATGGGTCCCCCGAGCTCAGCTCTTCGAGCTCGGAGGAGGAGAGTGATGATGAGGAGGATAGTGACGACGAGGGGATGGATGCGCGTCTGAGGCGTGCGGGGGTCGTCGACGTCCGGGCTGACCGTTCCTCTGTGCAGGAGGATGTCTTGGAGGTCCCTTGGGCGAAGAGATCGCGCGGGACGCAGCCGTAGAAGGCGGCGCCGAGCCCTGCCTCGTCGGGGGCTCAAGGCTCGTCGAGCTCCGTGCCGGACGTGCCCCCGGACGCAAGGAAGCCTCGGACCCGGGGCGCCGTCGCCGCGGCACAGAAGGAGGCCACGACCACGTCTGCCCATGCGGGGGGTCTCGAGAAGGGCCGGCCCTCGAGAAGCGGCCAACACGTCGAGAGGGACTCTGAGTCCGATCGCTGCAAGTCGCCGAGGGCGGCGTCGAGCCCGCGGAGGAGCGGGCAACATGAGGGGGCGTCGAGCCCCCGCCATGATGACCGTAGGGTGGGGAGCCGTGAGCGCTCCCGGAGCTCCTCACCGCACCGTCGTCGGGAGAAGGAGACCGACGCGGGGGGACGCGACCGCCGGCACGTGCGCCGGAGCAGGTTTCGGAGCCTGCGCAAGGAAGGGCGCTAGGAGGACCGCTCGAGGGGGACACGGTCCCCCCCCCCCGGGACAAAAGGCAGGAGGAGAGCTCCCCACTGGGGTCGGGCCACGAGACGCATCGGGCGCTTTCCCCCCGTCCAAGCCACGTGGAGACGGCTTAGGGGCGTGGCTCGAGCTATGGTGCGGGTTCGAAGCCCCTGAGCGGGTCCGGCGATTCGGGAAGAGGCCCCGCCCTCGCTGGGTGAGTAGGTCTCCTTAATTTCGTTGGTAGGGAAACTTTACTTTTTACCTTTGGTGATATGGGCTGTTTTCTGGCTTTTCAGGGAGAAGCGCCCCAGCAGAAGATGGTCCCCGCAGCGTCCAAGCGGGCCAAGACCTCGAGTTCTGCCGAGGCCCAAGCACCTCGAGGTATGGCTCTTTTCTCCACTGGGGAGGCCGCTTGGCTGGCGAAGGCTCGAGCAGCCATGGCTCGGGGAAGCCAGATGGCCGCGGATCTCGGTGAGGCCAACGCCGTCGACCACGGGGGTCGAAGCTTTTTCCTGTTTCTGACGATCGTTCTCCTTCTTCAGCAGGGACCACGGCTCCTGGCGCCGAGCCCGCCGCCACCGCGTCCGTCGCGGCACCGCACCCTCTCTTCCTCCTCCTCCTCGGGTGGCGCCTATCGAGAGGGCCACACCTCCCCCGTTGCGACGACCATCTCGGGGGAGCTCCCGAGACAAGCATGGCTCCGTTGGCGTCTGGGGCTGAAGGGTCGGCGGCCCTCGAGCCCCCGGTCGATGCGAGTCAGCCCGGGGAGAAGGGGAAGGAGGGAGAGGCGTCGGTGGAGAAGGTGCCGACGGTGGAGGAGCTCCTGGACGAGCTGGAGCGGGTGCCGCCCCGGTCGAGGGCTCAACGCTGGAGGAAGCGCTCGAGGCACTGGCCGGGGCCGACGAGACGCCGGAGGACCTGATGAGGGGGGAGAGGTTGGCGATGAGCCACCCTTCGAGCGACCCGCTACCGCTCGAGTCCCTGCCTCTACGCGAGGCCGTACCATCGCCTCGGGCGAAGCAGCAGGAGGAGACGGCGGAGGTGCGGGGAGAGCCACAGCCGGTGCCGCCGGTTGGTGGTTTGCAGCTGGCGCTGCTTGAGCCGGAGGTCGAGGGCCCGCCCAACGTCGAGCTTGATCGACCGGCGTGGCCATATCCCGACGCGCCGAGCTCCTCCCGCGCCATGATCCCCGTGGAGCGATCGGCTCAGCAGGGAACTCCGCGGGAGGCGGGGTTGATCTTCAGGGAGCTGGCCGCGCTCGTGGCGGAGGCGGAGCAGTCCTTCTCGGAGGAAGCGGAGAGGTCGCGCAGGCGGCGGCTGCCCTCGCGAAGGCGCAGGCGCAACTCCAAGAGCTCCGTGCCGAGCTGGATCGGAACGCCCAGATGGCGAGCCGGCTCAACGCCGCACAGGCGGAGGCTCGGGCGGCTCGGGACGAGGCCGCTCAGGCAAAGGAGGAGGCCACCACCGTGCTGTCCGAGGCAGAGGCGTCGAAGAAGGATGCCGCCGATGCTCAAAGTGAGGCCGCTACCGCCCGATCTGCGAGGAAGCGGCGAAGAAGGAGGCCGAGAGGGGCCCAAAGCGAAGCCGCCACCGCCCGATCCGCGGCGGAGGCGGCGAAGAAGGAGGCCGAGGAGGCCAAGAATGGTGTCGCCACCGCCCAAGCTGCAGCGGAGGCGGCGCGGCAAGAGGTGATCCGGAAGGATCTGGCCCTTGCCGATACGGGCAAGCTGGTCGAAGGCCTCAGGGCCGAAAAGCTTGACGTGCTGTCCGAGAAGCGTAGGCTCGAGCAGCGCGTCGAGGGCCTCACCAGCGACCTCGCTGTCTGGGCGCGCACTGCGATGGTAATTTTCATGCCTTGTCTTTGCCTTGATTTCGAGGTTTTTTTGTCACGCCGCGGTCTCATTCTTTCTTGCTTGTTGCATAGACGTCGAGAAGACCGCCGAGGAGCTCCGTGAGACGAATCAGACTCTCGTGGAGCAACTCCGGGGTGAGACCATGGTGGCGGAACGGGCGCGCTGCACCCTCGACCGGCTCAGCTCTATGTGGGGTGCCGACCCGGTGGCCGCGGCGGAGGGCGCGGTGGCTCGAGGCGACGCCCTGGTCGACGCCCTGTGCTTCTTCGACGTGGCCGCGCGGGACCGCGTCAGGAGCGCTCTCCACCACGGCGTAAAGCAGGCGTTTGCGGCCGTCCGCTCCGGCTTCCGCTACCCGGTCAACGTTGTTGCCAAGGGCTTCATCGAGATCGAGGGGAAGGACGAGGAGTGGAACGACCGCCGCGTCGACAAGATCTTGGAGAAGGTGGAGAGGCCGGGGGCGGCGTTCGCCAAGCTCTTCGAGGAGGACGTGCTGCCTCCTGATGCGACAGTGGTGTAGGTGGCCCCCCTCCTCCTGGCCCGGATGTCGAGGCTGAGCCCGCGGCAGAAGAGCTGGGGAGGAATTCCAGACGGATGAAGAATGAGGCCTGCGTGCCAAATTTGGGCATCGAGGCCCTTGTAAGAATTCAAATCATGACTTATGGCCCGTCGAGGTCAATATGTGTATATGACTTGTTTATTTAAAGAAGCTGTTTTCTTTTCAAATTTATTCGATCACTTCTCTTTGTCGCTAGCTCGAGCTTCAACCGGCTTGGTCCGTGTTCCTTCGATACGCGTCACGAGTTCCTCGAGGGGAGGCGTAGGTAGGGTACCGTAGCCCGGGGGCGTAGGTGGCCGTCTACGTCGACGCCCCCCGACTCTTGGAGGCTCGGGGTATTTACGGATTTAGACGCTGCTAGTATGCTCGAGGTGCGAGTCGAGACGAGGGTCGAATTTTTTGAAAAGAAAACGCGCTTTTTCCGGAGTCTGGGAACGCGCTTTTTCGGAGTCTGGGGAGGGGTTCCCCCTTCAGCCCCCGAGGGAGGCTCGACCCTGAGCAAGGCAGGGTCGAGGCTACCTTAAGTTGCTAAGTAAAATGAAAGATGGTGCACGAGTTGGCTCATTCATATTCAACGTGTTTGTACAAAGCAACAAAATGAACAAGGCCTCGAGGCCCTTAAGGGTAGAAGCGACGTAGCTGAGATATGTTCCATGCGTTGCCAGGATCCTGCCTTGACCGTCGTAGAGCTTGTACGTTCCTGGCTTGAGCACTTCAGCTACGGTGTATGGGCCCTCCCATGGAGGGGTGAGCTTGTGGCGCCCTCGATTATCCTGCAGCCGTCGAAGCACGAGGTCCCCCACCGCCAGGTCCCTCTTGCGCACGTGCTTGTCGTGGTAGCGTCGAAGTGTTTGCTGGTAGCGCGCGGAGTTGATGAGCGCCACGTCTCGGGCCTCCTCGAGTTGGTCCTTGGCGTTGGCGAGCCTTTCATCGTTGGTTTGCTCGTTGTAGGCTCGAAGTCGAGGGGAGCCGTACTCGAGGTCCGTAGGCAAGACAGCCTCGGCGCCGTAGGTTAGGAAGAACGGAGTGAACCCGGTGGCTCGACTCGGCGTAGTCCTGAGGCCCCACAGCACCGAGGGGAGCTCTGCAGCCCACCCCTTTCCAAAGTTTTTGAGGGTCTTGAACAGCCTCGGCTTCAGCCCATGGAGTATCATGCCGTTGGCGCGCTCGACCTGCCCGTTGCATTGAGGGTACGCGACCGAGGCCCAGGTCACGCGAATGTTGTTGTCGTCGCAGAAGTTGGTGAACTTTTGCCCGTGAATTGGGTGCCATTGTCGGTGATGATGACGTTAGGCACCCCAAACCGGTACATGATGTCGGCGATGAACTCGACAGCCTTCTCGGAGGTGGGGTCGCCTATGGGCTTGGCCTCGATCCACTTGGTGAATTTGTCGATGGCCACGAGCACATGCGTGTACTTTCCAGTTGTCATCTTGAGGGGCCCACGAGGTCGAGCCCCAGACGGCAAACGGCCAAGTGATGGGGATCATCTGCAGGGCGTGCGCGGGCTGGTGCGTTTGCTTGGCGTAGAACTGACACCCTTGGCAAGCTTGGACCAGGCGCTGGCGTCTCCGATGGCGGTTGGCCAGTAGAAGCCCTGTCGGAAGGCGTTCCCTACCAGGGTCCTTGGCGCTGCGTGATGGCCGCAAGCCCCCGAGTGCATGTCGTCGAGGAGCCTGCGTCCCTCCTCGAGGGGGATGCAGCGTTGAAGGATTCCTGATGGGCTTCGACGGTACAGCTCTCTTTCGTCGCCGTAGATGACGTAGGTCTTGGCCTTCGAGCGATGCGTCGGGCCTCCGTCTTATCTTCCGGTAGCACGCCTTGCGTCAGGTAGTCGAGGAAGGGCGTCCGCCAGTCGAGGGGTCGTGATGAAGAGAGGCGGGCGTATCAATCTGCATTGCCTCATCGGATGTCGAGGGGTCGTTCTCGAGGGGTGGCGTAATGGTCGAGCCCCCGCGTCTGGCTCGAGGTGTGGCGTCGGGGGCCAGCCCCGGGCCGATTTGACGGATGGCTCGAAAACGTCCCTCGAGAAGACATCTGGTGGAACCGTGCCGCGTGGACGCCAACTTTGCCAGCTCGTCTGCGGCCTCGTTGTATTTTCGAGCGATGTGGTTGAGCTCGAGGCCGTAGAACTTGTCTTCTAGCTTGCGCACTTCTCCGCAGTATGCCTCCATCTTGGGATCGATGCAGCTCGAAGCCTTCATAACCTGGTTGATGACGAGCTGCGAGTCCCCTCGAACGTCGAGGCGTCGGACCCCGAGCTCGAGGGCGATGCGCAGCCCATTGACGAGGGCCTCGTACTCGGCGACGTTGTTGGAGGCGGGGAAGTGCAAGCGTAGCAGGTAGCGCATGTGGACTCCGAGGGGTGAGATGAAGAGCAGGCCTGCGCCTGCCCCCGTCTTCATGAGGGATCCGTCGAAGTACATGGTCCAGAGCTCGGCTTGGATTTGTGCCGGCGGGAGCTGGGTGTCGGTCCATTCAGCAACGAAGTCCGCCAACGCTTGCGACTTGATGGCTTTCGCGGGGCGTAGGTGATGGCCTCCCCCATTAGCTCGGCGGACCACTTGGCGATGCGCCCCGTGGCCTCCCGATTGTTGATGATCTCACCGAGGGGGAAGGATGACACCACCGTTACGGGATGAGCGAGGAAGTAGTGCTGGAGCTTGCGCCTCGTGATGATGATGCCGTAGAGCAGCTTCTGGATGTGCGGGTACCGACCTTGGCCTCGGAGAGTACCTCACTGGTGAAGTACACCGGCCGTTGGACCGGCAACGCACGACCCTCCTCGTGCCTCTCGACGACTATGACCGCGCTGACCACCTGAGTGGTTGCGGCCACATAGAGGAGAAGGGACTCGGGGGGATCGTCACCCTGGGCTGGTCGTGGCGGCACGAGGATTGGCGCGGAAGTCAGCAACCCTTCAACTTGGTTAGGGCGTCCTCGGCTTCAAGGGTCCACGCAAAGCGTTCCGTCTTCTTCAGCAAGCGGTAGAGAGGTAGCGCCTTTTCCCTAGCCTCGAGATGAACCTACTGAGAGCAGCTAGGCAGCCTGTCACTTTCTGTACGCCCTTGAGGTCTCGAATTGGGCCATCCTCGTGACTGCTGAGATCTTTTCGGGGTTGGCCTCGATCCCCCGTTGTGAGACAATGTAGCCAAGTAGCATGCCCGGGGCACACAAAGACACATTTCTCGGGGTTGAGCTTCACATTCTTGGCCCGGAGGCACTCGAACGTGGTCTCGAGATCGCTGATGAGGTTCCCGACTTTCTTGGTTTTAACCACGATGTCATCGACGTAGGCCTCGACGGTTTTGCCTATGTGTTCGCCAAAGATATGCTGCATGCAACGTTGGTACGTTGCCCGGCGTTTCGAAGGCCGAAGGGCATTGTAACGTAGCAATACATACCAAAAGGCGTGACAAAAAGGGTAGCGAGCTCGTCGGATTCTTTCATCCTAATCTGGTGGTAGCCGGAATACGCATCGAGAAATGAAAGTACTTCACACCCGCAGTGGAATCGATAATCTGATCAATTCTAGGTAAAGGAAATGGAACTTTTGGACACGCTTTATTCAGACCAGTGTAGTCTACACACATCCACATTTTTCCATTCTTTTTCCTAACTAGTACAGGGTTAGCTAGCCACTCCGGGTGAAATACCTCCTTGATGAATCCAGCCGCCAAAAGCTTGTGCACCTCCTCGCCGATGATCCTGCGCTTCTCCTCGTCGAAGCGGCGCAGGCGTTGCTTCACCGGTCTGGACCCGGCCTGGATCTCCAAGGCGTGCTCGGCGACTCCCCTCGGTATGCCTGGCATGTCCGAGGGGCCCCACGCAAACATGTCGATGTTCGCGCGGAGAAAGTCGACGAGCACTGCTTCCTATTTAGGCTCGAGGCTGGCACTGATGGCCAGCGTCTTGCCATCGGTCGAGGTTGGGTCGACGGGTATCAGCTTGGTGTGCTCTGCCGGCTCGAAGGCGCCGGCGTGACGTTTGCTTCAGGGGCCTCTTCGGTGGCCAGGGCGCTAGGGCTTCGAGCGAGTCGAGTTGGACGTTTGCCTCCCCACGCTCGACGCACTCCACGTCGCAGTGGTACGCGTGCTCGTAGGAGGTGTCGACGGTGATGACCCCTTTGGCCCCGGCATCTTGAGCTTCAAGTACGTGTAGTTGGGGACCGCCATGAACTTAGCATAGCCGGGCCTGCCGATGATGGCGTGGTAGGTCCCTTGGAACCCGACCACCTCGAAGGTGAGCGTCTCCGGCGGAAGTTGGCCGGCGTGCCAAAGCAGACAGGCAGGTCGATGCGCCCGAGGGGGTGTGCCTTCTTCCCAGGTACGACTCCGTGGAACCCCCAACGCTGGGTCGGAGCTGGTCCCTCGAAATCCCCAGGAGGTCGAGGGTCTCGAGGTATATGATGTTGAGGCTCGAGCCCCCATCCATCAACACCTTGGAGAACCGTACGTCGATGATGACGGGGTCGACGACAAGAGGGTATGCTCCCGGATTTACGACATGATCCGGATGGTCGTCACGGTCGAACGTGATCGGCGCATCAGACCAGTCGAGCCGGGGGGGGCGTCGTGGCGGAGTGCAAAGATCTCCCGGCGCTCCTTCTTTCTCTGTTGAGCCGAGAGCCCGACGGTCGGGCCCCCGTAGATCATGAAGCAGTCGCGCACCGGGGGGAAGTCCGCGTCCCCGTCGTCGCGTCGATTGTTGTCCTTGCCCTTAGGCGCGTCTTCCTTCTTGTCGCCGAGCTTGGAGTAGAAGCCCTTCAACAGTCGGCAGTCTTTAGCTTGTGATTACGAGGCCCTTGTGATAAGGGCAGGGGTCCTCGAGCATCTGGTCGAAAACAGCCCCGTCAGGGGGGCTCGAGGTTTCTTATGGTCGAGGGCGCCCATGAGCACTTCTTCATCGTTGTCGTCGTCGGCGTCGCGCTTCGCCTTTGACCTTTGCTTTTGTTCTTCTTCTTTTTGTTGTGTTGTTGTTTCGGTTCTTGGCGTCGTTGCCCTTGTTCGAGCCCTCCGGCGCGGTCACCGCCTTACCTTTGTCCGTGGAGCGGCCAAAGAAGGCCCCCACTGCCTCGTCACCTGAGGCAAAGCTGGTGACACGATCCATCAGGTCCTCGACGTCCGGGGACGGTAGCGCCCTAGCTCATGAATAGCTCTTGGCACGTCTGCCCGCGAGGAACGCTGAGATGACGTCCTCATCAGGCACATGGGGGAGCTCGAGACGCTGCTTCGAGAATCGCCGAGCAAAGTCATGGAGGGGCTCATCCGCTGCCTGCCTACAACGCCGTAGATCCCAGGGGTTGCCTGGGCGCACGCAAGTCCCCTTGAAATTCCCGTCGACGACCCTGACTAGGTCGGCCCAGTCATGGATCCGATCCGGCGGGAGCCCCTCGAGCCACCGACGGGCAGTGTCCGAGAGGTAAAGTGGGAGTTGGCGTATGATCACACGGTCGTCGCTCTTCGCTCCACCCAGTTGACAGCCTAGGCAGAAGTCCGAGAGCCAGAGCTTGGGCTCGACCTCCCCGTCATACTTCACGATGTTGGTCGGTGGTCGGAAGCGGTCGGGGAGGGTTGAGCTGCGGATGGCCCGGCTGAAGACTCTGGGGCTCGAGGGCTTGCTGGTCCTCGTCGCTGTTGTAGCGCCCCCCTCGATGGGCGCTATAGCCACGCTCTTGGGCCCCCTTGTCCTTGCACCGGCGGTTGATGTCATTGCGGGCATCATTGGGGTCTCGAGGTGGCCGGTTGTCGACGATCCGTTCCCCGACTGGCCTAGCATGAGAGGCGTCCGGTTGGTGGACGGACGTCTCGCGCTCGTTGCAGGGCGTGTCTGCTGGTTTCCCCGAGGCCGCCCCGCGCCGTCGCGAGGCTGAGCTCTCGGCCTGCTGCACAGCGGCTGTCTCGAGGAGGTTCTTCATTTCCCCAAGCATGCGCCTGGCGTCAGGGTTGGAGACGGCGGGTAGATCACAGAGCAGCATTGCCGCCGCCACCACATTCTGCCCGGCTCGTGGGAAACGCACCTCGGGGCGTGCTGGTGCCCCGTCCTCGAGGATCTGCCGGTGGACCTCTCGAGCGCGGCCACGAACACTGGCACCTCGAGGCTAGGCTGGTTCCTGTGCTATAGTTTTCTCGAGTTGCAGCGCCAGGCGCTGTCGTTCCTCCTCAGCCTTGGCGACGGCCTCCCGCAGCTACGCGAGCTACGCCGCCCGGTCGTGGCTGTGCTGAGATGGTGCAGCCCGTGTCGGGGGTTCGTTCCTCCCTTGAACGCATGATCCTCCTGCCGCAGCCACGTTTCCGGGCTCTTCGACGTCGTGAGAGGCCGCGGTCGACGTGCGCGGGGTAGACGATCTCCAGGTCGGTGGTGGCTCGTAGGAGTACGCCCGGACGCTCCTCCCGCTCTGCGGCCGCCCGGTCCTGACGGCGCTCGTCGAGGTGGTGGGCGTAAACAGCCGCGGAGTTGTTGAGGCCAAACGGGAACCGCTGGCGTCGAGCGCGGTACACCCCGTGCGGGAGGAGGCCAGGTGGTGTCGACGGAGCACGGCTCGGGGGCCTCTAGCCAGGCTCCCGGTCCGTGCGCGTGACGAACGCGAACTCGCTGGGGGAGTGCGCACGCGCCCTGGAAGTCTCCGGCCGCGCGCCGGGCAAGCTTCCCCTTGGGGACTCTGCGCCGGCCGCGGGAAAGTGGGTGTACGCCGCGGGCACCGCCTGTTCCTGGCGACGATGGTGATGACGGCGCCGCTCATGAGGTGGCGATGCGTGGTGGTGCGGGCGATGCACCACGCTCCCCGCGCGGGGTGGCGTGGCACGCCCTCCGCTCGGGCTCTCCGTGGAGAGCAGGGTCAGCTCGTTGCCGCTGCCGGTGGCCAGGAACTCGAGGCTCCCGAACCAGACCACGGCACCAGCCGAGAACGAAGGAGGGCATGAAGCCATCCAGAAAACAACGAGAAATCGACTCCGACACGCGAAGGCCCCTACCTGGCGCGCCAACTGTCGGTGTTTCGAACCCGGGGGTATGACACCAACGAGTAATATGATCGCGTGCTCTCTTTCTGGATGGTGATGCAAGATGACACAAGGATTTATCCTGGTTCGGGCAAAGAAGGCCCTACGTCCAGCGGGGGAGGAGGTTCTTGTATTACTTGCACCTAAGTGCTTGTACAGGGGCGAATACAAGCTCAGTGAGCGTGGACCGGAGTCCGGACTCGTGTATGTGTGTGTGGACTTGTGTGTGAAAGCGTGTGCGTAACCGTGGACTCGTGTCTTGTCTCCTGCGCGCGAAGGGCCCTGGCGTCCCCTTTTATAGAACAAGAGGAGGCCAGGGTTTACACAGGATTGACATGTACAGCGCTCGATATGGCGAAGGGTAGGAACTCTGTCTTGTCGAAGTCACTGCAGCCAACGTGGGTGTTGCTGTTGAGGCGTCCTTGATGCGTGGCCTCCATCCCGGGCGCGGACGTGGAGGCGTGGCGACGTGGAAGCCGTATAGCACCCATCCCGGCATGTACAGGACACGGCGGGGTCCCTCCGGGTCTTGGGGTACCTGTCCTCCAATAGCATGAAAGCAGTCAGGACTCGAGGGGCGCAGGGCCGGCCTCGAGGTGGCGCCTACGGGAGGCTCGAGCCCCCGCAGGTATGGGCAAGTCCCGGAATGCCCGGGCGTACAGCGGGATCCCAGGCCTCGGGGTGAAGCTCGAGCCTGCTACAGTGCGTGGTATGGCCGAACAACGCTGTACTTGTGCCTTTTTGCCCATGCTTGTGGTGAAAACAAGGTTTGACTCTGGCTCTGGTTCACTGTGGCACACGCTGTGTACCGGAGGATGTGACCGGAGTAAGAGGACGCATTAAATGCGCAGTATGGGGCTAGGACGGAGCGCCAGCCCGAGGCCTGGCTCGGAGGGCTCGGGCGAGACGGAGATTGAGCCCCCGCCTGAGGCCTGGCTTGGAGGGCTCGGGCGAGACGGAGAACGAGCGTTCGCCCAAGGCCTGGCTTGGAGGGCTCGGGTGAGCGGAGGTTGAGATCCAGCTAGAGGCCTAGGGTGTGACGAGCCTCGAGGGATAGGCTATCGTGTTGGAGGGGCTCGAGGTCCTCGCGCAGGGTTCCGAGGAGCGGTGCACAGCTGTAGCGGGTTCGAGGGGTAGGCTACTAGGAGGCGATCGGTACGATTTTGGCAAGTCTAAGCTCCCTGGCGGTGGGCCTGCGTTGCAAGCTCCGAGGGGTTGGTTTCTTGGAAGGTTAGCCTAGCTGGGTTTATTAATTGGTGTTCTAGGTTTAACCTATTTGTTTGCGTTGATTGGGGGTACCCCTTTGGTGTTCCCCCGACAAAAGTGAAGCCAAAACATCGTCACTTGTACCTTGTGATGAAAACAAAAATTTCGTCATTGAAAGGTATCATTCAGTGACGAAACTTACCAGCGTCCCTAGCAAATCGTCACTGATGATCATATTTCTAGTAGTGATACTGATCACTCTGCTCTAAAATATCTCTTCACTAAGAAAGATGCTAAGCCAAGGTTGATCCGCTGGATCCTTCTCCTTCAAGAATTTGACCTGGAAATAAGAGACAAGAAAGGAGTAGAGAATTCAGTAGCCGATCACTTGTCCAGACTACAAGTCAATAATTTGGACAATCTCCCAATAAATGACTTCCTTCGCTATGATACCCTTTTAAAAGTCACGTATACCAACCCTTGGTATGCAAACATCGTGAATTTTATAGTCACCGGCTATGTCCCACCGGGGGAGAATAAAAAGAAACTACTATATCAAAGCAGAACGCACCTATGGGATGAACCATATCTCTATAAGGTCTGTGCAGATGGACTCTTGAGAAAATGTGTCCCCATAGAAGAAGCAACAAAAATCATAGATAGATGTCACTCCGCCGAATATGGAGGACACTATGGAGCTTTTTGGACACATGCTAAAATATGGCAAAGTGGTTTTTATTGGCCATCCATGTACGAGGACACAAAGAATTATGTGAGACGTTCTCCTTGTTGCCAAAAGCATGGTAACATTAGTGCATGAGATGCTATGCCTCTCATGAACAATCTCCAAGTTGAGTTGTTCGATGTTTGGGGTATAGACTTCATGGGCCCCTTTCCTAAATCCTATGACACCGAGTACATTATTGTGGCTGTGGATTATGTCTCGAAATGGGTAGAAGCCATACCCTGTCAAGCGGCAGATGCTAAACATTCGAAGAAAATGTTCAAAGAAAACATCTTTCCTCATTTTGGAGTTCCTAGACTAGTCATTAGTGACGGAGGCCCTCATTTCATAGATAAGAGCTTCCGACATTTCTTAGCTAGTCAAGGAGTCCAACATAACGTAGCCACTGCATACCACCCCCAGACAAGTGGACAGGCTGAAACGTCCAATAAACAAATAAAGAATATCTTGCAAAAGACGGTAGAAGAAATGGGAAAGGGATGGAAACATAAGTTACCCAAAGCTCTATGGGCCTATCGGACCGCCTATAAGACCCCAATTGGAATGTCCCCATACCAACTAGTTTATGGGAAAACTTGTCATCTTCCTGTTGAGCTTGAGTTCAAAGCTCATTGGGCCATTAAGAAATGGAACATGGACCTTGACCAAGCTGGCCAAAATAGGAAGATGCAAATTTCCAAACTAGAAGAATGGCGAGAGAAAGCCTATCATAGTGCCAAGCTCTATAAAGAGAGGACTAAGAGATGGCACGATAAATGGATCAAAAAGAAAGAGTTCGAAGTAGGAGATAAAGTTTTACTTTTTAACTCCCGTGTTTGACTTTTCGGACATGGTAAACTCCGAAGCAAATGGGAAGGACCTTTCAAGGTTGTTGCAACCTCGTCCCATGGAGCCGTCACATTAGAAAGTGACGATGGGCAAATCTTCAAAGTCAATGGACAAAGATTAAAAATGTTCTATGACTTTGATAAAAATGAGCTAAACGAAATTGATATAATTGATTTTGAAGTAGCTCAAGCCCATGACCATTAATAGATGGACCCAGTTTATCCTTTGTCCATTTCATGCACCTAGTCCATCCAAAACCCCGAGAAAGGCCTCTTTAGGCCCAACCAAGCCA
This sequence comes from Coix lacryma-jobi var. lacryma-jobi, assembly GCA_009763385.1. Taxonomy (NCBI): domain Eukaryota; kingdom Viridiplantae; phylum Streptophyta; class Magnoliopsida; order Poales; family Poaceae; genus Coix; species Coix lacryma-jobi. Next base: position 104,233,617 of record CM019828.1, on the reverse strand, counting down.
TTTCGACCTCGGGACTTTGAATTTTAGGAGGCCTACCTTCTCCCGCTCGATGCCCGGCGAAGGAGGAGTGGCGTCCGCCACTCTCAACTGGTGCCCGCCACCAAACCCTGGCGCCCGCCACGCTAGGTGGCGGTTTAGAGGCCCCCCTCCACGTGGCAACCAATCCCGAGCTTGGGAGAGTGAAAGAAGGAGAAGATGAGGGAGTGTTAGTTCATCTAAGGCATATCCCTCCACTTCTTCCCCCTTCTTAAAAGAAGAACTCCTTCTTCTTCCTCCATCCACCCATGAAGTCTAGCCAAACCTCCTCCAAAACCATGTCGTCCCCACAGAAATCCGTGTCCTACAACCCTCAAGGATCCGTCTCGTCCTCCACCAAAGCCATCATCTGGTCATTAACCGACGACGACATAGAGGCGCTTGATGTGCCTCCTTTAGCGATGCTACTGCCTGACGGAACCTATGTCGGGGGCACACCACCGGAGGGTGCGGAGAAGGCACCAGCCACCACTCTAGTGGCGGGCGCCACCCCTGCTGGGCGGCCGCCAGGGGTGAAGCGCCCCATGGCCTCGCCTCCTCTCCGTCTTCATCCTCCTCCGGTGACACCGTCCGGGAAAAAGTTGAGGACGCCCACCAGGTCGACCACGGGGGAGATCACCCCGAGGAAGTCTCCGGCCATCAAGACCAGGGGCGATGAGACGCCCACTCCATCAAGGGTGAAATCCCAGGTTAGCTTTGGCTCGGATAGCCGCACCCTAGTTACAGCCCCAATCCTAAGAGGGCTAAACTGGAGGTGTATGGTGTGAGGATGCCCGATCGGCATTATGAGAAGGTGTTGCGTGAGCGCGGGGCGAGTACTCATGACTCCAATGGGTCGCTCTCCACGCCATCCGTGCACCGCCGTCTCAACCCATCGCCGACAGGAGTCCCCGACGAGATGGAGCACAGCGGTGGTGAGGAGGGGTTAACCCTCGAAAAACTCGCCGCCGAGGTGAAGAAGCTGCGCAAGGAGAAGAGCGCCTTGGAGGATTAGGTCGCAGAGATAGCCCTGTGGCAGATGGATATGGAGGATCGGTCCGCAAGGGCTGCACCTCGAAGAACAAGCGTCTCTTCAAAGAAACGGGCTTCGAGGATCTCTACAAGACTCCTTCAGTAGATTAGATTAGGTTTAGGGTGTCTAAGTTTAATTTTTAGTTTACTTGATTTAAATTTTAGTTTGTTTAAATTTCAGTTTAGAATATTTGTTTAGGAAATTCTTATAATGAATAAAAAACACCCTTATTTTTCCCTTCATCTAGATTGTTCATTTTTAAAAATAAAAAAATAAAAAGTGCCAAAACTTCTAGTGTGGGGGAAATCCCCTCTTTAAACACCACTCTAAAACGTGCTAAAATGTTCAAAGCAGTAACCTATTCTTAGCAAGGTAGCTACCACGCTGTTTGCAAGCCGTTTGGGCCAAAGCCTATGGCGGCCGCCACCTACTACTAGCGGCCGCCAGGCCACTCTGCACCGAAACACCCCCGGTGAACCCCTAAACCTGTGTTTTAAATTCTGTACAATTTGGATCACTGGATGTCTCGGTTTGAACTAAAAATGCAGCTAGGAAATAAAAATGCTGAAACAATTTCTTTTGAATTGAGTGTTTACACGACATGTTATTCTACCTTTTATTCATGTGTAGTAGCCTACTCATTTTGATAGGGAAATCAACCTAGGTTGTTGCTTGATAAGATATAGAAGTAGTAATTGAAATTGCATTAGTACTCTGCTACAACCTTGGGAGTTTTTTTATTTTGAAAACCAAAATTACCATGGTTCATGATCTTTCTTTCCTATCCACCTACCAAAGCCAAAATATTAGAGTATAGGAGAATGGCCCATAAAGCCTTCTAAATCAATCTTTGAGCCTTGTCAAGAATAGTTGATCTAGGTAGAAGAGTTTAGTCATGCTCTAAAAGCCAAGGCAAACCATGCCTTTTTGACACAACTCTCACACTGAGAGTATACTCATGTAGTTCTCCTCCAAAATTTTGTTCTGAAAGAATTGAATAAATTTTCTCAATCCTTCAAAGGACATGGCTATATAGTATCTAAAAAAAGGGAGCAAATGCTCTAAAAAGGACAAGTGTCCAAGTAAAAAAAAAAGAGAGAGAGATGCATAAAGCCATGATCCTTGGTAAGAGAAGAGATTCAAAAAGAACAAAGGAGTTGAGTTAGTCCACCTTATACCTTGGCTATTGCATGACTATACTCTCCCATGATCCTAAACTTGACTTAGCAATAAAAGAGAGATAGAAGTGTCTTACATTCTTTCCTTTCCCTATAAACTTCACATAAACCATAAGATAGACTCTGGCATTTCTTTTGCCATAAAGTAAGGATATACACCATGAGTGCCTTGAGATTTAAAGAGAAATTCAATGAACCATGATTTTCTTTTTGAAAATATCCAGAAACCCCAAGGTATGTAAAAGAGGAAAGTGTGTTTCTCTTATTTGCAAGCTATTCTATCTTTCAACCGCCATAGGTATGATTTATTAGCCACTTGGAAAGGTTACTAACATGAGTATAGGTAGTTGAACATCTTGTGTGAATACTTAGTTCAATAAATTGTTGCAATTCTTAAAGTCCATGCTTGCTCGGGACGAGTAAGAGGTTAGTGTGGGGGAGTGAAGGACCGAGAATGCAATAGCAAGGCGACCAGAGGGGGGGTGAATGGGAGCTCAAAAATTTCTCTCGAAACTTTGGCCTTTGTCCCACAAATCAACCCCAAAAGCTTCGATTGAAACCGTGATGCTCACTGAAGGACCGAGAATGCAATAGCAAGGCGACCAAAGGGGGGTGAATGGGAGCTCAAATATTTCTTTTGAAACTTTGGCCTTTTGTCCCAAAATCAACCCCAAGAGCTTCGATCGAAACTGTGATGCCCACGACCATTAGAAGAGGGTGGATGATCCCTAGGATCACAGCAAGGCACGACAAAGCGATAGCGAACCAAACGCCAAAAGCACTGGAGCAAGTTCAACCCTCAAAAACCAAGTCTCAAACGTAGATAGACGGCTACGTCGAGAAACTCCTAAATACCTATGCTAACTAGTAGCAAAGATACCTAGAGAGGTTCCTTGATCAACTCTAGGGCCAAACGAGAAGTCCGGAAACCGAGCGGAGAAGCTGGGAGAGCAAACGCACCAAACCGGAACACACAGCCAACTCGCGGACTGTCCGGACCTAGGATCCCGGACTGTCCGCCCCTACTGCGGACTGTCCGCTAGGGGATGGCAGACTGTCCGCCGGTCAAAAGTGCAAACACGCACTGGTTCTGAAAGTCCCCTAGACAGTCCCGGACTGTCCGCGGTTTATACCGGCTGACTGTCCGCCGGTCAACCGAGACCCAAACAGCAAGGACTCGTGGCCACTAGTCTGGCCAAGTCCTCGACGCGCGGACTATCCGCGGGAGGAACGGCGGACTGTCCGCGACCTCCCAGTGAGGGCGATTTCGGTCGCCCCTCACACAACTCTTCCCAAATCCGAATCAAAACTCAATCCCACGTTCCCAAACTTGGAGAGGATGATCACGAGGTAGTTAGGAGACTATCCCCAAGAAATCATCCGCTCAAATCGATTCAATCACCGGGAAATTGAAAGGGGAGGAGTATGAACGAAAAAGCGCCATGAAAATGAAATCAACCCGATCTACTTGCTCATGAGGAGTTAGATAAATTCCTTCAGTGGAAATGATCTCCTCACTATAAAGAACAAGTTGATTCAAACGGATTTCTCAAAGACGCAGTAGAGAGGGAGATCGAGTGATGGGACAATCACGGAGAAACGAAGAACGCGAAGAACACGAACAAAATGCGAATCAAGTCATCGATCTGCAACCGTGTGGCTACCACACGCTACAACAGTGAGATTACGGTCTCACTTCCTCAAAATCTCCAGTACACAAAGGTATGGTTCTCTCCGGATCTCAGTAGCTACAGCAGGGGATTGGGAGAGCAGGAAACCCTAGAAGCAAAGAGCAAATGACTGAGATAGAATGGGAGGAGGGTGTCTCCCTCTACTTATCCTAATTCTAATTCCTACTCTACCCCTCTCTAATTATAGAGCAAACCAGCTAAACCCTAGGGTTATTCTTGACCAACTCAAAGATGCTAGTGATCTGACGGCCACGCCCGCACAACTGGTAGCGTTGCCTCGACGCAACCTCACCGATTGCCGCCACGTGCCGCCACCGCTCCGCTCGTCCTTTTCCTGGACTTCGCCCCCGGTTTTGAGGCCCAAACCGGGAAACCAGTCTTCACGACCAACCCCCGGTTTTGAGGCCCAAACCGCGAAACCAGCCGTCCAACGCCTGAGTTTTGTGGCCCAAACTCAGAAACCCGCAGCACCCAGGTTTTGAGGCCCAAACCTGGAAACCGTCCTCAGCCCGAGTTTTATGGCCCAAACTCGGAAACCATCAGCGCCCCGGTTTTGAGGCCCAAACCTGAAAACCGTCCACTCTGTGGTTTTTTTGTGGCTCAACCACCAAACCGAGCCATAGAGGGGATGCACCGCCCGTGCACCCCGTCCACCAACACGTGTCCCCAGGTCCTCGACCTAAGCAACACCATGCCCGCAAGTCTCCGCTCGTCGCTGTCCCAGGCTGTCAGCCACCACAGCTGATCCTCGGGCCACCGGTCCCTCAGACCAAGCCTCACGTCCGCCCTTCGCCACTCTCGGTCCATCGGCACGGCACATCTCTACTTGACCTTCACCTTGCCCCTAATCACTATATTCGTGCTCGACACCTGCACAACACAAGCCAAAAAACATGCGCATTATCCTAGTTGACAATCACTCATCACTCAGAGACTCGGCATACACCCATGTATCCGCAATCTCCCCCTTGATGAGTGCATTGTCAACTATCAACACAAATCATAATAGAATAGAGGAAGGAAGGAAGAAGGAGAGAGAACTCGACCAAATGACCCAAAAGCATATCAAAGCCGAAGAAGGTCAAGTGGAAAGAGAGAAACAACTTGGTTCCCAAAGACATGGGCAACGGCTCGATGCAACCAAGCAAAGCAAAGCTAGCCCTCATGAAGAGGTAGAACAGGCTCAACACCGCTAGCGTGAAAGCTCGACACCAATCGAAAAATCAATTGAAATCCAAGCAAAGATAGAGCTAGCCCTCAAGAAGAGGCAGAACGGGCTCAACACCACTAGCGAGAAAGCTCAATACCAACTGAACAAGCACAAATGCAAAGACGCTAGTCCCTCAAGAAAGAGGCAAAGGCTCAACACAACTAGCTATCAAAAGTGCTTTGAACCAATTGGAAAGCTCAAGGACCAAGCAAACTCCCCCTCAAATAGTGCACGCAACCAGGAAAATATTTCTCCCCCAAAGTCGGAGACGGAGAACACATGATTTGCAAGATTTTCTCCCCCTTAGTTGAAAATGCACCAACAAGCAAATTTCTCCCCCTTTACAGAATAACTCCCCCTTCCAAAATGCATATGAGTCAATATGCAAGTTAGCAGCTTTAGGAATATAGTCGATAAAATATGAAGATGCTCAACAAAGTGCTGATCCAATGACTCAACAACATGCACATAATGCTAGCAAAGGCTCAAACTGATCACCAAATACGAAAAATGAACATGTGAGCAACATGAGCAGTTTTTAGCCAAAAAGGTATTCACCATCAAAATAGCACCAAACATGTATAGACAGGAAGTCAAACAAGTGCTAAACATGTATACAAGGTGAACTACCCCTAGCACAGTTCAACCATCATGCTATAGAGTGAAACATAGACTTGTGTATCCAAATTTTATCGGAGTTGCAGCGGTTAAATTACACAAGTTTAAATTTCAGCATGTGATTGCGAGAGGTTGAAAGCTTGTCATTGCCTAACTTTTCAACTGTGCGAAGCCTATGCAGAAGCAATCAGAAGCTTAAAGCAACAGTTTCGGTCATACACTACACAGCTCAAGTTTAACTCAAAGTGCAATGAGAAACAGTCTTGAAACTGTGATGTGCTGACAAGCAGTCCCGTCTCGATCTTTCCAATTCACTTAACTTGGTTCAAATTTTATCTCAGAATATGAACATACCAAACAAGTGAATGACTCAGAACTAGAGACATAGCAACCTAGCATATATGAAAAGCACAAGTGAATTCTACACATCCTACACATGCTAGTTGCATATCTCAATGGTGAGCAGTTTCAAGTTTTATGTACATTAAGCAGGTTCATCATTCAAAAATAGCTCAGCTCACAATATGCAATAGTGATCAAAAGAGCATAAGCTACAAGCATCATCATAAAACATTGGAGCAAATACAATAGAGCATAGTCACATTCTAAGGATTATATACATGAAGCTCTGAATGTAAATATGCAAGATGAAATGCAAAGATGCATGAAGAACCCAAATGAAAAACACAAAGTCAGTTTATAATACAAGAGTCAAAATGTTTCCCCCATCTAAAAGGGGAAACACACACCAAGCTCACCTCTCAACCTAGCAAAAGTTGATTGGTCCAAAGGCTTGGTGAAAATATCAGCCAACTGATGATGAGTATCGACATGGCGAAGGTCAATATCACCCTTCTCATAGTGGTCTCGCAGAAAATGAAAGCACACATCAATGTGTTTGGTCTTAGAATGCAGCACGGGGTTCTTAGCAACGCTAATAGCACTCATGCTGTCACAAAGCAAAGGAACGCGAGAAAAGCTCAGACCAAAATCACGCAAAGTGGCCATCATCCAAAGCAACTGGGAACAGCAGCTAGCCGCAGCAACATACTCAGCCTCCGTGGTAGACTGGGCGACACTAGACTGCTTGCGAGAAGACCACGATATAAGAGAAGAACCAATAAACTGACAAGTCCCAGAAGTGGACTTGCGATCAACGCGGCAACCAGCAAAATCGGCATCAGAATAACCTCAAAGGGAGAGGGTGGAAGAAGCAGAATACCAAATCCCAAATTCTGGAGTGAAGCATAAGTACCTCATAATGTGCCTGCCCGCCTGACGGTGAGAAGTGCGCAGCAACGACTAAAATCACGTGCACAGACACACCGCGAATTGGATGTCCGGGAGTGTCGCCGTCAGGTACAGCAGCGACCCGATCATATTCTGGTACTCCTTCTGGTCCACAGCTTCTCTATCTACATCCGCATCCTAGGCCGTCGTGGTCGGCATGGGTGTTGGAAGAGGCTTGGCCTCACCCATGTCGAACTTCTTCAGGATGTCCTTAGTGTACTTGCCCTGGTGCACGAATGTTCCCTCTTGGGATTGCTTGATTTGCAACCTGAGGAAAAATGTCAACTCACCCATCATGCTCATCTCAAACTCCCTGCTCATAGTGTCTGCAAACTTGGTAACCAAAGCATGAGAAGAACCACCAAAAATGATATCATCCACGTAAATCTGGACCAAGAGAGTATCATTGCCTTGCTTGAGGAGAAAAAGCGTTTTATCCACACATCCCATTTTAACACCCTTAGCAAGCAAAAAGGTTTTCAACCTATCATACCAGGCTCTAGGGGCTTGTTTCAAACCATACAAAGCTTTGTGAAGTTTAAAAACATGGTTTGGAAACTTGGGATTTTCGAAACCGGGGGGTTGTCTCACATATACTAGCTCTTCTATGTAGCCGTTTAAGAAGGCACTCTTGACATCCATTTGAAAAAGTTTGAACCCTTTGGATGCAGCAAAAGCCAAGAGTATCCTAATTGCCTCCAAATGAGCTACAGGAGCAAAAGTCTCCTCATAGTCTATCCCCTCCTTCTGACTATACCCCTGGGCTACTAGTCTAGCCTTGTTTCTCACAACATGGCCATCCTCTCCTTGTTTGTTTTTGAAAACCCATTTTGTCCCAATAGGATGACACTCAGGAGGAGGAGGAACAAGAGCCCAAACCCGATTTCTTTCAAAATTTTCTAACTCCTCATGCATGGCATTGAACCAATCTGGATCAGATAAAGCGTGTCCAACATCTCGGGGTTCAAAATCAGCAACAAATGCAGAATGAGCAAAGTGAGAGATTTGTTGTGACCTTGACGGAGTGACACGTTTGCCGATGCTGCCGATCATCTGTTGAGGCGGGTGTTGGCGCTGGATATGTCGTGGCACCTCCCGAGCAGAAGTGATCTCCTCCTCAACAGCAGCTGGTGCCTCCCCGGGTACAAAAGGTACCGCTCGAGGTGGCGGATCCCACGGCCCCCAAGATGAAGAAGTGTCGGGGCCATGAGTCGTAGTAGAAGCCGCTCCTTGCGGCACAGCAGGTGGAGGGGGTGTTGGGTCATCCATCCCTTCAGCACCCTCTTCCTCTCATCAAAAAGAGGTTCGCCAACCTCATGATCACCTGCACGCTCAAAACGGGAAGAAGGACAAACCATGGTATCGTCGAAGGTGACATCTGATGTCTCCATGACTCGGTTAGTATCAAGGTTAAGTACACGATATGCACGAGTATGAGTGCCATTACCCAAAAATACTCCGTCAGAAGAACGAGACTCAAATTTGTCCAGGTTGCCTTTCTTAAGTATAAAACAGTGGCAACCAAAGACTCTAAAGTAACTCACCTTGGGCAGTTTTCCAAAACGCAACTCATAAGAAGTCTTTTTCAAGAAAGCTCGGAGAAAAATGCGATTGGAAATGTAGCATGCAGTGCTCATCGCTTCGGCCCAATATCGCCTAGGAGTCCTATGCTCATCGAGCATCGTCCTGGCCATCTCTACAAGGGTCCGATTCTTCCTTTCTACAACACCATTCTGAGGCCGTGTGTAGGGGGAAGAAAACTGATGCTCTAAACCCAAAGAGTTACAAAACTTCTCAAAATCCGAATTCTTGAATTCGGAACCATTATCACTCCTAATAGCTCGCATCGAGTTCAAAGGGAACTCGTTCTGAAGTTGCAAAATCAGATTGCGAGCAAAAGAGAAAGTCTCGGTCTTCTCAGCTAAAAAGAAGACCCACGAATATCTCGAAAAATCGTCAACAACAACAAGCACATACCACTTCCCCCCAACCGAGCTTACCCGAGCCGGACCAACAAGGTCCATGTGCAAAAGCTCTCTAGGGTGCTTGGTCATGACCTGAGTCACTGGATGGTGGGGAGCGGCAACCATCTTCCCATGTCTACAAGAATGGCAAACAAGATCCTTCTCCATGGATAACTTCGGCAATCCTCGGATTAGGCCAAGTGAACTAAGCCTTGCAAGCAAGTCAAAGCTCAAGTGTCCTAGTCTCCTATGCCACTTCCAAAGAACAGAGGAGGAGGGTCCAGCCAAAAGACAACGAGAAATGCCAAACGATTCCGAGAAATCCGCACGAAAGACTTTTCCAAAGGGCGAAATCACACAAACAAGATTGCCCTGAGGATCCAAAATACGACTGAGATTCGGCTTAAAATGAATCTCATAGTCGTCATCAAAGAGTGGCGAAACAGAAAGAAGGTTAAAATGCAAGTTAGAAACAAGAGCAACATCACGCAACACAAAGTGCTCATTAACTCGCACCGACCCACGAGACAACACTTTGCCTTTACTATTGTCACCGAAGGTGATAAACTCTCTTCCGGCGACTAGACTAAGACTGTAGAACCACTTGGCGTTTCGGTCATGTGTCTCGAACACCCGGAATCCACCAACCAAACGTTCTCCAATCGTTTTACCTACATCAATAAAAAGACATAGGGTGAGCATACGGTCCAACACTGGGGTAAGTGAAATAGGAATTATACCAGTGTTGGGCCGGCTGCTCAAAAGAACGGTTAGCAGAAAAACCATTCCTAGCAAGGAAAACGTGGTCCGCTAAGGGAGGAGCGTCCATCGCGATACTCAAAACGCGGTGGTGGAAAATGCTCAACTACAAAGCCACTGCCACGGGGTCCATAGCCTACAACTGCAGGCTCCCGCCGAGCACGACCTCCTCGCGGCCTAGGCCTAGGAACTTGAGGTTTCGGACCTCTAGGCCTAGCAGCACGCCTCTGAACATTAGGCACATGTACATCATGGAAGGGATGGTACATGTCCATGTTGTTCATCTCCTTTGCACGGCGCGCCTCTCTCTTGCGCCGAAAGCAAAACTCACTCAAGTGTTCATCTCTCTCACAGTGCTCACAATGGTACCTCACCGCTCTCATAGGGGGTTGTTTGTACTCACGGTAGTGGGTGTGGATCACTTTGCCCTTCTGTGGCATAAGCTCCACTTGGATGGGTGGCATGGTGTCCAGCTTGTTCTTGAGGTGGTTTGGTTTTGGAGCCCATGATTGTTTCTTTGGTGGAGCTCTCGGAGGTTCAACAAAGACCCCATCCTTGGTGTTAGGCTTGAGAGGCTCTTTGGGTGGAATCTTGGTATGCTTGGGAGTAGTGGTGGAGTTGGGCTTCTCACATGGGTTAAGACCACTCGACTCTCCAATCTTCCCAAAAGACGAAACATCAACACCCGGAGCAAAACCTACACCTGGACCTCCAGCAGCTCGCTTGAATTGGGAGATCATCATCCCGAGCTGTGGCTCACCACTCGACACCCATGACAAGATGGTTCGAAGGTATGTGTTTTCCTCCTCGGTTTGCATCTTGTCATGCTTCACATTGGCTATCTCCATCTCCAAACCCTCACAAAGAACACACCTAGCCACACATGTGCTACCCGAGTTGGCCTCTTCAAGAGACACAATCTTGGCATTCTTCTCTGCCAACTCAGATTGCAAGCCCGCACAGGACTTGCACGCACCCAACAGCGAGGATCTAGCCTTCAGCTCATCCGCCTCTCCTACCAACACAGCATACTTGCTTCTCAAAGTGAGAAGGTCAGTCATGTGTGTGGTGCACATCTCACACTCCTCCTCATCGGTAACAACTACGGTGGACTTCACAGATTCAAGTTCCTTCACCGTATCCTCCCACTTCTGCCAAAACTCCTTGAACTCTCTAGCAGCACGCCTAAGCAACTTATCCTGACTAAGGAGCGCGGCAGTAAGCTTCTCGACCTCAGCAGAAAGCTCGTCGGGGGTCAGAGATACCTGGGAGGTGTCGTCGTCATCGTCGTCATTCCGAGGGGTGTCCTCCATCTCGCCGTTGACCTCCTTACCGAGGGCCATGGTGCATAAGCCCTCGTCGTCGGCGAAGAAGCAGAGGCTGTTGAGCTTGTCCTCGATCTTCTTCTTCTTCTCGGACTCGTCATCGCTTGAGGAAGCGGAGTCGTCATCCAAGTCGTCGACGTCACTGAGCGTGGCGAAGAATGCACGCTGCTCAGCCTGGGCCTTCTCCAAGTACTTGGTCTTGATATACTCCTTATTGAAGCCGCCCTTCCACTTGTGCCTTGCGAGGACGTACTTCTCCTTGCGCTTGCCGGAGTCGTACTTGTGCCCATGATCCGCCTTGCCGAAGACTTGCTTGTTCTTCTTCGGGCAATTGGCGATGAAGTGGTTGGGGTCGCCGCACTCGAAGCATCCTGAGCGTCCTCCTCCGCGGCGACGGTTCATGCGGTTGTTGTGAAACTGCGAGAACCGGTTGGCGAGCAAAGCCAACTCGTCATCCCCCAAAGACTCCAGCTGCTCCTCTGTGACAGAAAAGAGAGAAGAGAGTGCAACACCTCCAGAGGAGTTAGCAGAAGAGCCAGAAAGCAAAGCCATTGACAGGCCAAAAGGATTTTCATAAGAAGCCCTCGCCATGGCATCGGTCTCACTGGACTTGAGCTTACTGAAGTGCTCGTCGCACATGAGGGTCTCATAGTTAGGCGATTCGATGATCGCCTGAACCTTGGAATCCCACACCGATCGATCAAGAGTATGGAGTAGCTTGAGAGCTCTCTCATGATCGTGGAAAGGCAACAGCTCCTTGTTAGCCCTCATCCTGTTGACAATCACCTGAAAGCGAGCGAATAAACTCTTTATGCTCTCGCCAGGCATATGTCGAAAGTTCTCATACTCTCGCTTGAACGACTCATAGAGTCGGGTTTTGACTTGAGAGGTTCCCTCATGAAAACGCATGAGGGTAGCCCAAATCTTCCGAGCCGTGGCGAGGTGAGAAACGCGATCAAACTCACTCATGCTCAGACATGAGAAAAGAGCATTACGGGCTCAGCTATTGGCATCGTGCTCATCGATCTGAAGCTGAGAGACACGAGTAGCCAAGACCACGTAATCGGCAGAGTTGCAAATATCCCAGATGGAGGCACCCAAACTCTGTAGATAGGCCGACATGCGTATCTTCCAATACGCATAGTTCGTCCCATCGAAAAACGGTGGTTTGCCCACACCGCGATCCATGTCGCCTTCTGTGCATCTGGAACCGGCTAAGGTGGTAGATCCTTAACCTGCTCCGATACCAATTGAAGGACCGAGAATGCAATAGCAAGGCGACCAGAGGGGGGGTGAATGGGAGCTCAAATATTTCTTTCGAAACTTTGGCCTTTTGTCCCAAAATCAACCCCAAGAGCTTCGATCGAAACTGTGATGCCCACGACCCTTGGAAGAGGGTGGATGATCCCTAGGATCACAGCGAGGAACCACAAAGCGATAGCAAACCAAACGCCAAAAGCACTGGAGCAAGTTCAACCCTCAAAAACCAAGTCTCGAACGTAGATAGACGGCTACGTCGAGAAACTCCTAAATAGCTATGCTAACTAGTAGCAAAGATACCTAGAGAGGTTCCTTGATCAACTCTAGGGCCAAACGAGAAATCCGGAAACCGAGCGGAGAAGCCGCGAGAGCAAACGCACCAAACCGGAACACACAGCCAACTCGCGGACTGTCCGGACCTGGGATCCCGGACTATCCGCCCCTACTGCGGACTGTCCGCTAGGGGATGGCGGACTGTCCACCGGTCAAAAGTGCAAACACGCACTAGTTCTGAAAGTCCCCTGGACAGTTCCGGACTGTCCGCGGTTTATACCAGCGGACTATCCGCCGGTCAACCGAGACCCAAACAGCAAGGACTCATGGCCACTGGTCTGGCCAAGTCCCCGACGCGCGGACTGTCCGCGGGAGGAACGGCGGACTGTCCGCGACCTCCCAGTGAGGGCGATTTCGGTCGCCCCTCACACAACTCTTCCCAAATCCGAATCAAAACTCAATCCCACGTTCCCAAACTTGGAGAGCATGATCACGAGGTAGTTAGGAGACTATCCCCAAGAAATCATCCGCTCAAATCGATTCAATCACCGGGAAATCGAAAGGGGAGGAGTATGAACGAAAAAGCGCCACGAAAATGAAATCAAACCGATCTACTTGCTCGTGAGGAGTTAGATAAATTCCTTCGGTGGAAATGATCTCCTCATAATAAAGAACAAGTTGATTCAAACGGATTTCGCAAAGACGCAGCAGAGAGGGAGATCGAGTGACCGGAAAATCGCGGAGAAACGAAGAACGCGAAGAACACTAACAAAACGCGAATCAAGTCATCGATCTGCAACCGTGTGGCTACCACACGCTACAACAGTGAGATTACGGTCTCACTTCCTCAAAATCTCCAGTACACAGAGGTATGGTTCTCTGCGGATCTTAGTTGCTACAGCAGGGGATTGGGAGAGCAGGAAAACCTAGGAGGCAAAGAGCAAATGACTAAGATGAAATGGGAGGAGGGTGTCTCCCTCTACTTATCCTAATTCTAATTCCTACTCTACCCCTCTCTAATTACAGAGCGAACCAGCTAAACCCTAGGGTTATTCTGGACCAACTCGAAGATGCTGGTGATCCGACGGCCACGCCCGCACAACTGGTAGCGTTGCCTCGACGCAACCTCACCGATTGCCGCCACGTGCCGCCATCGCTCCGCTTGTCCTTTTCCCAGACTTCGCCCCCGGTTTTGAGGCCCAAATCGGGAAACCAGCCTTCACGACCAACCCCCGGTTTTGAGGCCCAAACCGGGAAACCAGCCTTCACGACCAACCCCCGGTTTTGAGGCCCAAACCGGGAAACCCGCAGTCCATCGCCTGAGTTTTGTGGCCCAAACTCAGCAAACCCGCAGCACCCAGGTTTTGAGGCCCAAACCTGGAAACCGTCCTCAGCCCGAGTTTTGTGGCCAAAACTCGGAAACCATCAGCGCCCAGGTTTTGGGGCCCAAACCTGGAAACCGTCCACTCGGTGGTTTTTCTGTGGCTCAACCACCAAACCGAGCCGTAGAGGGGATGCACCGCCCGTGCACCCCATCCACCGACATGTGTCCCCAAGTACTTGACTCGAGCAACACCATGCCCGCAAGTCTCCGCTCGTCGCTGTCCCAGGCTGTCAGCCACCACAGCTGATCCTCGGGCCACCGGTCCCTCAGTCCAAGCCTCACGTCTGCCCTTCGCCACTCTCGGTCCATCGGCACGGCACGTCTCTACTTGACCTTCACCTTGCCTTTGATCACTGTATCCGTGCTCGACACCTGCACAACACAAGCCAAAGAACATGCGCATTATCCTAGTTGACAATCACTCATCACTCAGAGACTCGGCATACACCCATGTATCCGCAGGGAGCTTGTTGTTGGTGCTTAAAGCATCATTTCACTATCAACATTTCACCCAAAACCAAGGTAAAATAACATAAAAAGTAGAAGATTTGGTTTATAACTAACCTATTTCCACATGTGCATAGTTTCTTATCTTAATGCAGGAAATGATGGAATTTGGGCCAAACAAGTGTACCAGGAGCAAGGTCAAGCCACTCTGGCCCATTTGGGCCTGAGTAGGGTGGCGGCCGCCACCTATTACTGGCGGTCGCCAGGTCCATCTTGCCCAAAGTGGCTCAGGCCATGTCATTGATCCGTGGGAGTCACCTCAAGCTCAAATCCTGGTCATTGCACACTAAGACGGTTTGATCCAAGGGCTAAGAGGAGTATCACCTGGATAGTGGGCTTTGGACACGTGGAAATCCCTGTCTAAAACCCTAACCGACCCTCAAACCGACTTAGGGGAGCAAGTGAAGACCGTTGGATGAATGGTGGTTGCAATGGACGGCAGAGGGGTGGCGGGTGCCAGGGTTTAGTGGCGAGCGCCACCCCCTAAACCCTAACCGACCTCCCCTTCGCTCTATAAGTACCCCCTAGCTTCCTAGCACTATAAATAGGCCCCTAGAGTTCTCATTCGGAGAGCCTCACATCAGTCTTCACCATTTGGTGAGATTAGCACACTTACTATGCTAGAGAGATTAGAGAGAGTGTGAGTGCCTCACCAGAAGAGGAGCTGGAGAGGAGAAGAGTAGAAGTCTGGAGAGTTCCAAAGTTGTCGGAGACCTCTGCTTCTCTCTGCTCTGCGCTTCAACTTTGGTAACTTAGTATTTATTTTATCTTCAAGTATTTATTTTCAGTACTTGTGTACTCGTTTCATTGCTTGATTTTAGTTTCAAGTGCTCTAGTTCTAGTACAGGGCTAGTAGTAGTAATATATAGATTAAGTGTGGTACTTAGGCTATATATTGCCAGTGAATACGGCTAGGCCCCCGGATAGCTGTGGTAGCAAGCAGGTGGTGACAGCCCTGTGCGCCTTGAATTCCACCACGTAGTAGGTCTAGTTTAACAGTAGGGCTCGTTGTGCTAGCGTTCAACCTAAGTCAGTGGTAAAGGCTAGTACGCCAACAGTACACTAGTAAAGAACTTAAATCACTAGAAGTCTAATAGAACTAGGATCTACCCTAGTAGATAGTGTTTGTTCCCCTTCATCTATCCTAGATATCCTTATCCCCCTAGTTTTCTCAAAATCACTTCGCGTTCCCCGTGGATTCGATACCCCGGAATACTCTGAGGTGAAAAGCTACAACTGACAGCCGTGCGCTTGCGGTTTCTTCTACGTGCCACTCGAGGTGTCAACACTTATCTTAAACCGGGAGATCTATACCCAGAGACTATAGCACACCGTTCCCTATGGAAAATACCATTCCCCGAAATACTTTCAGGTGAAGTGCTACAACGGTACTTTCGTGCGCTTGCGGACTTTTTCTGCTTACGCTGAGAAATACCAACAGAACCGCAGGAAGTGAACACTCATTCTAAGAAAGTACGCAAGAAAAAGACCGCACCTAAAGAAGTACAATCAATAACAATTTTTCAATCGTCTGACACACCTTAGGAAGTCTGAACCAAGGGAAGGTCCGGTTCGTCGGACATAAATATCCGAACCTTCGTCAAAAGGTAAAAATCGGTAGTTACCCTCATATTTACTTTTCTGCATAATTTTTATATTTAATCCACAATTATTTTTTAGCATCATCATATTTTATCCACAAGCATTTTAATTTCTGCATTGCATTAGAAAAGAAAATAAAAATAATTCTGTCGCATTACAACATTGCATCTAAAAAACCTCTTGAAGCCCCATGTGAACAAATCCAACTGTTTAATGTGGAGGCACAAAAATTAATAATTTCTTACTTTTTGCATCTGCATATAAAAATAAAAATCCAAAAAAATATTAAGATCTTGTTGAATCATGCTTGCGTAAACATCTATGAGGCTCGATAACACATATACGGTTTACCACTAATGCTTAATCAGTTCCACGAGCTTTGTTGTCTATTTGAGTTTAGCAGAAATTAATGAGAAAGCCAGCTAAATTCATCCACTCTAGAGGGACTAAAGCAACAACCATCCACCAACGACCAGAGGAGTGAAGTACATCTACGCTACTAAAAGAAAGACTACATGAGCATCTAGCTTAGAGGAAAAGGCTCCCCCGTTATCCAAGGTATATATATTTTTTCGAATTACATTAAACACAGAAAAAACCAAAAAATATATGAGCACATGAAGGCTCACCCATAAAAAGAAAAAATAAAAAATATGTGAGCACATGAAGGCTCACCCTTTAAAAAGAAGAAAAAAATATTCGGACACATGAAGGCTTGACGCGATCGAAGGGATTAGCTTGAGGGAAACGCACCCTCATTATCTTCGTGATTAAGGTATGTCTTTATTATTAGTTTTTCATCTTTTATCTCAGAGTGTGTGTTTAATGTTAGAGTCAATAAATGAACAATGATGATCAGGAATAAAAACTTGTCCTGACTCATTGAGCTCTAGAGAATATAATTAATTTGTATGGAGATGATGAATAGTTGCTCTGCCGTAATTCTTTTCAAGTGTCTGGTGTTCAATCTTGAATTCTCCTGAGTTTTGGATAAGATTATTTTAACATAAAAATTTGCTTTGAATCTGAAACTTGTGGGTTGCAAAAGTTTGACCTAAGTCTAGGTGTTTGACGAGTATGATATGAAAAGGTTAAACTACTATTTATCTTGTTCCTAGTGATACTAGAGTTCTGGAAATTTATCCTTTGAAAACTTTAAAAGTATTACATGATGAGATCCTCTATGATGAGTCTTTGAAATTCCTACCACAACCTGATATACATGCCTGATAGACTAGGAAGTCCACTCTTTATATTTACTGCTCGCATATGCATTGAGTGTGGTCAAATCGTGTTGACCCTTAGAGACTCGTCATACAGTTAAAATCAAGATCACGTATACTTCACTCATATATGTTGCTTTTACACTGAAAGTACGCAAAAACATACCTTCCATTTAGATCCACTCAAAAATATTTCACTTTCATCCTAGGAGTGAACAACCAAAAATATTCCCTTCATTCATATGACCTTTTTATGCCTTCATTGTCATTCATAAATGCTCCAATTTATTATTGTTATCTCTCCAAATATTGTGCTGCAAAAAGATACATGGGCTATACAAAAGTTATCTAAAAAAGAGAGAAAAAATAAAAAATGGACAAGTGTCTGAAAGTAGAATTATGGGTATTTCGATGCCCACCTTAAAAAATGATAGCACATATTATCTCTAGCAGGAGTAATAAAAGAGAGAGAAGTATCTTCACAAGGAGCAAAATGAGACAAGGTCTACAACCATTATCTTTCCATCATTATGTTTACATCGTCATCACTATGTTTTTACCCTCATAATTGTTTATCACCAATGTTCCACCACACCCATCTATTCCACATATAGGTCCACACACATGCACATCTTGATTTGATTGTATGTTAAGTTTCTCGAGATCCATGTTTTGACTATGCAATATATGCTATGTATGTACAGGTTGTCTCCCACCTATGAACTCCACAAAAAGCTTATTAGTTATAGGGTGAGAGAAGACACAACGTTCACTACCTTGGAGAGAATCCACAAATACCATAGATGAGAGACTTGAAAGGATCATATGAACGAATCTCTGAGTTTTATTTTGAAAATCTTACAAAACTTCGGAATAAAGGCAGATCAAAGAACTTGAGACATAGTGTTTAACTTGATCGTTCTGCTTTTCAAACTGCTCAAGACCCACATGAAAACAACAAGCACCACAGTTGAAGGTAAAGGGTAAGTTTGAAGGTTAAAACAATTGATTCTAATTCAGAGGAGAATTTTTGTTTGAACACTGGTGTACTTTTGAGGCGTGAAAGCATAGTAGCAACTCCTGATCCATCATACTATTTCAATTAATATTTGCTAAGGGACTAGCAAAGGTTAAGCTTGGGGGAACTTGTTGACGGTAGTTAACTTCTATTTTAAACCGTCAATTAACTCCATAAATGACCTGAAGTGACTCAAAGAGTACAACTATAGGGTTTGATTCTAACGAGTTCCATAAGTTGTGTTCTCACTTGTTTTGTAGCATATTCAATATTTCACCATAAGAAAGTATCTCAAGTAAAGAATCAGAGCACACCATCGCGTAGAGCTCATCGAGACGATCGAAACAGACATATCATTTGCCACATTTAGAGTCCTGGAGCGAGAGTCCTCGATGAATATGACTTGGAAGACTCTGGAACACTCTAGAAGCATTATCCATACAAAGTCCAAGGGTGTAACAGACAAGATTCCATCAACTACATAAATTAGAATCACCCAGGGACCAGACAGAAAGATGACGACAAAGAATCCAACCACGCCATGACTCGTTGCGCAAACCAATCGGAAAGGGACTCTAGAAGGATCTAGAAGACACCAGAAGACAACACGACGAAGGAGGAGCCCAGCGGCTGGAGAGTGGGGCCGGCCAGCACCCCCAGGCCGCCCGCCCTGGGCCCATTAGCGTTCAGGCCACCTTCATGCAACGTGACATAACCGACCTCTACTTCGCATATAAGCACTTGTTCAAGATTGGGAGAAACTACAGATGAATGATTAAGTTCTCAAAGTGGGGTCTTACAAACCGATAAAATGGCGACTGTCAATGATATAATTGATCTAAGAAAAAACCCAAAACCCTAACGAGTGCAGCGGCTACTGTTTATAGCCCCTAAGGGTCGTCACCCCTCTGGACACGTTCCCCTAATGGGCTCACAGACGATACACGACCCAACAGACAAAAACGATAACACAACACCGGAATAGATTCTAGATGCTGACTTGTTTTGATGATTTCCGTTGACTTAGGTTGAATTTAGGTATGGGACCAGAACCATTGGTTAGCTTAGCAAGTTAGCTTTCCAACGATATCTAACTCGTCAAAAATGGAGTTCGTATGTGACCTGAGTGACCAGTTTAGTACTGACTGCTCCTGAACTCTCAAATTGACTTGAAATAAACTTGGTTTGGGCCTCCAACTTGAATCAGACGCCCTTGCTGGTCCTCCACACCTCCAAACCTTCATGTATGTATCTCTTGGTCTTCTCTATGGTTCCTAATCAACATATAATAATTTGGTAGCAATCTATTCTCAAAGTTATATAAAGAGTTGCTTAGAAACGAGTTCACCTCAAAATTTAATTATCGTACGCGACCTCTTGTCATTGGACCTTGAAATTTCAATGAAGGATCATCATGTGTATCCAAAGGAGTGATATCCTCATCGATGATGAGGACATGACACATCTGGATATATAACCATTGATTATAAGGTGATCTCATTTCTACCTTTGCATAGTGGTTTTTGGTATAACTTATTTGGTTCCACATGTACATGTAGTTCTTTGCTTGTAGGTATAAACATGTCTCAAAAGTGCAAGCTCTTTAAAGTCTAACATTTGGTTCATTGGAAGCCCGACAATGCTTTATTGGGAAGGTAAAAACTCATCCATCCGGAATGCGATTGAGGTCAATGAGCACTTGATGGAAAACTTTTATAAGATTTCAAATAGATATTGTCTCACCTCAATATCACATTGGCAAAGTCTTCAAATTATCACGACAATCTGCTACTATTTCTACCAGGTGTTACGACGTCGCCTTGGGCTTGTCATGTAACCTTGGAACCCTGGCCCAAGTGGGAGCATGCCCAAAATTTGTGGAGGACAGCCCAAGGACTCTCAAAGACGTCCTTCTCCTTGGCCACCACCTTAGGAGGGCAGCAAGGTCGTCGAAGCCAAGTTGAAGGCCCAATCCGTGTCAAGTTCAAGTCCATCTCGGAATTCAAGAGCAGCCAATGGTAAAACGGACGACCAAGTCACATACAGACTCTATTTTCGATGATCCACGTATGGATGGAAATATAATTTGATAAGCTCACCAATGGCTCTGGTTTTTGTCCAAATTCCTTCGAAATCAATGGGAATCGTCGAAACAAGTTAACATCCAGAATCTGTCAGGGCGCTGCATCGTCGTCTTTTGGGTCGTTTGGGTCTTATAACATGTTGGGACACCTTAGGGACGTGGGTAGGGGTCTTTGGACGCCCCTTAGGCTATATAATCAGTAGCCGTCGCTCACATTAGGATTTGAGTTTTGCTTTATGTCAGCCTATCATAGAACAATCGTCGTTTTCAGTTTGTGAAACCAACATTCGAGTTTTTAATCATATATCTGCAATTGTCACTTCACTTGAGTTGCGTTTTATTTTGTTCTTGCTTATGCTCTTCACATTAGGGATTAACCTTCTTGGCGAGGTCAACCGGCTTGTGACACGGTTGATAACCAGAAGAGACGTGGTGCTAAGGTTGCACGGTGCGGGTCTCAGAAGTCAGAAATTAATCCCCTTCCGAGGCAAATGGAGGAGCTTAGCTGGAGCTTCGAAGGTTTTAGTTTTCATTTTATCGGTAGAAGATATAATAAGCTTGCTCATGAATGTGCTCGTCTAATTTCATGTAATTCTCAGGTGGAGAAGTGGCTTATAACCCCACCTAGACTAAGGGAGTTCTTAGACCTTGATTGTAATCTTGTTCAAGATTAATGAAGCTCTGGCCTCCTAAAAAAAAGTAAACCGGCAAACTATTTTCATTAAGAGTATCTCGAGCAGTCCTCTTTCCTCACCCCTCAATGAGAAGAAATTGTCATATTGAAAATTCGGTAGCTCTAGCAGTTTCCTAAACTTAATCCAATGAGAATTTTTTTTCTCAGTCCCCAAATCATAGTCTTCACTCTTCAATCCCTCAAATAAAGAGGATAGCCCTCCTTAACAATACACTGTTTTTTCATTTGGGATGCTGAACATGATACCACCAAAATTGTAAAATATTTTTTTATATCTCTCTTAATAACTACTTAGTTTCTTAATAACTAGTTTTTCGGATTAAATTTTTTTCTGCTCTCGGAGATGCTCTAAGATACTGTCATTCAGATTGCTCATTTTGTAATGCAATGCAAGATAATATTGCTAGTTCATTTATGCATGCCTGTGCAAGCTGACGTGACGAGCAGCTCTGCCTCGTGCCTCCCTCCCTGCTTCCTCGGGGCAAAAACCAGCCATACAAAACTGCCCCGTTCCTCCTTCTCCTCCGCTCCAACCGCCTCCCCGCGCGCTCCCCTCCTCGCCTGCCACGGCGTCTTCCGTGACCTCTACCACTGCGCGATCGCAGCCACGGCCGCGGTCGCGGTCGTGGTCCGACGTCGCGCTGTCCATGTCGTCCTCGTTCTCGTCTGCGGCGTCGTCGCCGACGCGCTCGGAGCGGGAGCCGCCCCGTTCTCCCACCCCACCGGTTCCACCGCTAGTGGGGGCGTTCATCGAATCGCTCAAGTTGCGCGGATGCGGCTTCGGCCGCGCTGCCGCGTCCGCGCTCGAGAAGGAGGATCTCAGGGAGCGGGCCGCGCTCCCGCAGCGCCTCCGCTCCGCTGTGCACGCTGCGATGCGCGTCAGGGACCCCGCCGCGGGGGCATTCGCGCTCGTCGACCGCGACGGTGACGGCGAGGGGCGTGGCGCGGGCAACCGGTGGTTCGACGCCGCGGTGCACGACGACGCGCCCGAGTCGCCGCTCGTTGCTTTCGTCAACCCGCGCAGTGGCGGCCGCCTCGGGCCTGTCGTTAAGACCCGCCTCCAGGAGCTCATCGGCGAAGACCAGGTCAAATAACGGCCACTCCTCTCTCTGTCTCTCCATATGGGCTTTCCTTTGTGTTGTGCGGGCTACGTGGACCTGTGCGGTTGCCCGTGACGTCATTAGATGATCGGCGTCGCGGGCTACGTGGACCTGCTGTCGCGATGCGGCGAAGCGCGGGCGATTGCGCGGATCCAGGCGGCGCTGGTCACCTCCGGACAGCTCCGGCGGAGTGTGGAGCTCCACGACGCGCTCATCCGGGCCCTCTCCCGCTCCGCGCGCCCGCACCTCGCGCTCCCGCTCTACACCCACCTCCTCCGCGCCGGGCTCCTTCCCACCCCGCACACCCTCCCTTCCCTCCTCAAGTCGATGGCGCTGTCCCCGGCAGCCCCGGGCGCGGCGGTGCTGGCACTCACCGTGCACGCCCACGCTGTCAAGCTCGGCCTGGAGCGGTTCGTCCTCGTCAGCAACGCGCTTATCCGCGTCCACGCGGGCTTCCTCGGCCGCCTCGCCGACGGGCTTCTGCTCCTGCGGACGGCCGCTGCAGTGGACGCCTCCACGTTCAACACCCTCATCACCGCCTACGCGAGGGCGGGCCGGGTCGCCGACGCTCGGGCACTGTTTGACAAAATGCCTGCGAGGAATGCTGTGTCTTGGAGCGCCATGGTGAATGGGTATGTCCAGGCTGGTGATGGGAGGGAGGCACTGGGGATATTCGCGCAGATGCAGGCTGAGGATGTCCGCCCGGATGACACTGTGCTCGTGGGGGTGCTCGCAGCTTGTGCGCAGCACGGGGCATTGGAGCAGGGGAAGTGGGTGCATGGTTATTTGAAGGCTCATGGCATTAGGATCACCGTGTTTTTTGGCACTGCTTTGGTTGATATGTATTCCAAGTGTGGTGAGGTGCAGCTTGCAATGGAGGTGTTTGAAAGAATGGAGGACAAGAATGTGCTGGCTTGGACTACTATGATAAAAGGCCTGGCAATGCATGGACGAGGATCAGAGGCATTAATGCTCTTCACTCAGATGGAGAGCTCAGGTATCAGGCCGGATGACATTACCTTCATTAGTGTGTTGTGTGCGTGCACACATGCAGGGTTGGTTGACAAGGGTCGAGAGCTTTTCGATTCCATGGTGAGAAAGTATGGCATTAAACCAAAGATTGAGCACTACGGATGCATGGTAGACGTACTGGCACGAAATGGCTTTCTTGATGAGGCCAAAGAGATGATTCAGAAAATGCCCATGAAACCTGATGCCTTGATCTGGGGAGCTCTGATGGCTGGTTGTAGATTTCACAAGAATGTGGAGTTGGCTGAGTATGTTGTCAGGCATTGGATCTTGTTGGAACCTGAAAAAAGTGGTGCTTATGTACTTCTAGCTAACATTTATGCTGCATCAGGTAGGCATGCTTCTGCTAGGGAAATTAGGCACCTAATGCGTGAAAAGGGAGTTGACAAGACACCTGGTTGTAGCACTGTGGAGATTAAAGGAGTTATTCATCAATTCATTGTTGGAGATCTCTCTCATCCTCGCATAAAAGATATTTTGTCACAATGGCATGAGATTGATACTAGGATTAAATTGGAGGGTTACATCCCAGACAAGAAGGAAGTTTTGCTTGACCTTGACGAAGAAGAGAAGGAGGGTGCTCTCAGCCGGCATAGTGAGAAACTGGCAATTGCATTTGCTTTGATTAGTATAAGTGACAATATGCCTATTCGGATATTCAAGAACCTCAGAGTTTGCCGTGATTGCCATCATGTCACCAAACTAATATCCAAAGTATATGGGAGAGAAATTATTGTTAGAGATAGAACACGCTTCCATTTGTTCAAAGATGGCAGCTGTTCTTGCAAGGACTATTGGTAGCAGTTAACACTTTCTGTTCTCAAATTGGTACCTGATTCACGAGTATCATCTTGATGAATGCATCAGGGATTCCCAGGCAGAGGGAATCAAGTTGTTTAAAGGACAAGTTCCTCACTTCAACACATCTGCACCTACAGATATGCTGCTGCAAATTCAAAATCCATGGATACAGTTGTGCTTTTGTGATAATCTGTAAGATACAGTATTTAATCTGAATCGACGTCATGCTATATTCAGTTGAGAAAACTATAGACATTGTCTTTTTTATGCCTATAATTGCAACAAGTAATCTACCATGGTATGTGAACCTTGTCGGTGGTTAAGCGGGTAATGCTACTGTTCCGTTGTCACCTTACCTGACTATGATACTTTAAGCAACAGATTGACAGTGCATGAACTGTCCAACATGGATAGGGATCAAATCTTTGTTTAGGGAGATTAGAGAACATGGAGATAGTGGTTATTCTGTAATACACCATCAACCAAAATGGAATTGGGTAGATTTTGTTATGTTAGCATAAGAAATTTATTATTTCTATTGTATAACATAAACAACAGGTGTTGGACAGCAGATCACTTTGCTAAGCGGGGGGCTGCCCCACCTGGTTGCTTGTCCTCTTTGTGATCAAGCTGAGGAGACAATCAATCACTTGCTGATGTGTTGTGTTTTCACTCGTCAAATTTAGTCACTGATCCTGCTGAGTTTGGACCTGGCTGATGCAACACCTTCGGCAGCGGATCGACTCTTCTCTTCCTGGTGGGGACGCACCATCATGAGTACTCCCAAAGAATCAAGCAAGGGTCTGAATTCCCTAATTATTCTTGTGGCCTGAGAGGTTTGGAAGCACAGGAGCTCTTGTGTTTTTGAAGGGGCTCAGCCTTGCACTCCTGTCGTACTTCAAACCATTAGGGATGAGTGTGGTTTATGGTGCGTAGCGGGTGCGTCGGACCTCAGCAAGTTCTTTTTGAGGTTGTTGATCCCAGCAGCTTAGGCTCTGGTGGTCTTTTGGTCTAGTTCTTCTCTGTTTGTGGCTCTGGTGGTGGTCTAGTTTTCTCTGTTTGCTTTTTGTTTTCTGTTTTTGTTTCTGGGCTGGGCCTTTCCTCAGCCTATTGTACTCTCTTTTCTACCTCAATGAAATGACACACAGCTCTTCTGCATAGTTCAAGAATATATATATAAAATCAGCACATTCTGTTTATGTATATGGTGGGCACTTGTCCATTGCTGCTAATAAGTCTACAGTTTTTTGTACTGAGGAAATGCAAAATTGTTTGTTCTCACAGTCACAGCTGATGCACATGGAACATACATGAAATTTCCTGATGTTTCATGCAAAATTTTATCATAGCTGTGTCAAGTGTGTTGGAGTTAGTTCATTTCATATGAATACGAGGGACTTCATTTCATACAGCCCTTTATGATCCTTTGTAGGGAACATTACTGAAATTAGAAATTACTTAAATTTGCAAACCATGGCTTTTTAGTTCCTGTCTTTGTTACAGGAAGCTGTAGAAACACAGATTTTTGTGCCTGTGCTTAGATGAAGGGTGGGAACATTTATCATCATGCCATAATGTTCTGTCCTGTTAATGAAACTTTGAGATGACTTTGCACTAAATGCATTCTTATTGACAACAGCTTTTCTAAATCCAGGTTTTTGATCTTACTGTTGTGAAGCCTTCTGACTTTGTGGAATATGCTCTGACTTGTTTGGAACAACTTGCTGACTCTGGGGATCATAGTGCAAGGTTTGTTCGCCATAATCTGCGAGTCATGGTATGTACAAGACTTCTGTGGCTGCAATCATTTCAAAGATTACAATATTAGTTATGCGTTCCTCCCATCTGTTTATGCTTTTCAAGGCACTTGTAGATTCATGAGTTTCATTTTGTGATATTAGTTTGACACTTTGACCACAAGTAGTATGAAGCATCTAAAAAAATTGTCGACAAGAGGTACATTCTTTTATGTTTCCTATAAGGTGTATGTGTTTTCCCTCTACATAGAGGGCTTTCTTGACATATGTACATGGTGTATACCTACCCCTTTGGGTCTTGCAATACAGCTGGTTGACTATTCTAACATGGTATCAAGCTAGTGTTTAGTTTCACCTGGGCTACCGGCCGACCTGCGCGCCGCCCCGCACTCGTTCGCGCAGACCTCGCGCCTGCACACGCCCGCTACCGTCGCTTCCGTGCCTCTTCTCCGAAGCAGCGCCGGGCCGCACGCGCCTCCGCCGCCGCCGTGTCCACCCGCGCCGCCCGCCGCGAGCCGCGCCCCTTGTGCTCGCCGCCGCCTTGCGCCTGTGCACTCGCGCTGCCCCGTGTGGCCGTTTGCTCCCTGCTCTTGCTCTCCCGTGCTCCCCTGCTCCCGTCCCTCTGTTCTCTGTTTCTCCTTTTCTTTGCTTTCCCAACCCACAAAAAAAAAGAAAAAAAGAGAGAGAGACCAGTGACCTGCCTCCCATGGCATCTTCTGCACGCCCTGGTGTTGTCCCTATTCTCCGCTGCCCTGTCATCTTTAATGGGACCAATCGGGGCAACTTTGTTTTTCACATGGAGATCCACATGGATGGTCAGTTGCTATGGGGCTACCTCACGGGGTCTGTCATTCCTGCCCTGCTCTCCCCACACCCCACATACCCACCGGATGCTGATGCTGCTGCCAAGAGTACTTTACTTGAAGCCTTTGAGGTTGAGATGGAGAACTATTAGTCTGATCTTAGTGCTTGTGAGGAAAAATGTGCCAAGGCCATCTTACTTGCGAGCATGGAAGTTGATATGTCGTTGTCCCTCCGAGTTCTTGCCACTTCACATCTTATGTGGGATCACCTCCGTCGCAGTTACGAGATCCATAACGAGGCGATGTACCTTGTTGTGGTTGAGGAGGCTCAGTCACTTCGTCAGCTTGACTCTACTGTTGAGGACTTCCACCGTTAGATAATAGCTGTTTGGCATCGGCTGGACGGTTTGGGCGCTGAGTTCTGCGGTGGTGGTACTTGTCGGTGCTGTGATCGTCACCGGGACAAGAGAGACACTCTCCACCTTCATGAGTTCCTCTCTCGGCTTCATCCTGAGTTTGCGACTGTCCGGGCACAGTTGCTGACACGTCGTTCGCGCCCATCGCTCTCAGAGGCCATGCTGGAGTTGCGAGCTGAGCAGACGGTGTGAGTCGTGTTCCACCGCAGCCTTCCATTCTGGCGGCCACACCTCCTTCAGTCTCTCCGTCTCAGTCTCCGGTGATGGCGGGGGCCCCTTCTGGTGTTCAGTGTGACTATTGCAAGCTTTATGGTCATGAGGAGAAGGATTGTTGCAAGAAGCAGCGCGATTGGCCGAGGCGTTGTGGTAGATGTTTCTCTCAGGGCTCTGGTGGTTCTTCTCAGCAGGGCACTCGTTCAATGTTTGCAGCAGAGCAGGAGGTTCTCGCCCTGTTCCGTCGCCTTACTAATGCAGCTCAGGTCTCAGCCCACGGGACTACAGCTCAGGTCTCAACCCACGGGACCACAGCTCAGGTCTCAGCCCACGGGACTACAGCTCAGGATTCTAGTTCCACTCCTCCTCCTCCAGGTATATCATCTCCATGGTTTCTTGACTCTGGTGCTTCTTTTCACATGACACCTGACTTGACCCATTTGTCCTCTGTCCTCTCCTGATCCACCCATTTTTGTTCAAACCGTGGATGACACTTCGCTTTCTGTTGCTGGGAGAGGCATTCTTTCAACATCTTCCTTAATGTTCCTACTGTTTCTCATGTTCCTAAACTCTGCGGGTCAAATCACTGATCATGGTTGTCGCATAATTCTTGAATCTGATGATTCTTGTTGTGTTCTGGACCTTCGTACGGGCCTTTTGGTGGGGACTGGGCCTAGGCACCGGGATTCACAACGCCTATGGGAGCTTGATTGGTTGCGACTTCCGTCCTCCACTTTGGTTCCCTTGGCTCCTAGTTCTCCATCATCCGTGTCAGCCACTTCATCTACCACTTCTTTTGTGTAGTGGCATCGTCGTCTAGGCCACCTCTCTGGTTTTAGATTGTCCACTCTAGTTGGTAGTGGTGTCTTAGGTCATGTTTCTGGTGATACTGCTCTCCATTGTATGGGCTGTAAACTTGGCAAACAGTTGCAGCTCCCTTATCCTTCTAGTGAGTCTCGGTCTTAGCGACCTTTTGATCTTGTGCACTCTGATGTTTGGGGTCCTGCCTCTTTTGTGTCAAAAGGAGGACAATTTTATTATGTGTTGTTTGTTGATGATTATTCGAGATTTACCTGGATTTATTTGATGGCTTCTCGTGGTCAATTTCTTTCTATTTATCAACAATTTGCCAATATGATTTGTACACAGTTTGACTCTCCTATTCGAGTTTTTCATGTCGACTCTGCTGGTGAGTACATCTCTGCTACTCATCGTTCCCATCTTGCTGAGTAGGGTACCCTCCCCCAGTTCTTGTGTCTCGGTGCTCATGCTCAAAATGGTGTTGCTGAGCGCAAGCATCGCCACACTCTTGAGACTGCTCGTGCTCTCCTGCTCTCCTCCGAGCTCGCTCCTCATTTTTGGGTTGAGGTCGTTTCTACGGCGGTTTTTCTCATCAATCACCAACCATCTACTGCTCTCCATGGTTGCACTCCCTATGAACGTCTTTTTGGCACCCCTCCCTATAGCCATCTTCGTTGCTTTGGGTGTGTTTGTTATGTCTTTCGACCTCGTGAGCGAACCAAAATTACTTCTCAGTCTGTTGAGTGTGTATTTCTTGGGTACAGTACCGAGCATAAGGGTTATTGCTGCTATGATCCTGTTGCTCGTCGGATGAGGATTTCTCGGGATGTCACTTTTGATGAATCTCGATCTTACTATCCTCGTTCCTCCTCCGGTCCTACCTGTACCACTGAGGCCCTCTCGTTCCTCACTTTACCTGATTGGTACCTTCCGCTACCATCTCCATCTTCTTCACCACCTCTGGTATCCTATTCTCCACCTCCTACTTCTCCACTACTACCCTCTCCCTCTCCACAAGCATCTCCTCCACCACCGCTGTTGCGTCCTTCTCGTGAGATCACTCACTTCTACACTCGTCAATCCCGACCTGCTCCACCACCTGACACTTACCCGTTTGTCCTTGGCCCTCCTCCCGAGTCCCCTCCGCGCTATGCTCTCCGTGACTGTAGCACTCTTTGTCCTCCTGGCCGTCTTGGCTTCAGTGCTGCTGTTTTGGCTGAGCCCACAACCTATCGGGAGGCTGTTGCTCACCAGGAGTGGCAGCACGCTACGACACAAGAGATTGCTGCCCTTGAGCGCACTGGCACCTAGGATCTTGTTCCTTTGCCACCTCATGTCACTCCTATCACTTGCAAGTGGGTGTACAAGGTAAAGACCCGCTCGGATGGCTCTCTTGAGCGCTACAAGGCTCGTCTTGTGGCGCGTGGTTTCCAACAGGAGCAAGGTCGTGACTATGAGGAGACATTCGCTCCTATTGCTCACATGAGTACTGTTAGGACTCTTCTTGCAGTCGCTTCTGTTCGTCACTAGTCGATATCTCAGTTGGATGTCAAGAAATGCCTTCCTCAATGGTGAGCTCTGAGAGGAAGTCTACATGCACCCACCTCTAGGGTGCTCTGTTCCAGATGGGATGATTTGTCGGTTGCGCCTTTCCTTCTATGGTCTTAAGCAAGCTCCTCGTGCTTGGTTTGAGCGTTTCTCCTCTGTTGTCATCAATGTTGGCTTCTAGCCTAGTGACCACGATCCTGCTCTCTTTGTTCACACTTCTCTTGTGGTCGCACCCTTCTTCTTCTCTACGTCGATGACATGATCATCACGAGTGATGACTCTCAGCACATTGCTTTTGTGAAGCAGCGCCTTAGTGAGACATTCCTCATGTCTGATCTCGGTCTCCTTCGTTATTTCCTCGGTCTTGAGATCACTTCCACCTCCAATGATATTTTTCTCTCTCAGGAGAAGTATACTCACGACCTCGTTTCTCGTGCTGCTCTCAGATCACCGTGTTGTTGGTACTCCCATGGAGCTTGGTGTTCACCTACGGCCCACTGGCGGTTTACCACTTACAGATCCCACTCGCTATCGCCACCTTGTTGGGAGCCTTGTCTATCTTGGGATCACCTGTCCTGACATCTGTCACTCCGTTCATATCTTGAGTCAGTTTGTCTCAGCTCCTACTTAGCTCCACTATGCTCACCTCCTTCGTGGAACTATCTCTCGTCGCCTTTTCTTCCCTCGCTCCAGTTCTCTCCAGCTTCAAGCATACTCTAATGCGACATGGGCGAGTGATCACTCTGATCATCGCTCTCTCTCCGCTTTCTGTGTTTTCCTTGGATCATCCTTGATTGCCTGGGAAACCAAGAAGCAGGTTGTTGTTTCCCGCTCGAGTGCTGAGGCTGAGTTGCGTGCTATGGCGACTGTGACTGCAGAGGTGACATGGCTACGACGACTTCTTGAGGATTTTGGTGTGCCTGCCACTGCACCGACTCCTCTGTCGTCTGATAGTACAGGTGCGATCAGTATTGCTCGAGACCTAGTCAAGCATGAGCTCACTAAACACATTGGTGTCAATGCTTCTTACATGAGGTCACATGTGCATGATCAAGTTATGACGCTCCATCATGTGCCTTCAGAGGTTCAAATAGCAGATTTCTTGGAGGGGGGTGTTAGATGTATAGGAGGTGTATGTGTTTTCTTGACCTATGTACTTGGTGTATACCTGCCCCTTTGGGTCTTGCAATACAACCGGTTGACTATTCTAACATCCTCCATGTCCAAATGAGGGGTTGACGAGATCTAACCTTGATTTTTGTTTAGATAGTTGTTTTTCTTGTGTTATACAGTTATAGTGTAAATGATGTTGAGATCCCCAGCAATCGTCTACAGTTAAAAGCCCTTTTTGGGTGTGCTGCAGTTTATTTCATTTTCTATAGGTTAGGGTGAGATGAGATCCCCAATCTTATTGTGAGCCAATGTTCATTGTTATCAATGAGAACTCTACTTTTGAGATGTTTTGAACATGGACTCTGAATTTCCACCTCAGGAATGTTGTTGCTTCCAAATACTTAATATAGTTCATCTTTCCTAGGTTGCAGGAGGTGATGGTACAGTAGGTTGGGTGTTGGGATGTTTAGGAGAGCTATATGTTCAGAACAGGGAACCTGTCCCTCCAGTTGCTGTAATACCACTTGGAACAGGAAATGATCTCTCCAGGAGTTTTGGTTGGGTAAAAGGATATCCTTTTTTCACTCTACAGTCTTATGAATTACTATAGGTTTTTCATCACATGACAGTTATTTTCAGGGTGCTTCATTTTCTTTTTCATGGAAAGCAGCTGCTAAACGATCTCTCTACAAGGCTATTTTTTGCTCAGTTTCCTGTTTAGACAGGTGACTCTTGTTTATACGATAGGAATTCGTTAATCTTCAATGCATTCTGTTGCAATTTAATGTTCATATGTCGCTGTACCTTTTTTTATTAACTCGCGGTACCATTTTTTAGTATTAACCTTTTTGCATCAATTGAGTTCATATCTTGATAAATGGAGAATATCATTGTCCTTAAAAATTACTCCCTTTGTTTCCAAATAGATGTTTCAGATGTCAGCATGATCTTATCCAATACACTTGTTTGTGCGTTATCATTTTTAGTTATATGATGATAGAAAATTTTCTCATTCAAGTTCATTCTGAAAATGTCTAAGACTATATTTATTTGGAAACATAGATAATACCTACAGATATAATTTGATATCACTTACAGCTCTTAATTATACAGCTATATCAACTTTATTATGTATCAATGGAGTTCAAGGGTTCTAACTTCACGAGGTGCAACCCATATATGTTTAGCTAAAATGGAATGCATGCTGATCCTGTTGACCTATTAGGTTTCTGTGCTCATATCCGGACCTAGGGGCTAGTGATGTCCTCTTTAATTGTCATTGTTTTGTGATTAAACCAGCAGACATGATTGCTATCCTAGAAGTATTTATGCCCATGTTTAAGCCTTTAGATGATCTTTTTTTTTTTTTGTGACTAGCCTTTTGTCATGGGCAGCCAGCAGGCTGCCACCGGCCCAATAGGCCCAAGAGACAGTAGCTTAGCCGCCAAGTTAGAGTTAGGTTTAGGGTTGGTTCCTTCTCTATATAAAGAGAGGCACGCCTGCCATTTGGAATTAAGCAATGAATTATGAAGAAACAATTCTAGTCTCCCTCAATCTCTCAAGCTCTTTGGCAAAATATAAGACCTAATTATCCCAAAATACCCATCACCATAACATCTGGTATCTAGAGTCAGTCGATTCTTCCACAGCCGCTGCCAATTCTCTCCATCTCAAAAAAAAACACACACATCGATCCAGATCGCCTACCACCGCCAGCCGCCGCATCTCCACCACCACCCCGCCCTCTCCGCCTCTGCAGATCGCCGCTCGATCCACTTCCTTCCGATTCCCCGTCACCACCAGCCGCCGCCACGACCCACCACCATCAGCCGCCGCACAGCCCACCACCGCCGTCCGTGCGGGTCCTCGCAACGTCGTCTTCGAGCGGACCATCGCTGCATCGTTCTTCAGCGCGGCCCATCGTCGCGTACCTCCGCACCATCCGCCTCCGCGCAGGTATCCTCCGCGCCGTCTGCGAATCCGCGGCGCGACTTCGCGCCGTCCGCGTCTTCGCGCCTCCGCGCGGGTACTCTCTGCTCTGTCCGCGGGCCATCTCCGCGCCGTCCGCGCGACCCCCCACGCGTGGGTATTCTCCGCGCCGCCGGCGGGTCTTCTCCGCGTCGTCCGCGCGACTCCTCTGGGGCAGCGGACCCCTGAGGCTCCGCAACTATACGCCAACTCCGCCCCATTCTCCATCGAGCCGCCGCCGCCGCATTCAGCCATCGCCCCTCGATGGATTTTCCTCAGTTTGATGGGACCTCTGATCCGGTGGCCTTCGTCAACAAATGTGTGTTCTACTTCCGCCGAGAGCGCATCATGGCGGAAGAAAAAGTATGTCTGGCTTCCCGCAATTTCAAAGATGACGCCCGGGTTTGGTTCCTCCAACTCCAGGAAGCTAAAGGCACCCCGGCGTGGCGTCGCTTCACCGAGCTCCTGCACCTGTAACGTAACGGCTCTAATCCCATGGCCCACTGATCACCGTCAACCACTGACAGTTGATCCGTACAGCCAAGTGATTAAGACCGGTTCCGCTACTGGGATACATCAGTGCCCGTTGTCCGCAGGATCATCTCACAATTCAGTTACAATCTCTTTAACATTTTGACAAATAACATCGGAGTAAATAGCGGAAGACTTAGATAACAATAGTTTTACAAACCAGGGTTCAACATAAAATTAAAGTGAAGTTATTACAAACCATAGTTCAAATAGATAGAGTTGGCAGAGTAGCATATGACAACAACTGAAGGTAAAGATACATCACCCAGCCCGAGGGTGAATAATCACTCATCAGCCTCATCGGCCTCTTCCTGAACAACAGTCACACAGCAGGGTCCAAGGCATACTGAAGAATCTGCCATACCTGCAACATGGGTAATAAAACCCTGAGTACAAAGGTACTCAACAAGACTTACCCGACTAAAGAAAAAGGGAGAAGACTCAGGAATGAAGGCTTAGGGTAGTCAAGGTAAGGCTTAAGCAAGATCAAGTATTTTGCAGAAAAGCATTTTTGTAAACCTTATTTTATTTTGAAAGATTCAGTATTCCTCAATTCTTCATCATTCATGATTCATTTTACATTTCAAAACATTCCTAGTTGAGAACCACTCTCCGTTGACAGTCAGTGGACCAAGTCTCCATAACCGAGGAGCAACGTTAATCCGGATAAATAATACTCAGCTGAGGATCCCTATCCACACTGCATATGTAGCACCCAAGCTTGCATATGCCAACTCGTCTACCACGATTCCTCCAAGATTGGGCCCGGTCCTACGCCACCCGGAAGTATAGTACACCACTCCAATCCGGGACTCTAACCCACGTGGGTACATGCTACTTCCGCCATCTCTCCACTCCCAGTGCGCGGTTGTCGGTCCAATAATGGATTTCTCGGAGCCAGAGCTTTCCGTAGTATGTGAATAGTTACAAGTCTTGACCAGCAGGCCCCCATACGGATGGTCTCTACATTTTTCCGCCAGCGACAAGCACCTCGGGACTCTAACCCAAGAGTACAGGTCCTGTCGGTTTTTCAACCCTGTCCCGGTCTGTGTCAACTGTTGAGTCCCGGACTACAACATGACGGCACCGTACGCAAGGACAACCTCTCCTTCCCATTGACTAAGTACGGATCAGATACTTAGCCAATAGTGGGAGTAAACCAGAAATTCCCATAAAGTTTCTTTCAGTGATCACACTTTTGAAATTGGCACTTTTAAAGTCTAATTCCATAAGCATTGCTAAGCATTTTTCAAATATTTTTGAAAAGCAGGCTTCGGGTGTATCAGTGGTCAAGGTGGACAGTGCATCAATTAGGATAGCACACAACTTCTATAAACCTAATGCAATAATTTAACTCAAAAGCATTTAAGGAAACATTTTATAAATTCAAGGAAAGGGGTTAAATGCACCGGGGCTTGCCTTGGATGGCAAAAAGAGCAGACTCGGGGTTGGTGGTGTAGGTGCCGGAGCTCGGGGTTGCCTCGGGGACAGATCCTTCGGTGGCTACCTCGACTTCAGGTCCTTCTTCGTCAACTATACGGATGCAATGATGAATGCTCATGAGAATGATGATATGAACTTATGGTGCAAGACAATTCCACTGATTCTAGATTACTCTTAAACAAGGCATAGTCGAAATCTAGGTTGAGCATAAAGGTAACCATTTCTTCCTTAAGCAATATTGATTAAACTAGCCATTATTATAATTATCCTAAGCATCAACCAAACATATCATCACAAACATCATAGACCAAAGGGTAGGGGTCTATGAACATCAATCAATCCAAAGATCACATCATCAAACACTTATTACCAACCCTAATCCATCTTTTCTATTTTCTTAATTTATTTAAAAGGTCATTTTATGAAGTTGCTCCAAAAATTACCAAATTAATCACATAAGTTCATTATGGTGTAGATAGATGGCAAAACAAATTTCATAATTTTTGGAGGTCATTAAGGTGTTCAAATAATTCTAGACATTTAATTAACAAAAGGCACTATTCAAGAATTAAAATAAATGCTCAAAAATCAACTTGTTCCGAGAGACTTCAAAATTTTACCAGAGACTTGCCATGGCATAACTAGCTCACAAAAATTTGTCTCATGATTTTTGGAGTTATAAATCACTCTCCAAAAATACCAAAACCTTCATTTTTCAATTAAAAGGGGAATTTTACATTTTTAAATCTTTGCACAAAACTCAAGTTTCATATTTTTATAAAATACTCCAGAGCATAAAGAGTCTACCACAAAAATTTCAGAATTTTTGGATGCACACAGAAAATCATACAAAAAAGAGAAAACAGAACACTATTCACAACTCTCAGAAAAAGAGAAGAGCACTGTGCTCCTTCTAGGCCGGGCTCGGCGAATCGCGGGGCTCGGGCGAAACGGAGAAGTGAGCCTCAGTCCGAGGCCGGACTCGGGCGAGGCGGAGAGCATGCGTCGCCGAGGCTTGGGCTCGGCCGAAGCGGAGAAACAGGCCTCTGCCCGAGGCGTGACTTGGGGGCTCGGGCGAAGCGGAGTTGAAGCAGAGGCCGAAGGCTCGGATGCTTACCACGTGTCGGAGGCAGGGCTCGAGGGTGAGGCTCGACTCGAGGGTGAGGCTCGACACGAGGGTGAGGCTCGACACGAGGGTGAGGCTCGACACGCTCGAGGGAGAAGATGACCGCGGCGGCGCTCCGGCGGTCCGGCGGTCCTGCGCAGCACATGCGACCGCAAGGGCCGGGTTAGAGTCGCACGGCGCCAAGGAACACAACACGGGGGTCGGTGAGGGATGATCATGGCCGGAGACGGCGAATTCCACGAACCCGAGCTCGCCGGGTTTCGGCCGGGGATGGGAACGGCGAGCTTACGCCGGGCAAACGGAGGCGGGGAAGGTGAAATTGAAGGGTGGGAAAGCTTCACGAGCTCAAGGCGGAGCTTCCGAGCTAGGTGGTGGAGCGGCGGAGTGACTGGAGAGAGCTGGCCACGGCGGCGGGGGTGAGTGCGGAGGTCGGACTCCGGCGGGCTTATA
Source organism: Coix lacryma-jobi var. lacryma-jobi (assembly GCA_009763385.1). Taxonomy (NCBI): domain Eukaryota; kingdom Viridiplantae; phylum Streptophyta; class Magnoliopsida; order Poales; family Poaceae; genus Coix; species Coix lacryma-jobi. Next base: position 104,197,391 of record CM019828.1, on the reverse strand, counting down.
TAGCCGCGGCCAGGGGCCGGTAGAGACCTCGGGGCTACGCGGGTAAGGTTTGCGGGGGCGTGCGCACTCGATTGCGCTCTGGCGGTCGAGCTGGCGTGCAGCCGGGGCTCGGGCACAAGCTCGGCCGGCGATGGCCACGCGGCGGCGGCGGCTGGGCACTGTAGGGGCCGAGAGCAAGGGTCAGCGCTCGCGTGCGGGCGCGGAGGGAACCGGGAGACAGCGGCGGCAGGATAAGGGCGCGTGGGGAGCAGCCGCCTGCGCTGCAGCTGCAGCGCCGGCGCCATGGCCGGGCCCCCCCCTGGCCTCTGGCTCTACGGGAAGAAGAACAGTGCTAGGGTCTAGGGTTTCACTTTTGGCCAGATTCTGTATTTTGCAAAAATCTCCCAAAAATTGAACTGTGCGACAAAAACTCCAAATACCAAAGTTGTTCAGAAAAATGAGATCTACAACTTTGTCAATATGAACATTTTCAAATTCCAAATAGTTTTTGAACTATATTCAAAAACAGAAAAGGGAACACTTTTCAAATTTGATTCAAATCAAAATTACTTTGGATTTCAAACTGAAACTTGAAAATCTTTATAAATGAAAGTTGTTTCATTTGACAAAACCTATAACTTTGCTAATACACACTTTTTCTGAAACTCAATAATTTTTGATTAACTTTTTAAGACTAAAAAGGGAACAAAAACTGGAATTTGAATGAATTTGAAATTACTCCAAATTTTATATAGGAACATGGAAATCTGTAAATACCAAAGTTGTTCCTCTTGATCAGATTCACAACTTTGCTTTTTGAACCAACTCAAAATTTTGAATTTTGAAAAAGTTATTAAAAAGGGAATAAATCCAGGATTTGGGATTTTAGGGTTTTGCAAAAGGAAACTCAATTCAAATCTGATTTTTGAACTTGGATCAAAGCAACAAACATCAGGGCACTAAATTTGAACAAGAATTTCATAGAACTAGGTACAGAGGTGAAATTACCATTTTGCCCCTATAGGAAGAAGTGGGCTAATAAGGGTTTTTGCAATAGAGGTACATCACATAAAATGATACACTAAGCAAATGCATACACATGAAATCATGATCAAGATGATTAATGATGCTAATGATGATATGTCAAGTTAATTACATGCTTAAACACCAGAGGTGTTACAGCCTTCCCCCCTTAAAGAAATCTCGCCCCGAGATTCTGCGTCTTAAGAAAAGACAAAGAAGGGCAAAAGGCAAAACTTTACATAGACAGGGATTCGAGAAAGTCGGGATAGTTCTTTGCCAAGAAGTCTTCAGATTCCCAAGTAGCTTCTTCTTCAGAGTGCTGATTCCACTGGATTTTGTACCACCTTGTGGTAGTTCTTCGAGTAACTCGATCTTTGTGATCCAACACGCGAACTGGATATTCCGAGTAGGATAGATCAGGCTCTAGCTCGACACCTTCAACTTCCACGACATGTTCTGGTACTCGGAGGCACTTCTTGAGTTGGGAGACATGGAAAACATTGTGGACAGCAGAGAGATGATCGGGCAACTTCAGCTTGTAAGCTACCTTGCCACAACATTCCAAAATCTCAAACGGACCAATGTAGCGGGGTGCTAACTTTCCCTTTACTCCAAAACGAGTGACTCCTTTGGTTGGTGAGACCTTGAGATATACGTAATCTCCAACTTGAAACTTCAGAGGTCGACGTCTCTTGTCAGCATAACTCTTTTGTCGGGATTGGGCAATCTTCATGTTCTCTTGTATCTGCTTGACTTTCTCTTCCATATCTTTGACCAGGTCAACTTCAAAGAATTCTCTTTCTCCAGGCTCAGACCAACTGAGGGGTGTACGACAACGACGACCGTACAGTGCTTCAAATGGTGCCATTTTGATGCTTTCTTGATAACTGTTATTATATGAGAACTCTGCCAAGGGCAAACAGTCATCCCAAGTATCTGCGAAGGTGAGCACACATGCTCTCAACATATCCTCTAACACTTGGTTGACTCGCTCAGTTTGTCCATCTGTTTGTGGATGATATGCCGTACTATGCAAGAGCTTGGTTCCAAGTGAGGTATGGAACGCTTTCCAGAACTTTGCGACAAACTGAGTACCACGATCTGAGATAATGGTCTTGGGAATACCATGGAGCTTCACTATGTTGTTCTTGTACAAGGCGGCATACGTGGGGACGGCATAGCTGGTCTTGACTGGCAGAAAGTGAGCTTGTTTGGTGAGTCGGTCCACGATTACCCAAATGGAATCAAAACCTTTCCGAGTCTTGGGTAGTCCATTGATAAAATCCATGCTGATATCTTCCCACTTCCAAGCAGGTACAGATAAAGGCTGCAATTCTCCTCCAGGCTTCATGTGCACGGCTTTGACTTTCTGACAAGTATCGCAGCGAGCGACATAGCGAGCGATTTCAATCTTCATCTTTGTCCACCAGAATCTCTGCCTTAGATCCTGGTACATCTTGTTGCTGCCGGGGTGGATGGAAAACCTAGACAGGTGTGCCTCATCAAGGATCAACTGTCTCAACTCAGGCACCTTGGGCACTACTAGACGGTTCTTGAACCATACCACTCCTTCATCATCAATCCTGAAACAATCAGCCTTACCGGTCTGGACCTTTTCGATGATGTGCTTGATTCCAGGGTTATCTTTCTGTGCAGCGATGACTTGTTCCTTGACCGATGTTTCTACCCTGACATTGTTCAGGCTTCCTTGCGGAACTATCTCAATACCCATCCTTTCAAGAGCATGGCACAAGGAAAGATCATAGGGCTTCGTCGTCAGACAGTTGCAGTATGACTTGCGACTGAGTGCATCGGCGACCACATTCGCCTTACCCGGATGGTAATGCACTGCGATATCATAGCCCTTGATTAACTCAAGCCATCTTCGCTGCCTCATGTTCAGCTCTTCTTGGGTGAAGATATACTTCAGGCTCTTGTGATCTGTGTACACATTGCAGGTACTGCCCAACAGATAATGACGCCATATCTTCAAAGCATGCACCACTGCTGCTAACTCAAGGTCATGGGTTGGATAATTTTCCTCATGTCGCCTAAGCTGCCGTGAGGCATAAGCGATCACTCGACCTTCTTGCATCAAAACACAGCCTAACCCAGTACCAGATGCATCACAGTATACATCAAAGGGTTTCTCGATGTCTGGCTGAGCTAGGACTGGTGATGTAGTTAGTAGTTTCTTCAAGGCTTGAAAAGCTTGCTCACAGGCTGTTGACCAAACAAAATCCACGGAATTCTTCAACAACTCTGTGATAGGCTTGGCAACTCTGGAGAAGTCTGGGATGAAACGACGATAGTATCCAGCCATTCCCATAAAGCTGCGAACTTCGCGGACAGTGGTAGGTGGCTTCCAATCCAAGATATCTGCTACTTTTTCAGGGTCAACTGACACACCTTCAGCGGACAGGACATGACCAAGGAATTGAATTCGATCTAGCCAGAATTCACATTTACTGAACTTGGCATACAGCTGGTGATCTCTGAGACGAGAGAGAACGACACGAAGGTGCTTGGCATGATCTTCAGGAGTTCTTGAATAAACAAGGATGTCGTCAATGAACACGACTACAAATTTATCGAGCTCTGGCATGAACACAGAGTTCATGAGATACATGAAATGAGCGGGGGCATTGGTCAAGCCAAAAGACATGACCAAGTACTCATATAGGCCGTATCTGGTGGTGAAAGCTGTTTTGGGAATATCTTCGGGACGAATTTTTATTTGATGATAGCCAGATCTGAGGTCGATCTTGGAAAACACTCTGGCTCCAGATAACTGGTCAAACAGAAGATCGATACGAGGCAAGGGATATTTGTTTTTGATGGTGACCTCGTTGAGCGGGCGATAGTCAACGCACAGACGAAGGCTTTTGTCCTTCTTCTTCACAAAGATAGCAGGACAGCCCCAAGGAGATGAGCTTGGGCGAATGAGACCCTTATCCAAAAGCTCTTGCAATTGGATCTTCAGCTCTGCCAACTCTCTGGGAGGCATTCGATAAGCTCTACGGGATATAGGAGCAGTCCCGGGCTTTAGCTCTATGGCGAACTCAACATCACGGTCCGGAGGCAGACCAGGTAAATCTTCAGGAAAAACATCAGGGAACTCACAAACTACAGGGATGTCTCGGATCCCTTGATCATAGGTAGCATTTAGCTGTGTGGTAGCTGGTTTTGAAGGCATAGGAAGTTGGAGAAGGAGTTTGGAGGTACTGTTAGGAATATCCACTCTCACAACTCTATTCAAGATGTCTATCATGGCTTTATACTGACACATCCAATTCATGCCTAAGATGACATCTATCTCTTGATCGCGCAGTACTATCATGGTGGTAGGAAAGACATGTTTCCCCAACATTACTGGTATACTGCGGACCACTTCCTTAGTATTTATCCGCCCTCCAGGCGAAAGTATGCAGAAACTTTCTTTTAACTCCCCCATGGGCAACTCATGCTTGATGACAAAAGTGCGACTGATGAAGGAATGCGATGCACCAGAATCAAACAAGACGACTGTAGGATGATTGGCAACAGGGAACCTACCGAGCATGACGGGCTCTCCTTCTGGGATGTTACTGACGGTGGTGAAGTAGACTTGCCCGTGCTTCCTGACAAGCTTGCCCTTCTGGACGTGCTGCTGCGGTGCACGGTGCTGCTGCTGTGATCCTCCAGGGCCTTTCTGTGCATGCTGGGCATTCTTCTTGGGTTTTGGGCACTCGCGAGACCAGTGACCAACTTGGCCACAGTTGTAGCATGGATGGTTGTAAGCTGTTTGTGGGGTGGTGACACGAACACCAGGGGCGTTCGGCTGAGTGGCACTTTGCTGGTTGGCATTGTGGGTGGTGGCCGCGGTACGAACGACCACTTGCTGATGGGGGTATGGGGCACGGTTTTGGTGGTGGCTGGGGTGGTAGATGATTCTTGGGCGCTTATGGTTGCTGGAGAAACTGCTAGACCCAGCCTTCTTCTTCTTCTTCTCTTCCTGATACTGGCGGTTGCTTTCCTCGTAAGCAACAGCACGGTCAACGACATCATGGTAGGATCCGTTTAGATTGTTGGACAGACCTCTGCGAATCTTAGGGTGCAGACCCCTGAGAAAACAATCTCTCTTCTTTTCCTCTGTGTTGACATAGTCGGAGGCATACTGGCTGAGGTGGTTGAATTGTCCCACGTACTGCATGACAGTGGAATCTTTCTGTTGCAGGGCCAAGAACTGATCCAACTTCATTTTCATCAATCCCGAAGGGATGTGATGTGCTCTGAAAGCGGTGCGGAACTCTTCCCAGGTCAGCTGGTGATCTTCCGGCTGGGCCGCCAACAGGTTGGCGTACCAGGCACTTGCAGGACCACGGAGCTGCTGAGAAGCGAACCGAGGCTTCTAGATCTCTGTGCAGTGCAGAAGACTGAACTTTTGTTCCATGGTGCGTAACCAGTCGTCAGCCTCGAGAGGTTCATCGGCCTTTGTGAAGACCGGTGGTCGTGTTTCAGTGAATTCCACATAGGTTGTCTCTTGGTTGTTGCGGCGACCACGGTTGCCGTTGTTCTGCTGCCCTTGATTCTGAGCCATCAGATTGGCAGCGGCGGCCAAGGCTGCAATGGCATCTGCTAGGGTAGCTGGTACAGGTGGAGGGTTTGGGATGTTGGCATCATCAGAACCCCCAGCTCCGGTACGGGTGTTCACAGGCATCTGTATAAGCAACTCGGAACTCAGCATATACGGATAAAGGTTCTGAAACAACTTGATTGACAACTTCACTGATACAAAGATAGCTGGCTTGATAAAGATGACAACAGACTGAAAAGGGAAAAGGTACGAAAGGAAAGATACATGCCAGACTTGGCAACAGACAGACTAACGCCCCCAAACCTAGACTAAGGTTTTAGGTAAGCAGATGGTACAGACACAAGGAGTCTAGTCATCATCGATGAAGATCAACTCTTCGTCATCATCATCATCCTCGATGATAAGCTCAGGCTCTTCCTCCTCATCTTCATCTTCAACGTGGACATCTTCAGCAGGTTCCACTTCCTCATTCTGATCAGGCTCATGTTCCACTTCAGGTTCCTCCACGACTCCGTCTTCGGGGTCCTCCATAACCGGGGGTACCAAGGGATGGAGTTGATCATGCAGCTGATGCACTTCCTCATGAAGCATATCATTGTACTGCTCGATCTGGGCGGTGTACTGCTGCAATCCATGGAGCTGGGCTCTGGCCACGTCCTCGCGGGTCCAAGCATCATTGCGCTGCTCGATAGCGCGAATCGTGTTCCGGTTAGCCTGTTCCAAGGAAGCTCGTGCTTCATAAAACTCCATGCGAGAAAGGTAGAAGTCATGCTCCATGTTCTCCATTTCAGCCTTTAGATTCTTGATTTCCTCCTTCAGCTGCTTGCGGGTGCGGCGGGGAAAGCGACGACCATTGGAGGATTCTCCAGTCTCTTCTCCGGTGCGTGGCGCCAGCTGGTGACGCGGCACACCGTTCGGTCCAGTCGACTTGCGGGCAGTCCGCTTGATGATGGCCATATCTGGACAAGAGGTTATAGATGAGAAAGGCTAGCAAGAAAAAGGTATAGGCATACTAACCCAACGAACTCTTTTATAAACTTAAGTGAATGTGACATGATGCATGAATCGTTCCTACGGAACAAGGCAATGCAACTACTAAGGTAAGGTACATAGGGCTTATACAAGTTGTCTTGCTACTAGTTGCCAAAGACAAGATGAGATGAGAGAAGCAATTTGGACTCAAAATAGTCAAGTTTAGTTTTTGTTAAAAACATTTTGAAGTTTTCGCAAAAAGATTGCAACGTCATAGTGAGATGCTCCGATACCACTCTGAAACGTAACGGCTCTAATCCCATGGCCCACTGATCACCGTCAACCACTGACAGTTGATCCGTACAACCAAGTGATTAAGACCGGTTCCGCTACTGGGATACATCAGTGCCCGTTGTCCGCAGGATCATCTCACAATTCAGTTACAATCTCTTTAACATTTTGACAAATAACATCGGAGTAAATAGCGGAAGACTTAGATAACAATAGTTTTACAAACCAGGGTTCAACATAAAATTAAAGTGAAGTTATTACAAACCATAGTTCAAATAGATAGAGTTGGCAGAGTAGCATATGACAACAACTGAAGGTAAAGATACATCACCCAGCCCGAGGGTGAATAATCACTCATCAGCCTCATCGGCCTCTTCCTGAACAACAGTCACACAGCAGGGTCCAAGGCATACTGAAGAATCTGCCATACCTGCAACATGGGTAATAAAACCCTGAGTACAAAGGTACTCAACAAGACTTACCCGACTAAAGAAAAAGGGAGAAGACTCAGGAATGAAGGCTTAGGGTAGTCAAGGTAAGGCTTAAGCAAGATCAAGTATTTTGCAGAAAAGCATTTTTGTAAACCTTATTTTATTTTGAAAGATTCAGTATTCCTCAATTCTTCATCATTCATGATTCATTTTACATTTCAAAACATTCCTAGTTGAGAACCACTCTCCGTTGACAGTCAGTGGACCAAGTCTCCATAACCGAGGAGCAACGTTAATCCGGATAAATAATACTCAGCTGAGGATCCCTATCCACACTGCATATGTAGCACCCAAGCTTGCATATGCCAACTCGTCTACCACGATTCCTCCAAGATTGGGCCCGGTCCTACGCCACCCGGAAGTATAGTACACCACTCCAATCCGGGACTCTAACCCACGTGGGTACATGCTACTTCCGCCATCTCTCCACTCCCAGTGCGCGGTTGTCGGTCCAATAATGGATTTCTCGGAGCCAGAGCTTTCCGTAGTATGTGAATAGTTACAAGTCTTGACCAGCAGGCCCCCATACGGATGGTCTCTACATTTTTCCGCCAGCGACAAGCACCTCGGGACTCTAACCCAAGAGTACAGGTCCTGTCGGTTTTTCAACCCTGTCCCGGTCGGTGTCAACTGTTGAGTCCCGGACTACAACATGACGGCACCGTACGCAAGGACAACCTCTCCTTCCCATTGACTAAGTACGGATCAGATACTTAGCCAATAGTGGGAGTAAACCAGAAATTCCCATAAAGTTTCTTTCAGTGATCACACTTTTGAAATTGGCACTTTTAAAGTCTAATTCCATAAGCATTGCTAAGCATTTTTCAAATATTTTTGAAAAGCAGGCTTCGGGTGTATCAGTGGTCAAGGTGGACAGTGCATCAATTAGGATAGCACACAACTCCTATAAACCTAATGCAATAATTTAACTCAAAAGCATTTAAGGAAACATTTTATAAATTCAAGGAAAGGGGTTAAATGCACCGGGGCTTGCCTTGGATGGCAAAAAGAGCAGACTCGGGGTTGGTGGTGTAGGTGCCGGAGCTCGGGGTTGCCTCGGGGACAGATCCTTCGGTGGCTACCTCGACTTCAGGTCCTTCTTCGTCAACTATACGGATGCAATGATGAATGCTCATGAGAATGATGATATGAACTTATGGTGCAAGACAATTCCACTGATTCTAGATTACTCTTAAACAAGGCATAGTCGAAATCTAGGTTGAGCATAAAGGTAACCATTTCTTCCTTAAGCAATATTGATTAAACTAGCCATTATTATAATTATCCTAAGCATCAACCAAACATATCATCACAAACATCATAGACCAAAGGGTAGGGGTCTATGAACATCAATCAATCCAAAGATCACATCATCAAACACTTATTACCAACCCTAATCCATCTTTTCTATTTTCTTAATTTATTTAAAAGGTCATTTTATGAAGTTGCTCCAAAAATTACCAAATTAATCACATAAGTTCATTATGGTGTAGATAGATGGCAAAACAAATTTCATAATTTTTGGAGGTCATTAAGGTGTTCAAATAATTCTAGACATTTAATTAACAAAAGGCACTATTCAAGAATTAAAATAAATGCTCAAAAATCAACTTGTTCCGAGAGACTTCAAAATTTTACCAGAGACTTGCCATGGCATAACTAGCTCACAAAAATTTGTCTCATGATTTTTGGAGTTATAAATCACTCTCCAAAAATACCAAAACCTTCATTTTTCAATTAAAAGGGGAATTTTACATTTTTAAATCTTTGCACAAAACTCAAGTTTCATATTTTTATAAAATACTCCAGAGCATAAAGAGTCTACCACAAAAATTTCAGAATTTTTGGATGCACACAGAAAATCATACAAAAAAGAGAAAACAGAACACTATTCACAACTCTCAGAAAAAGAGAAGAGCACTGTGCTCCTTCTAGGCCGGGCTCGGCGAATCGCGGGGCTCGGGCGAAACGGAGAAGTGAGCCTCAGTCCGAGGCCGGACTCGGGCGAGGCGGAGAGCATGCGTCGCCGAGGCTTGGGCTCGGCCGAAGCGGAGAAACAGGCCTCTGCCCGAGGCGTGACTTGGGGGCTCGGGCGAAGCGGAGTTGAAGCAGAGGCCGAAGGCTCGGATGCTTACCACGTGTCGGAGGCAGGGCTCGAGGGTGAGGCTCGACTCGAGGGTGAGGCTCGACACGAGGGTGAGGCTCGACACGAGGGTGAGGCTCGACACGAGGGTGAGGCTCGACACGCTCGAGGGAGAAGATGACCGCGGCGGCGCTCCGGCGGTCCGGCGGTCCTGCGCAGCACATGCGACCGCAAGGGCCGGGTTAGAGTCGCACGGCGCCAAGGAACACAACACGGGGGTCGGTGAGGGATGATCATGGCCGGAGACGGCGAATTCCACGAACCCGAGCTCGCCGGGTTTCGGCCGGGGATGGGAACGGCGAGCTTACGCCGGGCAAACGGAGGCGGGGAAGGTGAAATTGAAGGGTGAGAAAGCTTCACGAGCTCAAGGCGGAGCTTCCGAGCTAGGTGGTGGAGCGGCGGAGTGACTGGAGAGAGCTGGCCACGGCGGCGGGGGTGAGTGCGGAGGTCGGACTCCGGCGGGCTTATATAGCCGCGGCCAGGGGCCGGTAGAGACCTCGGGGCTACGCGGGTAAGGTTTGCGGGGGCGTGCGCACTCGATTGCGCTCTGGCGGTCGAGCTGGCGTGCAGCCGGGGCTCGGGCACAAGCTCGGCCGGCGATGGCCACGCGGCGGCGGCGGCTGGGCACTGTAGGGGCCGAGAGCAAGGGTCAGCGCTCGCGTGCGGGCGCGGAGGGAACCGGGAGACAGCGGCGGCAGGATAAGGGCGCGTGGGGAGCAGCCGCCTGCGCTGCAGCTGCAGCGCCGGCGCCATGGCCGGGCCCCCCCTGGCCTCTGGCTCTACGGGAAGAAGAACAGTGCTAGGGTCTAGGGTTTGACTTTTGGCCAGATTCTGTATTTTGCAAAAATCTCCCAAAAATTGAACTGTGCGACAAAAACTCCAAATACCAAAGTTGTTCAGAAAAATGAGATCTACAACTTTGTCAATATGAACATTTTCAAATTCCAAATAGTTTTTGAACTATATTCAAAAACAGAAAAGGGAACACTTTTCAAATTTGATTCAAATCAAAATTACTTTGGATTTCAAACTGAAACTTGAAAATCTTTATAAATGAAAGTTGTTCCATTTGACAAAACCTATAACTTTGCTAATACACACTTTTTCTGAAACTCAATAATTTTTGATTAACTTTTTAAGACTAAAAAGGGAACAAAAACTGGAATTTGAATGAATTTGAAATTACTCCAAATTTTATATAGGAACATGGAAATCTGTAAATACCAAAGTTGTTCCTCTTGATCAGATTCACAACTTTGCTTTTTGAACCAACTCAAAATTTTGAATTTTGAAAAAGTTATTAAAAAGGGAATAAATCCAGGATTTGGGATTTTAGGGTTTTGCAAAAGGAAACTCAATTCAAATCTGATTTTTGAACTTGGATCAAAGCAACAAACATCAGGGCACTAAATTTGAACAAGAATTTCATAGAACTAGGTACAGAGGTGAAATTACCATTTTGCCCCTATAGGAAGAAGTGGGCTAATAAGGGTTTTTGCAATAGAGGTACATCACATAAAATGATACACTAAGCAAATGCATACACATGAAATCATGATCAAGATGATTAATGATGCTAATGATGATATGTCAAGTTAATTACATGCTTAAACACCAGAGGTGTTACAGCACCTGCGCTTCAAACCGACTCCGTGTCCCGACCTGCTCCATCAGGTATCTCTTGGTGTAGACAACACCCTACGCATCCTTGCTGATGTGTCCACATAGCTGGATCGCATCAGGGAGCGTCTCCAGGCGAAGGACAAGGAGGACCGTGAACGTCGGGCGGTAGTACGCCTCCAAGCAGTAGCACGAGGACTCCTGGCACGCCGTCGAGCGCAGGCTCTTCATGCAACAAAAGCATCGGAGGAGCAAGCAGCGGTGCGGCTACAAGCTGCAGGGCGAGGTTTCCTTGTCCGACGTGTGATGCGGAAGATGCGCATGCTCCTCAGCTCATCATTGTCGTGCGTGTTCCTCCACTCGGCCTCACCCATACGTCCAGCTGCTCCCATTGCAGGGGAGGTCCAAGCATGGGCTCTTCCAGTGCAGCGACCGTGCAGCACCGTCCAGCATCAGGCATCAAGGGCTATGGCTGTCTCACTCATTTTGGGACCTGCGGTGGTGCTAGACGAATCCATAGAAAGAGCGGGCTGGCTCACGCTCCACCCTTCAACCCCAATGCAGCCAGCGGAGGCGCTCTTCCCATGGGATCCAGGAGGACATAGTTGTAGTCCAAATTTATTTCATATTTTAGTTTTAAATAACATAGGTAAGCCGAGATGTAAAAGGCTTAACCCTAGGTCGCGTCAAATAGGTCTGCGGCAACTATCCAGCTCGAGGGCGAGCTGGGTCTCCAAGGGCGGGGGAGATGTCATGGGCAGCCAGCAGGCTGCCACCGGCCCAATAGGCCCAAGAGGCAGTAGCTTAGCCGCCAAGTTAGAGTTAGGTTTAGGGTTGGTTCCTTCTCTATATAAAGAGAGGCACGCCTGCCATTTGGAATTAAGCAATGAATTATGAAGAAACAATTTTAGTCTCCCTCAATCTCTCAAGCTCTTGACAAAGCATAAGGCCTAATTATCCCAAAATACCCATCACCATAACACCTTTAGATGATCTTTTGTATAGAAAGATGACCCAATATCTCTCTGGCAATTTGTGTAGCATCTCATTTATCTTGTTAATTAATGTTGTTCTTACTGTTATTATAATTTTGTTTTTTAGTTGTGCACCAACTATAGTGACAATTTATCTTTATGACCGAGTTCATCCTATAGGTAATATTTGTGCACCTATTTTACCACTTCGAGTGCCTCATATTATGTTACATTGTGCAGTTGGCATGTTGTTGTTTCTATGCCTGAAGATGGAGAAGAAGAAAAGGAAGAATTGGACCTCCCTCACTCACTTAGGCGTCTTGGAGAGTGTACATTTTATGATGTAATGTGTCAATGCCTCTAGATTATCATCTTGGGTTGTCACTGTTATACCTGATGGTAGAACTAATAGTAATTGAAGTCTCTCTTTCCTCCAGGATGGCACTGCGAAGGGAGAGTTATCTGAAAAAGTTTCCTGCTTTGATGGTGTCTTCTATAATTACTTCAGCATAGGTAATTTCCTGTTTCAATGTATGCATTACACAATATGTTTGTTAGCACCTCTAGGCCCACTTTGTTTCGGCTGTGGCTTTTCCAGAAATGGCTTCTGCACGAATTTTAACTAGTGGAAATCAATACAGAATTATTTTTTTTTGAGAATAAAGTTTCAAAAGGTGGCAATTTACTAAGTACTTTTTAGAATTGGTTCCTCAAAAAGGAAATCTTTTGTGATGTGAGAAGCAATTTTTTTCCAGTTTCTGACAGAAGCCAAAACAAACTGGGCCTTAGTCTTTGAATTATTCAATTTTTTGTTAAGAAAATCATTGGTGCAGTTATTATTATATTATAGGTAAAATATTATCTGTTCTGTTTGATCCTTTTTTGAACCTTCTATGTTGTATATGTGTCATATCAAGTGGAAGGGTTTCAAAATCCTTTCCTTCATTAGTTCAGCAAACAACCTGGTTACAAACTGTTTCAAACATGTATAATCTTCTTGGATGTTTTCTCAGTACATATACATAAATAAATAAACCTTAGGTCACTTTCTACTTTTATTTTCAAGTATGTAATTGTATATCTGCAGTTGAGGATTTGTTGGACTTTCTTAATTTTAGGTTTATATAGTAGAGGAAGGTAATTACTTCTCAATACTACCTTGGAGTTTGTTGTTCTTTCTTAATTTTAGGATTCTATAGGAAAGGAAGGTAATAAATCATTCTCAATACTGCCTTGGAGGCAATGGGGTGACTAGTCTTTCAGGAGTCCACTTTCCTATTACCCCATTAATTCATACCCATCGCCATACAAAATGATAAAACTCACATGCAGGGGGTAAGACAGCCCCCCGGCATTGCATTAAGAATTGTACCTTCTCATTTGGGTCAAGAAAACCCCGGATCCCCTACCCCATCCATACATAGTGGCACTATAGCTCATATGAGAATGACCACGGCCAAACCTTGGACCTTTGCTTTGGCGTGGGACGGACGAGGGGGTTATTTTAACTCCATGAAAATTCGCTCCTACGGAGAGTCGAACCCACGACTCGAGGAATGCTAAGCAAGCCACCTAACCAACTCAGCTAGAGGCCCTTTTGCAAATAAGTGTCATAAGGACCTGAGGAGTGTTTTTTTTTCTGTTACCACCTGTTGTTATTTCTAATCTTTACATTACATAATAAGTGTTGTAAGGACGGGTCATGAAATACCCTTCTCTTGAATTGCAGGAATGGATGCTCAAGTGGCTTATGGTTTTCACCAGTTACGCGATGAGAAGCCGTTTCTTGCAAGTGGACCTTTATCCAATAAGGTAAGTAACTTATTGATGCTCTTCCCTACATGGCTACATTTATGATAACCCAGCAGTTCATCACAAGGGTGCAAATGGATAACTTTTAGGTGCACCTCCAACCCTTTTTAGTTCAAATATTTATACTAAATGAGATCTTATTTTGAAAAAGTAGTACAAATATTTAAACTAAAGAGGGTCAAAAGTATTAGACAAAGGCCATTAGGCTCTGTATATTCCTTAATGATAGATTACAGAAGGGATTGCACTTATATAGGAGAGAGGGGATGGCCCAAGGGGCCAGCAGTGTGAGCGGACCAGCAGTGTGAAAGGGCCAGTAAAGCTGGCGCCTGCATAGTTAGCTAGGAGATTACAGTATTGAGTAATTAATTATAACAGGAAGTGCACCTAAGGGTCACTAATTTGCACCCTTAGTTCATCGCCTTGAACCCTAATATTGGTCATTCAAATTTTATAGTTTATTGCTCCCTCTGTTCCAAACTATAAGTCGTTTTGATTTTTTTGGTACATCCATTTTGCTTTTTTTTTTGGAAAACGCAGGAGAGCTGCGTTTCATTGTATTATAGAGAAGAAACAAAAGTTGGGTCCCCAACAGGCTCCTCACTCATACGGGGACCAAATATGAGTGAGGCAACTACACAGAGACAAGACACATAGGACCCTACTGCAAACCGACCGAAGCTAGAGGAAACTAATCAGCTAGAGACAGCCCTAACTCCAAAAGCTTCTTAGCCCCAGCCATACACCATAAGCTTTTTTTTTTAGCTGTGTTCAGTCTTGAGTTCCCTCCAAATAGTGCAGGCAGAAGGAGAAATGCCTTCAAAAACACACGCGTTCCTATGTTTCCAAATACTCCGGGCCCCTAAAGTAATAAGGGTGTTCACTCCTTTCCTGTGTTGCTTACTAACTTTGCATATCGTCTCGCGCCACCCATCAGCAAAACTCCGCTCATTGATCTGAGGAATTGAATCAGCAAGGTTCAAAGGATTTAAACCAAACTTGTCTGGCTACCACACATGTTGTTAGCAGATGAAGAATTGTTTCCTCTTCTTGATCGCATAAAGGACATTTCTCCGGATGGGGGAGGCCCCTCTTGGTGGGCCTATCCGCTGTCCAGCACCTATTCCGGATAGCCAGCCATAAGAACATTTTGCTATGCATGTAGATACAATAATGTCTAGATACATAGCAAAATGGATGTACAAAAAAAATCAAAGAGATTTATAATTTGGAACGGAGTGAGTATACTTCTTTTATGATAAATGAAAATTGTTCAATATATGCTTGTAACATTAACGTAAGAATGGGTTATCATGTATACATGATATCTGTGGCGTATGATTGGAGCTCTGGGGCCTCTGTCTTTGTTGATGACCCTAGAGCCCATTTAGGCTCAGCTTATAGCCATGTAGTTATTTTATCACAGGTGCGATTGTAATCTGAGAACGATGGGTGTAGTGCGTCGTGTGTCTACTTGGGGTTCTTACCTATTTTTCTCTTCTTAATATAATGATATGCAGCTCTTCTTGTGTGTATGAGGAAAAAAAATGTAAAGGATATCTGCAGTCAATGTAGTGGAGGTTTCATTGGTCAACTACCAATGATGCTACCATTTTTAAGAAAAGGAAAATCAATTTCAATAACATATGCACTACTCATCTTAAGTTATAGTTTTCCTTTGGGTAATCCAAAAGGGTAGAACCACCATTTTCTTCAGCTACGTTTTGCAAGCTGTTAACACAGTTAATTACCTGCAAAAGAAAGGTATGTTCATCAAGGTCACGTCTCTTACCTCTCTCACCTTTCTCCTGTACCTTAAAATAAACCTGAACTTGCACCTTAAGCACTACAAATTTTCTAACTAAAGCATTGATGATTTCACAATTTCTGGTTTCACTGTGTGAATTGAAGCATGCCTTGTCGGTAGATAGTTCTTTTAGTTTTCTTTTGGTCTTGGTCAAGGTAGATTGGTAACAGGAATTAAAACAGATAAAGAACAGCATGGTGCGGTTGCATTGAAATAATACACATTTGCACTATGCACAAACAAAAGTAGGCTCTATTGTGTGACTAATATGATGCTTATTGTGTGATCTATATTTTGAAAAAAATTTTAGAGCACTTCTAACTAAATTACTGATTGGCTGATTTTGTGACAGTTAATTTACGCAGGATATACCTGCAAGCAAGGATGGTTCTTTACACAATGTATTAGCGACCCTGAATTAAGGTATGGTAGCTGTTTTTATTTTTTGGTAATGAATCATATATTTTACAGATATCTGCATGAGTGATAACCTCCCCTGGTTAAGTGACAACTTTAATATTGTCAGTTTTTTTTTTAAAAAAAAATCCATTATTAATAATAATGTGCCAACTTTTATCCTTCATCTATGACATAAGTCCAAACATACCCCCCGCAGGTCGAGTTTTTGACATAAGTCCAAACATCGATAAGGGTCGTTATTAGGGTTTGATGTTTTAGATTGTTTCAGAGTTGCAGATTTGTATTTGGACTCTGGCTATAGTTGAAGGTTGGATTTTTTCCATTTGAAATTATATAAATGGGTTCTTCTTGCAAATAGTAGCATGTGATGTAATTTGGACCAAATTCTCGGCGTGTCTGGATCCCATGAATTGAATCCAATATCTAGAAAGTGCTTCCCATTACATTAGTAGATTACTTTCCAATTCCTCTTAATTCCTGGGAACCAAACGGATTACTTTCCAGTTGCTCTCAATTCCTCGGAACCAAACTGGGCCTAAAAACATGATTGTATTAGTTTATTACACCGAAATCCAGTAATCAGATAATATTTCAGTTCTTGGCAATAACGTCTTTAGTTGAGTCTTTAGTTTAAATGTCCAATAACATAGGCATTTCAGTTTCCTTCTGAATTCTAGTTATACATTTGCTAGTTAAGACTTTCTGCATCCATTTCTTTTTTTTTTCTATTCAAAATAATCTGAATCCAACTCATCCAGGAATCCAAAATGTTCACTAGGGTAGACTGCTTGCTTTTACACTTTCTAGTAAAGAAAAGAAATATTTCGTTTATTTCAGAAGTGAATCAACCAGTGGTACTGATTTGTCAAACCCAGTGTAGTAGAGGCTGTATGGGATATCTCAGTTTGTTCTTTCTATAATATGTTAGGGGATTGAGGAACGTTATCTGTTTATCAATCAAGAGAATGGACAGCTCTGAATGGGAGGACATTCCTGTACCATCGAGGTAAGCTCACAATTTCTCTATTTTTGGATAGCTAGGGACCATGCTTCCGCATGCAGAATGTGAAATTAATTTCATCTGGCAATCTATGATGCAGTGTGAGGGCTATCGTTGCATTAAACCTTCACAATTATGCAAGTGGACGAAACCCATGGGGAAATTTGAAGCCTGAATATTTGGAGAAGGTGTGTCGATTAAATTTCTGTGACCATTCATCACCTCAATTGCATTAGCATTGTCTTCTATTAAACTCATTTATGCAAATAGAGAGGATTTGTTGAAGCCCAATCAGATGATGGTCTTCTTGAAATATTTGGATTGAAGCAAGGGTGGCATGCATCTCTCGTGATGGTTGAACTTATATCTGCCAAGCACATAGCTCAGGTAACTTCCTCCCTCCACAAGTTTTTTTTTCTCGAACACGCAGGAGGACTGCATATCAATATATTAAGAAGGAAAAAAGGGTGGATCACCTAGTCACCGGTACAAAGGTTATTAGGACACAACAGACACCCCCATTGGAACACCTATTACTGTAGAAAGATAGGGAAACACCTCACACCCATAAGGGAGGGGTGGATTTCATATATATAGTCAAGATATAACTTGGAGTACAAGTTACATGTTACATGATACACATGTGTTAGGACTATACATATCTCTAATACCCACCCGCAGTCACAGCGGAAGGTAACTGGACGCAAAGACAGGACCTGAAGTCATTAAATAACTGCACAGGTAGTCCCTTAGTCATAATGTCCGCGAACTGATGAGCTGAGGGAACATGTAGAACTCTGAACTGCCCCAAAGCCACCTTCTCTCGAACAAAATGAATGTCAATCTCAATATGCTTCGTGCGGCGATCATGAACCGGATTAGCAGTCATGTAGACTGCACTGACATTGTCACAATAGATAATGGTCGCCGAAGAAATCGAGATATGAAGCTCTTCA
The DNA here is from genome assembly GCA_009763385.1 of Coix lacryma-jobi var. lacryma-jobi. Classification (NCBI taxonomy): domain Eukaryota; kingdom Viridiplantae; phylum Streptophyta; class Magnoliopsida; order Poales; family Poaceae; genus Coix; species Coix lacryma-jobi. Next base: position 104,179,327 of record CM019828.1, on the reverse strand, counting down.
AGCAACTGACGCAACCAGCAGCACTCAGCAACTGCATGAGCAACAGCACGGTACTCCGCCTCCGCACTAGAACGAGACACCGTGGTCTGCCGTTTGGAAGACCAGGAAACCAGGTTGTCTCCAAGAAAAACGCAATAGCCTGATGTAGAACGCCGAGAGTAGGGGCATCCAGCCCAGTCAGCATCAGAGTATGCTGTGATGGAGGACATGCTGCCAATGTCGAGATGCAGACTAGCGTCGAGGGTGCCCTTCACATAGCGCAGAATGCGCTTGATTAGAGCAAGATGCGGCTCCCGTGGGTCGTGCATGAAGAGACAGACTTGCTGAACAGCATACGCGATATCCGGTTGAGTTAGCGTGAGATATTGCAAGGCTCCAGCAAGACTCTGGTATTCTGAAGGACTAGCAACAGGAGCTCCATCAGTGGCAGACAACTTAGACTTGGAGTCAACTGGTGTTGCCGTGGGATGACATTCAGCCATGTCGGCCCGTTGTAGAAGATCAACAGCATACTGTCTTTGGGACAAGTGAAGGCCGTCGGAGGTCCGAGTAACAGAGATGGCAAGAAAATGATGTAGAGGCCCAAGGTCTGTCATGGCAAACTCGGAGCTAAGACGGTTGATGATACATTGTAGAAGATCCGAAGAAGATGCTGTGAGGATGATGTCATCGACGTAAAGTAGCAAATACGCTATGTCCACTCCATCTTTGAAAATGAAGAGAGAAGCATCAGATTTGGCTGCAGTGAAACCGTGCTTGCAGACATAGGTGGCAAACCGCTGATGCCACGCACACGGAGCTTGCTTGAGACTGTAAAGTGATTTCTGCAATAGGCAAACGTAGTCAGGTGTCGACGGGTCGATGAAGCCAGTCGGCTGATGTGCATAAACAGTCTCCTCAAGATCACCATGAAGGAAAGCATTCTTCACATCAAACTGATGAATCGGCCAAGAACGGGAAGCGGCAATGCTAAGAACAGTCCGAATTGTAGTAGGCTTGACGACCGGACTGAAAGTTTTTTCATAGTCGACACCATGCTGCTGGGAAAAACCACGGATAACCCAACGAGCTTTGTGTCTTGCAAGTGAACTATCAACATGATATTTGTGTTTGAAAAGCCACTTGCCCGTCACAATGTTGGCACCCGGTGGTCGAGGAACGAGGCGCCATGTGCTGCTGTCGAGGAGAGCCCGGTACTCATCCGCCATCGCAGCACGCCAATTGGGATCAGCCAGCGCACTGCGATAATTGGCGGGCAGCGGAGACGCTGATGTCGCAGAAAGTCCCTTGTAGTTGACAGGAGGAATAGCACCAGACTGTGTGCGTGTCAGCATGCGATGAAGTGGAGGGTGAGTCGTTGCCAGCCCCTGCATAGGTCGACGAGGACGTGCAGGGGGCTGCAGCAGCCCTGAAGTGGCCCGGGCAGCAACGGATGGACGCTGCGGCCCGTGCACGGCGCGAGGCAGCAGAGGCCTGCTGGCTGGTACTGCAGACTGTTGAGGCACAGCTGACACACTACCCAGACCACCCGCAGACGAAGATGTGGTGATGGCTGGCGGAGCTGGCATAGAAGACCGGCGTTGAAACACCTTGCCGCTGAAACGACGATCAGCCGACACTGGTGCTGGTGTTGGAGGCCGACGCTAGTAGGTGAGACCAAACCGACTGGTCCTGCCCGGAGGCGCAGCAGCTGGGAGACCAGCCGGCTGCTGATCGTGTTGGAGGTCAGCGTCTGTCGAACAGAAGGCCGAGCAGGGCCAGCCATGATGATGGCTGGATCGTCGTCGAGGTCCGAAGGCAACGGCTGCTCAACCTCTGTAACAGAGGGAGCGACCGAAGGAGTATCCCGCAGAAGAAAATCAAGCGAAGACACCGAAGACGGGGCAGCAGCAAAGGGAAACACCGACTCATCAAACACAACATGTCGGGATATAATCACACGCCGAGTGGAGATGTCAAGACACCGATAACCCTTGTGTGAAGATGGGTAGCCAGAAAGACACACGGCGCAGAATGAGGTGCTAGCTTGTGGGTAGTCGTGGCACTAAGGTTAGGGTAACATAGGCAGCCGAACACGCGGAGGTGTGATTAATCCGGGATGGAGTGATGAAGGAGTTTGTATGGAAGCTGATTATTAACAGAGGAAGAAGGACGCCTGTTCAGCAAGTAGACGGTTGTAGCAAGCGCCTCTGCCCAGTAAGAAGGTGGCATGGAGGCATGAATCAGCAAAGTGCGAATAGTGTTGTTGGTGGTACGAATCATGCGCTTTGCTTTGCTGTTCTGTGGAGAGGTGTAAGGGCATGAAAGGCGAAGCAGAATACCACGACTGGATAAGAAAGTATCCATGGCATGATTGACAAACTCTGTGCCATTATCAGCCTGAAAGCACTTGGGCACAAAACCAAATTGAGTTTGGGCGTAGGAAACAAAGTTGACAAAATGACCATAGACTTCAGATTTTTGGCGCAACGGAAAAGACCAGCAATAATGACTAAAATCATCAATCATGATCAAATAATATTTATAACCCGAAGTACTAAGGACAGGGGAGGTCCATACATCACAGTGAATTAAAGTAAAAGGTTCAGATGTGGTGGAAACAGAACTACCAAACGGCAAGCGAGTGTGTTTGCCAAGCTGGCAGGCATGACACACGGATCTCGCTGCTTTATTACACTTGATGACCAACTGATTCTGAAGGAAGGTGATGGCAGAGGCTCCCGGATGACCAAGACGGTGATGCCATAAGGTGGACGAGACAGCAAGGCTGCAGCTGGCAGCAGTGGATGGTGAAGCGGATGGTAAGGTGTAGAGATCACCGCTGCTATTGCAACGTAGAATCACGCGTCTCGTCCATGGATCCTTAACAACAGAACAATGATTATCACGAGTAAATTGACGAACAGAAAGAAGGTTGCGCACAATGTCAGGCACAATCAGAACATTATTGAGGTAGAAGGACGTGTCAGTGGTAGGAAGAATAGAGGTGCCACGACTAACAACAGGTATAGAATGACCATTGCCCACAATGATAGAAGAAGAAGAGGGAGGAAGTCGGGTGAGGAGTATACCATCCGACGAAGCCATATGAGATGTAGCACCGGTGTCCAGAACCCAGGGATTAGCACCCTGTAATGCCATCTGGTTCAGGGCGGCGATGAGGCATGCTTGGTTCCAGCCACCAGCTTGAGGACCCGGCGAAGGGGCAAATGGCGGCTGCTGGATGGCGGTCGGAGCGGAGAACGCAGCAGGGGCGAAGGCTGAGTGCGCCAGTGGAGAGGCCCCAAGCAGCCCCTGTCCACACCACTGCTGCTGCTGCTGAGGTGGGCGAGACCAGGGCTGCTGCTGTAGCTGCTGACCGGGCAGAGGACCAACACAGAGCCATTGGCCGCCTTGGGGAGGAGCACGTGATCCGCCTTGCTGTTGTTGTTGCTGCCGACCCCAGCCACCGCCTTTTTTCTTGTTGCGGTTGGAGTTGGTACTGCCGCCCCCGCCGCTGCTAGGGGCAGTGCGAGTACCTTGTACTTGTGCCTGCGCCATAGCAGGCAGAGGCCCCGCGACATGTTGTGCCACAGGAAGGCGAGCTGGCAGTAAGGAGCGTGGTCTCAGACGAGACCTTGCCTTCATTGGCAAGGCGAAGTTCCTTGAGAACGAGCTTCTGGCGGGTTGTGTTGAAGTCGGGCAGCGGTGAGGTGTCGGCGATGTTGTCCGCCGTGCTGGAAAAACGCGGATTGAGGCCGCGAAGGAGGTTGAGGACGAGCTGAGATGGCGAGACAGCATGGCCGACATCTTTGAGAGCATCGGCGACGGTCTTCATACGCTGACAGTAGTCATTGATGGAGAGGTCTCCCTGCCGCATAGATGAAAATTCCTCGTGAAGGAAGACAGCGCGAGGCTCCTTGTTGGAGAGAAACAAACCCTCAATAGCGACCCAGAGTTGGCGTGCCGTCTGATCATCCTCCCTGGCGAGATCCTAGACATCAGGAGCAGCGGAGCCGAGGAGCCAACCATGGACACAGGCATCATCGATGGACCACTGGGGATCAGTGGGATTGGCCGGAACAGTCCCATCGATATGACCATGAAGGCCAAACTTCCCGAGCAAGGATTTGATGAAGGGCACCCACTTGTGGAAGTTGGGGTGCTGGAGCTCGAGAACGACGGGAACGTGAGATCGAACAGTGATCGTAGCATTGGGGGGAACGATCGGGCCGGAACCCATAGCACTGCTGGTGGTGGAGCCACTGGTGGCCGAGGCGGTGGAGGACTCGGTCGACATTGGGGGCGCAGGGCTGGCGGCGTGAGGAGCAGAGGGGGCGGCGCGAAGCAGCAGCGCGGGCGCGTGGGAGCCGCGCGAGCAGGAGCCGGGGAGGCGGCGTGAGCGGGAAGCAGCGCGAGCAGAAGAGACCGCGCGAGCAGAAGAGACCGCGCGAGCAGGAGCAGAGCGGGCGGCGCGAGCGGGAGGCGCGCGAGCAGAGGAGGCGGCGCGAGCGGGAGAGGCGGCGCCGCGCGAGCAGAGGAGCCGCGCGAGGGAGGGAAAAAACGGCGCAGAGCAGGACGGCGCGTGAGGGAGGGCGAGCTCGCGAGGTAGGGAAGGCCGCGCGCGGAGCAGGGGATCTCGCGAGGCAGAGGAGGTCGCGGCGAAGCAGGGGATCGGGGGCTAGGGCAGAGACCGGAAGGGAACCCGGGTTGTTGATACCATGTAGAAAGATAGGGAAACACCTCACACCATAAGGGAGGGGTGGATTTCATATATATAGTCAAGATACAACTTGGAGTATAAGTTACATGATATACATGTGTTAGAGCATCTCCAATTGTTTGGAAAAAATGATTTGGGAAAAGTTGTCAATAGTTTGGTAAAAATAACATAAAAAGGTAGGCGCGGGAGAAGTGGCGGCGGATTTCAACTTGGTAAAAATAACATAGAAACGCCGGATAGCAAGTGAAGCTGACTTGGGTAAATATAGCAAGTAGATGGCCTCCGATTCTAACTTGGAAAAATTTAGCAAGTCATATACCAATCTATTGGAGAACGTTTTTTCTTCTTTTCTCGATAAAACAAGGATAGCAAGTCATTTTTCCAAACTATTGGAGATGCTCTTGGGACTATACATATCTCTAATAATTACCAAAAAAAACCAACACACATGACCAGACACCCACTGGAACAACTATCTGCTAGGCTGCAAGGCAAGGAGATGAGAGATCCCTCGAGCCCCAGCAACCCCCCACGACCACAATTTATCTCTAATGGAGGAGACCAGCCCATTCAGATCAGGTTGTCATCCATCAAACACGCAGCGATTCCTATGATTCCAGATCGACCAAGCCACTAAGATGACGAGAGAGTTCAGGCCTTGCTTAGGATATTCAGCCAAACTAGTGGACGCCATCTCCCACCAATCCACAAAGACTTGATCATCAGGTTTTGGAGCCAAATTTTGCAAACCAAATCGCTGCAGCACAATAAACCAAGTTTGGCGCGAGAAAACACAAGAAACAAGCAAATGGTCAATTGTCTCCTCCTCCTGGGTGCGGGAGCCCCTTCTTGGCAAGCCTATCGGCTGTCCAGCATTTATTATGTACAACCCCTCCACAAGTTGTTTGAGTGGTTACTCAAAACTATTGTCTATTTGGCAAAAGTATGCAATGCCATTATGCGAATCTCATTATAAGAGCATCTCCAAGAGACTTCTATCTTTGTTTTGTATGCTATATTTAGATTTTTAGAGTAAAAAGTGAACTCCAACAGCTATGCTATCTTGTTTTATAAAATAACAAATTTGTTATTCCTAAAATTTCGCATGGTAAATATAGCTTGCATGCGTCACTAGCTATCTAGTATTGCTATAATAGAAAGACCGTTGGAGTTTTCTATTTTTTTATAGAGTTTTTTATTTTAGAGACTAGGTATATTATAGGTTTAGCCATCCATTTTTACCAACTCTCTTGGAGTTGCTCTAAGTAATAGTTTCCCATCATATACAGTACAATACTATTTGGTAGGACAAGATATAACCTGCTATTTGGTCATTTTCTTTTTCACAGAGGTTCGGTTTCACTACAACCATTAAAGCAAAATTGTGAATAAACATGTATTTGAATGTGAATTAGAGTATAATTTTAAGGTCCTGTTTGGCACACTCAAACTTCATTAGTGAAGCTGTTTTTTTAATAGCTTCATGAGCAATTTTCTAGGTGAAATTGTTTGACAAAACAGCTTCACCACCAACTTCATACATGGTTAAGAGAGAAATGAGGGTGTGAGTTGTAAAAAGCTACTTTTTTTTACCTCTATCTTAGCTTATTCTTTCGTGAGAGGGAAAATAAAACTGCTTCATGGTAAAGCTATTTTGGAAAAAGGTATTGTGAGCTGAACAAAACGAGCCCTAAATTCACTAAGAATGAAAGTAGATCACACTGGAGTTAAACTTTTAATTTCTTTTGTAGCCTAGACGCCTAGTGGCCGATTGGAAAAATGAAACAAAAAAAGGGAGTCTTCTATAAACTAAAGAAAGAGTACTTATTACTTCTTTCAGAAGTGCTGCATAATTTGGTGCTACTATTACATGTTCAGGCAGCGGCAATACGGATAGAGATCAAAGGTGGGTATTGGCGGGACGCGTTCATGCAAATGGATGGGGAGCCATGGAAGCAACCACTTAGCTCCGAGTATTCAACATTTGTGGATATAAAGAAGGTGCCTTACCCCTCATTAATTATAAATGGTGGAGACCGTTAGCTGGAAACAATTTTTGTGGCATGGCCTAGGCGGAGCTGCCAAGAAAATATTTTCAGCTTCCAGCTTGGAGTTCGATGAACTCCAGGCACAGCACAACCTTTTTATCGCGGTTGCATGAAGGCCTAACTGCATATTGGGTTGAGCTTGTACGTGGGACAAGGGAATGCAATGGCGTCTCTGCCGTCCTTTGATCGCAATTCTGTTTGAAGTTCCGTGCATTGCATCAAACCATCGTCTGATGTATACTCGCTAATTTGAGGACCGTAGTGATTGCTATCAGAGGCGATAGTCATGCTGTCACCATTCCTTTATAGACGGGCAAGGCAATCTTACAAACTACCCTGATTCTGTTTTTCCAACTATTGTTTGGATAATTGGTATGATTACATGTACATCCCAACAATTACATGCATATTGACGTGTATACGGGTAAATCGTGGGCTACATTTTCTTAACAAACCTTTTGACAGGTCCCATTGATGTAGCCGATCATACATAGGATTTATCCAAGTGCAGGAGCACAGAACACATAAAAAACGCAAAGTTGTCATTGGAAAGACCTGCAACCAAACTGGAATCTCGCCATTTTGGAGCTCCCAGCTCCCCATCCCCCCGCGCTGGCCACTGGCCAACTAGCCCACCAGCGCACTGCGCACGGCACAACTGAACACCATGACGGCTGTGCTTTGTTTTATAAGGGATGCGCCCTTGCATTAGCCCACCAGCGGTCTGTGGATTTGACATTGTTGATTGGTAGGGCCTAATTGGTAGCCCACCAGTCACTGCTACTGAAAAATTACTTCGGGTTCACATGATCAACTAAGTTAGTAAGGGCAAGTATAATAAGATGATGCAAATAAGTTCTGGAGGGTGCCACTTCAGATTTAGGTTGAGATGGAGAGAGAAAAGGAGGAAAAAAAAGTATAGAAACGGGTTATAAACCTGCATTGCAATTACCTTATGCACAACCTTAAAAAAAACCTGTGAGAGAAGGTGGGCTAGATATTAATGATGTAGTAGAGCATGATAATAGCTTATCAGTCAAAATCAGTCTTACTTTTCAAACGCGGCAGAAACCAACAGCCAAACATAAAAAGAGGGAATCGCTGCAGCTCATCTTTCAATCCACTTATACACTCGATTTTTTTAAATAATATTTTTTGTTTGTAATTGCAAAAGTAGGAGTTTTTTTTTTAAAAAAATGGGTTTAGGAGCCTGTCGACATGCGAACGTTATCGACCGCTCAACTGTCGATATGTGGCTGCATCATGGGTCGCCCGGGCTGTCGGCGCCCAGTCGGCAGGCCCACTAGCAGACGAGTAATGTATATGACTTTTCGGATGACATGACTGAACAGAAGAGTAGCCTTTTCAGTAATAGAACCTAGGCTTTATTGCACATCAACCTTTTCAGGTACTTGTCTTTTCTGATAGGAAGTGTTCCATTAATTTTGGTTGAGTTGGTTGTGATATTTATTTTGGTTGACCAGTGCATCTCTTTTGTTATATATATTGGTGCCTTGGTGCTTCAAGTGCACCCAACATGAATGCAGTAGACATGTCTGGAGGTCTAGGGAGAGGAAAGGGTTCATTCTCCGGGAAAGGAAGGGGTGGGAGGAAGGGTAGTCCCATCGTGTAGGAGGGTTCTCTTGGTCCCGATGAATGAGATGATCCACTTGAGGATTTTCCAGTGGACTGTAAGAGTGACTTCAACCACAAAAATCCACTTTGTGGATACGATAACAGGAGGGAGGAGTGATCAAAATATCGCCACGACCAAGATTACTTAGTGTAGATGTGCAATTACCAGACTGATGGTGGTCGCCGTTTCTTCAGATGCCCAGTAGGATGGGTAAGTTTTCTGCAACCTTGTTAGCGTAATTACTTAAACAATACAATAAATGCTTACTAGAGTTCACAATACAGGCATCCAAAAGTGGTCGTGACTGGATTCACTAGATGGGTCGATCCGCCTCCTATTTATCCCCATCAAGAGTACATCTACTACCTACAACGATGACTATTCAATCTTGAAGGTGATTGCCTCCACTGCTATGGATCTTGCAAGCATTATGGAGGGGGTGGATGAGGATGATGAACAGAATAGCGATGATGTTGGTGAAGAGCCTCCAGCATGCACTAATCCATATTGACAGTGCCCTCATCACAAGAAGGAGCCTCCTCCGCCACCTCCACCTCCACTGCCACCCCCAATGGGAGGGTACTGTGGAGAGGGAGCAACTCAGTTTGCTTTGTGGAAACATTATTAGTACTAAAATGTGTTACTCATTTTTATTGTTGGGGTTATGTTGTTATTTTGTTACACTGCCTAAGGCATGTTAGGTTTAGTTCACGAGCCCTTTAGCTTTGTTTCACAGAGGTTGCAACATGCCATTGTGTGGTGCAGTATGTTAATGAAGTTATTTTTATATTATTAATGTAACCATTGTGTGATCTTCTATGAACCTAAAAGAACCTGTAGTTGTGAACCCATAAACTTTAATGCATTCTAGCATGAAGTGTTGCAATGAATACTCACTGAAAAGGCTATGTCATATATACACCTAATCCAAGGCTACACAGGTTCCAAAGCTACACTGTGATGAAATGCAAACTCGCTAAAAAGCCTACAAAAGTTTGCCGATTCAGTACGGTGATGTTGCAACTCACTGTAAGGTTGTGTCGCAATGTGTATAGTGCGATTCCTTTGTTCAAGCGTTGCCTCGCTGAAGTGAGAACACATGGTTGAGAAGTGCCTATGTGACATGGTTGAGAAGCTCCCATGTGACATGGTTGAGAAGTGCCCATGTGTGTGTGATGAATGATTGACACTTGTGAGGAAGGTTTGAGGCTTTTCCCGGTTGAGTCTTATTTCTCTATGTGCTTAATGTTAATGACTAACCGGTGGTGTTGAGTTGTGGTGTGTTACTTCATGTTGGTGTGCGTGTGCAACATGTCTCTTGGCTGTGTTGTTGTGCAGGTGTGGAGCTCGGAGGCAATGGTCGATGGCGAGGTGAAGGTCAAGTAGAGACGTGCCGTGACGATGGACCGGGAGTGGCGAAGGGGGATGTGAGGCTTGGACTGATGGACCGGAGGGCCGGAGGACCAGTTGCGGTAGCTAGCACTTGGCGGCAACAAGCAAGAGTACATGGGATGTGCGACAGTATCGGCCAAGTTGAGACGGAAGGCGATGGCGTCGTGGCACCTGACGGAGGCCGGACACGGGCTTGCATGTGGAATGTGCCGTCAGTTGAGTCAGGGAGGAAGGCGAAGGCGTCATGCTCGACGGAGGCTAGACATGCGTCGACATCGTTGTCAGTGGCCGGGGCGTGAGACCCACGCTCCGTCTACTACGCGGGTTTAGTAGTTGAGCCTCAAAAAACTACCCAGACGGTTTCTAGGTTTGGGCCGCAAAACCTAGGGTGGCCGGTTTCTGAGTTTGGGCCGCAAAACTCAGAGTGGCGAGTTTGCCGGTTTGGGCCTCAAAACCGTGCAGTGGTTCCCGAGCGGAACGGGACGACGCGTGGCGGCACTGCGAGGGTTGCGTCGAAGCGAAGCTAGCGGTGAGAAGGCGCGGCGGCCGTCGCGATGGCACGTGGCGGCATCGTGAGGCTTGCGTTGCGGCGAAGCTAACGATGAGGAAGGCACGTGACCGTCGATGAAGAAACTCACAGGGTTGGACGATTTTACCCCTAGAGGGTATTTGGGTTGAGTGCTTCATGTAAGGGCGTTTTTGTTTTTCGGCATGCGCCTATATATATGTGAAGGGGTTGCTTGGGGCAGCCATCCTTGGAGGTGTGTCACTCTCATTTTGTTGTGAGAGGAGGCTAGGGTTAGAGAGAGGAGGGCTCTTGTTCTTGAGCTTTTTGCCATCCATAGCTTTGATTTGCTAGGAGTGGCTTGTAACCCAACACCATGAGCTGATGCAATCATACATCTTGTTGAAATCCAAGGATCAAATTTGTGCTCTTCTTTGTCTTGCGATTTTGTTCTTCCTGTTCTTCATTTTCCCCTCTTTGTGATTTCATGACAACTTTTGATTGGAGCGATGGATTGCGAATCCGTTTGAACCATCTTGTGCTTTGTCGTGAGAGGCATCTTTCCACTGAAGCAAATCATCTAATTCCTCGCGAGCACATAGATCGGGCGGATTTCATTTTTGGAGCCAAACTTTTCCCCTTGGCACAAGATTTGTGATTCACAAAGTTTCCGTTGGGTTCGAGCCATGATCTCTTAAAGTTAGCTCACCAACCTTGTTATGATCCTCTGTGCAAAGTCTCAAGTCAATCCAAGTTGTTTTGATTGAGTTTTGGCGATTTGTTCTTCAGCTCGAGCTACTAATTTCAGGTCGCGGAACATCCGCACAGAGCCACGGAACCTCTGGGGTCTGCAGGCTGAATCAGGCACACGTAGAGCCTCTGCACAAAGCCACGGAACCTCCAGGGTCTGTAGGCCGAGTCAGGCACATGTGGAGCCTCTGCATAGAGGCGTGGAACCTCCGAGGTCTGTAGGTTTACACTGATCCTCCAGACCGTGGAACCTCTGAGCCGGGACACGGAGCCTCCAGACCTGCATGATGTTTTTTGTCTTCCGAGCCTCCAGACCGTGTCTCAATCCGTTTGTTCCAATGGGTTTCTAGTCTACCCACGAACTTCTCTAAGTCATCAAACCACCAATTGGTTTGGGTGATTTTGGTTTGGGCTCTTTCCTCGTTTATCTCGAATTAGAGAGTGCCATTTTCAGTTTTCGGATTGATTTGGTCGTGCGGTGTGTTTTCCGCTGTGGTGAGTGTTTCACTGTGTTTGTCGGTCATCACCGAGAACATCCAGCCACCCGTTGGCTCAAGAACACTACCCGTGTGAGATTTGCTCTTTGGGGTCAATTTTCTGGGCCAGTGGCCTAAATATTTCGAAAGAAATTTTATGGCTCTCATTCACCCCCCCTCTGGTCGCCGTTTTCGGTCCTTCATGCAGGCGTCAGAAGTTATTGGAGTGTTGCCTCCAATAAATGGTTCTAAATCGACAATTACGGTACGATGCATCAGAAAGGAAAGAGTACATTAGTTCATATACATGGTATCAAACAACCATACCACTACTACAGGTCAACCACTGTGATGCCCTCGCTTCACGATATGTGCTCCTTGGTGATGAATTTGCGTTGTAGGGTAAGTCGGTTGCTTTGGAGGACGACGCTGGCATGTCGATGGGGTCAACTCTATAGCCTGCATACCCTCAAACGTCGGCTGAGGTGCACCAAAGAGCTGTGAGGACCCGACCTCATCAGGGAGCCAAGGAGCAGTGTCATTAGTGTGAAAGGTCCTCGTCGGTGTGAAAGGTCCCAAAGTTGCTGGTACCTAGTCACTACAAGAAGCACGTCCACGTACACAAAAATTATTATGTCAACTATATCTTGTTATGTTCATAATCCATAAATAAATGGCTTGTGGTAGCATTTACGCACCTAGGACTGGCATACGAGCTAGAACTAGAGCTGGAGCTGAAGACCAGATTAGAGGTGGAGGTGGACCTGCAGCTGGAGGGACACCCGGGTCAACGTGTCCATCTATGTTCGAGGTGTGGCGGCACGATGCCCGATGTACTCCTGCCAACCAATAGTGCCCCAGTCATCGAAGGGCGACAACTAACTCGATCCTGCCAATTGCAGGCGGGTTCTGCTCGTACCGCTGGGCATACGCCAGCAGCTCGGTACCCACGTCACTGCAGATATCTGTCTGCAATCCATGCATTGCTAAATGAATTATTCTGACTCAATGGGATATTAACGATAGAAGAGAGTATTTGAATAGTTTAATTACCGGTGCGTGAAAAGCTGCTGGCGGCTCCATCGCGAAGGTGTCCGTGATCTCGGCCTCATGCAGCTGGGCCTGTGCCGGCACGGGGAAGCAACAAATGTGTGTGGCTCCATGGAACCAACGTAAGTACTGCCGATACATGCCCTCGTCGAATGGGTCACCTAGCTCGTGCACGTCGGTTGCCACCTCTGCCCATGCGTGGACCCAAGGCATCGTCTTGTCCACCCACGACTGCTCGAACGTGACACCTTCTCCTTTTCTTGACAACCTGCAATATAGTTATACAATTAGTAATGAATAAAGATGTAACACCATGAACTAAAAATGGGAATACTCCGAAACTAACCCATATGACCCGTCAAGCTGAAGTCAGGGAAGTGGGAACAGCTGCGCGTGCTTGAACTAACACGCAACCCGCTCCAGACAGTACAGCTTGACGAAGATGTTGAACACCAGTCTTTTCCTCATGTGCCACAACTCCAACAAGCCACATGGGGCACAATGCTGTATATCCAGTGTCATGTACGGGGTCCACTGCGGATACATGGGTGTATGCCGGATCTTGAGATGATGAGTGATTGTCAACTGGTATGATGCGCATGTTCTTTGGCTTGTGTTGTGCAGGTGTCGAGCTCGGAGACGATGATCGAAGGCAAGGTGAAGGTCAAGTAGAGACGTGTCGTGCCGATGGACCCAGAGCGGTGAAGGGCGGACGTGAGGCTTGGACTGACAGACCGGTGGCCTGAGGATCAGTTGTGGTGGCTGACAGTCTGGGACAGCGACAAGTGAAGACATGTGGGTGGACGGGGTGCACGGACGGTGCATCCCTCTACGGCTTCGGTTTGGTGGTAGAGCCCCAGAAAAAACACCGGCTGGATGGTTTCCAGGTTTGGGCCTCAAAACCTGGGTGCTGGCCGGTTTCCGAGTTTGGGCCTCAAAACTCGGGCTGAGGACGGTTTCCAGGTTTGGGCCACAAGACCTGGGCGATGGCGTGTTTTTCTGAGTTTGGGCCACAAAACTCAGCCTGAGGACTGGTTTGCCGGTTTCATCCTCAAAACTGGGGGGAGGTCCAGGAAAAGGATGGACGGCAAGTGGCGGCACGTGGTGGCATCCGGTGAGGTCGCGTCGAAGCGAAGCTACCAGTTGTGCGGGCGTGGCCATCGGATCAACATCAACTTTGAGTTGGACAGGAATACCCTTAGGGTTAGCCTGCTCGCTCATTAGCAGTAAGGGTAGAAGGGGAATAATTGTATTAGGCTATATTAGGAGAGGCAACCCCTCCCTCCAAACCATCTCAGTCATTTGCTATTCTCCTCTAGGGTTTCTTGCTTCTCATTCCCTGATGTAGCTACTGAGATCCGCAGAGATGGCGAATCATACATCTGTGTATTTGGATTTTGCGGAAACGGGACCGGATTCCCGTTGTCTCCTCGTGGGGACGATTTTCGGCTGGCAATTGAGACTGTGATTCGCGTTCTTGAGTTGTTCTTCGCGTTTTGCTTTTTGTCTCAATTTTCCCGTCGCTCAATCTCCCTCTACATTGCGTCCTTTTCAAATCCACTTGAATCAACTTGTTCTTTGATGTGAGGACATCATTTCCACCGAACGAATTCAACTCAAACCTCACGAGCAAGTAGATCGGGTCGATTTGAGTTTCGTGGTGACTTTTTCGATCTTGCACCTTCTCCTTCGATTTCACGGAGTTTGAGTTGATTTGAGGGGATTATTTCTTAGGGATAGTCTTTCAACTACCTAGTGATCATCTTCTCCAATTTTGGGATCGAGAGATTTCGGTTTGGATCGAATTTGGGGAGAGATTTGGAAGAGAGGCGATCAAAATCGCCCTCTCTGCACAGCCGTGGACAGTCCGCCACTGGGGGCACGGACAGTCCGGGCCTCGGGACTCAGCCGAGTAGTGGTTGTTCGTCGCGGTGTACTGTGCCTCAGTTTGACCGGCGGACAGTCCGCAGTTGTTGGTCGCGGACAGTCCGGGACCAACCAGGGAGGTTTCAGCAGCAGTGTTGTTTTGGGTTTTCGGTCGGCGGACAGTCCGCCACCAGACCGCGGATAGTTCAGCACAGGGCGGACAGTCCGGGACCGTACCCGCGGACAGTCCGAGCCCCTACTGAGGGTTGAGTTATAGTGCATTTGCTCTCCTGGCTTCTCCGCTTCGTTTCCGAACTTCTCGTTTGCTCGTAGAGTTAACCAAGGAACCTCTCTAGGTATCTTTGCCACCCGTTGGTACAGGTATTTGGAGGATTCCCGACGTAGTCTTCCATCTACGTTCGGGGGTAGGTTTTTCGGTTTGAACTTGACTCGGTGCTTGCGTGTTTTTGTTTGCTCTTGTTGGTGGTGTCTCGCTGTGATCCTAGGAATCATCCACCTTCTTTCCGAGGGTCGTGGGCATCACGCTTGTGTCCGAAGTTTTTGGGGTTGATTCGCTGGGACAAAGGCCGAAGTTTCGAAAGAATTTTTTAGGCTCCCATTCACCCCCCGCCGCCCTCTGGTCGCCTTTGGTAGCATTCTCGGTCCTTCATCCACCAAACCCTATCAGGAGTGAGCTGGTCCAAAGCTTCTACATACGTATTGTACGTGTCCCTGCCTGTGCCTGTTGTTGCCCATGTCTGTTGCAACAAAGAATAAAGTAGGTCAAATTTGAAAGCTGGATACTAAAATAATGAACAAATAGAGTAGAGAAAAATACTTACGTCGTGACACAACCAGAGTGTGCCCATTGTGGGCGCATTGATCTCGTCGTCTACTCCAAACTGGTCGATAGTGCACATCCCATCGTCGTACTCCTCGTACGATGATAGGCTCGACCGCCTGATATCGAACCGCTCAAACGACCACAACATCAGCAACAACGGACAACCAGACAACATACATGTAGTATCCTACGAGTGCAAGCGTCGCACAGAGGCCAGTACGTGGCTGCAAACACCGCTAATCTCCAACTATACTGCGAAATCGCTTGAAGTGGTTCATATTCTATCTGCGCGGCGTAGTAGATGAAGTGCTTGTCGATGGTGTCGTGGTGAGAACTGTTGAAGAGTACCCAGCCGAACAACCACAGCAGGTACGCCTCCATGTGTCGCTCTACCCGGCCATCATCGTCAACAAGTGTGAGCCTCTCTGCCCAGAATTGAGACAACCACGCCTTCGGCGGCCCGTGGCAGTTGTGGAAGCTGAACTGCTCGAGGTGCTCCTCTTCCACCCCCGGCTAGAAAACACCCTGAAAGCGGTGCTGGAGCTGAGCGTCTGAGTCAGCCGGCACTGCTATTGGGCCCATAGGAGTACTGGCAAGAGATAGCCCTAGCAGCGTGGCGACGTCCTCTAGAGTCACAGTCACCTCACCTACGGGTAGGTGGAAAGTGTGGGTCTTCGGTCTCCAGCGGTCCACCCAAGCAGAGAGGAGTGAACGGTCAACAGTAAAACGCGCACTCCTCTTTCGGTGCCACTCAACCAAGTGCGCCAATGGAAGCAGACCAGCAGCACGTAACCTGTGATAAGATAAAAGAATATTAAAGACTAACATTGAAAAGACAATGACCACAACAACAACATACAAGATAAAGTGTATACATACCGTGGAACCAGCGGTGGTCAAGTGATCATAACTCGTCGTGTGTACGAAGACAGAGAGCTTGGGGAAGCTTCCTATCCTACGAGTTCGAGCAGTGCCTCTGGTCAACAACAGAGTCGATGAGCTCCATGTCTGCCATCCTACGAAAAACAAGTCATTCATCAAAATACAACATATAAATAATAAATAACTGAACTCACAATAAGACCATAATTTGAAACTAAAATAATACAACATACTCTATAACTAAAATATTTCGTCATAGTATGAAACTTAAATATTACAGCATAGTACTGTTGGCGCAAAAAAATATGATTTGTGCACAACACACCTGGAGGCTCTTGCGGGTCGTGAAGCGAGAGCACCTCGAGATTCACTAAGCCTCAAAGGACAAGCCGGATCGTATGGATACAGATCGAAAGCGTGCCAGTCAATTGACAATTGACAAGTAAGAGATGAAAACGTTAAATTATAGAACCTACCAGCTTTTTTCCAGACAGTTTCAAAGTGTATGGCTCTAAGATAGCCAATGGTCAAAGGAAATTGACTAGAGAGTCAACTCCTATGTAGTATGAAATTTGAAGGACTGAATAGGGCGACCAAAGGGGGTGAATGGAAGCCTCAAATTTCTTCTCTAGAAATGGATGACCGCTATCTCAAACTCAACCCCAAAAGTAAAGCCAAGACTTGGTAGTTTCCATGACCCTAGAAGTAGAAGTAGGGTGGATGCTTCCTAGAAGCACAACGAGACACTACACTAGTCAAGGAACCCTACGCAAAAGCCGAAAACCAAATCTGAAGTCAAACGGACGAGCTACGGACGAAACACTACAGATTCAGCACGATGCAAAATGGACTGTTCTATAACCTTACTGTATAGTCATCGGACGCTGCTACAGTGAAAGTTCAGCGTACGATGCTAGCATCCGATGCCTGGCCCGGAGCGTCTGATCTGAACAGTAGCGTCCGATGCCACATCAAAATTCCAGATTTGGACATGTGGCAATGGAGCGTCCGATGCTACTCGGGTCAGCGTCCGATGCCCCCGAAAACAATGTTGTTCATCCGCCGATTTGACATGGTGTCCCTCAAATCACAAGCACTAGGGCTCAAACTTGGTGAGGGGAAGTAGAAGAAAGTTAGTGAGCTACTCCTACGAGATCATGGCTCTCTACTAACTGCAAATCGATGAATCGAAGAAATTCACGGAGAACAAATAAGAACACAATCCAGAACGAAATCCGCCCGATTTACTAGATCGTGAGGAATTAGAGAAAATCCTTCGGTGGAAAGTTGTCTCTCACGAAGCACTAGAAGATGGTTGAAACGGATTTTCAAGTCATCTGTCGAAACAAGATTTCTCGTGAAGAATCAAAAGAGGGGCAAAGAAGAAACGCGAAGAACAAAACGCGGATCAACAAATTCTGCGAAAATCTCCCACGAGGAGACCAGAAGATTACAGTCTCCTTTCCTTGTATCCAAAATACACAGAGCAATTAAGCCGTCTCTGCGGATCACAAGCAGCTAGAGGAAGAAAGTCCTAACAAATGAATTGTAGAGTCTGTGAATGTAAATGATACAAGGATGGGGAGAGAGGAGGGGTGCCTCTCTTGTTTATAGCCTAATACATATTCCCCTTCTACCCCTAGATACAAGAGTAAACTAGCTAACCCTAGGGTATTCTAGTCCAACTCTGTCAGGTCTTTCATCCGACGGCCACACGCCTTCTCATCCTTTGCTTCACCTCGACGCAAGCTCTAGGATGTCGCGACGTGTCGTCCCGACGACCGTCACGCCTTCTCACCGCTAGCTTCGCCTCGACGCAAGCCTCCACTACTAGAGAACAGGCCTTTGGACGATTTGCAAAATCAGCATTAGCCACGGAAAAATTTGCGCCCGGGACTAGAAAGGCCTTTAGCCCCGGTTGGTAACACCAACCGGGACTAAAGCTCCCCAGCCCAACGGCTCAATTGTCAGAGGGGCCTTTAGTCCCGGTTGGTGTTACCAACCGGGGCTAAAGACCGGCCTTTAGCCCCGGGCCGTAACACCAACCGGGAGTAAAGGTTTTGCCCCGGTTGGTGTATGCAGCCGGGGCTAAATGTTGGCATCTTTAGCCCCGGGCCGTAACACCAACCGGGACTAAAGGTTTTGCCCCGGTTGGTGTATGCAGCCGGGGCTAAATGTTGGCATCTTTAGCCCCGGTTGGTAACACCAACCGGGACTAAAAGGTTTTGTTCCGGTTGGTGTACCCAGCCGGGGCTAAATGCCAACATTTAGCCCCGGCTGGGAATAAGGACCGGGGCTAAATGTCCCTCCCTATATTTGAAATGTTCTTCTACCTCCAGCCGTGCCCGAGCTCCTGTCTTCATTTTTCTTCATTCAGTCACTGCTTGCTCTTGCTTGCTTGTTTGCTCTCTTCTCCTCCGGTGATTTTTGTTTGTTAACACATCTCCGGCGATTGATTTATTTCATCACATCTACACCGCCATCGACTCGTTGAAAGGTTACTAGCTTAAGTTATTCATTTTTGTAGCTATTTTGAGTTCATTGACTTGATAGTTCAAATTATTAATCTAAAAACAAAATATGACCGTTTAATTAGTTTATTTTAGTCTTTTAGAGAAATGTGACCGGTTTAGAAAACAAAATATATAATACTTTAGTTTAGAAAATGTGACCGGTTTAATTAGTTTTTTTTGAAATAGAGATCATTTAAATCATTTGTTTACATAAAAATTAGAAATATATAATACTTTAGTTTAGAAAATGTGACAGTTTAATTAGTTTTTTTGAGGAATAGAGATCATTTAAATCATTTGTTTACAGAAATTAGAAATATATAATAATTTAGTTTACACAATGTGACCGTTTTAATTAGTATATTTTATTATTTTGGAGAAATAGAGATCAGTTAAATTAGTTGTTTACAGAAATTAGAAATATATAATACTTTAGTTTACAAAATGTGACCGGTTTAATTAGTATATTTTATTATTTTGGAGAAATAGAGATCAGTTAAATTAGTTGTTTACAGAAATTAGAAATATATAATACTTTAGTTTACAAAACGCAGAAGGATGCCTGGTTGGTATGTTGTTTTCGAGGGCACCAAACCAGGTATTTACACCAGCTGGGCCGAGTGCAGTCAGTATGTCCTCAAAGTTAAGGGAGCTGTGCATAAAAAGTACAAGTCTTTTGAGGAAGCTTCTGCAGCTCTAGATGCTTTTAACTCAAGAATCAACTCAATTCCTACTGCACCTACCCCTACCTTACCTTCCTATCCGGTTGGAGTGGCAGACAGTACATCTTGTTGGACTGTGATGTGGGAGAAATGTGCATGTGTTGTTAGTTGCTTTGGTTGTGGCCAAGTGGATTAGGCTGCACTGTTATCTTGATGTAATAATTAATTAATTAGACAAGTTCAACTGCTACTACTTTTATGCCACCAGTGATTCTTACTAAATTTTATGTCAGACATTTTATAATTTTATTTGTTTATAAGAATGAGAGATCGATATAATTATGTGATATGTCATATAATGCAGACGATGACACGTCACTGGATGTACAATGTCGATCGTCGCTCAAAAGAGTTCATTGATGGCGTGCATTATTTTTAAGAGTGGCCGAGGCAAACAAGCGGAATGGTTTTATGTGCTGCCCATGTGCCCTTTGTAATAATTCGAAGGAATATTCTAGCTCAAGGAGTCTTCACTCACACTTGTTCAAGTCGGGTTTCATGCCAAACTATAGTTGTTGGACGAAGCATGGAGAAACTGGGGTTATGATGGAAGAAGGTGAAGAAGAACAATTGGACCCTGACGATGACATTATTGCTCAATACGGTGACTTTGGTGATACTGCAATGGAGGAAGGTGAAGAAGAGGCAAGTGCAGGAGACACAGTCGCTGAAGATGATGCTCTTGGTGATGTCATTCGTGATGCACAAAGAGATTTCGAAAGTGATAAGGAGAAGGCTAAGTTTGAATGTATGCTAGAGGATCACAGGAAATTACTATATCCTCTGCTGCAGATGGACAAAAAAAGTTAGGCACAACACTTGAGTTGCTACAATGGAAGGCACAGAATGGTGTATCTGATAAGGCATTTGGACAATTATTGAAGATTATAAAACAAAAGATGCTTCCGAAGCCTAACGAATTACCCGCCACTACGTACGAAGCAAAACAAGTGGTCTGTCCTTTGGGTTTAGAAATCCAGAAGATACATGCATGTCCTAATGACTGCATCCTGTACCGTGGCAAGGAATACGAGAATTTGGACGAATGCCCTGTATGTAACGCGTCACGATATAAGATCAGGCGAGATGACCCTGGCGATGTTGAGGGTGAAGAACGTCCCCGGAAGAAAATCCCGGCCAAGGTTATGTGGTACGCTCCTATAATACCACGCCTGAAACGTCTGTTCAGAAACAAGGACCATGCAAAGTTGGTGCGATGGCACAAAGAAGACCGTAAGGTAGACAACATGTTGAGACACCCTGCAGATGGGTCCCAGTGGAGAGCAATAGACAGAGAATTCCCAGAATTAGCAAAAGATGCTAGAAACTTAAGGTTTGGTTTAAGTACGGACGGGATGAATCCTTTTGGGGAACAGAGCAGTAGTCATAGCACGTGGCCTGTTACTCTATGTATGTACAACCTTCCTCCGTGGTTATGCTTGAAGCGGAAGTTCATTATGATGCCCGTGCTCATCCAAGGCCCGAGGCAGCCTGGCAACGATATCGATGTCTACCTGAGGCCATTAGTTGAGGAACTCCTACTTTTATGGAGTAAATCAGGTGTACGTGTGTGGGATGATTACAAACAGGAACACTTTGACCTGCGAGCATTGTTGTTCGTAACAATCAATGATTGGCCTGCTCTAAGTAATCTTTCAGGACAGTCAAACAAGGGATATAATGCATGCACACATTGTTTTGATGACATGGATAGTGTATATTTGAAAAAATGTAGAAAGGTAGTGTATCTTGGGCATCGTCGATTTCTTTCGATGAATCACCAGGTTAGAAAGAAAGGCAAGCATTTTAAAGGTGAGACAGACCACCGGAGCAAGCCTCGCAACAGAACTGGGGAAGATGTACTTGAGATGATTAAGGATGTGAAAGTAGTCTTTGGAAAGGGGACGGGCAGTGAACCTGTTCCGAAAGACGCTATGGGACACGCACCCATGTGGAAGAAGAAGTCAATATTTTGGGAGCTACCCTATTGGCATGTACTAGAGGTCCGCCACGCGATCGACGTGATGCACCTGACAAAGAATCTTTGTGTCAACCTTCTAGGATTCATGGGTGTGTACGGGAAGTCTAAGGATACACTTGAAGCACGACAAGAGTTGCAGCGCATGAAAGAACGAGACAACCTACATCCAGAGAAGACAGATGATGGACGCCATTACTTAAGACCTGCTAGCTACACTCTTAGCAATGAAGAGAAGGAAATCATGTTTGAATGCCTAAACAGCATCAAGGTCCCATCTGGATTCTCCTCCAATATAAAGGGAATAATAAATATGCAAGAGAAGAAATTCCTAAACTTAAAGTCGCATGACTGCCACGTGCTTATGACGCAATTGCTTCCGGTTGCTTTAAGAGGAATTCTACCTCCACATGTACGTCTTGCCACTGTGAAGCTCTGTGCATTCCTCAATGCAATTTCTCAGAAGGCAATTAATCCACTAGAACTGGCTACTCTACAGAATGATGTGGTTCAATGTCTTGTGAGCTTTGAGTTGGTGTTTCCTCCATCCTTCTTTAATATCATGACACACCTCCTAGTTCACCTGGTCAAGGAGATTCATATTCTCGGTCCTGTGTTCCTACACACATGTTCCCCTTTGAGAGGTTCATGGGAGTACTGAAAAAATATGTTCGCCAACGTGCTCGGCCAGAAGGAAGCATCGCCAAGGGCTACGGGACAGAGGAGGTCATTGAGTTCTGTGTTGACTTCATTCCTGACCTTGACCCGATTGGTGTTCCTGAATCGCGGCACGAGGGGAGGCTATGTGGAAAGGGGACACTAGGGAAGAAAACATATATCGGTACGGGGAATGATTATTTCAATAAAGCGCACTACACAGTTCTTCAAAACTCAGCCGTGGTGGATCCATATATCGATGTACACAAGGAGTTCCTACGATCCCAATTTCCAGAGAAGAATGAAGTTTGGATAACACGTGAGCACATGAATACTTTTAGCACTTGGTTGCGAAAGGAATGTCTGGGTAATAACAATATTGATGAGCAACTATATTTGTTGGCTAGGCAACCGTCATGGCACATCCTCACGTACAAAGGGTATGAGATCAATGGAAACACATTTTACACCATGGCCCAAGATCAAAGGAGCACGAACCAAAACAGTGGTGTTCGCGTAGATGCCACAGACCCATCTGGGAAGAGGCAAACATATTATGGCCGCATAGAGGAGATTTGGGAACTAGACTACGCACCTGATTTTAAAGTCCCTTTGTTCCGATGCCAATGGGTCAAGGCGACCGGAGCCGGAGTAACAGTTGACAAGGAGTATGGAATGACAACAGTGGATCTCAACAATATTGGATACAAAGGTGAACCATTCGTCCTTGCTGCTGATGTGACTCAAGTGTTCTACGTGAAAGACATGTCTACAAAACCCAAGAGAGGGAAAAATGATGATAATTAACCAAAGAGCCAAAACGCCACATAGTTCTTTCAGGAAAAAGAAACATCGTGGGAATTGAGGACAAGTCAGACATGTCAGAAGATTATGAAAGGGATGACCGAATACCGCCCTTCAGTGTTACCAAAGACCCAAGCATCCTGCTAAATGCTGAGGAGACTCCATGGTTACGACATGATCATGACCAAGGAACATACGTCAAGAAAAAGATCACCAGTGTACCCGCTTGATATATATAGTGATGTTTTAACTAATATTATATATTACAGCTAATAATGATTATGCATAGTCATGGTTCGTTGATGTCGTTGTCGAAATGACTTGATTTATTTTTGGCAAGCATATGAGCCCAACTTGATGCCCCACAAGTGGTGTTAGATTTTTCTGATCATTATTTTAATTATTACATTTTTTCTATGTCGAATGAGATAAAAGTTGGTAAAAGTTTGGCTCAATTCTGGATTATTTTGTTGGTAGGCCCAATTGAACCTATAATTATTGGGTGCAAGTGTGCGGTAATTCAGTTAAACCGGAAAAAGTAGCAAACCATCTCCGAAAAAACACAAACTTATTGGTTTCCTCACCCGTGCCAACTTATTTGGACAATAAAAGATAAACAACCCAAATTTAACGTTCATATACAAAAAATATTTTCCTATCGAGCACCGGTTGTTTCAGATATTTAAATTTAACATTTATTTTTGCATTAACAAAATATAAATTTTTCTTTACATTTATATTTGTTATTATAAGAAAAGAAAAGAATTTATGTTACAAAATTTTCTACTATACAATAAGGTAAAAGGAAACACAAATGTTATTTTTAAGTAATTTTATGCCAAATATTGAATTTACTATGCAAATAACAAGTATTACAACATATTAATATACCCAAACCTAATTCAAAACCCAAAACACAGAAAACCCAAAATAAAGGCGGGAGAAGACCCTTTAGTCCCGGGCCGTAGCACCACCCGGGACTGAAGGAACCTTTAGTCCCGGGCCGTAACACCACCGGGACTAAAAGTCACCCCCTTAGTCCCGGTGGGCTTACGCCCGGGACTAAAGGTGTTAGTCCCGGGCCGTAATACCACCCGGACTAAAGTCACCCCCTTTAGTCCCGGGTGGGATTACGCCCCGGACTAAAGGTGTTTTAGTCCCGGGCGGTGCCACGGCCCGGGACTAAAGCCTCCCCGCCTATATAGGACACAGTGCCCTCCTTCCTCAGATCGACGTCAGACGCCCGAGCCGCCGCCTCCCACGCCGCCGCCTCCTCCCTCCGTCGTCCTCCTCGAGCTCTCTCGCCGACGTCCGCCTCCCCGTCGTCCTCCCGCGCCGCCCTCCTCCCTCCGTCGATCTTCGGCCCTCGCCGCGTCTCCTCTCGCGCGGGCGCGCCGCCGCGCGCTCGTCTCGCGTTCGCCGCGCGCGCTCCTGCCGTCCTCGCCGTGGTGCTCGCCGGCGCCGTCGTCCTCGTCGTGGTGCTCGCGTTCGCCGCGCGCCGTCGTCCTCGCCGTGGTGGTGCTCGCCGGAGTGTGCGTGTGTGTGTGTGCGTGTGCTCGCCGGCCGGTCTGCTCGCCGTGGTGCTCGCCGGCGCCGTCGTCCTCGTCGTGGTGCTCGCCGTTCGCCGCGCGCCGTCGTCCTCGCCGTGGTGATGCTCGCCGGTGTGTGCGTGTGTTGTGTGTGCGTGTGCTCGCCGGCCGTCTGCTCGCCGTGGTGGTGCTCGCCGGCCGGTCTGCTCGCGTGTGTGTGTGTGTGCAGTGTATAGAAAAAGAAAAAGAAAAAGAAAAAAGAATGAATCATGTGTTCCTTTGGACAATTATATATGTTCATAGAAAAATGAATATATATTTATAGAAAATATGTATAGAAAATGTTTTTTACCCTAACAAAATAGTATGTTTTTACACATGTAGTCCGTCGCCGCCATCCTCACCGCGACTAAAGGTGCCCCGTCGTGACATCCTCGCCATTCGCCGCCGGCCGTTGCTCCCTTGTGCCGTCGTGTCTCGTCCTCGCCGTCGTCCGTCGTCTCGCGCCGCTCCGGCCGTGTGCCTCCGTCCTCGCGCTGCCGGTGAGGAGTGCCACCGCGCGTGCGTGTGTGTGTGAAGTTTTGTGCGTGTGCGTGTGTAGTGTGTAATTAAAGTGTGTGTGCACTGTGTGTGTAATAGGAAAAGGAAAATAGAAATCCATATGAATTGAAAATAGAAAATAGTTTTTACCCTAACAAAATATTATGTTTACACACATGTAGATAAAAAGATTGGTCGCGTTGACCGCGCCGTCCGCCGTCATCCTCACCGTGTGATCCTCACCGCAACGTGATCTTCGGCGTCGTCTGTTGTCGTCCTCACCGCGACATCATCCTCGCCGTCGTCCGTCGTCGTCCTCTCATCAACGGTGTGTCCTTTGCATGTGTTAGATGGAGGAGGAATAATCACTTAGATAATTTGGTTTAGATATGTAAACATTTATTTATATCGGTCATTATATGTTTATGAAATAATCACTTGGATATGTTTATGGAATAATCACTTGGATATGTTTATAGAATAATCACTTGGATATGACTTTTCGATCATGTCGGTAGTGTTATTTTTACGAATATAGTCTTCATGGATATATGTTATTTTTAATGTTGTCAAAACTACACCCCAAACCCCAAACCCTAAACCCTAAACACTAAACCCTAACCCTAAACCCTAAAACCCTAAACCCTAAACCCCAAACCCTAAACCCAAACCCCTAACCCTAAACACCAACCCCGAAACCCAAACACGAAACCAAACCCTAAACCCCAAACCCTAAACCCCAACCCTAACCCTAAACACCAATCCCGAACCCCAAACACGAAACCCTAAACACTAAACCCTCAACCCAAACCCCTAACCCTAAACACCAAACCCGAAACCCAAAACACGAAACCCCAACACTAACCCAAACCCTAAACCCCAAACCTAAACCCTAACCCGAACCCCACCCTAACCCTAAACCCAAACACTAAACCCAAACCCCAACTCAACCCCAACCCTAACCCTAAACACCAACCCGAAACCCCCAAACCGAAACCCTAAACACTAACCCCAAACACTAAACCCCAACCCCAACCCTAAACCCTAAACCCGAAACCCCAAACCCCTAACCCTAAACCCCAAACCCGACCCCAAACACTAAACCCCAACCCCAACCCTAAACCCCAAACCCAAACCGTAAACCCTAAACCCGAAACCCAAAACCCGAACCCTATGCACGTTAGTTGCAAAAATATGGTGTTTATTATCCTCCATGTCATTCGCAGAAATGGCCGACCCAGTTGACAACATGGAGGAGGAAATGTACGAATTAATCAACAGCGGCGCTAATCAAAATTAGCAGGTGATGATAACAATAATCAAGAAGTAGATGACGGCAGTCAATACTTTGCCGATTATGAAGAAATAATGCAAGAAAATACTGGCGAGGTATATACCTACAATAATCTCTATGTGCACATGAAATTCTAAATTATTTATAAATGTATTTATAATCTACTGTTCCTACATATGTAGCCCTCCGGATCGACAACGACTACCGGGAAGAGTAGGACCGTACGAGGTCCGAAGAAGCCGTTGGAGGGCCGGTACATTATCTCAGAATTCAACGAGGAAACAGGCCAAGTACTTGGAGAACATGCACAAAGATTTGTTGCCCACTGTGGGTGCCTTGTAAGGGATAAGATCCCGATCAGTGCTCGTGAATGGAAGAAAAAGGCAAGTGCTCCTGATATAAGTTTTGTCTCTGATCTTGATAAGGAACTGGTTTGGCAAGAGGTCCTTGCACATTTCACACTTGAAACAGAAGATATAAATTTGAAGGCCAGAGTTCGGGACTGGGCTATGAAGAAAATGGCAACACTATTCCAGGGCTGGAAGAAGAACTTATACAACAAATTTATCAAGAAGGACCAAACTCCGGATTTCAACACTAAGGCCTACGTCAAGTTGAGGCCATTTTGGGATGAGTTTGTAGAATTCAAGAAATCAGAAGAGAGTGAGGCACGGATCAGAAGGAACCAGCAGAATGCCCGACAAAAACAATACCACCATCACTTGGGATCAGGTGGCTATAAGAGTGCCATTCCTAAATGGGAAAGAATGGAACGAGAGTTGCAAGCCAAGGGCATTGAACCAGAATCGATAAACTGGCCTGAGCGCGCCAAGTATTGGTTTTTTGGTCATGGAGGAAGCCTGGACCAACAAACAGGAAGGGTACACTATGGCGAAAAACTCCAAAGAGCAGCAGAAAGATTTGTTTATGCTAGAGAAATGGCTGCCAGTGGCAGGTGGCAGCCGAACAGAGACAAGGACGAGCTGACATACGCCCTGGAGAATCTTGAACATGGTGGGAGAACCAGAGGCTATGGGGAGCTGTCATGGGTACATGCCTTCCCTCAGGACAAAGAGACCTATAGAAGCCGCGCGAGAAAGAAGGAGGAGGAGGCACAGGCGCATGCGCCGGTTAGAAGAAATGGTTATTCAGTCACAGGCCGCGGCTCTTGAAGCAGTTGAGCGAGAAAAAGCACTTGAAGGCAGAATGAACGAGGAAATAAAAAGGCAAGTGCAGTTAGCAATGCAAAGGCAATCTGCATCAGAGCCGGGAGTCAATATCAGCCCCCCTGAGCAAATGAAAAGCAGTTGCGCTTCCACAGAGGTCTCAGACGCAGCACTGCGCTTTCCTGTGGACGACATCACCGAGCCTCTCACGACATGTGAACTGCACATTCCACAGGGGAATACCACAGTCATGGTGGCTATAGGTGTTGTATCTCCTATCGATCCTACGAAGACACCAAGAAGTCATGGAGCAATAATACCTCCTGGATATGCTAGCGTCTCGGTGGACAGGGTGGTAAAAGGTTACGAGAATGTCGAACTTGACATTAAAGGAGGTGATGGCGAGAATACATTAGGAGAAGCGGAGAAGACATTCATATGTTGGCGCAAGCGCTATATCATAATTCCTGGCGTATCACCTCCTCCTCCTCAACAACCTATCCCTAGGTGTGTATGAAATTAGTGAATGAAACTTAATAGTATTGGTGAGCTAATAGTATAAATGGATACTCATACCATGTTGTTTTCGCAGCAGGACATCCCCCAACCTAAGTCCAATTCTACATTCACCACATGATCACAGTGTTGCGGACGATGATGATCAAGATCAAATACGACGGGATCCATCACCGCCACCGGCCCCATCTCCTCCACGACGGGATCCAACACCGCCACCGGCCCCATCTCCCCCACGGCGTGATCCAACGCCGCCACCGGCCCCATCTCCTCCACGACGAGATCCAACACCGCCACCGACCCAACCATCTCCTCCAAAGCGGGCTCCGACACCGCCACCTGCCCCATCTCCACGGCGGGTTCCAACACCTCCACCGCCAACAAAGAAGAGGCCTGTCACACAAACAAAGGCGTCAGCCCCACCACCTCCGAAGAAGAAAGCACCTGTGAGAAAATCAGCTCCCAAGATGACAAAACTTGCATATGACATGACCGAGGAGGAGACTGACGCTGCAGTGCAAAAAGACTGTAACAAGTTCTTCGAAGCTGCCATTGCTAGTGGTCGAGCAAAGCGAAACCCGGAGAAGCCGTACCTTTTTGTTCGTCCTGAAAAACTAAGGCAAACTGTGGACGCTCACCAAAAAAAGGTACGTGCTGCCCGTAAGGCTTCGCCAAAATCAGACTATGATCGCACACTTAGCAAATCACTTGAGGAGGCCAAGAAGGCAAAGAAGAGAGCAGGAAAGGGTGTCCCACAGCTCGGGGAACAAGAGAAGCAATCAGTGCCAGATCTAGTTGTTGATAATGAATACGGTACAAACATGGAAATCATACAACGAGCATATGGAGACGTTGATCCTGCGCAACTGCTCGCATTTTTTGAGGAAACTGGTTTGAATGTGGAAAACATACTCGGAGAAGCAGGCATCAAAAGTGCTCCAGAAGTTGATAAATGGAGAGGGCATATGTATATGGCCAAAGTCTATACAACCCAGCGGCCCTGAGGGATCTTGGTACACAGATGCACTTGCTAAATCAGTGGTACCTTACGGCGTGTGGCAGAAAAAGCTGATGACTACATTTGCGTCAGAATTAGAGACCATGATTACTTCCGTGGTGATGACATCATATATGTTCAGTTTAATGAGTTACATCAGCTCTGCCACATGGACGCTCTCGACAAATCTCTCGTCAGCTGCTTTTGCCTGTAAGTGATTGTTTCCTTTAATAATCTCACTTTAGCTTATGTATATGTATAAGTAATTATCCTCACACTGCTAGCAAGCGTTTGTAAACATGTGCAGAAACATGATGAGACAACTAAGGCATAAAAATGACAAGGAGATTGGTTTCATCGATCCATATATCGTCTTCAAGCACCCAAGCAATACTCACTCGGATGCATGGAAAACTCAAACAGAGAGTAATTTGCGGAGGTTCTTGGTAAACCAAAGGGACAAAAGATATATACTATTCCCCTACAACTTTAGGTGAGTTTTGTTATCATATGCACATTTTATTATAGGTTGACATAAAGATATATATATGTGTTGACTATATAAACATAAATGCAGTTTTCACTGGATTCTAATGGTGATCGATCTCCACGAGAGTCGTTTGCTAATCTATGACTCTCTGAGAAAACCACAAGAAGATTACCAAGATATGATTAATATTATCCGAGGGTAATGTGATCTTTAAATATTGATTCTTGCTATAGCTCTTTAACTCTGCAATAGTTAATTAACGTTCCAATTATTGTGAAGGGTTTGGACTTGGTTTGTTCAGAAACACCGTCCGGATCTGAAAGCGCAACTTCCTGATCCTCTAGTCCTAAATGTAAGTTGTAGAGTACCTCCCTGCCTCTTTACCTTAATTAGCATCACTCAGCAGACGCACGCTCAACCGAGAGTACTCTTTTTACATATTGTACAGTGGGTTCTACGGCAGTCACCGGGAAACAATTTATGTGGGTACTATGTTTGCGAGTTCCTGACGGTGTATGAAAAAAGAACTCCTTTACAGAGTCAGCAAGTACGTAACATGTAAATAAATTTATTTTATTTTTTGTTGCTATTACATAAATATTATGTATGTTAATACTTTCTTTTTATTTTAATCCAAATTGAAGGAGACATGGTTGAAGAACCAGGTGATGGATAAGGTCCGCCTCAAAGCAATTCAAGAGACCATCGCGGGCTTCCTTAATGACCATGTCCTTAAGTCTGGCACCGAGTATTGGTTTAATAAAGACGAACCAATGAAGCCAAACCAAGATGAACACTTGTATGACCTCTAAGTTAGGAACGGTATTATATTTGTGTGTAAATATCAAGTTAAGCATGCATGATGGATAATGTTGTATATTTTATGTACATATGTGTGTATAGCTAGCTCTATATTATATATATATGTATAGTTTCATATTTCATTTGTGTGTAATTGTAAATTTTATGTGTTTATATAT
This sequence comes from Coix lacryma-jobi var. lacryma-jobi, assembly GCA_009763385.1. Classification (NCBI taxonomy): domain Eukaryota; kingdom Viridiplantae; phylum Streptophyta; class Magnoliopsida; order Poales; family Poaceae; genus Coix; species Coix lacryma-jobi. The sequence continues at coordinate 104,148,990 of CM019828.1, read as the reverse complement.
ATTTATTAGCAGCGAAGAATAATACGTGTATTTGAAACTGGCCTAATATAATAGAATATATTAGCAGCGAAGAATACGTATTAGAAAACCTAATGTAATTGTAAAACCAAAAACAATAACCAATTGAAAAGAACAGAAAAAGAAAAAAGAAAAAAGCAGATGGATCTTTAGCCCCGGTTGGTAACACCAACCGGGACTAAAGAGGCCAGCCACGGTGGCCCGGCTGGAGGCCCCTTTAGTCCCGGTTGGTGTTACCAACCGGGGCTAAAGGTGCCTCCAGCCGGGCCCCGTGGCTGGCCTCTTTAGTCCCGGTTGGTGTTACCAACCGGGGCTAAAGGTCCCTCCATTAGCCCCGGGCCATGGAACCGGGGCTAAAGGTCGGGGCTTTAGTCCCGATTCCTTAGCCCCGGCTCCATGTCCGGGGCTAAAGGCCAAAATGGCCCGGGGCAATAGGCCTGTTCTGTACTAGTTGTCTGGTGCCCCCCGCCACGCGTCGTTCGTACCTCCGCATATGAAACTGTTCGCTACAAGGAACCGTCACCCCGTGTCGCCCTAGCGAGAGCGTGATACACAAAACACGTCGCCAGAGGAGCTCCTCGTCTGGAAGCGCGAATACGCAAGACACGCCGGCGAGGTCTCTTGAGACCCGAACCCCACACGCCTGGAGGGACCCCTTCATGGCGTGCGGCGGCAATGGCTTCCCTGTCGGCCTTGACCGCTCTAGGAGGCTTTCGCCATCGTTTGAAGCAATGACTCATCGACAACGAAGAACGAGAAGAAATAGTAGATGAAAAACATGATATAGAAAAATAATAGATTATTGATAGATTCGATTGTGTGATGTCAATCGGTCGTCACCCTTTATATTTATACAGGGCGGCTAGTCTTCCCGGGTTACAACTCTCTCGTACAAAACCGATTTGGAGCCGACCTGTCCTTGTTACTCACGATCGGCCAACTATGCAAACACCTTGCTGTCCAAATATACATGCGTATACGTGTACCAAAAATCCTTCTCGTACTCCTGTTTCTTTTTTCTAATCACCGTATCCATGTAAATACTTGTCCACCGGCCAGCTTAATCTCTTGACTATAGATATGGAAAAGAAATTAACTATCCAACTTGAGCCGGAGCCCTGTGATCCGATCACAGCTTCATGTTACGAAAGGACAAAGTAATAATTCCTTTCCTCTTTTCTAATTAAACTTTATATCCACCTACATGTATATAACTCTGTCCTTTTTCTGTACGTGTAGCTGCTTCTCGTATAGCCATTGATGAAGTCCTGCCCTTGTACTCAAATTCTTTTGCTATGTGTATTTCTTTCATCTCCACTCCATGCCAAGCTTTCAGTTGATTAGGACATGCACCTGTTCATCTATCTAATATTTTTGGCGCAATACTGGCCAGCATGCAAGTGTATCTTTTCCCTCTTCAAATTGTCCTGACTATTTAAATAATTAATCGGCAAACAATAAACAATAGTATATACCAGCCGAATTAATTAACTAATGTATCAAAGACTAGACTATTCCATACATCAAACTTTGGCTATCACATGTGCTCATATGTAAAATACGATCTCAGCCAAATTTGAGTGTCAACACATGCCTCCTGTTTTTTTGGCAAAGCTTGTGTGCCAAAAAATAAGCACATCTTGCTCTACGACTAAGGACAATGTCAACACACCCATCGTCCATACTTTTGTTCCGAGGATGACGATAGTAAATTATCGGCCATATATTTATGCTAAGGATGATGATAAAGATAAACTAGCATCGACCATAAAGTAAGTCCATATATTTCTTTGTGCATCCTACTATAGCCGAAATAAAATTCTACAACTGTTCTAATCCATCAAAATATGTATAGCCGAAACAAAAGAACAAACTTGATCCTAAATCATAAATATGTCGGTTCTTAGATTAGTAGTTGCAAGTGCAACTAATCAAATGAATAATTATTTGATAATCCTCATCCATAATATGTCAACCAAGGATCGTACCAGAACCATGAGGGATAATCAATCATACCTTGGAATGGATACCACGACATAGGTTTTTGTGACATGTCATGGAATATGGATGATGTGCCACTCGAAAATCCTGTTGATTTGAAAGAAATCTTCGGCTTAATTCATTTGATCCTTCTCTTCACCTCTGCTGCACCATTTGCATTATGCTTGCACATTATTCTTGTCTTGAATTTCAAGGCTCTTCTTGGGAACCCATGCAATCTTATTCTTTTTAGCCACTGCTTACTAAGTCTTTGTAGTTTTTGCTTTTGCCAACTTGATAACCCAAGCAGGCATCTCGGCTCTAATTTTGATTTGAGCAGTGGCAATTCTTTCTTGATCTTAGGCACTTCCAACTTCATCTGCTCAGATTCAGAGAATTGATTATCAACAATTATTTGCTTTGTCTCTTTGCTATCGATAGTCGATGTCTCCAACACCTTAATTGGCTTTTTATCATTGGAAGCCATATCTGAATTTGAACCTTTACGACCATCCTTTTTAATACGGTAAACTTGTTTAATCACTGTTTTCTTTTTTCCTTCAGCTCTAGTCTGATTCCTTTTATCGAAAGGGCCTTTGACTTGTGATTGTCCTAAAAATATTGGTTCTTTTGGAGCTGCATATTCTATATAATATGGTGTAAAATATGATGGAAGTTGTGCCCTTGAATCATACCTGTTCCATGATGAATGTGGAGAAAAATTAGCATACGTCGTCATTGGCGGCCCAAAAGAATGATATATGGAGCTGCTGTACCGGACTCCCTTCGCCAATCACGATCCTTGAACTTGCGTCTTGGGGGTGATCTTAACTTCTTTGCACCTCTTGGCCGATAAGCATGCTTCACTTCACTCTCCTTTTGATATTTAGCTAGTATAGCTAGTAGTTGCTCAAAGGTAACTTTTAGTTTCTTTCCCTCGTGCTTAATGCAGCCTTTGTCTTCTTTGATCTTGTATGTATCAATCTTTGAACTTCCTTGCTGCCCCCAGTGCTTGGTGTCTTGTTTGCAACTTGGATAGAATTTCCACCTACAAGAATGTCTTCAACGTGCACTTCAGTAATGTCTCTAGTTTCAGTTGAAGGCTTCAATCTATCTTCTCTTGTACTCACCTTCTCACCTTTGAGTGAATCGGCTTGGAGTAGCCGATGCAATGGAATTTTGCCATCAAGACCAATTAAATTTAATTGGTTATTGACTTGTATTTGAGGAATTTCTAATTGTCCTTTATCAATGGATGATTGTACTATTTTGTGAAACATGTTGCAATCTTTGGTACTATGTTTGAATGGTTGCAATATATGGTGATCATTAGAAATTTTAATAAAGTTCTTCTCTATCAAAATATCAAAGACATGATCATACATCCTCAAATCAAAGGTGTACCTTTTCTTGTTTAGAGCCGATCTTGTTGTGAGAACGGCTTCAAAGCTAAGCAAGTGAATGGTTCAGATTCAACATCCATCTATCCATTCGGCTACACACAAACTTTTGCAAATTTTAACCAATGCTTTTGGATATAGGAAATTGTATTAGCATCAGTTTCTACAACATATTTTATCCTTGGTTTTATGTCTTTGAAGCCAAAATAATTACAATACCTATGTCTTATCTCAGACCAAGTATAAACCGAGTATAAAAAAACAAAGGGTACCCATGTAGATATAAAGTTTGAATAAATCAATAATGAGGGAACTTTTGAATTTAATAAATCAGCAATATCGGCCTCTCTAGATGGCATGACCTGTTGATCGATATGCTTTGTAATAGTTTGATTGCTAACAAGTAAATCATCCTCCTCAATCGGTCTTTTAAGATTTCTTATAAAAAATTTACTAAAAGAAGTATTATAATAAATTTATGACCAGATTTAGGAATAGGTAAAATACTTGTAAGATTTACCTTTTTATATATGTTGGAGAAACATGATGGCTGTGTGACTTGAATTATATGGTACTCTGTATTCTCATGAACCTCCAACACCTTCTCTCCTTGTCCGAGATCCTGTGACTCATCATCTTGGTGCTCCTCTTTAGCTGAGCATGGTTCGGCTACACGTTGTTGTTTTTCATGAGCCGAACTCAATTTAGATATGGGATGTTGATCTTGACAATCATCAACTTCTTTGGCACAAAACTCATGTGGCAGAATATAGGCTCCTTTAATTCCAGAAAAATCAAGCACAATTGTCTTGTTAAGCTTGCTTCATTTTTGTTCGACTATGCTTGTTTCTTTTAATTCAATAAATAGATTCGGCACATGCACTATTTGGTTCGGTTCTTTCAATAACCAAACTCTTATCATCCGAATCACTCTTCTCTTTGTCAATCTATAACTCTAATAAAGCTAATACCCACTAAATATTTCTCTCTTCATGCAAGGTGTCCACATCATTCTCCACTAACTGATCCCACTAAATATTATATATCTTCATGCAAGTTATCCACATCATTCTCCACTAAGTCCATGTCATCATGTTCTATTTCTTCATGCAAGGTGTCTACATCATTCTCCACTAAGTCCATGTCATTTGTTATTAAAAAATATCCATGACATCTCTATCACTTGAAATACTTTAAATTTTTAATCTATATATTAACATACAAGTCATCTGCATATGGTATTGTTTTGTCACATGCTCTTCTATAAAGTAATCAAATATTTTATTATTTTTTCTTTGACTAGGTTAGCGATTTTTTACTAGATCAGATACAATAGATAACATACAAGTCAAATATATATTATATATAGGGTAAATTTCTCATACTCCCAGGGAGTAATTACTCCCTCCTAGCAACGCACAAGAATCATCTAACGTTTGACTGTGTGGGTGGGCAGGTTCTCTATTGGGTTAAAAACAACACCGTTAAGCCAACCTACGCAGTATATAAGAAAGTTTAGGTTACGATATCCAAGGTATTCGGCGGCGGCGGCGGTGGCGGCTTTCAATTCACTGGCCTGGCGCGGGGCGCTGCTGTGTGACATCTTGATGCCTTGATTAGAAGCGCATTCAGTCGATGGGATCCAGGTAGAGAATTCTGTGATCGATTTGTTTATTCCAATCAAATGTTCTTGCACCTTGCAGATCCGGATGAGCTAAGGTGGTTGATTCTTCTATGATCTTGCTATCGCACCACTACTTAAATCAAATGGACTTATATGTGGCAGGGTTGTCGAAGATAATAACTGGTAGGATCGTGGACGTATATGGTTCGTCTTCATGGGCTGTATAATATAGTAGATGCAAAATCAAATTATTTTATTGTTGCGAGTTCATTGTCGCCGACCTAAGCTGATGATTGTCGACCACAACACAGCTGAAATCCACGGCGCCATTAGGAGTACGTATGATCTGCAAATTCAATGGAGCAAGATTTTGAATCAGCTGCACATAATTCCTTGTACATGCATGCAGATTCATAGGAGGCAATGAGGAACATGATAATCATCGGCAACGACATACGGAGTACTAGCTAGAGGTTGCCACACTCCATGAACGCAGACCAGCTCATCGATTGGAGGCCACAACATGCTAGACTGCCACAGGCATATAGTATTATTACTTGGGTATTAGCAAATCATTCTGGCGATGGACGTGTTATTTTCCATTTAAAAAGTATACATTCTGGTATATAAATACTTTTTTCTAAATATTGTATGTACACATACTCCCTAATTAAAAAGTATATATTAATACTCTCTTTACATATGTTTTCGTTTGCATTAAAAACGTATATTCCGGAGTACACATAATCTTTTTTTTGTCTGAGAGTATATACTCGTACGTACTTAATTTGCAAACACTATATGTGCTCATTCTGGTATACTTCTAGTTTTATCAATTGATAATCCTTTTTCTTTCTGCTTCATTCTAGCCCGTATTGTGTCATAATCTATCTTATTCCTTTTACTTGTTTCTTCAAAGAAAATAGTTGTAATTCTATTCATTTGGGCTAGAAGCTTTCCGTCGATCTGTAACTTCATCCCACTCTATGTGAGTTTGCCCCCCAATACTTTCAGTCTCTTTCGACAATGAAACATGAGCGTTGCCGAAATTTTTCCATTGGGTAGGGGGTGAATCATATGATACATACATTACTAGATGAAGACATATGCATGTTTGCTGAAAATTCACTAGTTTGGCTATGATCATAGGCTAAGTATGAAGCCAAACTGTGAGCATTGACATGTGTGTATGGTGCTGAAAAATTAGTTACATGAGCTGTAGAACATGGTGATCGATAATAATTGATTGGCTGGCCCAGTAGCAGAAACATTGCCAATTTTTCCATCCATCAGCATCTTTTCAAATGAACTCACATGTTGGGGATTAATTGCCAATGAATAATAAGAAGAAACATCCCGTCGCAGGTTATTAAAACTTTGATCATGAGATGTTTGATAATAATTAGCTAAACTCGTCATGTTGTTCATCGGCATATGGATCTGTGGGGTTACCGATGCATGCGAATTCATAGGCATATGTTGTATGATGCTAGTATCATAGTAATTTGAAGCATATAAATTATTTTGAACTGGCTTTTGCACAAAATCAGATGCATAATTGAACGCGTGAGGGCTAGCTAGCCGATACAACATGCTTATTTAAAAATCTTGCACCATCAGCATATGAATTATTTGCATCTACATAATTAAATTGGGTGGGTACTCATACCGTCGTTGTAGATTGCAAATCCTTGATAATGACCTCCTCACAGCAGCAACGATCACGGAGACCGTCGAAACTTTGTTCCCCAGCGGAGTCGCCAAAAAGCATGTTCGCACACGAACATGTCACCTTATGCCCCCGACGATGAGCGTGATACGCAGGACACGTCGGAGGAGGAGCCTCGTCGGGAGCACGATACGCAAGACACGCTAGCGAGGTCTATTGAGACCCAAAACCCCACACGCCTGGGTGGGACCCCGTCAGGGCGTGCGGCGGCAATGGGCTGCCCTAGCCGGCCTAACCGCTCTAGGGCTTCGCAATCGTTGAAGCAATGAACATCATCGACAACGAAGAACGAGAAGAAAATAGTAGATTGGAAAACATGATATAAGAAAATAATTGATGTGTATTGATAGATTCGATTATGTGTTGTCAGTCGGCCGTCACCCTTTATATTTATAAAGGTGGCTGGTCTTCCCGGGTACAAAATCTCTATCGTACAAAAACAGATTTGGAGCCGACCTGTCCTTGTTACTCACGATCGGCCAACTATGCGAACACCTTGCTATCCAAATATACATGCATATATGTGTACCAAAAATCCTTCTCGGACTCCTATTTCTTTTCCTAATCATCGTATCCATGTAAATACTTGTCCATCGGCCAGCTCATGGTTGGCCCCCATTGTGTTTAGGTCCAAGCTCCATTAATGGGTTATTGAAGTCCAAAACATATTGAGAATTTAACCATGCCGCTGACTTGGTAGAAGAAACAAATGATTTGGATTTCAATGAATCTAATGGTTCCCAAGGGGCACATGAGAATCTTGATGATGTTGGTGATGAACCATTGAAGGAGGCTATGAAGTGAAGGACCGAGAAGCAACCAGAAAGCGACCAGAGGGGGGGTGAATGGGAGCTTCAAATTTTCCTTTCGGAAACTAGTAACCACTGTCCCAAGAATCAACCCCCAAAGCAAACCTTAGAGCTTGCTAGTGTCCACGACCCTAGGTGTAGGGTGGATGCTTCCAAGAAGCACAGCGGGACACTACACAACTCTAGAAAGCCAACACAAAAGACGGAAATCGAATCCGACCAAGAACGAGCCAACCGCGAACAAAACAACGCAGCACAGTCTCGACCGGACTCTGGACTGCGTCCGGTCGTGGAGCACCGGACGCGTCCGGTCGTCAGAAAATCAGTTTCAGGCCTTACTGTTCGTGACCGGACTCTGGCCTGCGTCCGGTCGCAGAGCACCGGACGCGTCCGGTCAGACAAAAACCGATTTCGGAGCTCTCTGTGTCGGACCGGACTCACGGAGACAGAGCGTCTGGTCAAGACACGCAGCGTCCGGTCAACACAGAAAACGCAGATGAACAGTAACCTCGGTGCGTCCGGTCACTGTATTGACCCAGCGTCCGGTCAGTTGAAACAGAGATGCGTTCAACGCATTCAACGACCGGACTCTGTCCGAGCGTCCGGTCGAGTGCGTCCGGTCAATACAAAAACCGAACACAGCAAACCTTCAACCACCGGACGCACTGCCCTAGCGTCCGGTCGGCCCGAGTCAGCGTCCGGTCACCCCAAACTGAGCAGTTCGTCCACCGATTCGCCTCGATCTCACCCACACAAATCCTCTAGGGATCAAACTTGGTGAGATGAGTCACAAAGAGGATAGTGAGCTATCTCTAGGAGATCATGGCTCGAACCTATCTCCAAATCGGTGAATCGAAGAATTTCGGGAGAGGGAAGAAAACTTGACCCGAAACGAAAAATCGATCGATCTCCTAGACCGTGAGGTTAGAGGGTAATTCCTTCGGTGGAAAGAAATGCCTCACGATCTAGAACAACTTGGTTCAAATGGTTTTGCAAAAGATGAACCGAGCAAAGAGATCAAGCGACGGGAAAATCGTGGAGAAAAAGGATTCCGCGAAGAACACAACCAAAACGCGAATCGGCACCACACGATCTTGCAGCCCAAGCGCAAACACACGCTGTGACAAGGAGGTTACGGCCTCCTTTCCTCAAAATCAACAATACACAGAGGTGAGTCTCTCTGCGGATCTCAGCAAGCTACAGCAGGGGATGGGAGAGCAGGAAACCCTAAGTGCGAAAGAGCAAATGACTGAGATAAATGGGAGGAGGGTGTCTCCCGACTACTTATCCTACTACTAGTCTAAGTCTATTTCCTACTCTACCCCTCTCTATTCTATTTACAGAGAGAACCAGCTAAACCCTAGGGTTATTCTGGACCAACTCGGTGGTAGGTGTATCCGACGGCCACGCCCGCACAAACCGAAGCGTTGCCTCGACGCAACCTCTAGATCGCCGCCACGTGCCGCCCTCGCTCTGCACCCCCGGTTTTGTGGCCCAAACCGGGAAACCAGGCTTTTCCAGCCAATCCCAGGTTTTGAGGCCCAAACCGGGAAACCAGCCCACCAGCTTCTGAGTTTTGAGGCCAAACTCAGCAAAACCCTCAGCGCCCAGGTTTTGAGGCCCAACCTGGAAACCGTCCTCAGCCCGAGTTTTGTGGCCAAACTCGGAAACCCTCAGCCCGAGTTTTATGGCCAAACTCGGAAACCGTCCACGCCCAGGTTTTGAGGCCCAAACCTGGAAACCGTCCATCCGATGGTTTTTCTCTCGCTCTACCCAAACCAAACGACGTCGTAGATGGGATGCACCTCCCGTGCACCCCGTCCACCGACACGTGTCCCCGAGTCCATGACTCAAGCAACACATGACCGCACTTCTTCACTTGTCGTCGTCATAGGCTGCCAGCCACCACAGCTGATCCTCGGGCCTCTGGTCCCTCAGTCCAAGCCTCATGTCCGCCTTCACCGCTCGGTACCTCGGCATGGCACGTCCGCCGCACGGCACGCCCATCCTTCACCGCACCCGGTCCGTCGGCACGGCACGTCTCAACTTGACCTTCACCTCGCCGTCGATCACTGTATCCGTGCTCGACACCTGCACAACACAAGCCAAAGAACATGCGCATCATCCCAGTTGACAATCACTCATCACTCAGAGACCCGACATACACCCATGTATCCGCATGAAGAACATGCTAGTTGGAGGTATCAAGCCAAAACATGATGAAGATGATGTGCAAGTGATTGACAAGCCGACCTCTATCAAATCACAAGATGATGATGATGATGATGATGATGATGATGATGATGATGATGATGATGATGATGATGATGATGATAAAGATGGGAGAAAAGCAAATGAAGATACCTATGCCTCCCATGATCAAATGGTGGTACAAGCACAAGATGTTGACACTCCACATCCTCCTCCCCAAGTGGTTGACAGAAGAACAACTCGCCTACTTCGCTCTAGGTTCCCATTCCCATCTAGCTTGCTAAGTTAATAGGATTAGATCTCATAGAGACACCCCCTTGAAGACAATTGTGCACAACCCGTAGGTGGTGGACCCATTATAATGACTACTTTCTAAGTGAGATCACCAAGAGGCCTCTTTCAAAGGACATTACGAGTGCAATTAAATATATAATGACTACTTGCTAAGTGAGACCACCATGCGGTCTCTTTCAAAGAAAACTATGGGTGTAGTTAAATATCTAATAACTACTTGCTAAGTGAGATCACCGGGGTCTCTTTCAAAGGACACTACACATGTCTATGAGTGGATGCCCTTCATCATTATTCAACACGAGATGGTAGCAATCGTTTATATCAAGCATATAAGAGCATCCACAATGTTGATCTGGCATAAGTCAGAGTGTGGGACCCAAAGAACAAATGAAAAGAGTAATCCATCAGTCCCATAATGTTGGTCCTAATATAAGGTGGGGCCTAACACATACAAAGCAGTGAAGTCATGGAGAGAGAATGAAGGAGAAGTAAGTCTAGTGTTGAAAGGTCCTAATATGGCTAAAGGGGGTGAATAGCCTAATAAAAATCTACAAGGAACTAAACAAATTGTTAGCAACACACTAATGCAAAGCTTTTGCACTAGCATAATTGGGTGTTGCAGCCACTTAAACTAATATTTCTATCCTAATATTTCTATGGCACACACACACACAAGAGGGCTAGAGCTAAGCTAAAACAACTAATCCACTCTAGCAACTATCTACACAAGCTAGCTCAACAACAACAAATGTAAATGTGGAATATAAATGAGCTAGGGAGGAGAGAATTTCACCGAGCCTTTGGGATTGCCAATGAATACCAAAGTGAAAAGCCAATTACCGAGAATACCAATAGTGGATCCAATCACCAATAAGCAAATGGAAGATCTAATCAGCAAATCAACACATGGGAGAAAGATTTATCTTGAGGCTCACGTGCTTGCGGCACGCTTGTGTCGACCTACACTTGGTGGTTTGGTGACTAATTGGCACAACACCAAGCTCTTCACTAGAGTGCCACAAGAACCTACCACAAGTGAGGTAGCTCAATGACATGAGCAATCCACTAAAGGTGTCTCTTGGCATTCCATCAGGAAAATAGACCCAATGGCCCCTCATAATATTAATCTAGTAGTGGCCAAAAACAATCACCAACTCTCGCCAACTCCACCAAGATGCTCTAAGTCATCTAGGCATCGACAACTATCAAGAGTAACAAGAAAACTGCAGCCAATGCGAAGAACTAGTGCCACTAGATGCTAGCTCATAAAGTAATGCACTAGAATCACTCATCTCACTTGGAGTATTCAAATCAAGTCAATGAGATGAGTGGAGAGGCTAGGCTTAGCTCACAAGACTGTATCAATGATGAAAATGTGCAAGAGCAGCAGCCCAAGGCCACCCAACATCTATTTATAAGCCCCTTGCCAAGCACTAGCCATTACCTGCCCATAGGACGTCTAGACCCAAGGTCCGGACCAATGCACGGGTTTGGACGCTACTCACTACACCAAACACACTATACCATGTGCCCCGCTTGAACTCAGCTAACGCTGCCACCAATGGCTAACTTACCGTGCGATTCACACCATGTTCAGACTTGTGCAATAGTGCACAGTCCGGGCCAAGGGAGAGCCAGGTCTAGAGCTATGCAAAGAGCTCCCAGGACACTAAAAAACGTCCAGACTGGTCTTGAGGCTCTGTCCGAACAAAACACCAGGGTCCAAACCCGCGGGCCTTAGCACAGCTAACGCTCGCCACTTCAACAGTCCCTTTAGGCAATGGTCCGGACTCCACTAAACAGTAGAGTTCGAACGCCGGCCACACCACCGCTGGCATTGTTCGTCCGGAACGAGGCACATGGTCCGAACTCAATGCGCAACCAGGGTCTGGACTCGGTGTCGAGCACTGTCATCTAGGGTTTGGTTCAGGACCTATCTCTAATGGTCCTGACCACCCAAGACCCTTGGGTCTGGATGTCTGTTTCGCCTCCTTTTCAACTTCTTCTACCCTTGCTTTCATGCGCCAACACCAAAGTGTTTCACCACTTGTGTATGTGTGTTAGCATTTTTCAAAGTATTTTTAACGTGTTGTGTTACTCATTAAACTCTAATGCATCAACATGTTAGAGAATACCTAGTGGCCACATTAACAGTGATCATCTCCTCTTGATAGTACAATTATCTATCATAAATGTGATCACCACCTCTATGGTATCTTGATCACTAAAACAAAGAGCCCTATAGATTATACCTTTTCCTTTGGGCTTCTTTGCTCCTTCTCTCTTCTCTTCTCCTTTCTTCACTTCTCCAAATGATGAGCACTGGTCACTTGATTAGCTTGTGGACTCCGTCATCACACCATAGTAGTTGTTGACGGTAGTTAACTCATATTTTAAACCGTCAACTAACCTCATGAATGACCTGAAATGATCCAAAGAGTGTAGCTATAGGGTTTGATTCTAATGAGTTCCACGAGTTGTTTTTGTTCTCACTTGTTTTGCAGGATATTTAATATTTCATCATAAGGAAGTATCTCAAGTGAAGAATCACAACACATCATTATGACGAGCTCGTCGAGATGATCGAAACGGATATATCACTTGCCATAATTGGAGTCCCGGAGTGAGAGTCCTCAATCAATACGACTTGGAAGACTCTGGAAACCTCTAGAAGCATTATCCAACCAAAGATCAGGGGTGTAACAGACAAAATTCCATCAGCTACAGAATACCATATTTATCCAGGGACCAAACAGAAGATGACGACAAGGAATCCAACCACTCCACGACTCGTTGCGCAAACCAATCGAACAAGGACTCTAGGAGAATAAGGAAGGTTCCCGAAGACAACTCGACGAAGACGACACCTGGGGGCTGCCAGGTGGGGCCGGTCGGCCTGGGCCAGGCACCTCCCGGCCATCTTCGTGGAACGTGACCTAATCGACCTCTTCGATGCATCTAAACCATTGTTCAAGGTCGGTTTGATCCGAGGGCTACGGTTCATCCCACCGGGCTATAAAAAGAAACCCCAGACCCCCCTGCCGAAGGCATCGCTTCATAATTTAGTCTTCAATCATTTAGTTCAGAGGTAGCCTTGAGAGGAGAACCAAGAGCTCCACCATCCTAGGGCATAGCTAGAATAGAATTAGAAAAGTCGAGGGAAGCTCGGATTCTGGATCTAGTCTGAAGGAGTCTAGGTAATTAGCCTTGTAACTTCTCTCTTGTAACAACATTGTTTCTTCTATTTGTCTAATTGTCTCTAGTTCATCATCTTTGTGTTCTAATTGTGTTTCTAGTTCATCTCTGTGTTCTAATCTAGTTCTAATTACCTTTCTAGTTAATCTTTGTGTTTCTAATCTAGTTCTAATTGTTCATCTAGTTCTTATTCATCTTCTAGTTCTTGTCTAGTTGATACTGATATGACTTATTACTATTTCGTGTTCATGATTCTAATGTTCATCGTCTACTTTGATTATTGTCTAGCATAGCTAGGGTATCTTTATGTTTATGCACTTGTTTGTATAGTGTTCATTCTGTCGAGCACGGGGTGAGTGGTCAACATTGTGTAAGCGTGGTGGTTATACGTTGTTTACCTGCGAATGCACCCTATATTTTGGGCCAGCAAGTGGTAGTTCGCGAGGGTGACTCTTATAGCTTCGTTGATTCCTCTGTAGTCCACTCCCCGAATATAGGCCTAGTAAGACGCGGTCACCCATAGGGGATAGACTCTGGATCTGAACCTCCATGTGTGATGTCTCCTGCATATAAATATAAGTTATTCTAACCATGATTGCTAAACATAGTTGCACTAATTGACGTAGTCTATGACCTATAGTTAGAACCATATTAGGAAGTTATATTTCTCTTTTTAGTTCTAGTTATGATCTAATCTTGGATGAGAATGCTTTGTGGAACTCTTTTCGGTTTACTCTGTTCTATTTCATTTATCTTATTTATCATATATGATTGATTCCTGCGTTGAGTAGATCTAGTGGAACTCTTATCATAATCATACTTGTGTGTGTTATTTGTAGATGTTTATCTCTTGTCACTCTCTTAAGACTTAGAAGTAGGAGCATAATATAATAACGATACCTTGGAAACTCTCCTAGGTGAAATGCTACAACGGATGTATTTTATCTGTGCGCTTGCGGATAATCTCATTTCATATTTTATAAGGGCATGATCATAAAATACAACCACGTCTCTAACGTCGCTGCTAGTGGTGACAGTGTAGCGTTAAAGGTAATATTGTTAGATTTGTCTACCTACATTTCTGGCGCCGTTATCCGAAGTGATGCTAAGAGATGTCAACAGTAGCCATCTTGCTAGCTCCATCATTTGGTTGGCACTAATCCTTCCATCACTTCACACTTAGAAAATAATATTAGTTCAATAGGCTTCATCAATTAACCAAAACCAAACTAGGGCTTTCAAGTGTCCACAACTGATTTTTCTATTTGTTCTTACCAGGTAATAAGACTACTGCCCGATAGTAGTTGTTGTTGACTCCCATAGTGCTTCTTGCCAGTACCAAGACTGTTTATTCCTTCTTACTCAGTTCTTACTAACCATTGCAAAGGCCCTAAGCTGAAAGAAGACACCAAAATTCAATCAATTTCCTACTTTGTGAGATCTATTCAACTAATAAGTGAAAGCACCTTGAGAAAATTAGTTTCTTAGCCCTAAAAATGGTTGTGCTTAGTTTGTTTGCCCTTTTTTGAACTTGCCTATTTGGTCCAAAATAAATTTTGTTTAGTTTCTTGGCCTTTCTGTAGTTTGATGGTCTAACGGTGTTAACTTATACATAAAATTACTCTTTTACCACTAGCACTAAAGATAACAGTACAACAGCCTACAATAGAGTCATACATGCCTTTCAGCATGCCTATTATCAATAATAATTTTCCAAAATAAAGTACAATATTATTTCAAGCATTGAATAATTTATATATATATATATGTACATGACATCACACTGACCTACTATCAATAATATATATTTGCACATGAGAATATTTTTTTGATCTTGTCATGTGTAAATATATATAAAAAACAACAATTCCATGTTTGAAAAAATATTGTACCTTATTTTAAGAATTATTAATAGTTTTGAGAAAATATTGATAGTAGACAAAGGTCTATATGGCTCTACTGTAGGCTGTTATACTGTTGCCTATTGCCTTTGACGCCAGAGGTAAATGAGTAATTTCACATACAAGTTAACACTGTTAGACCAATAAACTCAATAAACTAAGAGAAGGGAACTAAACGAAATTTATTTTGAGCCCAATAGGTAAGTTCAAAAGAAAAATAGCCAAGAAACTAAGCACAACTTTCTTTAGGGTCAACAAACTAATTCTCTCTCCTTCCTTCCATCATTTTTTTTACCACAAAAGACTGCGGGGGAGGTCCCAATATTACAAAGTTTTCATTGATATATAGAGAAGCGTACTCTGAATGCATCAAGCCAAGTACAAAAGGATGACCCCAGGTCATCTTTAAACCTAACCGAGTAAAGATAACACTGATTTTTAAACCAGCATCAAAAACATTGATTTTTAAACCTAGAGAGCCAGATGGTGGGGCTTGGATCATGACGGTGAAAAACCTTGTCATTGCGCATCTTCCATAGCTACCATGCCACAATCAAAGTTACTTTAGTGAAGAAGGGAATGTTGTGTGCACTTCTTGCTTGAACAAACCTGTCCATTAGCTTGATCAATGCATCCCAGGTCATGTTGATAGACGCCCAACACTCCTGTGCAAAGGGACAATAAAAACAGATGATCAATTGTTTCATGTTCTCCAGTGGCACCCACGACGCAGATAGTCCCTGAGTATCTATGTCTTTGCAGCATTGTTTTTGTGTTCAGGCGATCCACAAAGCTAAGCCATGCAAAAAAAAACTTTAATCGAGGAGTAGACCTTGACTTCCAAAGTATCTTGAACGTTGGATGCCTCTCAGTGTCTTTGAAGACGTGGGAGTAACAGCGGTGAGATGTATACTTTAGACCCCATATTGGCCTCCACTAATCTCTACTATCTGATCCACTAATCTCTACTATCTGAACCATATGGTATTGTTTGTAGCAATGTTTGTAGTTCCTCCAATTCTTTTACTATCTGACATATGGTGTTGTTTGTAGCAATGTGTGTAGTTCCTCCAATTCTTTTACTATCTGAACCATATGGTATTGTTTGTAGCAATGTTTGTAGTTCCTCCAATTCTTTTAGTGCTTGCTAGGATAGCACCAACATATAGAGGGTGTCCAGATCCTGAGCCTCCATTACTTAAGGACAGAAATGCCACCTTTCTTGGGCGGCCAACCTTGGATATTTGCTCGCCAGTACCTCGTCTAACCATAAATCATCCCCAAAGGGTCCAGATCCTGAGCCTCCATTACTTCAAGGACAGAAATGCCAGCTTTCTTAGGCGGCCAACCTTGGATATCTGATCGCCAGTACCTTGTCTAACCATAAATAATTCCAAAAGCACACTGAGGCCCCATCTTGCTAACCCTCCACCAGAATGAGACCGTCTCTCTTCCTCATCACTTTCTCGTACAAGTCCGTTTCCCTTCATACTGAGTCCGTTTCACCTTTTCCATGCCTTTCCCACAGACAAGCCCGTTTCTGCTACCTTTCCCACAGACAGGTAAGCGGACTGTGAAATCAATTTCCAGCTGAAATAATAAAAAGCAACTGCGGTACTTGAGTTGTTAGAAAGTTTGTCCAATTTTTCTCAATAGTTACTTTCACTAATGTAAGAAACTCAGAAACTATATACCAACATATGGACACAAATCTATTGAACAATAAAAGTTGAAGAAAGCAAAACAAATCTAATGAAAACTTGTCCACATTAAGAGTTGAAGAAAACGAAACAATCAGCTGACACAAACTTTGGACTGTAAAAAGCTGATGCATAGCCATGAAACTTCACAGGTTCCCAGCTCTATCTGATCAATGCACTATTCAAGCTAGAAACCACCTCAGTAGATTCATAGGTTTGTCTTACATCTCATCAGCATCACTCTTAAGCTTCTCTAACCAAAAGATCATGTCATCAGTCTCACTAAGCTTCTCTAACAAAAAGGACCACGGCCACACCTTGTGTTCCACCATCTGCTGCAGGAAAAGAACAAAAAGGCTTGACAAAAGGACCACAGCAACGCTTTGGTGTTCCACCGCTGCAGTAAAAAAACGAAACGGCTTGCGCCATTTTTGCAATTTTACAATCACTGTTAGCCTCTTAGCCTGGACGGAAAACATTAAAGAATAAATTAACGTTGTTAATCAATCGATGATTACATGCTTCGTGGGGATGAAGGCAATGATCCAACATGCATGGAATGAAGTATGCCATATTGTCATGCCATGTCTACAAACTTTCCTCATGATGGAATGAATCATCCAAGATTCTCAAATTATAGTAACCAGAGAAACCACTTTAACTATTACAATGAACACACAAAATGTTGCAACTGCACATAGGGAAATACATAATAATAGTACTACATAGAGTAATGTCCATGACAAATGACAAACGACAAATGCACATACATCTAGGATGGCCTTCACAAGCTACAAAGATAAGATTAAAAAAAGTAACACCAGCATGTTTTGGTGACAATGCAATGTCTACCAGATGATGATGATCATGCCCCAGAACCTCCACCTAATAAAGATGATGATAAATGATGATCATGTCCCAGATACTCCACCAAATGAAGATGATGATGTCACATGAGAGCACATTCAGAAGTATGCAGATCATAAATAAGATGTGGTAGTATGAAATCCATGATGGCATGCTAAAGTTCAAGATACATCCCCCTCAGACTGCAATCAGTTTGCAGGAGCTCCATTCAGAACGCTCGCAAGGCCACCAGCTGAATCCTTCCTTCGCCCAAAGGGATTCTTCGAAAACGTGCAAGATGTTAAGGAGTGCCAAAATGCGATACAAACCAAATTAGAACCAAGGAAATGGAAGTGTGTATATCTAAGATATATAAAAACATAAAGTAGGCACCTATATATATAAGGGTGAATTGTTATTATGAAGAGATTATTTAAATTGAAAATCAAGATATAGGTCTGATTCAATTTAAGAATCCAACATTTTTTTCAATTAAATAAAGGATATTGAATTCGCATTCCACCACGACCAGAACTAGGAATAACAGCACCCTGCAGAGTTTGGTGTACAGACGTAGCAGCATTCACATCCTAAAACAAGGACAAGGCCTTGAGACATGATTGGGAAACAAAGGTAGTGTATCACTCCGATTAATCAATTACGAAAACTCGTAATTACTTACCTCAAATTCAATAAAGCAAACAGTGTTCCTATCTTGACGTAAAACTTTCATTTGTTTGTATCCAGGTTGCCTGTTAAAAAATTGTGAAAAAGTTGAAAGAAAAAACAGATGATTGCACCGACCAGAACCAAACTATGCAGCAGCCATACACCCAGTAGGCAAAATGGAATCCACAGGTAGAATGGTACTGTTGGAAGTGAAGGTCCTTACACACTGAAGAGGCTTCGCAATTCTTCTTCGACTACAGTATCACCGAGATTACCAATGAAAAGGGTATTGCAGGGAGGATTATCCTTTGTGTTCTACAAAAGAAAATTATAATTTTTCATAAGAAATTATAACCTTTAGAATCTTGGATATGAACAACTTTGAATCAGCTGTCACTGTACGGAGTAGGCGCAAGACATATTACATTAAATAATGATGCAAATATTTGCCTTTTTATACAGTATTTCGTGCAACAATGAACTACTCAAAGAATAATGAAATATTCTTGCAATTAAACTAATCATCTAATTTCATCCAAATATAGAACTTTTGTGACAATCAAGCCTTAACATGCTTGCATATACACATAAAGAAAACTTATGACCATGAGAGATACATCAACAGAGTCAGCTCAATAATGTAAAAACCAATGTTGACAGTGAATCGAATAAGTGGGAAAGGAATTTGCTAGAATGTAAATATCTGGACAATAAATATTTTTATTGACATATCTGATGGAACAAATTTGTAAGGCAAGTTATACCAAGAGTCCAACAATAATTGCCAATCCAATTCTGTGTTCTCAGGTTTTCTTGAGTCCCAAGTTCCAACCAATGATAGAGATACATCATGAAAATTACAGTACCATAGGCTTCAGCAAAAGTAAAACTATCAGTATTTATCAGAAGTTCACATAACCAATGATATCCAAGCGGGTGAAGGGTCAAAATTTGATATTATATTATTACACGAGCCCTCGCCTCAAATATTCTATAGATGAAACATGAATCATGCAAGTTCTTGTCATGCAGAGAAGAAACTTAATACAGAACAAGTGCTTGTCTCACACTTTACCCCTGCTAGGCCTGTCAAGGCTGGTTCAACACAAAATCATGACCATGAAAAACTAAATAACGCAATCTTCTATTTACGATTCAGGCAACATCAACTCTAAAATTACCTGCACAGGAGCATAAGCAGTTGGACCTGTAACAGGAGAAGGTGAAGTCATAGCTACAGGGGGCACTGGATAGGCAGCATAGGGATTGTAAGGAGGTGGCGCCGTGATATAACTAAATCATATCCAAAAAGAGAAATGATAAGCCCTTGATGAATGATTAATTACTGCATGAGAAAAAAATGAACACTTACCCTGGGGTTCCCCACATGGAAACAGCTGGTTGTGGATGAAATGGAGGAGCATAAGGAGAATGAGTATAATCTCCACCTGTTCGCAACCGTTTACTTTGATCCACAGTATTTGCATCAATTCCCACACCTAAAATGGTTTTAATCGTTCAGACATAATAAATATGCAAACCAAACCATTCATTATACTGGAAGCGAACAGTTATTAAAGGGGCAAACTAAGATCCAGCTAGACTGTTTCGTGTGAAGCAGTAAAATCGGCAAAAGAATTCTGGGAACTCAACTATACTTGTTTCATGCTGCATACACTTGTATTGCATGCAACATACACCTGTTTTTTTCCAATTAAATTCAAACGCAAATTGCAACGAGGTCAAGGATTAGTTGATCCTATCTGCCTACTTATTAGGTTGTACCAAAATATGAAAATGAGAATAGAAACTGGATAAAAGTTGAATTTCACAGGTTAATTAATACTCCATTCCAAATTTTAAGTCGTTCTGGCCATTTTTAGATATATAGTATTTGCTATGTACATAGATATAAACTATCTATTGGGAACAGAGGAAAGTACTAGGAAGGTAAACCTATAGGGTGAAGCCAGGGGTTCATGGGTTTCTTCTGCATGCGTGGCTGTACCCCAGGGTCCAGTATTTTAATTAATATTAATACTATGAAGCTTTATTCAATTACTAATAACGAAAATAAACATAACATATTCCACAGTTTTGTACTTAATAAAGCTCACAATTTTTGTCATTGATCAAAACAACCTCCAGGTTACAAACGATGTGGATACCTTCTTCCAACAGCAAAGCCAGTACATTGCCCTACCTTCCAGTTACTTGCTATCTATAAGGTTTATTGCTTCAAATTTGTTGTAATTAACAGAAATCTATTAAATTAAATCCCAAGACAAGAAAAACAAAAAAGACTAGTAGCTAGATACCATAGTCCTTGTCTCAAGAACCACAAAGAATGTTCACTACTCAGTGCTCAACATCACATGTTGTTCCTTTTGAATTTGAACCAAACAAAAGAACCATGTGTTTTATGGTGACTCAAATCCTACTTAGAATAGGACTCAAAAAGGTGTGCTATTAGGACTTCTAGTTCTACTAGGTCTTGAGTGTAGAATCCTACTAGGAGTAGGACTCCTATTTGTATGTATGAGGGCCTTGGTGGGGACTATATAAATCAAGGGGTAGAGGCCATAGGCATCACAACAAGATCAAGGAAGATAACTAAGCCAACACAAGGGGTCTCATCCAAGGCTTGTACGGAGCAATTATGAGCGCTCAAGAGGATTAGACTAGACAGTTCTATTGCACTAGATTCTTGTATAGGGCAAGAATCAGTGGGTCCTAGAGGGTCACGTAGGGCTGTGAGAGAGCGACAATCTCTTGTACTCTTTTGGAGTTGTGCTAATAGAATTTGCGGTCGGCTTCGCCAAATTCTAATCTCTTGTTGTGCTTGCTTCATCGTCATCTAGGGTTTTCTACGCGATTCGACTACATCGTTCTTGATACGGTGCTAGCTTGTGTCATATTCGCAACATCCTTTCAAAGATCCGAGGGTTGCTGCGCATAACTAGGGGTATCAGATTCTAACAAGTGGTATCGGAGCCAAGGTCGGATTGATTTGATTTTGTGAGAAGGTTGACAGGGCTAGGAAGCACTAAATTAAGACGATGTCAGGGATGTGGAATTAAGTAGAGAAATTTGATGGCAAAGGGAATTTCAGCGTGTGGCAATGCGTGGTACAAGATGTGCTTGTCCAACAAGGATTGATTGATGCTCTCGAGGGCACCAAGCCGGACAAGATAACTGATGAAGAATGGAAGGTGATGGAGCGAAAGGCTGTCAGTACAATTCGACTGTGTCTCTCCGATGAGGTAAAGTACTCGGTAATCAACGAGAATTCACCGACGAAATTATGGAAGAGCCTAGAAGAGTTGTATATGGCAAAGTCGCTGACAAATCGGTGGGTACTAAAGCGTCAACTATTTAGGTTACGCATGGAGGAAGGTACACGATTCGTCGACCATCTAAATGTCTTCAACAAGCTTGTCACGCAGCTGATTAGTGTGGATGAGAAAATTGAGGAGAACGATAAAGTCGTCATATTGGCTTCATCCTTACCACCATCGTGGGAGCAGCTAGTGATGAATATTCTCGTCGGGAAGACTACTCTCAACTTCAACAAGACAGTTGCATATCTACTAGAGGCAGAGTCCTTGAAAAAGCCGCAGGATTCTTCATTCTCGGGTGATCAAGTTTTGACTGTTTCAAGCGGAGCAGGAAAAGTCAAGAATCATGGAAAGAAGAAAGGCAAGAGCAAGGACAACGTACATGCTATCTATGTGACAAGGAGGGTCATATGATAAAGGACTGTCCAAGTTTGAAGACTATGAGAGGAACATGCTCAGTGGCAAGTGAGGATGAAGGTGACGTACTTATCGTCAGTCAACCAGGTACTATTCATGATTGGATATTAGATTCAGGAAGTTGTTTCCATATATGTTCGGTGACGGAGATGTTTGACGAAGGATCTCTACACCCAGCGAATGGAATTGTTCACTTAGCGGATTGCCAGGAGTATGCAATCACTGAGGTGGGAACAATTACATTGGAGATGCATAATGGAACACTTTGCACACTGACGGGAGTTCGGTATATCCCGGGCTTGAAAAAGAATCTAATATCTGTGAGGTCGCTAGAACTCCAAGGTTGTGAATTATCACTTCAAGGTGGAGTCATGCGAGTTACTTACAAAGGGCAGGTAATTATGAAAAGTATCTGGATTAATGGAGGATACCGAGTGATAGGAAATCTTATGGGTGGTGCAACCATGGGGAGATTTGGTAAAAATCCTGATCAGGAGAAGGAAGTCGTCTCGTCAACGGCAGGTGCTCAAATCTCAATTGTGGTCAAGTGCAAGGCTACAAAGACGGTTGCAAAATCTAACAGTCATAGAGGCAAAGCTATGCGTTGTTGGAAGAAGGAAGACGTGGTCAAACCAACCACGCAGTACCAATGAGTAGGTGGAGCTCGCAGGCGGTACAAACCTATGGCATGGAGGGCCAAAGGAGAAGGTGATGTGATTAACAAAACTACACAACGATGGAGCTCTCAGATGGAAGGTTCAGGCACTCCAGCCTAGAACTGACAAGCACATTGTGGTGATGTGCATGAGCCTCTGTGGTGGAGGCACTCTCGAGGTGGGAGTATAAAAAAAAAAGAAGCCGATTTGGAGCAAATTCTTGGAGGAGCACGATGACTTTAAAGGATTAGAGTCAAGGTGGAGTTTGTTTTATGGTGACTCAAATCCTACTTAGAATAGGACTCAAAAAGGTGTGCTAATAGGACTTCTAGTTCTACTAGGTCTTGAGTGTAGAATCCTACTAGGAGTAGGACTCCTATTTATTTGCATGTATGAGGGCCTTGGAGGGGACTATATAAATCAAGGGGTAGAGGCCATAGGCATCACAACAAGATCAAGGAAGATAACCAAGCCAACACAAGGGGTCTCATCCAAGGCTTTACGGAGCAATTAGGAGCGCTCAAGAGGATTAGACTAGACAGTTCTATTGCACTAGATTCTTGTATAGGGCAAGAATCAGTGGGTCCTAGAGGGTCAAGTAGGGTTGTGAGAGAGCGACAATCTCTTGTACTCTTTTGAGTTGTGCTAATAGAATTTGCGGTCGGCTTCGCCAAATTCTAATCTCTTGTTGTGGTTGCTTCATCGTCATCTAGGGTTTTCTACGCGATTCGACTACATCGTTCTTGATACGGTGCTAGCTTGTGTCATATTCGCAACATCCTTTCAAACATCCGAGGGCTGCTGCGCATAACTAGGGGTATCAGATTCTAACACCATGACAGCACAGGGAAGCACCGCCCACCAACGAAGATTATTCCGACAACATTGTACTAATGCAACAACAAATTTTATCAATGGGGTTGAAGATTCCATTAATGTTGCATGCTCTTAGAGAGCCAGCAGGGAGAACATGTGCATGACAAGTGGACAAAATCTCACCTCTTTTGACGAAGAGGTTCTTCTTGGCCATCTCGGTGTGCAGCGCCACCTTGGTCTCAGCATCGAACACCATATCCTGCAGATGACGAGTGCCTGGGGTCACATCTCATCCCTCCAAAGTCCAAACCCTCGCCAACCATCAAGAACCGAAACAAACAAACCTGGAGCGCGGCCTTGGCGGCGATGGCCTGGTGCGCGGTGGAGAAGAGCGCGAAGCCCATGGGCTGGTCGCCCTTGAAGTTGATCTGGGAGGCCTCGAAGCCCGGGAGCCAGCGCAGCAGGTTGTGCAGCTCCCTTTCCTTGACGTCGGCAGGTAGCCCCGTGATGAAGATGGTGCGGACCTCGTCGACGACAACGGTGCCGGGCGTGCCGGGCGCGCCAGGCACGGGGGGAGGCGGCGGGACGGCGACCGAGGCCGCGCCCCTGGCGGGGGCGGCGCGGCCGCCGCGGGTGGCCACTGCTGGTGGAACGGGTGGATGCCGGCGCCGGCCATGGAATTACGCTAACCCTAGCGGAAGAGAGAGATTGGGGTTTGGGGGCGCCTGGAGGGTTCGGAAGGAGGAGAGAGAAAGAGGAGAACGGTGAATTCAGATTTGGGGATGGAGATGTTGAGAACGGATCTTGTGATCTGGATTTTGTGTGATGGTGGTAGGATAGCGAGGCTGGCGCCCGCACCTGCAGCGTTTGAGAGTGAGTTTTTTTCTAAACTAAACTTTGTCCAAATATGGACCAACTATACTCAAAACATTCGTCTCAACCTGTACTCCCTCCGTCCATGAAAGAATTGATTCCTAGAATATGTGTCAGTCAAATTTTTTAAACTTTGACTAACTTTACAGAAAAGAGTAATAATATTTATGGTATAAAATGAACACATTATGAAAATATACTCTATGGTATATCTAATGATACGAATTTAAGATCATCAATCTTGATAGTTTTTTCTAGAAATCAGATCAAAGTTTAAAAAGTTTGACTTAGAACAGCTTTAGAAATCTATTTATTCGTAGACGGAGGGAGTATTTTTTTACCAACATTTAATGCTCCATGCATGTGTCCAAATATTGATGTGATGGAGAGAGTGAAAAAAATTTGATAGTTTGAGGTACTCCCTCCGTCCTAAAATAAGTGTCTTTAGAAATCCGTGTTTCCCTCACAGACACGCTTTCCAGATGACACTTGTATCGGGACTGAGGGAGTATCTAAACAAGGTTATTTTTTCTTTTTTTTTATTGATGATGAGTCGATGACGAAGACCAAAATTATTTATACCCAAAAGAGTCCGAATAACCAGTTTAAAAAAAAACACGAGCACAAGGACAGACACTTGAAACACCTCGACCTTCTCTCAAAATTAACTCGACTATCCAGTTAACATTACCCGGTCATCGGAGCTCTGTCATCTAAAACACTTCCAACTCTCCTAATATCAAAATTAACTCGACTATCCAGTTAACATTACCCAGTCATCGGAGCTCTGTCATCTAAAACCTTCCAACTCTCCTAATATCAGTGATTAGTTTCATTGTATTGTTTTCAAAACTGTCATGTCATATAAAATGAAATGAAACTCTTCGTTGAGAATGAGAGTTCTATTCTAGAGTTTCATAGGCATTAAATTTCATGTAAAGAGTTGATATCATGCCAAAAGAGTTTCATCTAGATGAAACTCATTTCCTCTCTCTTTTCTTAAATATATTGTTATGTCATCAAAAATGCTTATGTGGCAGTATATTTAATACAAATGAAACTCTCACTAAGACTGACCTAATAAGAGATAAAATCTAAAGATGGAAGACCAGTAAAAAACTCATTCGTGCGCAATGGATCGATAGATCGAAAACTAGAGGTGTGTTTGATTCTACGTACTAAAGTTTAGTACATGCTACATTAAATGTTGTGACATTAATTTAGTCTATTAAAATTGGACTAATTATAAATTATAAACTAATTATACTGTCACGTCATACAGTAACTAACTGTCGATGGCATGGAAAAGGGGTACCCCAAAACCTCCGATTCGGAAAAGCATAACCGGGGCCAAGAAGGTAAGCGACACTACATGGCCCGCCAAGCCGAAAGCCCGAAAACCAATCAAGCGGAAGTGGGCCGCGGCGGCCCAACAATCCGATCCAGGCCTCGGGCTAGCGCCCATTCTCCGCATCGCCCGAGCCTTCCGAGCTAGGCCTCGGGCTAGCGCTCACTCTCCGCCTCGCCCGAGCCTCCCGAGCTAAGCCTCGGGCTAGCGCTCACTCTCCGCCTCGCCCGAGCCATCCGAGCCAGGCCTCAGGCTAGCGCTCATTCTCCGTCTCGCCCGAGCCATCCGAGCCAGGCCTCGGGCTAGCGCTCACTCTCCGTCTCGTCCGAGCCATCCGCGTTAGGCCTCGGGCTAGCGCTCACTACCTCCCAAGCCTTTCGCAAGAAGGAAACTCCCCGCTCCTCATAGCTCCATCCACCGCCTGCTGCGCCTACATCCTGTCAAATAAGACTGCACGCCTCCCTGAAACGCGCTGACATCTACTGTCAGGACGGGGCAGCAGGGGCGGACCCACAAGGTATGCCAAGTGGTCCACGACATACCCTATGGGCAGCCATGCACTTAACACTTAGTTATAGTTTTTCTTTAGATAGCAGAAGTTTCACATATATTTGATTGTTACCTTGTTACCGCAATGGTAAGCTCTTTGCTCTTTAACCAAGAGGTCGCCAGTTCCACTCCTTGTTGTGGCATTCTTTTTTGTCGTTATTCTTATTTTCCTTTTTTCATTGTTTGTGAGTAGCTTTTGGCTCTTATTTTTCTATTTTCCACCGTTTGTGAGTAGCTTTTAATTTTTTATCTGTTATCCCCTTTCAATATTAACAACTATATATATGTATGATATAATTTAGTATCATTTTATTATCATTTATTAATAGCAATCTAGAATATCGTTTTAAAATTTTTATTTTCTTGTCTTCTCTAAAATTAAGTATAAATAATAATATACTTCGTCATTTAATTTTATGGTTATATTTCGAACTATTTATATTTTATTGAAACTATTTATAACGTTATTTGTCATATAGTCTTTAGCTTAATCTTTGAATTTAAAACTTACCATGTTATTTAATGCACGTGATTTTACTAAATCGGAATATGATTTTATTGACATATAAAAAAATTGTTCGGCATACCCTATCATAAAATCCTAGGTCCGCCACTGCGGGGCAGGGACGTGCGGGAGGCATGGGAGGACAGGACGGGAGTCACGTCCGCTTTCTCCACCACCGGCGGATCCGGACGTGGAAAGCCACACCCGGTGGCACTGTTCGGCACTATTCCCACTCCGGGGCAATGATGACGTTCTACCGTCTGACAAGCTACAGCACCGCGGAGGACTCGGCTCTCCCCAAGAGTCAAAACCCATGTGCACCAAGTGCACCCGTCACTGTGGACTGCTAATCCACACGACCTCATCCCCTGAGCCCACCATGGTAGTCCTCGGAGGCTGAATTTATTCTCCGTCTCGCCCGAGGCCTCGCGGTCGGGCCTCGGGCGAGGTCCAACCCTTCGACCGGAAGACTTTGCACAAGCCGACAGTCGCAAAGACGGGACGGAGGGACCCGACACTGCATCGCCATAATGCCGGACGTGCCCGGCCACGACGACAAGCACGACGACCATATCGTCACTGTAGAGCCGCAGTAGCTCACCCCAACCTTTTGCCTAAAAGCACCCATGTACCATCTCCTTATAACCCGTGCCCTCCTTCAGGCTATAAAAGGAGCCGGAGATGCCTCTAGAGGGGCAACGATCAAGTGCCCAGCAGCCAGCACAACAATCAGACCAGAAACATACAACTCGCTCTTCCCCGCACGAGACCTGGGTCCAGCACCCTCTCTCGCTCGCTTGTATTCGCCCCTGTACAAGCACTTCGGTGCAAGATAATACAATCTCTCTCCCCCGCTGGACGTAGGGCCTTCTCTCGCCCGAACCAGGATAAATCGCCCGTATTCTTCTTGCATCACCATCCGGAACAGGGAGCACGCACATACAAATTTACTCGTTGGTGTAGACCCCCGGGTTCGAAACACCGACAGTTGGCGCACTAGGTAGGGGCCCCATGTGTCTCTAACGATTTCCCGCAGTATGTTCCGGATGGCAATTTCTGCATCTCCACTCCCTCGTGGCACGGTGACGCGCTTTGGGAGCCTAGAGTTCATTACTCCAGACGTCGGCTACAACATGGCCCTCCTCCCGCCTGCACCACCCCTCGCGGAAGAGGCTCCTCGGCACCAGTCCGGACACATCAGACGTCCGGAACGTTTCACCCGACAAGCTCGACGGACGCACCGGGAGCTGACCACCACTGGCCCTTCCCCGCGGTCCGGGGAGGTTGCGCCACGTACCGACAAATCTCCTCGAGGCCCCACGACGCCACCCGCGACAACGCTAGAGGGCGCCAACGGGTCTTCCTCGAGGCCTAGCCTTGAGGCTCCGCGACGCCGCCACCAGCAACAACGCTGGGGGGCTCTCCCCTCCCCGGCATCAGGACGATAAACGCAGGACCGTTTCGAACAAGGAGGAACAACGTCCCTCTCCGTGACCAAAAAGCGACGTTCCTCTTTCTAACGTTTGGTTTTCCGTTCCGTTTCTTAAAAAGGCCAACGTTTACGAAAACAATGATTAAAATGACCTGCGTCCAGGTTTGCTTCATCCCGAATAAGAATCAGGGGAGCAAGGGACGCGGGTCATGTCTTCGAGGAAGCGGACCGGGTCCCGGCCGCCTGACGCCTCCGACGGCTAACGGCACCGACCCACCCGCAAAACCGAAACAAACGGGCGCCGTAGATCGAGCTCCTCAGGTTCAAGTAAAGGAAGAAACAAAGGCGGGCGCGCTAAGAAAAAACACAAGCCTACTGCACTGTTGTTCCGTCTACCAAAATCACGACAAACCTCAAAGGACAGCTGACCACCGAAGGTCATGCCAAAGCGGGCAAGGAGCAAACCTATCGCCTGCGAAAGGCTACGGTCTCCTTCGCCGACCTCACCCAAGAGCACGACGTGACAATGGGACAGAAACACGGGGCAGAGGCTAAGGAGAAGTTTCTGTAAAATCAACAAGAAAGACGCAACGTTCTTTCCTAGACCAAACTTGAAATAGTCTAAACGCGTACAGAATGTGCAGGAAGCCTCGGTCACCCTGGACCAACTCGACGGGGTCCGGGACATAGCGCTGCCGCATTCGACCGAGTACCAGCAAGACCTCCAACGGGACCACACCCGACACATCCGAGGCTGAGGCTTCTACGGTGGCGATCTGGTGCCGCGTCTGAGGCAAAACAACCGAGGGCTCCACTAGCTCACTCCCCCGCGACAATTGGTGCATCAACCAGGGACATCGACGGAAGCCCCGACGTCGCCTTCACCATGCGTACAACAAGGGAGCCCGACCAATCTCCCTGACAACCCTGACTCCGACTCAGAACATCAAACAGCTATGTCGTCTCTATCCCTGGGGCCTCGAAGCCCTATACTTTTCTCATATTTTGTACAAACATCGTATTATGAATGAATAAAAGTCATCGTTCTACGCACTTTCTTTCATTCAAAAACAGAGGTAGTCTCGACTCTGTCAAATCAGAGTCAGGAGTCCCTCAGGGGCTGTCAAGGGGATAACCCCCTAAGTTCCCAAAAGACTCACACAGTTTTCCTAACCTACTTCATGTTACTTATTTATCTTTGTTAGTGTAGCTCGAACGTGCTTCTGACTAGTAGAAAACACCTCGAGTTCCCTAGGGGTTGAGGGACGTCGAGATGGGAGCTCTTTTATGCCTCCGGGCTACGGTACCTCCGCTCACTCCCCCCCTCGAGGGCCTTGAGCCTGTGTCGAAAACTTAGTCAAAAAAGTATAACTCAGGCAAAGAAAAATAAGAAAGCTCGAGCGCAAGGATGTTTCGTTATCATCTCAAACGCTCATAAGTCTTTCGGGCCACGACGTTGCAAAAAACACTAATTATTTATATGGGCCTTCTTGCCCAGATATGGCTCGCTGGCTTCAAGCTTCTGCGCCCCCATCATCATCGTCATCATCCTCCTCGCTACCCGGACCTTCCTCGTCGACATCAAAGCCGTAGCCCGGGAAGGGAAAGGAGCGGCTATGTCACTTTTTCCATAAATTTATAAGCGTTATAATTTTGTCTTCCCAGAGTATGCAATAAATAGGCACCTCTAGCTCATCTATTTTGTCATATACGTCATGAGGATACCCCCGAGGCCTGAGCGCGAAGGCTCGGGGAACCCTTTCATCGATCTACAAAGTGAGGCTCGGCTCTGGCCCGGTAGAGGCCAAACCTCCCTCGGGGCTACAAGGAGAGGGGTCTCCCCGACCCGACGTCCCCGAGACTTACGTTTTTGCTCGCGTTTCAAAGTTTTCCTAGTCTTGCCTCTGTTTTTTTTTTGTGCATGGGAAGGAACTAGTGTGCGAAACCAAAAGGGTCATGAAGGACACCTTAAGAGTTGAATAACCAAGTCATGAGAGCTACCTTCGCCTCAGGGCAGAAGACTCCCTTGTCGTTACCTCACCTCGAAAGGTAGCCTAAGTACCCTAAAGGTTTCCACCGAGACCCCTCCACACGCCAAAAAGGCAAAAAACAGGCAACGAGGAATGGAATGCGCTGAACGTTCCCACGTTAATCCTCGAAGGCCACAAGCTTGTTCTTTCTTACAAAAATATCCTCCCACAGAGGACACAACACAAGGGCTCGGTGGCCCAAACTAACTTTGTCTCTCCTCTTGAGGCTCGTCCGCAGGAGCAGTCAGCGGGCGGTCTTCAGGAGCCGAGGACGCAGCTGGGGGAAGCCCCACGATCTCCTCAAAGAACCGAGCCAGAGCCTCCCCAGGGGCCTCGACGACCTTGGTGAACTCCGCGATCTCCCGCTCGGCTTCGTCTTCATCGTCCGGCAGGATATATCCCTGGCTGACGGCGTCGAAGTTGAGGCCGTCATAATGGCTGGAGATCACGGCGAAGGCCCGCTTCACCCCAAGATGCAGGGTGCCGCGCACCCGGTCATTCACCTGACCCCTCAGGGTGGCTAGGCGGCTGGTCAAGGAGCTCCCTGATTGACCACCTACAGTCCCGAGGGACGCGCAGGCCTCGGCAGCAGCGTCTTGAAGGGCCTGATGATCCGAGGCCTCAGCCTGGTAAACCGACTGCAGGGCGGATGAGGCCTCCTCCGCCTCAGCAAGCTTCCCCCTCGGATTTGCACAAGGCCGACACAACTCGTCAAAAGATCAAAAAGCGCGATGAGGAAACCACAAGGCATACAGGACAAAAGGTCACCTTTTGCCACCCCTTCCCACTTCTAGGCATCAGTGGCCGAGGCCTCAACCGATTTTCGAGCCTGCTCCAAGTCCATGCTCAGGGCCCGCGCCTTGGACACCTCCTCGGTAGCTTGAGCGCGAAGAGCCTCAGCTGTCTTCTTGGACTTCTCCAGACGCAGCGCCAGATCTTTAGCCTTCTCCGCCTCCCGGACGACGTGCGCTTTGGCCTGGGCAACCGTGACGGTCAGGTCTGAACAGCGGAGGCTCAACCCGCCCGCCTCGGTACTCTTCTCGGCAAGCTGCTTCTAGGTGCGAGCGAGCTCAGCGCTCGACGTCTGAAGCTGCTCCCAGACGCGAATCTCCCGACAGAGGAAATCCGACTTAGCCTGGGAGGTCTCCATATGCTCCTAAGGCAGATAATCATCCTAATATTAACCCCCTTTACGATGAAACGGAAAGAAGAAGATCGCCCGAACGAGGGCCCTCTCCTGGACGGCCCGAGGAAGATCCCTTTCTACCAATGTCAAGGACGTCTTCAGCGACCGCGTGAGGAGCGAGCCGAGTTGTCCGAGGACATTCCAGTTTTCGGCCTTAGGGGCGTCGTCGAGGACGAACACTGGCTCGACCTCGGGATGAGCTGGATCCCTCCACTCCACTCGAGGGCCGCCCCAAACGGGAGAACGACCTCCCAAGCGGGCAAGGACTGAGCTTTCGCCCCCTCCTCCGATCGCTGGCGCCGGCAGCCTCGGCGATGCGCTAGTAGCCTCGGCGGCGCCCTCCACCTCTTCTTTCCCATCTCTTGGGTAAGTCTCGTTAGAAGAGATATTATGGATCTCCTCCGGCAAGTGCGACCCTTGAGGCAGGACGTCAGCCCCAGCCTCAGGCGCAACGGCCTGGGACGGCTCGGCCTCAGCCGCCTTGGCGGCCTTGACCTCGACGGTCGAGGCTCCCGGGGCTCCCTTGTCGCTCGGCGCCCCGGAAGCAGGGGCCTCCTCTGGCTCCCCACCGGAGACCGAGGCCCCCTGTGGGAACCTGACGACTTCGGGGGTGACGACCAGCCCGCCAGACCCCGGCAGTGGTAGCGTCGCAGACGATGCACCACCGTGCCGGCGGAGGAGGTCGCTCCCACTTTCAGCGCCTTCCGAGGGCGGAGAGATAGCGCCTCCGCGGAACGCTTCCCGCTGAGACAGGAGAAGAAAGATATGCATCATAAAGAAAAATCCCTACATAAACAAACACAGGAAGGGTAAGCGACGATTTCTCACCCAGCCCTCGGAACCCTCCTTGCAGAGGGCGTGGATGGGGTCTGCAATCGCGGTGTCCCTGCTGGGGGAACCCCGCGCGGGGGAGGTGGGAGCTCCATCTCGAGAATCTTCATCGAAACCCCCGCCGGCGGTGGCGGCAACAGACCCTGATCTGACCTGCCACCCCCGCGGGACGAAGAAGCCTCGCCACCCGCGCCCAAGGCAGGAACATGGCTTTTCCCCGCCAACTGCGCCTCGGACGTACCCATCACGGAGCTCGCCAACCTTACCGGTGAACGGTCCATGTCCGGAAAACCTGCGAGGGGCTCGGAGTCCCCCTCCGAGCCCTCATCATCATCATCATCGGAATCCTCCTTCGTGGGGAGGACTCCTCCGGCTAGCCATGGAACCTCTGTTGCCGCCGACGCCTCTCCAGGTCATCACGGGCCGTCCGACGCTTAGCCCGCCTGGCGTCCCTATCATCATTCCTCTTCTTCTTCTCCTCGGTCAGGCGTCGCCTCTCCTCCCTTTCCTCAGGAAGAGGAGGCTTCGAGGTGCTGACCCCCCGTAGACCCTACAAAGAGTAGGATAAGGACCGAACACGAGAAAAAAAGGCTTCGCGGCAACACGCCCAAAAGGATCGATCCCCTTACCAAACTGATGTACCCACAGAACGGGCGCATCGGAATGCTAAGCAGCTTGCTCGTGTCCTTCACCTCCTTCACCACATCCTTCACCCGGCGAACGAGCTCGGGGTAGGCGGGCGGAGACGCCTTCATCTGGCACCCCTGCGAGAGAGGTGCATCGTCCCTCATCTTCGCCATGATCAGGGGACGGTTTGTCAGCGGCAGTAGGCACCGCTGGTGGAACCAGGCCACGACCATCCCGGCCGTAAGACCCGCCTTCCGCAGCCTCGACAAGGCCTCGAGTAGCGGGTCAAGCCGACTCTGCGTCTTGTCAACGACGCCGTAGTTCCAAGAGTCCGGCCACGACTCGATGACATGGCCAATGTATGCTAGCAGCAGGCCGTCGTCGTTGCGAAGGTAGAACCAGCCCAAACGCCAGTCCCTATTCGAGGTGGTCGCCTGGGACGGGATGTACAGGCTCGCCCTATGCTGGCGAACGCAGAGCACGCAACTCCCTGACCTCACCAACCTCCGACCATCCGAAACCGCCTTCGTGAAGAATTCTCCCCGAAAGAAGTGAATCCAGAGCTCCCAGTGGGGCTCGATCCCTAGGAAACCTTCACAGACGGTCGCGAAGATGGCCGCCAGTGAAATGGAGTTGGGAGTGAGGTGGTGCAGCTCGAGCCCGTAGTAGGAGAGAAGGGCCCAGAGGAACCGGCCCGCCGGCATTCCAAACCCGCGCTCGTGGAAGGCGATGAAGCTGACCACATAACCGTTTTGTGGCCTCGGCTCCTCCTCCTCCGGACCGGGAGCGATCCACTCCGGCCTATCGGAGCCGGATAAGCCCCGAAGGAGCCCCTTCTGCACCAGCTCCGCTAACTTCTCAGGGGTGGCGACGGAAGCGCCTCACGGCTCAGCAGCATTGGCCATCCCGAATGACGAAAGAGGGGGGGGGCGGACGTCACGGAGGGAGAAGCTAGACGGAGGAGGAAGGCGAACGAGTAAGGGGGACAAACGAATGAGGAAAGGAACCACTTCGAAATCCCCAAGGGACGTATTTATAGGGTGAAAACCAATGGCCAGATCCCGGTCAGTCACTATTCATGCACATTTAATGCGGACCACGTCGAAGATCTCATAATTACGGAAATCCCCTCGATACGAGTGCGCACACAAGCATTAAATGTCTGAGCGTGGGTCCTAGCACACGTCTACAACCGGCGCCGCCCACGCCCCCGTGAAAGCCGCCTAAAAAGGCACGCCAACCACTCCAACGAAAAAGGTAACCTACCTCTGACTCCATCCCAGCGAAGGAACCCAGGGCACCGAGCCTATTACGTTCCAGGGGTTCGGAGGCTGGCCCCTCCGAGGGTTCGACAGCCGCCCCAGGATAACAGAGTCAGGGACGACTTCGGGTGCGCCTATCGCATGGCCCGAACCAAGCCTGAGCTCGACCGCTCAGGGCATCCAAAGTCGTATCCGATGAAGGACCGAGAATGCAATAGCAAGGCGACCAGAGGGGGGGGGGGGGGGGGTGAATGGGAGCTCAAAAATTTCTCTCGAAACTTTGGCCTTTTGTTCCCAAAATGAACCCCCGAAAGCAACGACCGAAACCGTGATGCCCACGACTCTTGGAAGAGGGTGGATGATCCCTAGGATCACAGCGAGGCACCACACAAGAGAGCAACTCAAAACTCTCAAAACTCCGAGTTAAGTTCGTGCCTAAAAGACCCACTCCCAAACGTAGATAGAGGGCTACGTCGGGATTTCTCCAAACACTGATGCTAACAAGTAGCAAAGATACCTAGAGAGGTTTCTAGGTGAACTATAGGAGCAAACGAGAAGTTCGGAAATGAAACGGAAAAGCCGGGAGAGCAAACACACTAAACCGGAGGCTTCAACAGGGTCCCGGACTGTCCAACAATACGGTCGCGGACTGTCTACCTAACGGTGGACTGTCCGGGCTCAGGTGGCGGACTGTCCGCCGGCCAAACGAACAAAACAGCAGTGTTGCTGAACAGCTGCTGGACGCCTCCCGGACTGTCCGCGAGTCCCTACGGCGGACTGTCCGCGGCTCAAAAAAAAACTCGTCCGTACAAGCTGCGCAGCCACGGACTCGGCTGGAGCCCGACCCCCGGACTGTCCGTGGTTCACCGGCGGACTGTCCGGGAACGCGCAGAGAGGGCGATTTCAGTCGCCTTCTCCCCAAATCTCCTCCAAATCGATTCAAACCAAAATCCCTTGATCTCAAACTTGGAGAGGATGATCACGAGATAGTTAGGAGACTATCCCCAAGTAATCATCCGCTCAAATCAACTCAATCAACGAGAAATCGAAGGGGAGGGTGTATGAACCAAAAAAGCGCCACGAAAACGAAATCTACTCGATCTACTTGTTCGTGAGGAGTTAGATGAATTCCTTCGGTGGAAATGATCTCCTCACTATAAAGAAGAAGTTGATTCAAGTGGAATTCGAAAAGACGCACTAGAGAGGGAGATCAAGTGACGGGAAAATCACGGAGAAACGAAGAACGCGAAGAACACGAATCAAAGCGCGAATCAAGTCATCGATCTGCAACCGTGTGGCTACCACACGCTACAACAGTGAGGTTACGACCTCACTTCCTCAAAATCTCCAGTACATATAGGTATGGTTCTCTGCGGATCTTAGCTAGCTACAACAGGGGATTGGGAGAGCAGGAAACCCTAGAAGCAAAGAGCAAATGACTGAGATAGAATGGGAGGAGGGTGTCTCCCTCTACTTATCCTAATTCTATTTCCTACTCTACCCCTCTCTAATTACAGAGCGAACCACCTAAACCCTAGGGTTATTCTGGACCAACTCAAGGATGCTGGTGATTCGACGGCCATGCCCGCACAACGGGTAGCGTTGCCTCGACGCAACCTCACCGATTGCCGCCACGTGCCGCCACCGCTCTGCTTGTCCTTTTCTCGGACGTCGCACCCCCGGTTTTGTGGCCCAAACCGGGAAACCAGCCTTCACAGCCAACCCCCGGTTTTGAGGCCCAAACCGGGAAACCAGCCGACCGTCGCCTGAGTTTTGTGGCCCAAACTCAGCAAACCCGCAGCACCCAGGTTTTGAGGCCCAAACCTGGAAACCGTCCTCAGCCCGAGTTTTGTGGTCCAAACTCGGAAACCATTAGCACCCAGGTTTTGAGGCCCAAACCTGGAAACCGTCCACTCGGTGGTTTTTCTGTGGCTCAACCACCAAATCGAGCCGTAGAGGGGATGCACCGCCCGTGCACCCCGTCCACCGACATGTGTCCCCAAGTCCTCGACTCGAGCAACACCATGCCCGCATGTCTTCGCTCGTCGCTGTCCCAGGCTGTCAGCCACCACAGCTGATCCGTGGGCCACCGGTCCCTCAGTCCAAGCCTCACGTCCGCCCTTCACCACTCTCGGTCCATCGGCACGGCACGTCTCTACTTGACCTTCACCTTGCCTCTGATCACTGTATCCGTGCTCAACACCTGCACAACACAAGCCAAAGAACATGCGCATTATCCCAGTTGACAATCACTCATCACTCAGCGACTCGGCATACACCCATGTATCCGCAATCTCCCGCTTGATGAGTGCTTTGTCAACTACCAACACAAATCATAATGGAAACAGAAGAAGGAAGGAAGAAAGAGAAAGAACTCAACCAAATGACCCAAAAGCATAGCAAAGCCAAAGAAGGTCAAGTGGAAAGAGCAAGACAACTTGGTTCCCAAAGACATGGGCAATGGCTCGACGCAACCAAGCAAAGCAAAGCTAGCCCTCAAGAAGAGGTAGAACAGGCTCAACACCGCTAGCGAGAAAGCTCGATACCAATTGGAAAATCAACTAAAAATCAAGCAAAATAGAGCTAGCCCTCAAGAAGAGGTAGAATGGGCTCAATGCTGCTAGCGAAGCAACTCAATACCAACTGTTACCAACTCAAAACCAAAATAGTTCGATAACAATTGAAGAGCTGAAAATGAGCTGAAAAACGTTTGCTAGTTCCTCAAGAAAGAGGCAAAGGCTCAACACAACTAGCAAACTCCCCCTCAAATAGTGCACACAACACAGGGAACACATGATTTGTCAGTATTTTCTTCCCCTTAGTTGAAAATGCACCAGCAAGGAAAAGTGCACAAACACTCAAATTTCTCCCCCTTGACAGAAAATCTCCCTCCAAAGATGCATATGAGTTAAAAATGCAAGTTAGCAGCTTCAGGAATATAATCAAGAGAGTGCAAGGATGCTCTAAACAGTTTTGATCCAATGGCTCAACAATATCCATAAGAAGCTAGCAAAGGCTCAAACTGATCACCAGATACGAAATATGAACATGAGAGCAAAGGAGCAGTTTACAGCCAAAAAGGGTTCACCATCAAAATAGCACAAAACATGTATAGACAGGATATCCGACAAGTGCTAAACATGTATACAAGGTGAACTACCCCTAGCACAGTTCAATCATCATGCTATAGAATGAAACATAGACTTGTGTATCAAAAATTATCGGAGTTGCAGCGGTTTAATTACACAAGTTCAAATTTCAGCATGTGATTGCGAGAGGTTGAAAGCTTGTCATAGCCTAACTTTTCAACTGTGCGAAGCCTATGCAGAAGCAATCAGAAGCTTAAAGCAACAGTTTCGGTCATACACTACACAACTCAAGTTTAACTCAAAGTGCAATGAGAAACAGTCTCAAAACTGTGATGTGCTGACAAGCAATCCCATCTCGATCTTTTCAATTCACTTAAAACTTGGTTCAATTTTATTGACATAATATGAACAAACCAAGCAAGTGAATGACTCAGAGCTAGAGACATAGCAACCTAGCATATATGAAAAGCACGAGTGAACTCAACACATCCTACACATGCTAGTTGCATATCTCAATGGTGAACATTTTCAAGTTTTATGTTCATTAATCAGAATCACCATTCATAAAATAGCTCTGCTCACAACATGTATCAGTGATCAGAAAGAGCATAAGCTATAGCATCATCATAAAGCATCGGAGCAAATACTATACAGAGCATAGGTACATTCTAAAGATTATATGCATGAAGCTCTGAATGTAAAAGCGTATGCTGAAATGCAAAAGAGAACAAGACAAACGAAAAATAGTCAGGTTATGGTACAAGAACCAAAATGTTTCCCCATCTAGAAGGGGAAACACACACCAAGCTCACCTCTCAACCTAGCAAAAGTTGATTGGTCCAAAGGCTTGGTGAAAATATCAGCCAACTGATGATGAGTATCGACATGGCGAAGGTCGATATCACCCTTCTCATAGTGGTCTCGCAGAAAATGAAAGCGCACATCAATGTGTTTGGTCTTAGAGTGCAGCACAGGGTTCTTAGCAACGCTAATAGCACTCGTGCTGTCACAAAGCAAAGGAACGCGAGAAAAGCTCAGACCAAAATCATGCAAAGTGGCCATCATCCAGAGTAACTGGGAACAACAGCTAGCCGCAGCAACATAATCAGCCTCCGTGGTAGACTGGGCGACACTAGACTGCTTGCGAGAAGACCACGAAACAAGAGAAGATCCAATAAACTGACAAGTCCCAGAAGTGGACTTGCGCTCAATGCGACAACCAGCAAAATCGGCATCGGAATAACCACAAAGGGACAGGGTGGAGGAAGCAGAATACCAAATCCCAAACTCTGGAGTGAAGCGTAAGTACCTCATAATGCGCTTGACCGCCTGACGGTGAGAAGTGCGCGGCGACGACTGAAATCGCGCGCACAGACACACCGCGAACTGAATGTCCGGGCGTGTCGCCGTCAGGTACAGCAGCGACCCGATCATACTCCGGTACTCCTTCTGGTCCACAGCTTCTCCATCCTTGTTCGCATCCAGGGCCGTTGTGGTCGACATGGGTGTTGGAAGAGGCTTGGCCTCACCCATATCGAACTTCTTCAAGATGTCCTTGGTATACTTACCCTGGTGTACGAACGTCCCTTCCCGGGATTGCTTGATTTGCAACCCGAGGAAAAACGTCAACTCGCCCATCATACTCATCTCAAATTCCCTGCTCATAGTGTCTGCAAACTTGGCAACCAAAGCGTGAGAAGAACCACCGAAAATGATATCATCCATGTAAATCTGGACGAAGAGAGTATCAGTGCCTTGCTTGAGGAGAAAGAGCGTTTTATCCACACATCCCATTTTAAAACCCTTAGCAAGCAAAAAGGTTTTCAACCTATCATACCAGGCTCTAGGGGCTTGTTTCAAACCATACAAAGCTTTGTGAAGTTTAAAAACGTGGTTTGGAAACTTGGGATTTTCGAAACTAGGGGGTTGTCTAACATACACCTCCTCTTCTATGTAGCCATTTTAGAAGGCACTCTTGACATCCATTTGAAAAAGTTTGAAACCTTTGGATGCAGCAAAAGCCAAGAGTATCCTAATTGCCTCCAAACGAGCTACATGAGCAAAAGTCTCCTCATAGTCTATCCCCTCCTTCTGACTATACCCCTGGGCTACAAGTCTGGCCTTGTTTCTTACAACATGGCCATCCTCTCCTTGTTTGTTTTTGAAAACCCATTTTGTCCCAATTGGGTGACACTCAGAGGGAGGAGAAACTAGAACCCAAACCCGATTTCTTTCAAAATTTTCCAACTCCTCATGCATGGCATTGACCCAATCTGGATCAGATAAAGCGTGTCCAACATCTCGGGGTTCAAAATCAGCAACAAATGCAGAATGAGCAAAGTGAGAGATTTGTTGTGACCTTGACCAAGTGACACGTTCGCCGATGCTGCCGATCATCTGTTGAGGCGGGTGCTGGCGCTGGATGTGTCGTGGCACCTCCTGAGCAGAAGTGATCTCCCCCTCAACAGCAGCTGGTGCCTCCCCGGGTACAAAAGGTACCGCTCGAGGTGGCGGATCCCACGGCCCCCAGGATGAAGAAGTGTCGGGGCTGTGAGTCGTAGTAGAAGCGGCTCCTTGTGGCACAACAGGTGGAGGGGGTGCTGGATCATCCATACCTTCAACACCCTCATCCTCGTCATCAAAAAGAGGCTCTCCAACCTCATGATCACCTGCACGCTCAAAACGAGAAGAAGGACAAACCATGGTCTCGTCGAAGGTGACATCTGATGTCTCCATGACTCGATTAGTATCAAGGTTAAGTACACGATAAGCGCGAGTGTGAGTGTCATAACCCAAAAATACCCCGTCAGAAGAACGAGACTCAAACTTGTCCAAGTTGCCCTTTTTGAGTATAAAACAATGGCAACCAAAAACTCAAAAATAACTCACCTTGGGGAGTTTTCCAAAACGCAACTCATAAGAGGTCTTTTTCAAGAAAGCTCAGAGAAAAATGCGATTGGAAATATAGCATGCAGTGCTCATAGCTTCGGCCCAATATCGCTTAGGAGTCCTATGCTCATCGAGCATCGTCCTGGCCATCTCTACAAGGGTCCGATTCTTCCTCTCTACAACACCATTCTGTGGCGGTGAGTAAGGAGAGGAAAACTGATGCTCTAAACCCAGAGAGTTACAAAACTTCTCAAAATCCGAATTCTTGAATTCGGAACCATTATCACTCCTAATAGCTCGCATCGAGTTCAAAGGGAACTCGTTCTGAAGACGCAAAATCAGATTGCGAGCAAAAGAGAAAGTCTCGGTCTTCTCAGCTAAAAAGAAGACCCACGAATATCTCGAAAAGTCGTCAACAACAACAAGCACATACCACTTCCCCCCAACCGAGCTCACCCGAGCTGGACCAACAAGGTCCATGTGTAAAAGCTCTCCAGGGCGCTTGGTCATGACTTGAGTCACTGGATGGTGGGGAGCGGCAACCATCTTCCCATGTCTACAAGAATGGCAAACAAGATCGTTCTCCATAGACAACTTGGGCAATCCTCGGACTAGGCCAAGTGAACTAAGCCTTGCAAGCAAGTCGAAGCTCAGGTGACCAAGTCTCCTATGCCACTTCCAAAGATCAGAGGAGGAAGGTCCAGCCAAAAGACAACAAGAAATTCCAAACGACTTCGAGAAATCCGCACGAAAGACTTTCCTAAAGGGCGAAATCACACAAACAAGATTGCCCTGAGGGTACAAAATACAACTGAGATTCGGTTTAAAACGAATCTCATAGTCATCATCGAAAAGTTGCAAAACAGAAAGAAGGTTAAAATGCAAGTTAGAAACAAGAGCAACATCGCGCAACACAAAGTGCTCATTAACTCGCACAGACCCACGAGACAACACCTTATTTTTGCTGTTGTCGCCGAAGGTGATAAACTCCTTTCCGGCGACCGGACTAAGACTGGAGAA
Organism: Coix lacryma-jobi var. lacryma-jobi; assembly: GCA_009763385.1. Classification (NCBI taxonomy): domain Eukaryota; kingdom Viridiplantae; phylum Streptophyta; class Magnoliopsida; order Poales; family Poaceae; genus Coix; species Coix lacryma-jobi. Next base: position 104,107,746 of record CM019828.1, on the reverse strand, counting down.
CCACTTGGCGTTTCCGGTCATGTGCCTCGAACACCCGAAATCCACCAACCAAACGTTCTCCAATCGTTTTACCTACATCAATAAAAAGACATAGGGTGAGCATACGGTCCAACACTGGGGTTAGTGAAGTAGGGAGAATACCAGTGTTGGGCCGGCTGCTCAAAAGAACGGTTAGCAGAAAAACCATTCCTAGCACGCCTACGAGAGGAGCGATCACCACGTAGAGGAAAACGTGGTCCGCTAAGGGAGGAGCGTCCATCGCGATACTCAAAACGCGGTGGTGGAAAACGCTCAACTACAAAGCCACCGCCACGGGGTCCATAGCCTACAACTGCAGGCTCCTGCCGGGCACGTCCTCTCCGCTGCCTAGGCCTAGGAACTTGAGGTTCTGGACCTCTAGGCCTAGCAGTAGGCCTTTGAACGTTTGACATATGTACATCATGAAAAGGATGGTACATGTCCGGATTGTTCATCTCCTTTGCGCGGCGCGCCTCTCTCTTGCGCCGAAAGCAAAATTCGCTCAAGTGTCCATCTCGCCCACAGTGCTCACAATAGTACCTCACCGCTCTCAAAGGGGGTTGTTGGTACTCACGGTAGTGGGTATGGATCACTTTGTCCTTCTGTGGCATAAGCTCCTCTTGGATGGGTGGCATGGTGTCCAGCTTGTTCTTGAGGTGGTTTGGTTTGGGAGCCCAAGATTGTTTCTTTGGTAGAGCTCTCGGAGGTTCAACAAAGACCCCATCCTTGGTGTTAGGCTTGAGAGGCTCTTTGGGTGGAATCTTGGTAAGCTTGGGAGTAGTGGTGGAGTTGGGCTTCTCACATGGGTTAAGACCACTCGACTCTCCAATCTTCCCAAAAGGCGAAACATCAACACCTGGAGCAAAACCTACACCTGGACCTCCAGCAGCTCGCTTGAATTGGGAGATCATCATCCCGAGCTGTGGCTCACCACTCGACACCCATGACAAGATGGTCCGAAGGTATGTGTTTTCCTCCTCAGTTTGCATCTTGTCATGCTTCACATTGGCTATCTCCATCTCCAAACCCTCACAAAGAACATACCTTGCCACACATGTGCTACCTGAGTTGGCCTCTTCAAGAGACACAATCTTGGCATTCTTCTTTGCCAACTCAGATTGCAAGCCTGCGCAGGACTTGCACGCACCCAACAGCGAAGATCTAGCCTTCAGCTCATCCACCTCTCCTACCAACACAACATACTTGCTTCTCAAAGTGAGAAGGTCAGTCATGTGTGTGGTGCACATCTCACACTCCTCCTCATTGGTAACAACTACGGTGGACTTGACAGATTCAAGTTCCTTCGCCGTATCCTCCCACTTCTGCCTAAACTCCTTGCGCTCTCTAGCAGCACGCCTAAGCAACTTATCCTGACTAAGGAGTGCGGCAGTAAGCTTCTTGAACTCAGCAGAAAGCTCGTCAGGGGTCTGAGATACCTGGGAGGTGTCGTCGTCGTCGTCGTTCCGAGGAGTGTCCTCTAGCTCGCCGTCGACCTCCTTGCCGAGGGCCACGGTGCAGAAGCCCTCGTCATCGGCGAAGAAGCAGAGGCCGTTGAGCTTGTCCTCGATCATCTTCTTCTTCTCGGACTCGTCGTCGCTCGAGGAAGTGGAGTCGTCATCTGAGTCGTCGAAGTCGCTGAGCGTGGCGAAGAACGCACGCTGCTCAGCCTGGGCCTTCTCCAAGTACTTTGTCTTGATGTACTCCTTGTTGAAGCCGCCCTTCCGCTTGTGCTTCGCGGGGACGTACTTCTCCTTGCGCTTGCCGGAGTCATACTTGTGCCCATGGTTCGCCTTGCCAAAGACTTGCTTGTTCTTCTTCGGGCAATTGACGATGAAGTGGTTGGGGTCGCCGCACTCAAAGCATCCTGAGCGTCCTCCTCCACGGCGACGGTTCATGCAGTTGTTGTGGAACCGTGAGAACCGGTTGGCGAGCATAGCCAACTCGTCATCCTCCAAAGACTCCAGCTGCTCCTCTATGACAGAAAAGAGAGAAGAGAGTGCAAAACCTCCAGAGGGGTTAGCAGAAGAGCCAGAAACCAAAGCCATCGACGGGCCAGAAGGATTTTCATAAGAAGCCCTCGCCATGGCATCAATCTCATTGGACTTGAGCTTACTAAAGAGCTCGTCACACGTGAGGGTCTCATAGTTAGGTGATTCGATGATCGCCTGAACTTTGGAATCCCACACCGATCGATCAAGAGTATGGAGTAGCTTGAGAGCTCTCTCATGATCGTCGAAAGGCAACAGCTCCTTGTTAGCCCTCATCCTGTTGACAATCACTTGAAAGCGAGTGAATAAACTTTCTATGCTCTCGCTAGGCATATGTCAAAAGTTCTCATACTCTCGCTTGAACGACTCGTAGAGATGGGTTTTGACTTGAGAGGTTCCCTCATGGAATCGCATGAGGGTAGCCCAAATCTCCCGAGCCGTAGCGAGGTTGTTGACTCTTGCTAACATCGTCACTAGGAGTAGACTATGGAATCTATCCCCGGCAATGGCGCCAAAAAGGTTTGTTCGTACTTCTTAATGTAAGAAGTATAACTAACTATTCATATGACTATTGGTAGGTTCCGCAAGCGCACAAAATAAGTCTATTGTAGCACTTCACCCGGGAGTAACCGAGTATCGTATTTATTTCCACAGGGAAGCTACTATGGCAGAACTAACACTAGGACCGCTATGAACAACTAGTGATTCTAGCAGGGTTGATCGAAATGTGTGAAAGGGGGTTGATTTCTACTACTACTAAAAAGAAAAGAAAGACTAACTATTACTAACCTAAATCGGCGGGGTCTGGCCGATGAACAGATTAATGTTTTCCTACACACTTGCGATCACAACTAACTTAGCAGTAAAGAGTTTATCTAGTTCTTCGAACCGTACACACCCTCTGGACTATTTACCTCAGACGTGCACAACGAGGTTTATGATTTAAGAACTAACCCAACTACGTGGTGGAATTCAAGGCTCCCAGGGCTGTCACCACCTGTTTGCTACCACAGCTATCCGGGGGGCTAGCCACAAACTAAGGTATAACTAGTCTAAGCACCGCGCTTACACTAATATATACTACTCTAATCTTGCGTCCAAAACTAGAGCACTGATTACTCAGCGAAGAACCCAAACTAGATACAAACTAAATACTAAGTTATCTATGATCCAAAGCACTCAACAAGAACAATAAGTAAAGAACTTAAATTAAATGCTGAAAGTAGAAGAACACTAAGATAAATGAGAAAAGACTTGGAATTATACCAGAGACTTGGAAGATCCTCTATTACAACTCCAGCTCTTCTCTTCTACACTCCCGCTCTCACTCTAAGTCTCTCAACTAGAGTGTTCCTTCACCAGAGCTTCGCTTACAAGAGAGTGGGACTAATGAGGTGAGGTCTGAGTACAAATGAGCTCGGGGGGTCCTATTTATAGCCTAAGGGACCTAGGGTTAGGTCAGGGGGTGAGTGTGGTGGCGGGCGCCAGCTAGGGGTGGCGGGCGCCACTCCCCTGGCCCTTGGATCCACCGCCTCTTCACCAACGGCATCCAGGAGGTCCTCCAAGTCGGTTTGGGGTCGGTTAGGGTTGTCCAATAACCGTCACATGGGAAATTAGGCCATGATCCATGTGACGCTGCTTCTTAGCCCTTGGATGAACCGACTTAGGTGAGCAACGGCTGCCAATGAGTGTGGGGTGCTTCCCCTGGATCAGTGACGTGGCAGTGGGGAGTTTGGGTTTCTCCCCCCTGGCGGCCGCCAGCTAGGGGTGGCGGGCGCCACCCCTCCTTGGCCCAAAGTGAGCCCAGGCAAGTGTGCTTGCTTCCTGGTGGGTCCATTTGGTCATTTTGCTCAAAAACCCTGCAATTTCCTACATTCAAATAAAACTCAAGGACAAGTGGAAATCGTTAGTTTATAAAAGGTTTTTGGTTGATTTTAGGCCCTTGTGTTGTGTTATATGACCTTGTTGATGCTAAGAATATGACACTTAGTGAGCGTCAACAAGCTCCCCCAAGCTTACCTCTTGCTCATCCTCGAGCAAGCATGGACTTGAAATAATCTTGGAAACTCTGTGTTTTTGTTGTGTATGCCCATATTATTTTCATCATCATGGAATTGGTAGTCTTCCCTGCACTCAAGATTAGAACAAAAGACCAGCAAGAAAGAAGGTTTGTCTTTCCCTTGCCTATTTTGCTAATCAAGATATGTGAAGTTTTTGCAAGTTTTGTTCAAAAGAAAGCATGCTTAGTAACTTCTGTGGCTCACTCAATCACTCATATTTGTATGTGGAAATGGAAGAATTATCCTCTCACTAAGACTTTATGTGGGGTTTAATGGGTAGGATAAAAGTGAGCATGCAATGCTAGCATAATTTTGCTAAGTTAGACAAATGGAGCAAAGGGGCAACAAGTCATAGGTTCAGACCAGGAATGTGCAAGTGTGTGGTATTTATTGTGGCTACTACTTTCATGGCACTTCTCCTTTCTATCTCTTTTGTGGGATCATGGCTATGAATGAGAGCATTTGCTCTTTTGGATATTCTCTTCTTTCTAGAGCACTTGCTCTTTTGAATTTTCTTTCTAGAGCACTTGCTCTTTCGAATATTCTTTTCTTTCTAGAGCACTTGCTCTTTTTTTTTAATGAAGGATTATAGCCATGTCCCTGAGATTTCATTATGGAGCATGATATTTTGCCATGAAGTACTCCTAACAATGAATGGAAATAGAGGCATGTTGTGTGCGTATTCTCAGTGTAAGAATAGCACTATATAGGATTCCTTGGTCTAAAGATATGACAAGTTTCTCTACCATGACTATCAACAAAAGTCTAACTAGCTCAACACTAACATGCAACAAGTGGAAGCTCCTACTCTAAGAGTAAAAATTATTTGGCTTTGGTAGGACTTTCTTTGCCACAGAAGTACTTAGAGCAAGTTTTTAAATTTTTCAAAATAATTACTCCACAAACTTGACTTGCTCAAGTCAAAGTAGAAACTTACTTCCCCTTTACTTAGTCTAATGCTCATGTCTCAAGTTTAGTTCTAGCATACGTTCTCCCATGATAACTCTAATGCATGGCATACATTTTTATTTATTAGAAAGACTTACGATGAGAGCGTTTCATTTATTGCTATTTATTTATTTTATTATATTTTTTAACTGCAAATTAACTAAGATAAAATTCGAATTTAAACTACTGAAATAAAAATAAAACTGACAGTAATAAAGATGGCAGTGATACTTACCTCGATGACGGGGGTCCTCCCCCAAGCTGGCTTTTGGTGTGGTTGGGCTACATCCATCCCTGACGACGGTACATGTCATCCCAGTTCTGCTGGTTCTGCTGCAGGAGAGAAGAAATATTACCCAGTTCTCCACCAGTTTCCTGGCGGAATTCCTAGAAATTTTGATTCAAGTTGTTCAAGTCCTGACGGATTTTAGCAGTATCCATGGTAAGTCCATTCATCTGGTGCTGAAGATATCCCATATCGCACATCCACTCGTCCTGATGAAAGGAAGAATGGCGAGCGGCCTGTGGCGAGATTCCCCTATGGAAGAACTCATCACCACGGCCAATGTACCGGGAGGATCCTCCCAAGGAATGGGTTGAACTCCCCAACTGGGATGAGTGAAAGGACGCCTCCTGGCCGTATTCCCACCGTGGATGTTGCGGTTGTTGCCAATTTGATCCTCCTGCTTGGTGCGAGCCAGGGGGTGTCAAATAACCATAGTGTGCTGCTCCTTGATACTGCCCTGCATGGAAAGGGTCAAACTCCTGTGCCGCTGCTGCTGCTCTTGCGGCCTCTTCTGCTGCGCGGGTCTGCGCTCACGTCCTCCTCCTGGGAACCTGCATGATGTTCTCTCGGGCCAACCTGCGGTTTTGCTCTGCCTCGGTTTCCAGGGCCAAAAGTAATGTTGGTGCATTCACCAACCAAAGTGACATGTCAGGAAGAGCGATTTTATTCACATAGTCTTGGTAGATCATGTGAATCTCACCGGTCTCCTGGTTCTCACGCAAGAGGTATCCTTGCGAGAAATGCTCTATGGTCGAAAGGTCTCGGTCACTAGGAATGTAGGAGTATATAGTGGTGTTCAGCAGACCCATGTTAAAAGCCAGTCTAGTTATCCAAGATGTCATTTCAATATTTCCAGTGCGTTGATTAAATTTAGACCAGTAGTCCGCCATGGCCTTGGCGGGTGATACTTTTATGTGGTTAACTAGAGCATACAGCAGCAGCATTTCAGGCTTTTTAATTGGTCTCAAGTCAGGTCTTGGAAAAAGTGTGATACTGATATACTTGTGAAAGAACCTGAGCGTGGGGTTGTGGATATTACTTGTACGGGGCAAGCCTGGGTCTCTGTTCCCAGCAATGCTTTTCCAAAAATCATTTCTATTAAAACCCGTACAAGCAGATTCCAGGTTTAGCAAGCATGAATCATCAAAATTTAAGTGCTTGCTGAACTGCCCCCACGAAAGAGTGTGCTCTTCATTAAAAAGCTGGAATGTTATGTGAGTAGCAGACAATTGCATGGTAGCTAGAAATTCCATTGTGAGGGGAAGGATTCCCTCCTCATTAACCATCCATGCATCTTCCCATCCTAGGGTTCGAGAAATATAGAGAAACTCACTGTCCATACCAGTGCGACGTAGCAAGTCGTCGTCGATGCGGCGAGTGTGAACGAACTCCCTCTCACTGAGGATGTTCCGGGCCTGCCGCTCTCGATCACTCTGCCAGATGATATCATTGATGGAGTTCAGGACGCGGATGGTCGGTCCGGCCTGGTGTGTGAACGGAGAGTTCCGATCCACCGACATCTCGTTGGTGGATGGAGTACCCCACCCGGCGCTCTCCTCATCACTCCCAGCAAAGCGAATGTGGGTGTTTGCTCTCGACGAACTTCCCTCACCCTTACTCTTCTTCTTCTTGCCGGTGAAGAAGTTCTTGAGAGGGCCCATGACTTCCTTGCTAGTGCTCAAGATGGCTGATGTTTTTGTGTTTTGAGTGAGTTGTGAGAATTTGCATGGGGTGTGGGTAGTATTTATAGGCTGAGGATGGAAGGGGGGAGGCTGTGAGCCTCACCCTGCTGGCGGGCGCCACCAATAAGTGGCGGGCGCCACCCCACATTGCCCATATTTGCCTGCAACCGACACATGAGGTTTCCCTCGTAATGTCCACTGAAATTCGAAGTGGGGAATAAAGTAGTCGGGTCGGTGCAAAGTGAAAGAGTGTAACCTCCTAAATGGGGCAAGTGAGCTGGAAATTTCAAAGACCACTTCTTCATCCTGGTCATACTTTATACCAAGGATGGTGGGAAACTTACTCGGGAGCAGTTTTGTACCAAAATGTGGAAATAGAGGTGGCGGGCGCCAGGAAAAAGTGGCGGGCGCCACCCTCCTTGGCTGAATTTCACTCCAACTCACCCCTCCTTTCACCTAGTGCTCTCCTTGTCACTCTCCATCACATGTGCACCAGAATTTTTGGGTGGAGATGTGTCCAAAAGGTGGAGTGAAGAGGGGGAGACATGAGAGTGAGTGATTGCATTGAAATGAGCAAAGCCATGGGTCTCCCTTGGTGTTATTTGGGTCTAGGAGGTAGGTGTAATAGTTAGAGATTGGCTAGTGCTCCCTAGCAACCTAGGGTGGCGGGCGCCAGCATGGGGTGGCGGGCGCCACCCCTATGGCTGCCCTAAGCCCCCTAGGTGCCACCTAATCACTCTAGTAAACATCTACTTTGCTGAAAATTAAATTGCTTAAGTAAAATAAAAAATTAAATGAGGGGATAAAGACTTACCTTAGCCTAACTTACCTTGGTTAGCCGCTTTGGATTCCCGATTAGTGTCGCTTTCACGGTGGTTGTGGTGGAGTGTCGGCACCGACGAACCTTGATGACGGGTGTTTTTCCGGTCGCGGTGTGAACTCGAATTTCTCCCCCTTTCCACTGATGTGGAGCTGAATTTCTCCAGCTCCTACATCAATGGTGGCTTTTGCAGTGCTCAGAAATGGTCGTCCCAAGATCAATGGCGTCCGGTGGTCGGGATTAATATCCAGAACCACGAAATCCACCGGGACAAAGAGATTCCGGATTTTCACCGGAATATTCTCTGCTATTCCCGCGGGATACCGGAGTGATTGATTGGCTAGCTGCAAACACATAGAAGTAGGGGACAAGGTATGATGATTTAATTTATCGTATATTACCTTGGGCATGACGCTGACGCTTGCTCCCAGATCACAGAGTGCATGCTCGAAGTGCTGCTCTCCAATTGAACATGCGATCGTTGGGTTTCCTGGGTCCTTCTTCTTTTCGAGGAGTTGGTTTAAAATGACCGCACTGCAATCTTCGGTCAATTTAACCACATCCCTACTTGGAATTGGTTTCTTCTTATTGAGCATGTGTCTCAAATATTTTGCATAAGTTGGAACCTGCATAGCGTCAATAAATGGCACATGTATATATAATTTTTGAATTACCTCGACGAATTTCTTGAATTGGTCGTCTTCCGTCGGATTTCTGTTTTGATCTGGAAAAGGTAATACATGTGTATCATAGAATTCATGAGGAGCAGTTCGTACCTTGGATGAAGGTTCAGCTGGGGTCTCCTCTTCTTCGTCTTCTTCAACATTAACAATATTTTTTCTTTGCAACAGTATTACTACTAGGAACTAAATTAGGATGAGGTGGATCACGAGTTGATTTACCACCTCTCGTGGTTACAGCTTTTACCTCCTCATAGTATTTAATTTGAGATTTAATGTTATCTACTTTTTGCTCTAATCTCTTATTAAAATTAATTTGTTCCTTAAATGCTTCAGAAAAATCTTTCAGTTTAGCATAAATTCCTTCTAACATTTTATCATGTTCAATTAATTTATTATTTATGCTATCATTAATTCTACCTTGATTAGAAACTAATTTTCCAATAGGAGAATTAAATACGGAGGTTTGAGGCATACCTTTATTATTCCATTGTTGGATCATTGGAATTGGAGGTTCTCCGTAGCCACCATTATTAAGAAGGGATTTGGCATCCTCTTTCTTAATTTCTGCTTGACCTTCACTTGACGAAGCGACTCTTGGCTTGGCGTAGTACTCCTTTGCAGCACGATCTCTCTTCTCATTTATTCTTTGCTCTAGCAATTTTACCAAAGTTTGCAGGGTAACAGAATCAGCTTGCTTAATTTTAGACATACCTCTAGCACGTTTTTCTGTCCATCCTTGATTCGCCACCATTGTCTTGATCAGTTTGGTTGCCTTCTCTATAGTGAGAGAGAGGTATGCACCTCCGGCGGCAGCATCAATGTGTTGTCGAGATTCTTGCTGGAGTCCATTGTAGAAGCTCTGGATCAAGTACCAGTCTTGCATACCATGGTGAGGATAGTATTCAACATACTCTTGTAGTCTCTCCCAAGCTTCAGTGATTGTTTCTTCGTCTCCCTGTCCAAAGTTGGAAATCTTGCTACGGACAAGAATAGTCCGACTTATCGGGCAGAACTTGTTGAGGAATTGATCCGCGCATCTCACCCATGTCAGCAGGTGGCCAGAGTTGAAGAGGAACCACTGCTTCGCTTTTTCCACTAATGAAAATGGAAAGAGACGAAGTCTGATGGCATCCTGCGAAACTCCCTGCATAGAAATTGTACTACATATCTCCAGAAAATTCCGGAGGTGAGCATTGGCATCCTCGGAAGGTTTGCCATTGAATGCAATAGCTTGAGCCATATGTATTAAGTGAGGTTTAAGCTCAAAATCTACATTACTAGTAGAAGGTAACACTGGGATGTGAGCAAGAGTAGGCATGGAATACTCACAGAGTGTTTTGGTCGACGTCGATGTTGATTGATCGTTGGAGCAGCTTGGTTCGTCAGTCACTTTTGACTGGGATTCTTGTCTCGACAAACTCCTCTCACGAAGCTCCAGGTTCTTCCTCGGAGGAGTGAGATTAGCTCTCGCTCTCCTAAGAATGGCCTCAGGATCTTCTTGACAGTCGCTCGGAAGATTGAATCCGGCCATGACTACTTGAACGATCACAAACAATGAATATATATATACCCGCTAGAACAACGGGGGTTAATTCAATAGTAGTCACAAAGAATTAATTCTAGCCAATTGCTTCCCCGGCAACGGCGCCAGAAAGGTTTGTTCGTACTTCTTAATGTAAGAAGTATAACTAACTATTCGTGTGACTATTGGTAGGTTCCGCAAGCGCACAGAATAAGTCTATTGTAGCACTTCACCCGGGAGTAACCGAGTATCATATTTATTTCCACAGGGAAGCTACTATGGCAGAACTAACACTAGGACCGCTATGAACAACTAGTGATTCTAGCAGGGTTGATCGAAATGTGTGAAAGGGGGTTGATTTCTACTACTACTAAAAAGAAAAGAAAGACTAACTATTACTAACCTAAATCGGCGGGGTCTGGCCGATGACCAGATTAATGTTTTCCTACACACTTGCGATCACAACTAACTTAGCAATAAAGAGTTTATCTAGTTCTTCGAACCGTACACACCCTCTGGACTATTTACCTCAGACGTGCACAACGAGGTTTATGATTTAAGAACTAACCCAACTACGTGGTGGAATTCAAGGCTCCCAGGGCTGTCACCACCTGTTTGCTACCACAGCTATCCGGGGGGCTAGCCACAAACTAAGGTATAACTAGTCTAAGCACCGCGCTTACACTAATATATACTACTCTAATCTTGCGTCCAAAACTAGAGCACTGATTACTCAGCGAAGAACCCAAACTAGATACAAACTAAATACTAAGTTATCTATGATCAAAAGCACTCAACAAGAACAATAAGTAAAGAACTTAAAGTAAATGCTGAAAGTAGAAGAACACTAAGATAAATGAGAAAAGACTTGGAATTATACCAGAGACTTGGAAGATCCTCTATTACAACTCCAGCTCTTCTCTTCTACACTCCCGCTCTCACTCTAAGTCTCTCAACTAGAGTGTTCCTTCACCAGAGCTTCGCTTACAAGAGAGTGGGACTAATGAGGTGAGGTCTGAGTACAAATGAGCTCGGGGGGGGGGGGGGGGTCTTATTTATAGCCTAAGGGACCTAGGGTTAGGTCAGGGGGGTGAGTGTGGTGGCGGGCGCCAGCTAGGGGTGGCGGGCGCCACTCCCCTGGCCCTTGGATCCACCGCCTCTTCACCAACGACATCCAGGAGGTCCTCCAAGTCGGTTTGGGGTCGGTTAGGGTTGTCCAATAACCGTCACTTGGTCAATTAGGCCATGATCCATGTGACGCTGCTTCTTAGCCCTTGGATGAACCGACTTAGGTGAGCAACGACTGCCAATGAGTGTGGGGTGCTTCCCGTGGATCAGTGACGTGGCAGGGGGGAGTTTGGGCTTCTCCCCCCTGGCGGCCGCCAGCTAGGGGTGGCGGGCGCCACCCCTCCTTGGCCCAAAGTGAGCCCAGGCAAGTGTGCTTGCTTCCTGGTGGGTCCATTTGGTCATTTTGCTCAAAAACCCTGCAATTTCCTACATTCAAATAAAACTCAAGGACAAGTGGAAATCGTTTGTTTATAAAAGGTTTTTGGTTGATTTTAGGCCCTTGTGTTGTGTTATATGACCTTGTTGATGCTAAGAATATGACACTTAGTGAGCGTCAACAGAGGTGAGAAACACGATCAAACTCACTCATGCTTAGACATGAGAAAAGAGCATTACGGGCTCGGCTATTGGCATCGTGCTCATCGATCTGAAGCTGGGAGACATGAGCAACCAAGACCACGTAATCGGCAGAGTTGCAAATATCCCAGATGGAAGCACCCAAACTCTGCAGATAGGCCGACATGCGTATCTTCCAATACGCATAGTTCGTCCCATCGAAAACGGCGGTTTGCCCACGCCGCGATCCATGTCGCCTTCTGTGGATCTGGAACCGGCTAAGGTGGAAGATCCTTAACCCGCTCTGATACCAATTGAAGGACCGAGAATGCAATAGCAAGGCGACCAGAGGGGGCGGGGGTGAATGGGAGCTCAAAAATTTCTCTCGAAACTTTGGCCTTTTGTTCCCAAAATCAACCCCCGAAAGCTACAACCGAAACCGTGATGCCCACGACCCTTGGAAGAGGGTGGATGATCCCTAGGATCACAGCGAGGCACCACACAAGAGAGCAACTCAAAACTCTCAAAACTCTGAGTTAAGTTCATGCCTAAAAGACCCACTCCCAAACGTAGATAGAGGGCTACGTCGGGATTTCTCCAAACACCGATGCTAACAAGTAGCAAAGATACCTAGAGAGGTTTCTAGGTGAACTATAGGAGCAAACGAGAAGTTCAGAAATGAAACGGAAAAGCCGGGAGAGCAAACGCACTAAACCGGAGGCTTCAGCAGGGTCCCGGACTGTCCGGCAATACGGTCGCGGACTGTTTGCCTAACGGCGGACTGTCCAGGCTCAGGTGGCGGACTGTCCGCCGGCCAAACGAGCAAAACAACAGTGTTGCTGAACAGCTGCTGGACGCCTCCCGGACTGTCCACGAGTCCCTACGACAGATTGTCCGCGGCTCAAAAAAAAACTCGTCCGTACAAGCTGCGCAGCCACGGACTCGGCTGGAGCCCGACCCCCGGACTGTCCGCGGTTCACCGGCGGACTGTCCGGGAACGCGCAGAGAGGGCGATTTCAGTCGCCTTCTCCCCAAATCTCCTCCAAATCGATTCAAACCAAAATCCCTTGATCTCAAACTTGGAGAGGATGATCACGAGATAGTTAGGAGACTATCCCCAAGAAACCATCCGCTCAAATCAACTCAATCAACGAGAAATTGAAGGGGAGGGTGTATGAACCGAAAAAGAGCCACGAAAACAAAATCGACCCGATCTACTTGTTCATGAGGAGTTAGATGAATTCCTTCGGTGGAAATGATCTCCTCACTATAAAGAAGAAGTTGATTCAAGTGGAATTCGAAAAGACGCACTAGAGAGGGAGATCGAGTGACGGGAAAATCACGGAGAAACGAAGAACGCGAAGAACACGAATCAAAGCGCGAATCAAGTCATCGATCTGCAACCGTGTGGCTACCACATGCTACAACAGTGAGGTTACGGCCTCACTTCCTCAAAATCTCCAGTACACAGAGGTATGGTTCTCTGCGGATCTCAGCTAGCTACAGCAGGGGATTGGGAGAGCAGGAAACCCTAGAAGCAAAGAGCAAATGACTGAGATAGAATGGGAGGAGGGTGTCTCCCTCTACTTATCCTAATTCTATTTCCTACTCTACCCCTCTCTAATTACAGAGCGAACTAGCTAAACACTAGAGTTATTCTGGACCAACTCAAGGATGCTGGTGATCCGACGGCCACGCCCGCACAACTGGTAGCGTTGCCTCGACGCAACCTCACCGATTGCCGCCACGTGCCGCCACCTCTCTGCTTGTCCTTTTCCCGGACGTCGCACCCCCGGTTTTGTGGCCCAAACCGGGAAACCATCCTTCACAGCCAACCCCCGATTTTGAGGCCCAAACCAGAAAACCAGCCGACCGTAGCCTGAGTTTTGTGGCCCAAACTCGACAAACCCGCAGCACCCAGGTTTTGAGGCCCAAACCTGGAAACCGTCCTCAGCCCGAGTTTTGTGGCCCAAACTCGGAAACCATTAGCACCCAGGTTTTGAGGCCCAAACCTAGAAAACGTCCACTCGGTGGTTTTTCTGTGGCTCAACCACCAAATCGAGCCGTAGAGGGGATGCACCGCCCGTGCACCCCGTCCACCGACATGTGTCCCCAAGTCCTCGACTCGAGCAACACCATGCCCGCAAGTCTTCGCTCGTCGCTGTCCCAGGCTGTCAGCCACCACAGCTGATCCTCGGGCCACCGGTCCCTCAGTCCAAGCCTCACGTCTGCCCTTCGCCACTCTCGGTCCATCGGCACGGCACGTCTCTACTTGACCTTCACCTTGCCTCTGATCACTGTATCCGTGCTCGACACCTGCACAACACAAGCCAAAGAACATGCGCATTATCCCAGTTGACAATCACTCATCACTCAGAGACTCGGCATACACCCATGTATCCGCATCCGAGGCTAGCAGGACGGTCACAAATGGGATCCCCATGGAGGGTGGCAATGAGCCCTCGGAACCAATCGAATGGTTCCGGGCCCTGGTGACTGTCCTCTGGCTCTATGTGTGCGCCTCCAGGCCCCTAGCCGACCCCTATCGAATGGGGCACGGGCACACACTCGGATTTACCCGTTAACAGCTCATCGGGGATGCCATGACCAATACCCACCGATGGTAGCGCGGCATCACCACCCCTCTTCCTTGCGAAAAGGATGCGTGAGGGGCAAAAAACTAAGACGATGCCGCTCCTGACCGACCCTTTGTGAAAAAGGGCTCGAGGACTCGCCTCGCACCCGAGACAAGGTCGAAAAACCTTGGACCATCCCCAAGCCCAAAGCCGTCGATCGGCAATTGAGGGGCTCGGGGGCTCGGGAAATGCGACTAACCTCCTTTCTTTGTGTGTAGACGAGAGTTTCAGCCCTTGGACGAATGCCTCATTTCCCCCAAGGCCTTGGGGGCTACACCCGGCGGGTGCGCTCGCGCGCACCCACCGGAAGGGGAACCACCAGGGTGCAGCAAGGAACCCGATGACAACTGTCAAGCGACGACTGAGCCTCTGGGGGAATGCCAGCATCCCCCCGGAGGCTCGGAGACTACCCCCGCGGGGAACGCTCGCGCGTCCCCCGCCGAGGAGTTTTTAGGTACCCTACGTTCCTAATTTCGTGACCCCCAACTCGAGTGCCAGCACTCGAGCAGGGGCTTGGGGGCTACTGTCAATGGCATGGAAAAGGGGTACCCCAAAATCTCCGCTTCAGAAAAGCATAACCGGGGCCAAGAAGGTAAGTGACACTACACGACCCGCCAAGCCGAAAGCCCAAAAACCCATCAAGCGGAAGTGAGCCGCGGCGGCCCAATAATCCAATCCAGGCCTCGGGCTAGCGCCCATTCTCCGCCTCGCCCGAGCCTCCCGAGCTAGGCCTCGGGCTAGCACTCACTCTCCGTCTCGCCTGAGCCATCCGAGCCAGGCCTCGGTTTAGCGCTCACTCTCCGCCTCGCCCAAGCCATCCGAGCCAGGCCTCGGGCTAGCGCCCTTTCTCCGTCTCTCCCGAGCCATCTGAGCCAGGCCTCAGGCTAGTGCTCACTCTCCGCCTCGCCCGAGCCCTCCGCGTTAGGCCTCAGACGAACGCTCACTACCTCCCAAGCCTTTCACAAGAAGGAAACTCCCCGCTCCTCATAGCTCTAACAACCGTCCACCGCCTGCTGCGCCTACGTCCTGTCAAATAAGACCGCACGCCTCTCTGAAATGCGCTGACATCTGCTGTCAGGACGAGGCAGGGACGTGCGGGAGGCATGGGAGGCGTCTCCCCAAGAGTCAAAACCCCTGTGCACCAAGTGCACCCGTCACTGTGGACTGCTAATCCACACGACCTCATCCCCTGAGCCCACCACGGTAGGCCTCGGAGGCTGAATTTTTTCTCCGTCTCGCCCGAGGCCTCGCGGTCGGGCCACGGGCGAGGTCCAACCCTTCGACCGGAAGACTTTGCACAAGCCGACAGTCGCAAGGACGGGACGGAGGGACCCGACACTGCATCGCCATAATGCCGGACATGCCCGGCCACGATGACAAGCACGACGACCATACCGTCACTGTAGAGCCACAGTAGCTCACCCCAACTTTTTGACTAAAAGCACCCATGTACTATCTCCTTGTAACCCGTGCCCTCCTTCAGGCTATAAAATGAGGAGCCAGAGATGCCTCTAGGGGGGCAACGATCAAGTGGCCAGCAGCCAGCACAACAATCAGACCAGAAATATACAACTCGCTCTTCCCCGCACGAGACCTGGGTCGAGCACCCTCTCTTTGCCCGCTTGTATTCGCCCCTGTACAAGCACTTCGGTGCAAGATAATACAATCTCTCTCCCCCCGCTGGACGTAGGGCCTTCTCTTGCCCGAACCAGGATAAATCACCCGTATTTTTCTTGCATCACCATCCGGAACAGGGAGAACGCACATACAAATTTACTCGTTGGTGTAGACCCCCGGGTTCGAAACACCGACACTAACAAGACGAATTTATTAAGCCAAATTAATCTATCATTAGCGAATATTTATTGTTGTACCACATTATCAAATCATGAACTAATTCATAAATTATCCTCCGGCTGATAAATTCGTTTTATAGTTAGTCTATTTTTAATAGACTAAATTAGGACCACAACATCCGATATAACATGGACTAAATTTTAGTCCTTGCAACTAAACACAACCTAATCATTTCTTCCATCATAGGCTCCAGCTTTGTCTCGAGTAGAGGGCGCCACGACTTGAGCTGCATAAGGGTCTTGTAAACTATCACTTTTGGATATGTGAGCATCTTCTTAACGCCATGATGTTTCTCATCTTCTTTTTAGTTTTTTCCAGAGTAAATTTTTATTTATTTTATATCTATAATCTTAGCGAATGTGTACATATATTAGAATTATACTGTTTTAGAGTTGGTCACGAGTTATTCTAACTTTAATGAGCACAGATCATGGATCATATATTTGATATTTTGATCACCAATATAGTTTGGTAAGTATAAAAAATAAAATGAAAAACGGATTAAAAAATTGGTTCGCTCTCTAATAATATTACTAACAAATGTGCTCGAGCGTTCAATGGAACCTAATGTATATAGGAATCAAACTCCGTAACAACCCTAGATGCAATTTGTTCTAAGCGCATGTCATGGGTTCGGATTACACGTGACCCAATACATATTGAAATCAAACTTTGTATCCATCATCGCTAGACGCGTGTTTGAGAATACATATGATGAATGATTGACATTTATGAGAAAGGTTTGAGGTTTTTCCCGGTTAAGTCTTATTTCATATGAGCTTAATGTTTATGACTAACCAGTGGCGTTGAGTTGTGTTGTGTTACCGTGTTGGTGTGCGTGTGCAACATATGTCTCTTGGCTATGTTGCTGTGCAGGTGTGGAGCTCGGAGACAGTGGTCGATGGCGAGGTGAAGGTCAAGTAGAGACGTGTCGTGCCGACGAACCGGGAGCGGTGAAGGATGCGCGTACCGTGCGGCGGACGTGCCATGCCGATGAACCCAGAGCGGTGAAGGGCGGACGTGAGGCTTGGACCGACGGACCAGGAGGCCAGAGGACCAGCTGTGGTAGCTGGCACTTGGCGTCGACGAGCAAGAGCACATGGGGATGTGCGATGCATCGGCCGAGTCGGGAGGAAGACGATGGCGTCATGGCACTTGGCGGGAGGTCTGACACGGGCTTGCGTGCGGCGCAAGTGCCGTCGGCTGAGTTAAGAAGGAAGACGAAGACATTGTGCCCGGCGTGGAGGCTGGACATGCATCGGCATCGGTGCCGGTGGTCGGGGTGTGAGAACCACACTCCGTCTATGGCGCAGGTTCGGTAGTTGATCCTCATAAAGCTACCATCGACGATTTCTGAATTTGGGCTCAAAACTCGGGGTGGCGGATTTCCGAATTTGGGCCTCAAAACTCGGGGTGGACGGTTTCCAGGTGTGGGCCTCAAAACCTGGGCTGGCAGGTTTACCGGTTTGGGCCTCAAAACCGGGCGGAGGTTCCTATGCGGAACGATCGACGCGTGGCGACACCAAGAGGCTTGCGTTGCGGCAAAGCTATCGGTGAGGAACGCGTGGTGGTCGACGTGACGGCACGTGGCGACATCCTGAAGCTTGTGTCGAGGCGAAGCGAAGGATGAGGAGGCGCGTGGCCATCGGATGGAAACTGCCAGAGTTGGACGGTTTTACCCCTAGGGGGTATTTGGAGTTAGAACTTCATGTTAGGGTGTTTGTGTCTTTTGACGTGTGCCTATATATATGTGTGAAGGGGCTGTGTTGGACAACAATACTTGGACGGTGCCACTCTCATTTTGTTCTTGTGAGAGAAGGCTAGGGTTAGAGGAGAGAGGGCTCTTGTTCTTGAGCTTTTTGCCATCCGAGCTTTGTTGTTGCGAGGAGCGGCTTGTAACCCGACACCGAGTGCTAATACAATCCTTCATATTGCTGAATCCAAGGATCAAATTCGTGCTTTACTTTGTCTTGCGATTTTGTTCTTCGCGTTGCATGTTTTCCCCTCTTTTGCTCTTCATGAAATTGGTTGTTTCGAGGGATGTTTTGTGAATCCATTTGAACCATCTTGTGTAGCTTCGTGAGAATTTTCTTTCTACTGAAGGAATTTCTCTATTACCTCACGAACTCACAAATCGGGCGGATTTAGTTTTGGGATTGAATTCTTGCCCATTCTTCACCGTTTTCTTCGATTCACCAATTTGGAGTTAGGTTCGAGCCATGATCTCTTAGGAGTAGCTCACTAACATCCTTGTGACCCCTCACACGAAATTTGAGCCCTAGTGCTTTTGATTTGAGGGAGATCGGGTCAATTAGGTGGACAAACAGAGGGTTGCTCGGGGTGACCGGACGCTGAATCAAAGTGACCGGACTCACCCTGTCAGAGTCCGGTCGTTGAACACACGCGCAGTCCAGTTCGCGCGTGGTGACCGTACGCTGACCTGGCATTGACCGGACACACCGAGTGTTGAGCACGGTCAGTTCCAGAGAGTGTTTTGATCGATCGGACGCACCTAGTTTGCGTGACCGGACTCACAGCTCGCACTGTTCATGGCGTTGCTCGTGACCAGACGCTGCCCTGTGTATTGACCAGACGCTCTAAGCCCTTGAGTCCGGTCCGACATAGAGAAGACCCAGAACGGGTTTCTATTGACCGGACGCGTCCGGTCGATCCTGATCGGACGCAAGTCAGAGTCCGGTCAGTGCAGACAGAAAGCATTTTTGTCCATATCGTTTGCGTTCATGCTCCATTTTGAGATCCACTTTTTGCGTTGGATTCCCATCTCCGTGCTCTATAGAAATTGGGCTTCACGCTTTGCGAAATAGCCTGAATCCCCCTCGCGTTGCTCGGGGGAGGTTGAGGTTACCCAAAGTCCATCCTGTCACTAGTTGACTTGCGTGAACTTGGGTGAGGAAGCTTTTGTGGTGTTCCGCTGTGTTCCTAGGGAACATCCACCTATTCTCTTGGGTCGTGGACATCACGCACATCGGCTTTGCTTTTGGGGTTGATTTTCTGGGACAGAGGCATAAACATTTCGAAAGAAATTTTATGGCTCCCATTCACCCCCCTCTGGTCGCCTTTGTGTAGCACTTTCGGTCCTTCAATTAGTATCGGAGCCAGTTAAGGATCTCTCTACCTTAACCGGTTCCGGATCCGCGAAGGCGACTTTTGAGAGCGATTTTGCTTCTGACTTTGTTTGTCGAGGTGTTGAGCTTTTGTTTGGCTAACTCTAACGATGCTTTTAGAAATGGCATCAAGTTCTTCTTCCAGTGTGTCCTTGTCCTCAGGTTTGAATCATGGACATGCGTTCGAGGATGGCATTTCCAGAAGAAGGAGGAGTGCGGCCCTTGAGATAGAACGTGAGATGGATGCTTTGCTGGACTTCCTAGGAGATGATGAGCATTCGACGGAGGATCGTATATGTGAACTTGGCAAGGCCAAGAAAGGTACACTTGTTGCTAGTCTTGGGATTTTGTCCCAATGATTTGAAGCTTGCTATGATGATAACATTAGATATGATGATCTTTGTGATACCTTGCGTAGAAAGATTGAGAAGTTGAATTGCTCCATCACTAGGTTAAAATGTGGCCTTTTTCATTGGAAGTCTAGTGCATATTTACCTTGCACCTCTTGTAGTGACATGGTTAGGAAGAATGATGAGCTATGCTTTTCTCTTGCTAGCTTAAAATCTGAAAATGAAATGTTGATATCCAATGCTTCCAAACCATGTCTAGTTTACATTGACTTGCGCAAGGACCTCGATTGTGCTAAAACTAAATTAGCCTTCCTTAAGTCAAATGCTTTGTTACCAAGTGTTTCATGTGAGTCTTTGCATGCTAAAATTAATGAACTGAAATTGACTCACATCACATGTGTAGATGAACTTGAGCATGCTAGGGCTGAAATTGTTGAGTTAAATGATAGGCCTTGTAGCTTGTGCTCTTTGAATAAAAATGCTTGCCTTAGTTCTTGTGCTAATCATAATTCATTGCTTGGTGTGAATGGTGATGTTTCTTCCACCGATTTCATGTGCACATCATGCATTGACTTGGAAAAGGAAGTTTTGGCTTTGAAAGTTTTGCACGATGATATGAGCGCCAAGTTGGTTGAGCACAATGATATGAGTGCCAACCATGAGAAGGATGTTGAACTCTTGCATACCACATATGCCGAGTGCATTAAGGAGGAGATGGAAAATCTAAAAAATGCTCCTTGTGGTACTTGTGATCGCCTCATGTTTGAGAATGAGGTTTTAGCTAAAAGATGCAAGAGTCTTTGTGCTAAGTCGTTTGATTCACGCATTTCTTGCAAATCATTAAGTTGGTGTTTCCAAGTTTGCATCTTCGTAACCAGAGTTGAGTTCTTGTATTGCGCGTGAGTCTTTTGACGATAGCACTTGTGCCAAGGTTTTGGATAGCTCTTTCATAGCTACTCCTAACTTTGTTGTTTCTTCGAGTGATGTCCAAGGGACTTCTCTTGACAAGGGTGCTTCTCACATTTTTGGAACTCGTGTTCCCAATCCGATATTTCATTGCACCTTTTGCAAGAAGGATGGACATTCGCTCGATTTTTGTTTTCGTCGTGTCAAACACGAGCGACGTATTTGAGCTAAGGCGTTTAGGATGCCGCGTAGCCTTTCCCATGGCACGTGTGCTCCTAGTATTGGCACCAAGTTGGTTGTTGATGCTTCTTGTTCAAAGTCCCAAGGGACTTCTCACTTGTTGGAGAATGGTGTGCCTTCCAATAGGACTTTGTACCATTGCTCTTTTTGTGAGAAAGATGGGCATCAAGAAAGCTTTTGCTATCGGCGTGCCAAACGTTTGTGCCAAGCTCGTTGTTCTAGGAACTTGGTGGTTCATAGCCCTTCTCATGACATGAACACTTGTGTTCCTAGTAAGAAGCCCCTCTTTGTTGATGGGTTTTATGACTCCTTTTCTAGTGGGTTGGGTCATGGTCTTAGACATGCTTCTAGTGCTACTTGTGTTGGTCCACGTCATGCTTCTCATGGTGCTTCTATTGGTTCTTCTCAAAAAACCTTGGAAGATGTTTGACTCCTTTCCCGTGGTACGACTCGTTCTTTTCCTCGAGTTGTTCTTTTGAGGAATTTTCCAAGGATGTTTCAAAATTGAATTTGAGCCAACATTTGCATCATGCTAATCCACATGATAAGATGAGTGTTTTGAGATGTGTGACCAAGTCTTGGATTCCCAAGTACATGATTGCTAACCCTTTGGGATCCAAGGCTCGGGTTACTTTGTCCTCTTGTGTGTAGATATGAGGGCGTGGGGTGGAGAACATGCGCCTAATGGAACTTGGTCTTTTAGATGTGATCAAGATTTTATGGTTCTCTACACCTCGCTTAGAATTGCCTCCAAAGAGACTTTTGCAGCTTTGTGAGTGAAAGGACCGAACGGACCTAAGATGCCGCCTAGAGGGGGGGTGAATAGGCGTTTTTGAAAAATTAACACCTTAAATGCGGAAGCGATTAGTAAGTGAGCTTTCAATTACTTGGAAGCTCTCAATCGGAGTAAATCAACCCCTCAAGAGACAAGCACACAGTATATGAAAGATATACAATGAATACAAAGTCAATTCCCTGCACCAAAATGATTAGAACAATCTATAACAGATTCTGCGCAGGTAGGTAATACTGGACATGTCTGGTAGGTATACCAGACACATCTGGTAAACGCTAAACCCTAAACCCTCAGGCAATATCGGACACGTCCGGTATTTGCGATTTCAGCTCCGGGCTCCAAATCGACTCCGGTTTCTTCTCAACTTTGTCACACCCTGCAGAGATACAATATGTATATATGCACAACACACATAACCTGCAGGGAGAGCTTGAGCCACACAAATATCGAAAGTGATAAAGAGAGAAGACACGATATTTGTTTTATCAAAGTTCGGCACCCCCTCGGGTCCTACTCTCCGTTGAGCCGGCTGCGAGCTACCACAAAGGTGGGCTCTAGAGGACACCACCGGTCATTGTAGCCACGGTCTATTTCACCCGCAATGCTCCTTCCACTAGATGATCTCTTTTGAGGAGAGATCGAACCTTCACAAACTTTCCGAGGCACTCCACAAAGCTCTTGGGTGCTCAACGGCGATGCCTAGCCGTCTAGGACCGTAGAGTCCAAGAGTAACGAATGCGCACAACAAGATCGACGATTTGCACAAGTGCTCAAGTGGTGGCTTGCTCTCTAATTTGAATCTCTCTCAACCCATAAAAGGATTTGGCAATTAGAAGTCAATCACTCACTAAGAGAGGGTTGGAAAGTGTTTTGGAAGCTCTAGAATGGGTGTAGGAACCAGCAGAATCAACAGCATTCAAATGGGGAGGCTTGGGGGTATTTATAGCCCCACCCACGAAACTAGCCGTTTTCTAGCCGTTGGTCTGAAAACGTGAAGGTCGGAACTTCCGGTCTAGATCTCGGAACTTCCGACGTTCACTAGAAACACTATTCATAGAGGTATAACGGCTACTTTTCAGTCAGTGTCGGAACTCGGGTCGGAACTTCCGGCACGTCGGAACTTCCGGGAGATGACCGGAACTTCCGACGAGCTTGCGGCAGGGGGGCTCAGTAGGTTGAGATCCCACTGTCGGAACTCACGTCGGAACTTCCGACGCTGACAGTGTCGGAACTCGGGTCGGAACTTCCAACGCTGGGAGTGTCAGATGTCGAGTCGGAACTCGGGTCGGAACTTCCAACGTTGGGAGGACAGACTTGCTAAAAATCCCAGTGTCAGAACTTCCGACGCTAGAAGTTGACAGCAACCTCTCCAAGTGTTCGTGAAGTGATTTTGTGTCTCTCTTTTGATTTTATTTTTATACTTGATCACTTATGAAGAATCATCTACTCTATGTTGCATCCCTCTTAATAGTACGGCTTTCCTATTTACTCAAGACAAATTCAAAAACAAGTTTTAACCTTTTGAGTTGATTTCCATCGAACCGAAGCCGCTTCTCTTCATCTCCTTTATTTAGAGGAATGCTTGTCATGATTAAAAGTAGATATCCCTCGAGCATAGCCATCTTGAGCGTGTGACTTGACTCCATACAAGTGATATGAATAAATCCCAAATGTGTCAAGTCACTTCAATCAATATTGTTGCTAGGAATGTTGATTCTCCACTTAATGTAATCCCCAAGCTTGATTGATCCTTCGACTAAATGCAAGTACTTTCTTCTTCACCCTATCTAGGTTCTTCGGTCGCCAAGCCGTCGGTTGCCCTTCACCCTTGCTTAGTACCTCGAAGACTCTTTCCTTGCTATCTTTACCAACTCAAGCCATTCAATCACACTTTGCTTTGAATCCTTTGTTAGCACACATATGAACCATGATTATTCCACAATAGAGTTTCCTTTTCATCAATAACATTCTCATTGTTGTCTTGTCCTTGTGACATGAAAATCATACAACAATCCATCATTTTGGCTTTGCATTTCATTTCAAATACATTGTGAGATAAGCTTATTCCTGTGTCACACTTAGCAAACATATTAGACCTTTAATCAACATTGTCATCAAGTCATCCAAAATCATATTTAAGTGCAACATGCACTTCAATCTCCCCCTTTTTGGTGATTGATGACAACCTTGATTAAATCTTACAAAAGGATAAAACATTTAAGCTTATTGGGTTCAATGATTTATGGAGTGCTGCCCCTTGATATGTGCAATATGAATGGAATTCATAGGGACCTCAAAAAGTCAATTTGCACATACCAAGTGGAGTTGGAAACTCCCCCTAAATCATTGCATCCGATGAGTGCAAGAGTAAATAAATGAAATGTAAAGCATATGACATGGTATATCACACAATAATCAAAATAAAAGCAATACACCATTCATAAGGCTATACTACTCAATTAAGCATGAATAATACGAAATTAAATGCATAAGTAAAAACACACACATAGCACTCATTACAATAGTTTCCCAAATCCATAAGCCACTAAGATAGATATGGAAATAAAGATCATGTCTCACAAAGTCTTATCTCTCACATGATACAACTCGAACCATCAGCAAACTGAGACTAGTACATAACTGATTGACACATGTGATACATGAACTAGTCTAATACATGTCTGATACATCAATGGAGCTCAACTCAACTCAACCACAACTGCAATACATATCTCCAGATACAAGAATAGAACATATGAAGCATCTCTGAAGCTTTAATCATCACAATCTCTCCCCCTTTGTCATCCATCACCACAAAAGATCTGACAAGAAGAACCATAACACAAAGGGGCTGCAAGTTGTAACTGACTCTCGAGCTCACTCGTCGCCGCCGTCACCGTCACCCTCATCGTCTGACCGAGGAGCACCTGAGGGACGGGAACCACCCTGACTAGGGTCACCCAGACCGCCCTGGAAGTGGGGGTCCTAACCGTAGGGACCCTGCTGGTATCCATATCCAAAGAAATCCTCCCACAAGAAAGTGGCAGACTCCTCTCCTGCACTCGGACGAGCTGCACCCTGACTGGACTGTCCAACAAGAAGCAGTCTCTGCTAAGAAGAACTGTGGGGTGCCTGCTGCTGTGCCTGCTCCTGCTGCTGCTGCTGTCAGCAGAAGAACTCACCGAACTATCGGTCGTAGCGTGCCTGCTGCTGCTGCTCTGTCTCTGGCTCACTAGCAGCCTCATCTGACACCGGAGAACGAGGAGGCTCAAGCTCGAGATGGACTGATATCTGCTTGAGCGTCCTGGTATCCTTCCTCCTAGCCTCCCTCTCCCTCTGCTGTCTAACCTGGGTGTCCCTGCACATCCCGAAGATAGAACTGAAGAACTTCTTTATTGGAGAAGGAGGACTACCACGACGCGAAGCTGAACGTGGAGGTGCACATGGCAGAGGTGAAGCTGCTCCTCCTGCACCTGCTACAGGTGCGTCCTCTGCTGCTGCTGCTGCTCCTGGACCTGGTGGCGGGGTATGTGTCTCTGTCAAGTCCATAGCAAGCCTCAACACCCTGTGACGACAGTCATAGTCAAACATGTGTCCTGTCACCTGCTCAATCATATGCATGATGTACGGAGCAAAGCCACAACCCTTGAGGGGCCTCTCGCCAACACTCCTGATCTCGCTCCATATAAAATCAAAGACACTGAAGGGCCTTGCCCCTGGAGCCATCCTCTAAAGAAGGTTCTTAGAACAATCTGCAACTGTCCCCTTGTCTCCACCCTTACAGTCAATAGTCCTCCTGATAATCCTCTCAAGATATCTGTAGGTAGGGTGGAGACCTAGAACCTTCCCAACTACTCCTGGACCACCTGCTGGATACATAAAACCCATCTGCTCTGGTGGTAGAGCAAGCTCTGAGTGAATCTTGTCCTTTTGGAGGTCTTCCTCTGTGAAGCCAAGGTAAGCAACAAAGGCCTCGTACTCTACACTGTACCAGGCTCCCTCAAGCATCCAATGCATCCGGCTCGAGTCCTCCTCAACAAACAGAGTGGCATAAAACTGAGCTATGGCCTCTGAGTTCCAGTCATGCTGAAACTCAATAATCTGATACGCACCCACTCACTGATAGATAGCAATAGCATGATCTATAGAGTCCTTCTCGAGCTCTCTGAAAGCTACCCAATCCACCCACTTAGATCTGGCAATCACTGGGTTCCTGGATAGGATCACACTAGTATAGAAATCTGCGTGAAACTGTGTGTGAAACCTGTAGTCATACTGAATCTTGGGCAAACCTCTGGGATCGATCCTCCTCTGATCTCTAGCAAGTCTGGTCTTCCCCTTTCCCTTGTAGTTAACTCTAGCAATGTACTGAGGGACATGAGGGGCATGAATCTATAGCATCCCATAGTTCATATGCTGACCACCCTAGAAACCCTGCTGATAAAAAGGGTCTGCTGCCTCTTCCTCATCATCATCTTCCTCAATCTCCTCCTCCTCACTATATTTGCCAGTGCTCTTCCTCTTCCTGAATCTGTACTCCTGCGGATCACTGTCAGGAGAAGAGTCAGAGCCTCCCTGAGCTGCTGCCCTCACTCGCCTACGCCCTGCTGAGCTGGTCCCTGTATCCTGTCTGGCCTTCTTGTGCCTCTCATGGAGAGGGTCATGCATGCCCTTGCTCCTCGGCTCTATGTGCTCACTCATAGCTGTTGTCGTGAATCCACAAAGATATCCAAGAACAATATTAAGAACCAAGCTCAAAGAATGTCTCACTATATTATACCACTATAACACAATTATTTATCCGAAGATTTGTCGTCACCTAGCCCAACATATGACAATGGTTTACAAATACATCATAGACAAATAATAGTATCATAGGATATAACATTTAGTTGATTTGGAATCAAACTGCAGGATGAAACCTGCGCTGCCTGCATACCGAACACGTCCGGTCTGAGCGCAGTCAACAACCCTTAACTAGGGTTTGAATCCAAACCAACACCAATCCATTCCAAACTTTGAGCACTACTTCTAGGCATCCAATGCAGCATCTTGACCAAAGGAAACTTCAAATGAACTTGAATCCAACAGATCGGATGAGGTTCGGGATTTGAATACCTTGGGGATGGAGAAGAGGATGAGAAACTGAAATCCAAAAGTTGGTGCCTTCAATCTTGATGCAAGGCCTCTCCAATCCCCTCTCCACCTTCACTTTTCACGGACAAAACAAAGGAGCTCCGGATTGAGGTATAGGGGCCGGTTTTGGCTGTTTGAGGGAAAGAGAGAAGGAGAGAAGAAATAACTCTTGGCTGGTCTGGGCTGCTCTTTTAAGTCACGTGCATACCGGTGTCCGGTATGTGCTGACTTTGTCCATTTTGTCTAGAATCCATTATGTTTCTCCCAATCTCTTCCTTTGACCTTTCTTAGTCCAAATTTAAACACAAACCTTTGATCCAAGTATTTTAGAAACATACTCAATCCAATATTCTCAATTTTATTCTCTTTTCCAAAATAGGTCATATAAGAGATTTGAACAAAGAGAGACATGGTGGCTTATGAACTTGAGAGAGGCATGTCATATGTGATTAGCCAAACATTCGACCTAGGGGAACAATAATCACATTATGACATGACTAGGTCACAAAGACCAAAGAGGATCAAAGATTTATAAATCCACACCACCTATGCATGCTAGTAAGGGGTTTTGGAAAGGTCTATCCTATTACACACAAATGCACACACTAGCATATTATAGGGCCTAGAATGCACTTTCAATGCATATAATCAAAAACATACCTTTGCCTTGAGCCCATTAATTCCACTAAGCATAATTATGACATGGTGATGATTTAGTTGACCTTTCTCGTCAAATAGCCATGTCCTCACTAAGGAATCAATTTGATCAAGATGAACTACAACATATGCTAGATAAACCTCATTAGTCCATAAAAGGCACAAAGTTGAAATTGAGCTCCCCCTCAATTAGTGCTTCAAGTATTTGAATTCCTTTCCAAGCACTTTCATTCCATTAAGAATGTGAGAGTCAAATTATACCTTTAATCAACATTGTCATCAAGTCATCCAAAATCATATTAAGCACATTAAGCTTATTCCTGTTTCACACTTAGCAAACATATTAGACCTTTAATCAACATTGTCATCAAGTCATCCAAAATCATATTTAAGTGCAACATGCACTTTCAGTGAGCTTTCTTATACACTCAAACCTTGTACATCCATGATCTATTTCTTGTGGTATGAGATGGTCTTTCATGTGCTCACTTGTATAGTTTTTGCATGTATATTTTCTTTTGTATCATGTTTTGTTTAGCCTAGCATGTGCTATCTTCTGTATCATATGTCATGCTAGCTTTGTGTATAGCCTGGTGGATTAGTCACTTTTCATGCTATTTGTGATCCTCATGAACATTATGACATGCTTTATCATACTTCTCCATGAGCTTTATTTTTAGAGGTATGATGTTCATTAGGTATCACTTTTCAGGTGCTAGTTTTAGTTAGCTGCATGTACCCTGTTGATATGTTTAGTTTGAGCACTAGCCTTTCCACAATTTTATCTTGTTACATGCTTCTGGATCTATTGCTATCATTATCTTGCTTTGTAGCATGTGTTGAGGTTTAGGTTGTGTTTGAGTTGATCATGTCTCTAGGCTGCATTTTGCTATATAGTGCTTTATCCTGTTGCATGGTAGTCTTGACTAGTTTGAGTTCAGATCTCCTAGCAGTATCACTCATAGGTAGGCCTCTTTTTGTTGAGAGTTTACCTTATGCTTATTATGTGACTAACCGTTGTGTGGAGACCTTGAGGTCACACTGGACAAGACAATGCCTTGTATTTCTTTTGTCTTTGAGCTTACAGGAGAACAAGAGCTTGGAGAGGGCATTTCGGCTCACGGACCTAATCCCACTTCTTCCATGACTTGGGGTTCAGTTCGAGCAGCTCTCCAATGAGCACTAGCTGCACCTGTGGGAGCAACGACATCTGACGAGGGGGAGACGACTTCGACGTGGCAGGCGTCCCCTCGGTTATCACACAAGCAGGTGGTCAAGCGCATCGTGAGGTACCTCTGACACACTTCTAAGTTCGGGTTTGGTACTCTTCTTCTTCGACCCCTTTGCTTTGTGGTTTTTTCGATGTGGATTTTACTGGCTATTCGCTTGAGCATTTCTTTGCTCTTCGCTTGTGACTTTGGTGTGTGTTTCCCTTTTTGTTGGGGAAGCATTTTGCTTGTTGTATCATAGTTTGACTTCTCTGATACCCTTTTGTTTTGGGTCTTTCCTTATTGGCTAGCTTTTGCTCTATTCCTTATAGGCTTGCTTTTGCATGCATTTCATCATGTATTTTAGTGTATTTTAGAGCTTCATGAATACAGTAATGAGAATGAGATTATGCTCTTTTGGTATGCCCTGTTTATTCATGATGATGCTTGTAGCTTAGGCTCTTTTTGATCACTTGATACATGTTATGAGCTAAGCTATTTTTGCAAATGGTGAACTTGACTAATCAACTATGAAACCTTTAATTTGTTCACCATTGAGAGTGGCAACTAGCATGGGTAGGATGTGTTGAGATTACTTGTGCTATCTTTTGTATGCTAGGTTGCTATGTCTCTTGCACTGAGTCATTCACTTCATTGGATATTTCATATTTACCTTGTGCTTAAAATTTGATCCAAGTCTAAGTGAAATGAAAAGATCGAGATGGGATTGCATGTGTCAGCACCTCACGGTATCGAGACTGTTTCTGATTGCACTTTTGAGTTAAACTTGAGCCGTGTAGTGTATGACCGAAACCGGTGCTTTAAGCTTCCGATTGCTTTTCTTGCATAGGCTTAGCCCGGTTGAAAAGTTAGGCAATGACCGTGCTTTCAACCTCTCGCAATCACATGCTTTAATATGAACTTGTGTTAATACCGCTGCAATCTCTGATAAAATTTGAAAATAACACAAGTTTTATGATTCATTCTATGGCATGATGATTGAACCTTGCTAGGGGTAGTTTACCTTTTATACTTGAGTTAGCACTTGTTTGATTTTCCGTCTATTCTTGCTAAGTGCTATTTTAGTGGTGAACTCCTTTTCAAATGGCTTAAAACTGCTCATATGCTTAATTGTTCATATTTCGTATTCATTTGATCAGTTTGAGCCTTTGCTATCATTTGTATTGGTCGCTACACTTTTAGGGCAGCATCCTTTTGAGCATCTTTTCATTCTGATTGCGATACACTTGAAGTTGTTGCATTGTGCATTTCATGTATTTTTAGCTTAGTGTAGATACCCTCAGCTCCGATACACTTCATGGTCACTTTCAATGCTTTTCACTACCCCCATATGCTTTTGGTTGATGTCTTGTCTTGTGTTTGTGTCAATTTTGTGGAGAAATGTCAAAACCCCTCAGCATGTTCCCTTTTGTCAAGGGGGAGAAGTTGTTTGCAAGGGGGAGTTTATGTGTTGGCACAAATGGGAGAGTCGTGCACTTTGGGGAAGAGCTTTGAGCTAGGGGGAGTTTAGCTCTTTTATGGTCTTTTAATTGGCATCCTCTTTGTGCCTCCATTGGTAACAAGTGTTCAGTTCAGTTGGTATGGAGTGCAATTGGTGTCATGAGCTTTGATGCATAGTCTTTATGTATAGGCTTGTTTTCAGGGGAAGTCTCTTTTGCCTTGCTGCTTCTCCACGTGCTCTAGGTGTTTGTGTTCCAATTGGTATTGAGCTTCTCTTTGTGTTTTCTCACTTGGTATCGAGCCTGCTAGTCGTGTTGAGCCATTTTGCCTCTATCTTGAGGGACTAGCAGTTTTGGCTTAGTATTTTTTTCAATTGGTATGGAGTCTTTTGAGCTAGTGGTGTTGAGCCTTTTCTGCCTCTTCTTGAGGGCTAGCTCATTTTTGACTTGGTTGCGTCGAGCCGTTGCCCATGTCTATGGGAACCAAGTCTTTCACTCTGTGTGATTGAGTTTTGCTCTTTGTTGAGTTGTTGCTCCGATCCTTTGCTTGGTTGCATCGAGCCGTTGCCCATGCCTTTGGGGACCAAGTTTTTTGTTTTTAGTATCTCAAACCATCTCTTGTGCCTAGTTTTTGTCGATACAATCATCAAGGGGGAGAAATTTCAAAACCCAAGTGGATAGGAACCTTCCAACCTTCCAAGTGGAGAACCTTGGTTTCTTTTGTGATGATTGTTTGACAATTTATTTGAGAATGGTTTTTGAGTGCCTTTTGGGATTTCATGAAACTCTTATTTTCTCTTGACTCTTCGGTTGTGTGGAGGCTTTGCACGCTTTTTCCGTTTCCTTCGGGACCGAGAGCTTTTATTTGGAGTTTTCATGATCCTTCCTCATATCAAGTGACCTTGTGTTTGCTTTTGCTTGGATTTTGGGCACTTGAATGAGGCTTGCCTTCAAACTCTTCCTTTGTGGTTTTATTGTTAGTCAATGCATTCATCAAGGGGGAGATTGAGAATACATATGATGAATGATTGACACTTGTGAGGAAGGTTTGAGGCTTTTCCCGATTAAGTCTTATTTCATATGAGCTTAATGTTTATGACTAACCAGTGGTGTTGAGTTGTGTTGTGTTACCGTGTTGGTGTGCGTGTGCAACATGTGTCTCTTGGCTGTGTTGATGTGCAGGTGTGGAGCTCGGAGACAGTGGTCGATGGCGACATGAAGGTTAAGTAGAGACGTGTCATGCCGATGGACCGGGAGCGGTGAAGGATGGGCGTACCGTGCGGCGAACGTGCCCTATCGATGGACCCAGAGCGGTGAAGGGTGGACGTGAGGCTTGGACCGACGGACCGGGAGACCAGAGGACCAGCTGTGGTAGCTGGCACTTGGCGTCGACGAGCAAGAGCACATGGGGATGTGTGATGCATTGGCCGAGTTGGGAGGAAGACGATGGCGTCGTGGCACTTGGCGGGAGGTCGGACACGAGCTTGCGTGCGGCGCAAGTGCCGTCGGCCGAGTCAAGAAGGAAGGTGAAGGCGTTGTGCCCGTCGTGGAGGCTGGACATGCATCGACATCGGTGCCTGTGGTCGGGGTGTGAGAACCACACTCCGTCTATGGCGCGGGTTTGGTAGTTGAGCCTCAGAAAGCTACCATCGATGGTTTCCGAGTTTGGGCCTCAAAACTCAGGGTGGACGGTTTCTAGGTTTGGGCCTCAAAACCTGGGCTGGCAGGTTTACCGGTTTGGGCCTCAA
Organism: Coix lacryma-jobi var. lacryma-jobi; assembly: GCA_009763385.1. NCBI lineage: Eukaryota > Viridiplantae > Streptophyta > Magnoliopsida > Poales > Poaceae > Coix > Coix lacryma-jobi. The sequence goes on along the minus strand of CM019828.1, from coordinate 104,075,997 downwards.
AACCGGGCGGAGGTTCCTATGCGGAACGGTCGACACGTGGCGGCACCAAGAGGCTTGCGTTGCGACGAAGCTATCGGTGAGGAAGGCGTGGTGGTCGACGTGATGGCACGTGGCGACATCCTGGAGCTTGCGTCGAGGCGAAGCGAAGGATGAGGAGGCGCGTGGCCGTCAGATGGAAACTGCCAGAGTTGGACGGTTTTACCCCTAGGGGGTATTTTGGGTTAGAATTTCATGTTAGGGTGTTTGTGTATTTTGACGTGCGCCTATATATATGTGAAGGGGTGGTGTTGGACAACAATACTTGGACGGTGCCACTCTCATTTTGTTCTTGTGAGAGAAGGCTAGGGTTAGAGGAGAGAGGGCTCTTGTTCTTAAGCTTTTTGCCATTCGAGCTTTGTTGTTGCGAGGAGCGGCTTGTAACCCGACACCGAGTGCTAATACAATCCTTCATCTTGCTGAATCCAAGGATCAAATTTGTGCTTTACTTTGTCTTGCGATTTTGTTCTTCGCGTTGCATGTTTTCCCCTCTTTTGCTCTTCACGAAATCAGTTGTTTCGAGGGATGTTTTGCGAATCTGTTTGAACCATCTTGTGTAGCTTCGTGAGAATCTTCTTTCTACCGAAGGAATTTGGGTGAGGAAGCTTTTGTGGTGTCCCGCTGTGTTCCTAGGGAACATCCACCCATTCTCTTGGGTCGTGGACATCACGCGCATCGGCTTTGCTTTTGGGGTTGATTTTCTAGGACAAAGGCCTAAACATTTGGAAAGAAATTTTATGGCTCCCATTCACCCCCCCTCTGGTCGTCTTTGTGTAGCACTTTCGATCCTTCAGTGTTATCCTCTCGTATGAGTATAGACCATGACTGTGGATCACATACGAGATACGAAGAGCATGCACTATCGAAGAGTTACGAAGAGGTGGACGAAAAAATAATTTGAGACAAATATTGTCTTTTTGATATTAGGTATATAACAAACATGCTCACACGATACATCGTGATGTGCTTACATCTTAGACTTAGATTTCGTACCATAGCTAGGTTTAGATGTGTCCTGGAATTACACTTTGTGTGTTGTTGAACACATGTTGCTCTAACTTGTATGAGGACGGATTATGAGTCAAGGTTATATGTAGAAATGAGAGGCATGAAAGCATCATGGGAAATAGAGAAACATGGTTGCAAGAATTAAGAATACTCTTTTAACATTAAATAATATATTGTAAATATGTCTAGTATGTTTATGCAATAAAACAGGACATACGACTTGTTATACACCTGGATGACTATTGACACCTAAAGTGGCAAATGTGTAAACCGCAAGCGTACGGTTGTCAATGTAGCCTTCACCGGGAGTATTTCAGGTATCATATTTTCCACGAGGAACGTGAAGTGAACTAACTAGAGTCAAGATCGTCCTAGGATGAGATATAAGAGCCTACAAAAGCTTGGTAGAGAGAATCTCTATAACATCCTATATCTGGTATGACAACAAGGTATATATGCGGCATTTTCCACCCTTGCTCACTAGGGGGCGGCAGTTGCAGCTGAAGCTCGTGCAAGCAGCCCAACTTCCTTACTCAGCCCTACTTTTAAGAACTTGCCTAAGAACACGTGGTGGACTCTAGAGACCAGATTCAGGGCTGTCACCACCCGCTGACTACCACTATCTATTTGTGCGACAAGCAGCACATACTGGCAAGAAATAGCCTAAACACCACGTTTACGCTATCCTTACTACTCTAATCGGGTACCATGAGGCTAAAGCACTCTACTAATAGAACAACATACCCATGAAACACAAGTATATAACTTAATGCTAAACCAGATACTGAATATTAAAGAAGATCTCAGATGTTTACTTACAAAGAAGATCGCATCCGTTGAGGTACACCGCGGAGGAGACTTCGGACAGGCCGGAGGCTTCCTCTAGACGACTCCCTCACTCTCTCCTTACTCGCATATTATTATGCTAGAGCTTCGCTAATAATGCTTCTCAAGTGTAGCTAACTCTACTATGTCATGAATGAAGAGTGAGGGGTAGGGGGCTATTTATAGGAGATCGAGGTGGAGTAGGGGCTACTCCGGTGTGGATGAATGAGAGCCACTCAATGTGCCACGTCAGCGATCCGTGTGCTCTCCATCCTCCACCGTTGGATCAAACCAATGAGAGCCACTCGATGTGCCACGACAGCGATCCATGTGCTCTCCATTCTCTTCCCTTGGATGAAACCGTCATACTTGCATGGCCAGGATCACTTGGACGCATGCCTCCATGCATCAAGGTCAGTTGGTGAAATTGAGCCCAATTAGCCACCAAACGGGGGTCGGGCGACCCCCCATGGAAGGTGGACCATGTCCCCTTTCTTCTAGAAGATGGTCCACTCATCAGGGAGTGCTGAAGAGGGCAGTTTGACCCCATGGAGGGTTAGGCGACTCCCCTATGATTCTTAGGGCCATCTCCCTTACTTGTGGGCCCTCTACACCTCCTCTAGTGTCGGTATGAAGTGGTGGCACCACTTGGTCACGTTGATGCTTTACTTTGTGGGCCATTCAATCTGTGTGCCTTGATTTTGATCCAATGGTTGACGTTGTTTGGGAGTGTGTTGAGAGGATCATGGAGGCTTGTCATCATGAGTGAGGGCCAAGTGGCCCCATAGGGGGGGTCGAGCAACCCCCTTATGTGGGTCGCACTAGCCGAACTTGCTCCATATTCTACATCAAATACTTCATGGACATGTGGAACTAGTTATTTGATAAAATATGCTTATGCTATGCTTATCTTCCTTCTATTCCGAGGCTGTTAGCAGTCTTTTGGGCATGTTATTTTGGTGATATCTCACTGTCAACAAGAATCTCCCACACTTAGCTCTTTGCTCATCCTGGAGTAAAGGTTGAGGATAGTAGTAGACATGATCATAAGAATCTTCAAGATATATAGCAACTTAAAGTATCATTCAAGACATACCTTATACAGGTGGGTTATGTGGTATTGTGTAACATATATCCTTTAGGTGTTGTATGATGGAACAACTCATGGCAGAGTTATTTTTCCTAATTCACATCTTAGTGACTTGGAGCTTTTTTTCAAAGTTTTCACAAGAAAAGCATAGTTCACTTATACTCCTCATATGGTACTCTCAAATCGCTCAATGGTGTATGATTCCTTACTAAGGCATAGCATTATATTGCCTTCTTTTATTTCATCCAACGTCTAAAAGGCTTATGTAGAGCTCAGGTAAGGATAAATATGATACCATACTTGTATTACATATATTGTAAAATCAAAACAAGGATCCAAGGAGAAAAATGTCATAATCCTAGATCAAGATGTGCATGTGTGTGAAACATGGTGTGTATGACACATGATACTCCTTCAGTGATATGATCTCTCTCTCTATTACTTATTTTTGAGACATGGCTATCATAGCTCTTTTTATTCATGAGCTCTAGCATGCTCATCTCCCTTTTTCAATACTCTAGACCTTCATGTTCCCATTTTTTCTTTTTTTCTTTTTACTCTTGCATAGCCCATGGTTCTTCTACTAATTCAAAGTAGCACGAGAAATTAGCCTTGAGGAGAAACGAGTACATGTACCCACTCTGATGGTTGAAGAACCATTTTTTACGCTACCTGCTGTCATTGCACCAATTATGCAGGACACTACGGTAACAACACCTATTGTTAGATCACCTATGACGACAATAGATGAACATATGGTACATGTCCTTCATGAGCCTATAGAACCGAATGTCGCACAAGAGGAACAACAACAACAACCCACTGTGGAACAAGTGCCAGAGGTCCCCAGAAGAATTTATGACACAAAAGAATTTCATATGGAGGATGATCCCAAAACTTTTGAAGAAGCCATAAGAAGCGATTACTCATCAAAGTGGTTTGAGGTCATAGAAGATGAGATGAAATCAATGAGTACCGATAAAGTTTGGGAACTAGAAGATATTCGTAAAGGAGCCAAAACAGTAGGATGTAAATGGGTATACAAAACAAAATTTGACTCCCAAAGGAAGGTTGAAAGATTCAAAGCGCGACTTGTGGCTAAAGGTTTTACACAAAGAGAAGGGATTGACTACAACGAGACTTTTTCCCTAGTTTCATGTAAGGATTCCTTCAGAATCATAATGGCGCTTGTGGCTCACTATGACTTAGAATTACATCAAATGGATGTAAAGACAACATTCCTTAACAGGGATCTAGAAGAAAAGGTCTATATAGCACAACTGAAAGGTTTTGTCGTAAAAGAAAAAGAGAATATGTGATGTCATCTGAAGAAATAAATTTATGGTTTGAAACAAGCTTCAAGACAATGGTACTTGAAGTTTAGTAGAACAATAAAAGGTTTAGGGTTTAAAGAAAACATTGAAGACAATTGCGTTTATGCAAAAATCAAGAATGGAAAATATATATTTTTGATCTTATATGTAGATGACATCTTACTTGCTAGTAGTGATGCCAATGTACTGTTGGAAACAAAGAAATTCTTGTCCTCGAATTTTGATATGAAAGATCTCGGTGAAGCTTCATTCATCTTGGGAATAGAGATTCACTGAGATAGAAAAAGGGGTTTTTAGGATTATCGCAAAAGGCATACATAGAAAAGGTCCTAAAGAAATTTAGTATTGCGGGTACATGGGTGTATGCCGGGTCTCTGAGTGTTGAGTGATTGTCAACTGGGATGATGCGCATGTTCTTTGGCTTGTATTGTCGACGGCGAGGTGAAGGTCAAGTTGAGACGTGTCGTGCCGATGGACCGGGTGCGGTGAAGGATGGGCGTGCCGTGCGACGGACGTGCCATGCCGAGGTACCGAGCGGTGAAGGACGGACGTGAGGCTTGGACTGAGGGACCAGAGGCCCGAGGATCAGCTGTGGTGGCTGGCAGCCTGTGACGACGACAAGTGAAGAAGTGCGGTCATGTGTTGCCTGAGTCGTGGACTCAGGGACACGTGTCGGTGGACGGGGTGCACGGGCTGTGCATCCCCTCTACGACTTCGGTTTGGTGGTAGAGCCAGGGAAAAACCATCGGATGGACGGTTTCCAGGTTTGGGCCTCAAAACCTGGGCGTGGACGGTTTCCGAGTTTGGACACAAAACTCGGGCTGACGGTTTTCGAGTTTGGCCACAAAACTTGGGCTGAGGACGGTTTCCAGGTTTGGGCCTCAAAACCTGGGCGCTGAGGGTTTGCTGAGTTTGACCTCAAAACTCATATGCTGGTGGGCTGGTTTCCCGGTTTGGGCCTCAAAACCGGGGGTTGGCTGGAAAAGGCTGGTTTCCCGGTTTGGGCCACAAAACCGGGGGTGCAGAGCGGTGGCGGCACGTGGCAGCAATCTGGAGGTTGCGTCGAAGCAACACTTCGTATTGTGCGGGCGTGGCCGTCGGATACACCTACCACCGAGTTGGTCCAGAATAACCCTAGGGTTTAGCTGGTTCGCTCTGTAATTAGAATAGTGAGGGGTAGAGTAGGAATTAGACTTAGGTTAGAATTAGGATAAGTAGAGGGAGACACCCTCCTCCCTTCCAATCTTAGTCATTTGCTCTTTCGCACTTAGGGTTTCCTGCTCTCCCATCCCCTGCTGTAGCTTGCTGAGATCCGCAGAGAGACTCACCTCTGTGTATTGTTGATTTTGAGGAAAGGAGGCCGTAACCTCCTTGTCATAGCGTGTGTTTGCGCTTGGGCTGCAAGATCGTGGTGTCGATTCGCGTTTTGGTTGTGTTCTTCGCGGAATCCTTTTTCTCCACGATTTTCCCGTCGTTTGATCTCTTTGCTCGGTTAATCTTTTGCAAATCCGCTTGAACCAAGTTGTTCTAGATCGTGAGACACTTCTTTCCACCGAAGGAATTAACCTCTAATCTCACGGTCTAGGAGATCGATCGATTTTCGTTTCGGATCAAGTTTTCTCCCTTCCCCCGAAATTCTTCGATTCATCGATTTGGAGATAGGTTCGAGCCATGATCTCTTAGGGATAGCTCACTATACTCTTTTTGACTCCTCTCACCAAGTTTGATCCCTAGAGGATTTGTTTTGGGTGAGATCGAGTTGAATCGGTGGACGAACAACACTGTATCGGGGTGACCGGACGCTTGGTCGAGATGACCGGACGCACGGGCAGAGAGTCCGGTCGTTGAACGCTCGGTGTGTTGATCTCGTGACTTGACCGGACGCTCGGTTTGAACACTGACCGGACGCATAGGTTCTACTGTTCATTGAGCTTGTCGTCTTTTGACCGGACGCACTGTTGTTGACCGGACGCTTCCTGCTCGTGAGTCCGGTCAGGAACAGTAAGGTTCCAGATCGGTTTTTGTGTGACCGGACGCGTCCGGTCCCTGCTGACCGGACGCTGACCAGAGTCCGGTCGTGACTGTTTTGCTCTGTTTCGTTCGCGGTTTGTTCGTCCGCTGTCGGAATTGATTTCCGTCTTTTGTGTTGGCTTTCTAGAGTTGTGTAGTGTCCCGCTGTGCTTCTTGGAAACATCCACCCTACATCTAGGGTCGTGGACATTAGCAAGATCTAGGGTTTGTCCTTTTGGGTGACTCTCGGGACAGTGGCTACTAGTTTCCGAAAGGAAATTTTGAAGCTCCCATTCACCCCCCTCTGGTCGCTTTCTGGTTGATTCTCGGTCCTTCAAGTATGCATGCGTATAGTCCTTCGCCTGCTCCTATAGTCAAAGGCGACAGAATTGGGGAACATCATGAAGGACCGAGAATGCAAAAGCAAGACGACCAGAGGGGGGGTGAATGAGAGCCTAAAAAATGTCTCTCGAAACTTTGGCCTTTGTCCCAAAAATCAACCCCCAAAAGCTTCAACCAAAACGTGATGCCCACGACCCTTGGAAGAGGGTGGATGATCCTTAAGATCACAACGAGGCACCACAAAGCAAGAGCGAACCAAGCACCAAAAGCACCGTCTCAAGTTCGACCCCAAAAACCAACTCCCGAACGTAGATAGAGAGCTACGTCGAGAAATCTCCAAATACCTATGCTAACAAGTAGCAAAGATACCTAGAGAGGTTACTTGGTCAACTCTAGGGCCAAACGAGAAGTCCTGAAACCAAGCGAAGAAGCCGGGAGAGCAAACGCACTAAAACTCAACACTCGGCCAACTCGCGGACTGTCCGGGGTTCAGTCCGCAGACTGTCCGCCCAACAGCGGACTGTCCGGGAATCAGTTGCAGACTGTCCGCCGGCTGGATCTCAAAAATAGCAAAGCTGCTGAGTATCCCTCGACACTTCCCGGACTGTCTGCGACCCAGTACTGCGGACTGTCCGCGGGTGTTCTAACATAGCTAACAGCGCGGAGTCAGGCCACTTTTCAGGCCGACCCCGACGCACGGACTGTCCGCCGGTGGTACTGCGGACTGTCCGCGATCACCCAGTGAGGGCGATTTTGTTCGCCCTCAACTCAAATCTCCTCCAAATCGATCCAAACCAAAATCCCTTGATTCGAAACTTGGAGAGGATGATCACGAGGTAGTTGGGAGACTATCCCCAAGAAATCATCCGTGCAAATCGATTCAATCAACGGGAAATCAAAGGGGAAGGTGTATGAACGAAAAAGCGCCACAAAAATTGAATCGACCCGATCTACTTGTTCGTGAGGAGTTAGATAAATTCCTTCAGTGGAAATGATCTCCTCACTATAAAGAACAAGTTGATTCAAGTGGATTTCAAAAAGACGCAGTAGAGAGGGAGATCGAGTGATGGGAAAATCATGGAGAAACGAAGAACGCGAAGAACAAAGTCAAAACGCGAATCAAGACACCGATCTGCAGCCGTGTGGCTACCACACGCTACAACAGTGAGATTATGGTCTCACTTCCTCAAAATCTCATGAACACAGAGGTATGGTTCTCTGCGGATCTCAGTTGCTACAGCAGGGGATTGGGAGAGCAGGAAAACCCTAGAACACAATGAGCAAATGACTGAGATAGGATGGGAGGTGGGTGTCTCCCTCTACTTATCATAATTCTAATTCCCACTCTACCCCTAACTAATTACAGAGCGAACCAGCTAAACCCTAGGGTTATTCTGGACCAACTCGAAGTAGGTGCTGATCCGACGGCCACACCCGCACAACTGGTAGCGTTGCCTCGACGCAACCTCACCGATTGCCACCACGTGCCACTACCGCTCTGCTCGTCCTTTTCCCAGACTTCGCCCCCGATCCATCGGCACGGCACGTCTCTACTTGACCTTCACCTTGTCTTCGATCACTGTATCCGTTCTCGACACCTGCACAACACAAGCCAAAGAACATGCGCATCACACCCATTGACAATCACTCATCACTCGAGACTCGACATACACCCATGTATCCGCAATCTCCCCCTTGATGAGTGCATTGTCAACTACCAACATAAATCATAATGAAGTAGAAGAAGGGGGAAGAAGGAGAAGTAGAGAACTCGTCCAAATGACCCAAAAGCATATCAAAGCCAGAAGAAGGTCAAGTGAAAGAGCAAAACAACTTGGTTCCCAAAGACATGGGCAACGGCTCGACGCAACCAAACAAGGCAAAGCTAGCCCTCAAGAACAGGTACAGGCTCAACACCGCTAGCAGGAAAGCTCGACACCAATTGAAATATCAATTGAAATTCAAGCAAAATAGAACTAGCCCTCAAGAAGAGGTAGAACGGGCTCAACACCGGTAGCGTGAAAACTCGATACAAACTAAAAGAATGCCAATTGAAAAGCAGAAGAGCTCGATACCAAATGAAGAGCATATAGGCAAAGTCGCTAGTCCCTCAAGAAAGAGGCAAAGGCTCAACACAACTAGCTACCAAAAATGCTCTAAACCAATTTGGAAAAGTGCTCCAAACCAATTGACAAAATCATCAGACAAAGCCCGAGCGGACTCCCTCTCCAATAGTGCTCACAACTAAGATATGTTATGATTTGACAAAATTCTCCCCCTTAGTTGATAATGCACTATCAGGCAAACTTCTCCCTTCCAAAATGCATATGAACCAAAAATGCAAGTTAGCAGCTTCAGGAACATAGTCAATAGAATGAAAGGATGCTCTACAAAGTATAACTCCAATGACTCAACAATAATCATACATGCCAGCAAAGGCTCAAACTAATTACCAAATAAGAAATATGAACATATGAGCAAAGTGAGCAGTTTTAGCCATTCAGAAAAGGATGTTTCACCATAAAAATAGCACTGAACATGTATAGGCAGGAAGTCAAACAAGTGCTAAACATGTATACAAGGTGAACTACCCCTAGCAAAGTTCAAACATCATGCTGCAGAATGAAACATATACTTGTGATTTCAGATTTTAATCGGAGTTGCAGCGGTGAAATTACACAAGTTCAAAATTCAGCATGTGATTGCGAGAGGTTGAAGGCTTGTCATTGCCTAACTTTTGAACCGAGCTAAGACTATGCAGAAGCAATCAGAAGGTTAAAGCGCCGGTTTCGATCTTGCACTACACGGCTCAAGTTTAACTCAATGTGCAATGAGAAATAGTCTCGATACCGTGATGTGCTGACAAGCAATCCCATCTCGATCTTTTCAATTCACTTAAAAACTTGGTTCAATTTTATGACAGAATATGAACATACCAAGCAAGTGAAAACTCAGAACTAGAGACATAGCAACCTAGCATATATGAAAAGCACAAGTGAATTCAACACATTCTAGACATGCTAGTTGCATATCTCAATGGTGAACAATTTTCAAGTTTTATGTTCATTAAGCAAATTCACCATTCATAAAATAACTCAGCTCACAACATGTATCAGTGATCAGAAAGAGCATAAGCTACAAGCATCATCATATAGCATTGGTGTACACTAGACAGAGCATAGTTACATTCTAAGGAATATAGTCATGAAGCTCAGAAAGTAAAGATGCATGATGAAATGCAATGACTAACCTATCAGAAAATGAAAACAAAACGAAAGAAAAAGAGAGTCAGTCAATGATACAATAGACAAAATGTTTCCCCCATCTAAAATCGGAAACACACACCAAGCTCACCTCTCAACCTAGCAAAGGTTGATTGGTCCAAAGGCTTGGTGAAAATATCTGCCAACTGATGATGAGTATCGACATGGCGAAGGTCGATATCACCCTTCTCATAGTGATCTCGCAAGAAATGAAAGCGCACATCAATGTGTTTGGTCTTAGAGTGCAGCACGAGGTTCTTAGCAACGCTAATAGCACTCGTGCTGTCACAAAGCAAAGGAACACGAGAAAAGCTCAGACCAAAATCACGCAAAATGGCCATCATCCAAAGCAATTGAGAACAACAGCTAACCGCAGCAACATACTCAGCCTCTGTGGTAGACTGGGCGACGCTAGACTGCTTGCAAGAAGACCAAGATACAAGAGAAGAACCAATAAACTGACAAGTCCCAGAAGGGGACTTGCGATCAAGTCGGCAACCAGCAAAATCGACATCAGAATAACCGCAAAGGGAAAGGGTGGAGGAAGCAGAATACCAAATCCCAAATTCTGGAGTGAAGCATAAGTACCTCATAATGCGCTTGACCGCCTGACGGTGAGAAGTGTGCGGCGACGACTGAAATCGCGCGCAAAGACACACCGCGAACTGGATGTCCGGGCGTGTCGCCGTCAGGTACAGCAGCAACCCGATCATACTCCGATACTCCTTCTGGTCCACAGCTTCTCCATCCACATCTGCATCCAGGGCCATCGTGGTCGACATGGGTGTTGGAAGAGGCTTGGCCTAACCCATATCGAACTTCTTCAGGATGTCCTTGGTGTACTTGCCCTGGTGCACGAACGTCCCCTCTCGGGATTGCTTGATTTGCAACCCGAGGAAAAATGTCAACTCGCCCATCATGCTCATCTCAAACTACCTGCTCATAACATCTGCAAACTTGACAACCAAAGCATGAGAAGAACCACCGAAAATGATATCATCCACGTAAATCTGGACCAAGAGAGTGTCATTGCCTTGCTTGAGGAGAAAAAGCGTTTTATCCACACATCCCATTTTAAAACCCTTAGCAAGCAAAAAGGTTTTCAACCTATCATACCAGGCTCTAGGGGCTTGTTTCAAACCATATAAAGCTTTGCGAAGTTTAAAAACATGGTTTGGAAACTTGGGATTTTTGAAACCGGGGGGTTGTTTCACATACACCTCTTCTTTTATTTAGCCGTTTAGGAAGGCACTCTTGACATCCATTTGAAAAAGTTTAAATCCTTTGGATGCAGCAAAAGCCAAGAGTATCCTAATTGCCTCCAAATGAGCTACAAGAGCAAAAGTCTCCTCATAGTCTATTCCCTCCTTCTGACTATACCCCTGGGCTACAAGTCTGGCCTTGTTTCTCACAACATGGCCATCTTCTCCTTGTTTGTTTTTGAAAACCCATTTTGTCCCAATAGGGTGACACTCATGAGGAAGAGGAACAAGAACCCAAACCCGATTTCTCTCAAAATTTTCTAATTCCTCATATATGGCATTGACCCAATCTGGATCAGATAAAGCGTGTTCAACATCTCGGGGTTCAAAATCAGCAACAAATGCAGAATGAGCAAAGTGAGAGATATGTTGTGACCTTGACCGAGTGACACGTTCGTCGATGTTGCCGATCATCTATTGAGGCGGGTATTGGCACTGAATGTGTCGTGGCGCCTCTCGAGATGAAGAAACCTCCCCCTCAACAGCAGTTGGTGCCTCCTCGGGTACAAAAGGTACAACCCGAGGTGGCGGATCCCACGGCCCCCAAGTAGTCGACGAAGAGGGGTTGGGGCCGTGAGTCCTCGTAGTAGAAGCCGATTGTTGCGGCACAACAGGTGGAGGTGGTGCTAGATCATCCATCCCTTCAACACCCTCGTCCTCGTCATCAAAAAGAGGTTCGCCAACCTTATGATCACCTGCACGCTCAAAACGAGAAGAAGGACAAACCATGGTCTCGTCAAAGGTGACATCGGATGTCTCCATGACTCGGTTAGTATCAAGGTTAAGTACATGATATGCACGAGTATGAGTGCCATAACCCAAAAATACACCGTTAGAAGAACGAGACTCAAACTTGTCCAAGTTGCCTTTCTTGAGTATAAAACAGTGGCAACCAAAAACTCTAAAATAACTCACTTTGGGCTGTTTTCCAAAACGGAACTCATAAGAAGTCTTTTTCAAGAAAGCTCGGAGAAAAATGCGATTGGAAATATAGCATGCAGTGTTCATAGCTTCGGCCCAATATCGCCTAGGAGTCCTATGCTCATCGAGCATCATCCTGGCCATCTCTACAAGGGTCTGATTCTTCCTCTCTACAACACCATTTTGTGGCGGTGTGTAGGGGGAAGAAAACTGATGCTCCAAACCTAGAGAGTTACAAAACTTCTCAAAGTCCGAATTCTTGAATTCGGAACCATTATCACTACGAATAGCTCGCATTGAGTTCAAAGGGAACTCATTCTGAAGACGCAAAATCAGATTGCGAGCAAAAGAGAAAGTCTTGGTCTTCTCAGCTAAAAAGAAGACCCACGAATATCTTGAAAAATCATCAACAACAACCAAGACATACCACTTCCCCCCAACCGAGCTCACCCGAGTCGGACCAACAAGGTCCATGTATAAAAGCTCTCCAGGGCACTTAGTCATGATCTGAGTCACTAGATGGTGGGGAGTGGCGACCATCTTCCCATGTCTACAAGAATGGCAAACAAGATCCTTCTCCATGCACAACTTGGGCAATCCTCGGATTAGGCCAAGTGAGCTAAGCCCTGCAAGCAAGTCGAAGCTCAGGTGACCGAGTCTCCTATGCCACTTCCAAAGATCAGAGGAGGAAGGTCCAGCCAAAAGACAACGAGAAACTCCAAACGATTTCGAGAAATTTGGATGAAATACTTTCCCAAAGGGCAAAATCAAACATACAAGATTGCCCTGAGGATCTAAAATGCGACTGAGATTCGGTTTAAAATGAATCTCATAGTCATCATCAAAGAGTTGCGAAACATAAAGAAGGTTAAAATGCAAGTTAGAAACAAGAGCAACATCGCGCAACACAAAGTGCTCATTAACTCGCACCGACCCACGAGACAACACTTTACCTTTGCTATTGTCGCCGAAGGTGATAAACTCCTTTCCGGTGACTGGACTAAGACTGGACAACCACTTGGCGTTTCTGGTCATATGCCTTGAGCACCCGGAATCCACCAACCAAACGTTCTCCAATCGTTTTACCTAGATCAATAAAAAGACATAGGGTGAACATACGGTCCAACACTAGGGTTAGTGAAATAGGAAGAATACCAGTGTTGGGCCGGCTGCTCAAAAGAACGGTTAGTAGAAAAACCATTCCTAGCACGCCTACGGGGAAAGCGATCACCACGCTGAGGAAAACGTGGTCCGCTAAGGGAAGAGCGTCCATCGCGATACTCAAAACGCGGTGGGGGAAAACACTCAACTACAAAGCCACCTCCACGGGGTCCATAGCCCACAACTGCAGGCTCCCGCCGGGCACGTTCTCCTTGCGGCCTAGGCCTAGGACCTTGAGGCATTGGACCTCTAGGCCTAGCAGCTCTCCTATGAACATTCGACATATGTACATCATCGAAAGGATGGTACATGTCCGCATTGTTCATCTCCCTGGCACGACGCTCATCTCTCTTGCGCCGAAAACAAAACTCCCTCAAGTGTCCATCTCTCCCACAGTGCTCATAATGGTACCTCACCGCTCCTCTTGGATAGGTGGCATGGTGTCTAGCTTGTTCTTGAGGTGGTTTGGTTTTGGAGCCCATGTCTGTTTCTTGGGTGGAGCTCTCAGAGGTTCAACAAACACCCCATCCTTAGTGTTAGGCTTGAGAGGCTCTTTGGGTGGAATCTTGGTAAGCTTGGGAGTAGTGGTGGAGTTGGGCTTCTCACACGGGTTTAGACCACTCGACTCTCCAATCTTGCCAAAAGATGAAGCGCACTCAACACCCTGAGCAAAGCCTACACCTAGACCTCCAGAAGCACGCTTGAATTGGGCAATCATCATCCCAAGCTGCGGCTCACCACAAGACACCCATGACAAGATGGTCCGAAGGTATGTGTTTTCTTCCTCGGTTTGCATCTTGTCATGCTTCACGTTTGCAATCTCCATCTCCAAACCCTCACACAAAACGCACCTAGACACACAAGTGCTACCCGAGCTGTCCTTCTTAAGAGACACAATCTTGGCATTCTTCTCTGCCAACTCGGATTGCAAGCCTGCACAAGACTTGCACGCACCCAACAACACGGGTCTTGCCCGGAGCTCATCCACCTCTCCAACCAACGCAGCATACTTACTTCTCAAAGTGAGAAGGTCAGTCATGTGCGTGGTGCACATCTCGCACTCACCCTCCTCAGAGACAACTATGGTGGACTTGGCAAACTCAAGCTCCTTCACCGTATCCTCCCACTTCTGCCTAAACTCCTTCCGCTCTCTAGCAGCACGCCTAAGCAGCTTATTTTGACTAAGAAGGGCGGCAGTAAGTTTCTCGACCTCAGCAGAAAGCTCGTCAGGGGTCTGAGATACCTGGGAGGTGTCATCATCGTCGTCGTCGTTCTGAGGGATCTCCTCCAGCTGGCTGTCAACCTCCTTGCCGAGGGCCATGGTGCAAAAGCCCTCGTTGTCGGTGAAGAAGCAGAGGCCGTTCAGCTTGTCCTCGATCTTCTTCTTCTTCTCGGACTCGTCATCGCTTGAAGCAGTGGAGTCGTCATCCGAGTCGTCGACGTCGCTGAGCGTGGCGAAGAAAGCACGCTGCTCGGCCTGGGCTCTCTCCATGTAGTTCTTCTTGATGTACTCCTTGTTGAAGCCGCCCTTCCGCTTGTGCTTGGGAGGAATGTGCTTCTCCTTGTGCCAGCCGAAGTCATACTTGTGGCCACGATCGCCCTTGCCCGCCACTTGCTTGTTCTTCTTTGGGCAGTTGGCGATGAAGTGGTCCAGATCGCCGCACTCGAAACACCTAGCGCGTCCTCCTCCACGACGTCGGTTCATGCGGTTGTTGTGGAACCGCGAGAACCGGTTGGCAAGTAAAGCCAACTCGTCGTCTCCCATGAACTCCAGCTGCTCCTCTGTGATAGAAAGAAGAGAAGACAAAGCAAAGCCTCCAGAGGGGTTAGCAGAAGAGCTAGAAAGCAAAGCCATCGACGGGCCAGAAGGATTTTCATAAGAAGCCATCGCCATGGCATCAATCTCACTGGACTTGAGCTTACTGAAGAGCTCGTCGCATGTGAGGGTCTCATAGTTAGACGATTCGATGATCGCCTGGACCTTTGAGTCCCACACCGACCGATCGAGAGTATGCAAAAGCTTCAAAGCTCTCTCATGATTGTCGAAAGGAAATAGCTCCTTGTTCGCTCTCATCCTGTTGACAATCACCTGAAAGCGAGCGAATAAACTCTCTATGCTCTCGCTAGGCATGTGTCGAAAGTTCTCATACTCCCGTTTGTGCGACTCGTAGAGACATGATTTGACTTGAGTGGTTCCCTCATGGAAGCGCATGAGGGTCGCCCAAATCTCACGAGCCGTGGGGAGATGAGAAACACGATCAAACTCAGAAACACTCAGACAGGAGAAAAGAGCATTACGGGCTCGACTATTGGCATCGTGCTCATTGATCTGCAGCTGAGTAGCACGAGCAGCCAAGACCACGTAATCGTCCTTGTTGCAAATCTCCCAGACAGAAGCACCCATGCTCTGAAGATAGGCTGACATGCGTATCTTCCAATACGCATAGTTCGTCCCATCGAAAAACGGTGGTTTGCTCACGCCGCGATCCATGTCGCCTTTTGTGGATCTAGAACCGGTTAAGGTGGAAGATCCTTAACCTGCTCTGATACCAATTGAAGGACCGAGAATGCAAAAGCAAGGCAACCAGAGGGGGGGTGAATGGGAGCCTAAAAAATTTCTCTCGAAACTTTAGCCTTTGTCCCAAAAATCAACCCCCAAAAGCTTCAACCGAAACGTGATACCCATGACCCTTGGAAGAGGGTGGATGATCCCTAGGATCACAGCGAGGCACCACAAAGCAAGAGTGAACCTAGCACCAAAAGCACCGTCTCAAGTTCGACCCCAAAAACCAACTCCCGAATGTAGATAGAGAGCTACGTCGAGAAATCTCCAAATACCTATGCTAACAAGTAGCAGATACCTAGAGAGGTTACTTGGTCAACTCTAGGGCCAAACGAGAAGTCCGGAAACCTAGCGAAGAAGCCAGGAGAGCAAACGCACTAAAACTCAACACTCAGCCAACTCGCAGACTGTCCGGGGTTCAGTCCGCGGACTGTCTGCCCAACGGCGGACTGTTCGGGAATCAGTGGCGGACTGTCCGTCGGCTAGATCTCAAAAACAGCAAAGCTGCTGAGTATCCCTGGACACTTCCCGGACTGTCCGCGACCCAGTACTGCGGACTGTCCGCGGGTGTTCTGACACAACTCCAACAGCGCGGAGTCAGGCCACTGTTCAGGTCGACCCCGACGCATGGACTGTCCGCCGGTGGTACTGCGGACTGTCCGCGATCACCCAGTGACGGCGATTTCGGTCACCCTCAACTCATATCTCCTCCAAATCGATCCAAACCAAAATCCCTTGATCCCAAACTTGGAGAGGATGATCACGAGGTAGTTGGGAGACTGTCCCCAAGAAATCATCCGCTCAAATCGATTCAATCAACGGGAAATCAAAGGGGAAGGTGTATGAACGAAAAAGCGCCACAAAAATTGAATCGACCCGATCTACTTGTTCCTGAGGAGTTAGATGAATTCCTTCGGTGGAAATGATCTCCTCACTATAAAGAACAAGTTGATACAAGTGGATTTCAAAAAGACGCAGTAGAGAGGGAGATCGAGTGACGGGAAAATCACGGAGAAACGAAGAACGCGAAGAACAAAGTCAAAACGCGAATCAAGACACCGATCTACAACTGCGTGGCTACCACATGCTACAACAGTGAGATTACGGTCTCACTTCCTCAAAATCTCATGAACACAGAGGTATGGTTCTCTGCGGATCTCAGTTGCTACAGCAGGGGATTGGGAGAGCAAGAAAACCCTATAAGGCAAAGAGCAAATGACTGAGATAGGATGGGAGGTGGGTGTCTCCTTCTACTTATCCTAATTCTAATTCCCACTCTACCCCTAACTAATTACAGAGCGAACCAGCTAAACCCTAGGGTTATTCTGGACCAACTCGAAGTAGGTGCTGATCCGACGACCACGCCCACACAACTGGTAGCGTTGCCTCGACGCAACCTCACCGATTGCCGCCACGTGCCGCCACCGCTCTGCTCGTCCATTTCCTGGACTTCGCCCCCCGGTTTTGAGGCCCAAATCGGGAAACTAGCCTTCACGACCAACCCCCGGTTTTGAGGCCCAAACCGGGAAACGAGCCGTTCATCGCCTGAGTTTTGTGGCCCAAACTCAGAAACCCGCCAGCGCCCAGGTTTTGAGGCCCAAACCTGGAAACCGTCCTCAGCCCGAGTTTTGTGGCCCAAACTCGGCAAACCCGCAGCACCCAGGTTTTGTGGCCCAAACCTGGAAACCGTCCACCGGTGGTTTTTCTGAGGCTCAACCACCAAACCGACGGTGTAGAGGGGATGCACCGCCCGTGCACCCCGTCTACCGACACATGTCCCCAGGTCCTCGATCCGAGCAACACTGTGCCCCGCAAGTCTCCGCTCGTCGCTGTCCCAGGCTGTCAGCCACCACAGCTGATCCTCAGGCCACCGGTCCCTCAGTCCAAGCCTCACGTCCGCCCTTCACCGCTCCCGGTCCATCGGCACGGCACGTCTCTACTTGAACTTCACCTTGCCTTTGATCACTGTATCCGTTCTCGACACCTGCACAACACAAGCCAAAGAACATGCGCATCACACCCGTTGACAATCACTCGAGACTCGGCATACACCCATGTATCCGCACATCAGTGTCCCAAGAACCAATATGAAATTGATCAAATGAAAGCGGCACCGTATGCTTCGGCTGTTGGAAGTTTACAATATGCTCAAGTTTATACACACTTTGACTTAGCTTTTGTTACCGCGTTACTTGGCAGATATCAAAAGAGTCCTAGAATAGAACATTAGAAATTGGTGAAGAAAGTCTTGCGTTATTTGCAAGGTACGAAAGGTCTCATGATGATATATAGAACATCAGATTCCCTGCACATAGAGGGGTATTCAGATTCTGATTATGCAGGAGACGAAAGAAAATTCAGGTCAGGATACATTTTTACTCTCGCGGGAGGAGCAATATTGTGGAAAAGCTGCAAACAAATTGTGACTACATCCTTGATAATTTATGCCGAGTTTGTAGTCTCCTATGAGGCCTCATGACAGGTGAAGTGGCTAAAGGAGTTTATACACGGATTTAAAGTAATAGAAAGTGTACATAAACCACTGAGGTTATATTGTGACAACAACCTAGTGGTAGAATATGCTCACAACAATAGGTCAAGTGATGCTACTAAGCATATTGACATAAAGTATTATGTTGTGAAAGATAAAGTTCGGGATCATATAATAAGTCTTGAGCATATACGAACAGATAAAATGCTTGAGGATCCGCTCACAAAAGGCTTGTCACCTAGTGATGTTCAGAGGTCACTTAGTCGGCATGGGTTTAAGGGAAAGCTTGTGATTCCCGAACAAGAATATTAATGGCCTAGAAAAGAGTTTTCGTTTCAAAATGGAAAGGTGACAACACCAATTGTTGTGTGACCATATGGCATGAACTATACACTAATCTGTGATGCAATGGAACAAAAGTAAGAAAGATTAGAATTGAAGTTTGAATGAGAAGTTAAAGAAAAAAAGAATGATGAGAGAGATCAAGGGGAGAATGTTAGATTGATCTCCTTCCTGATTTGGCCATGTCCCCTAAATCGTCTAGCGCTCTGATCGGGAACGCCCAACTTTCCATGGTTGGTGAGCTCTCGCCGCACAGCGCAATATAAAAGAAAGGTGGGAGGTTGGGGCTCGTAGTACGAGGTTCACTGTGCCACCTGCACCCCACCTACATCCTAACCCTAATCTGATTTGTGAGGAGGTGCTGCCAGCGACGGGAATCCCCACTGACGACGGCACCACACCCCTACATGTCCACAACACCGTCCATGACACCGACTGACGCTACCTGTGAGCATACTATACCGACGAACGCGATGACTGACTCTAGCTCCTCTGCCATACCCCTACAGAATCACTCGGTCTGTGAACGTCTCTCTCTACTGCTCACTAACCCTCGAACTCTACTGTCTCTTCACCTAGAACCCTTTTCTCCAACTGGATCTGCATCTAGCCGATCCTATGAACCTAATAACTTACTGAGTGGATTCTAATTGCTTTAAAATAAAGGGATCCAAACGTCCTCTCAAGTAAATTGTTGTAAGAATTTTGTGAGCGCTTGAAGAATTATCTACTTAAGCATAGGAAATATGAACAATAGGACTAGATGTTGCTTGCATTTTTTCGGTTGGCGGTCAATGTCAGCAAAGATAAGCTAGTGTCAATGACTCAATGGACTTGCTTGCATGTATTTATATCTATTTCAATCTACATGTAATAATTTAATTTAATAGTTTCCAAACCAATTTATTCCAAGACACATAGACTGATGTGAATAAAAATAATAATATCATTGCAATTTGTATAACTGTTTATAGGAGTGAATCGTCCCCTACCTATATATATAGTGACGATGGACGCGATGCCTACGTGTGCTAATTTGAGCGAGAGAGGCGCCCCGCCCGCGTTCTGAAGAAAGCTGCGCGCGCGGCATGCTTATGCAGCAGAGGATTCCGATTCCGATCCGAGCGACGCGCGGGACACCCGGGATCGGCGCGGTGGCGGCCGGCCGGCCGCCGTAGCACGCCAGCCATCTCCATCCATCCCGGAGAAGGCAGCCCAGGGTCTTCGTCAGGTTGCGGAGCTCAGTCGCAGCTGCCAAAACGAAGCAATGCAAGAAGCTAGCCCAACAGACATGTCTCATGTCAGCAGCTAATACCTATATCTATATACGTGTACGAGTACGACACATCAAAGACCTGAATCCGAGTAAGGCCTTGTTCAGTTCGCGAAATATGTGGCGAAAAGTTACTGTAGCACTTTTGTTGTTATTTGACAAACTTTGTCCAAACATGGACTAACTAGACTCAAAAGATTCGTCTCGACATAAGCAGACCAAAAGTACAATTACTTATTTTTTTTACCTACATTTAATGTTCTATGCATGCGTGTAAAGACGGGTACTATGCAGAATATTTTGGGTGATTTCGCGAACTGAACGTGGCCCAAGGTCAATTCATCCGTGTACCAAGGCGTGTTTGCTTTCAGTTTCATTGTCGTTTCAGAGAACTCCCACAGCTGGCCTCACGTTAGACGTTACGTGCACACCTATAGCCAGGGGTGGGAGAAAGAACTCTCTAATTTAGCTAAACAAATTTAAAAATCGGATCCACTAAGAATTAAGTCACAATATTATTTAATTTTAAGCTAAAATTAGATAGGACCAACTTAAACTATAAAAAAAGTATAAGAGCCATCACTACAGGACGTTCAGACTTTGCCGAGTGCTGGCAGCACTCGGCAAAGGGTCTCTCGCACTCGGCGAAGTGCACTCGACAAAGAAAGAGAGACAAAGAATTCTTTGCCGAGTGCCAAATATCGAGCACTTGGCAAAGGCTTCGCCGAGTGTCAGGTCAGCACTCGACAAAGCAAACGGGAACCGTCAACTGACGGCCTCTTTGCCGAGTGCCAAACGGGCCGGCACTCGGCAAAGACGGCCTCTTTGTCGAGTGCCACGTGGGCCGGCACTCGGCAAAGACACCCTCTTTGCCGAGTGCCACGTGAGCTGACACTCAGCAAAGACGGCCTCTTTGCCGAGTGCCACGTGGGCTGGCACTCGGCAAAGAGACCTCCTTTGCCGAGTGTCATGGCCCTGACACTCGGCAAAGAGGCCAAACTGAGGAAAATTAACCTAGCTTTGCCGAGTGCCGTGGCAACTTTGCCGAGTGTGGCACTCGGCAAAGCTGGAAAAAATTCAATTTTTTATATATTTTCAATTTCCTGCACAGAAAACATACACACATCCATATTCCATCACACAGAACTGAATATATCACATTCATATCCATTTCAGACAAATATCACACGTTCAGTCTCCATGCATCACAAGCTCACAAGTTATCGCAAGTTCATCACAAGCTCACAAGTCCATCACATCCATCTCACAAGTCCATAAAAAATCTAAGTCGGCCATCACTGCTCACCTTGGTGCTCAGATTGTGAAGAACTTCCACCTTGACACCCGTGCGACGACCCGCCCGAAGGACCACCTTGCCAACCTTGCCACGCGGGCGGCGGAGGTCCAGATGGCCACCCGGTGTACCCCAGTTGGTTAGGAAGGTGACCTGGCCACCAGTAGGGCGGAGGAGGGCCACCAGGGAGCCACCCAGACTGCGGAGGAGGGCCACCAGCGATGTACAGAGTGTGCGGAGGAAGGCCAGCTTGAGGAGTCGGCGCCGAACCCTCCGACTGCGAGTGCACAAAGGAGAAGCAAATTCGTTAGCACCTGGAGGATGACCGTAAAAGTTAAAGCAATAAACAACCATATATACTCACCGGAGTCTATGTCGGAGGAGTACCAGGAGGCACAAAAGGAGTGAGCAGCGAGGGAGGCACGAGAACACCCGGAATGTTCAGGCTCCCAAAGAAGTGAGCTATGTCCTGCGTCCTCTGCGCCTCCCGCTGCTGGACGACCAGTAACTCGCGACGATGGGCCGCCGCCTGGGCCTCGTGCATGGCCTGCAACCTCTGCACCTGGTCCGCCTGGGTTTGCATCTGGGCCTGCAATATTCCTCTCGTAAGGTTTAAACAATGGAAAGACAAGGTATATGTGTAAAAGCAATGAACGACCTCAAGTTGTGTCATCATCTGCTGTGAGGTCGGCTGTCGAGGTCGTATGAGGATGGAGGAGCTCATGCTGGCAGCTCGAATCTCGGCGAGGTTGGGAACAAAGGACGAGTCAACTGCATTGTTGGCTATCCAGTACCAGCTGTGCTGCTTCCCTCCTCCCAGCCTCATCACCAGGTCTGTATCTAGGGGCTGGGTGGCCAGATCGAAGTCCTCCCCATGGCGCTCGCGAGTCGCCGAGGTGTACTCGGTGACCTTGGTGTAGGCGTTCGCGTTGGTGTATGCATCGGACCCGGCGTCCGGGTTGTATTGGGTGCTCGCCGCAGTCGCCTTGCCCTGGTGTGACAAGTTGTACGCCTTGAAAGGGGGGCACTCCTCACCACCATGCGACTAGGACTATGAGGAAAACACATAGATGATTACAAGTTATGAGTACTTGAGTGTTAGAATAAAAAAATCAGTAGAGCATACCCATCTATCGGCGTACGCGTTGAGGCTAAGGTTGCCTTGGTGGTGTGGCACCCCAGACATCTCCAGGCGGCAGTCTCGGCGGGCACCGTGCCTCTCGTACCAGTTGTCCGATTTCCACTTGTCCACAATGGACAACCAACAGTCTAGGTGATTGGCGCACCAATCAGGACATAACTGCATGTCATTAAGTATTTAATATGTTAGAAGAGCCGCTAAGTGATGGATGGACCAATCAATATTACTGTTTTGTACGTACCTGGATGTACTGCTCCCTAGTGAGGTCGGTCTCCCTGGTGAGCATCATCTGCCTGCCGTCCTCCTTCTTCACCGCATGCCCTAACACGTCGGCATTGTAGTTGATGACGCACTGGATCCGCGCCTCGTGGTACAGATCCACGAGTCGGGACCTGCAGACCTTGTCCTGCACGTGCAACGCCTCGGCCTCTTTCCCCACCTCACACGCAAAGTACTCCTGCATAAAGACAACATGTATCCTTTCATTATTTTAAGAACGTCCAACGAATGTGTATCATTGAGAAATGTTATGCGAGCAAGACTCACCCAGAACTCAGCCCTAATCCGCGCTGCAACGGTGGTGTACGTGGGGTCCGGAGTGGCGGCGAAGTGGTCCCACGTCTAGGGCGGTGACCTAACCCCGGCGTAGGTGACCAAGCCAGGGTAGTTCTTCCGAATCAGAAGACTTAAGATGCCATTGATATGGCGTGTCTTGCCCCCTCCCACAAGTTCCAAGTTCCTGCATGAGTCAGTAAGAACAATTGTTAGTCGGAAGTTCAATTTTGAACATGTCATGTGAACAAGCAGTGAAAACATTAATGGTAACTTACTTGTCGCCGTAAGGTCGAATCACCGGGCGGTGGCTAGGTGCGATCCACTGCTGCGGGAGCTGCGAGGGGCCATGAAAGTAGACTCTGCTCGAAGCAGAGGAAGTGGAACCCCCTCCTGAGGCACCTACGATCTCGTCACCCTCGTCCTCCTGGTCCCCCTGGCCACCCTTCGAGTCCGAGGAAGTGCTGTCGTCGTACGACGTCCTCCTGGTTGTCCCTCTGGCGTCCCTCTGGTCGTCGTCCGAGGAGGTCTGCGCCGGGTCGGGAGTCGGGTCAGGAGTTGGCTCTCTCCTAGGACGTCCGCGGGGGCGGCCGGGCCTCGCCCTCCTCGTCGACGGCTCCTCGGCTGTGGTGGGTGGTGAGCTGGACCTCTGGTAGCGCGGGTTGACCCGCCGCTGTTGCCGCCTTCCGCCCGACATTTTATCGAGTGCCTGCCATTACAAAGATAAAATCAATTAGCATAAATAAACGATAAGTATTTATAAAGAGATACAAAATGAACAAAACATAATTGCAAAATAATTATAACAATATAGCATTACATGAATTAAAAATTATCTCCGCGATTGTCAGTGGCTAGTGCCCCTCGTGTGTTGGCTCGTGGCACACGTGTGTCATCATCACTGTTAATATTGTCGAAACAATCGGCCTCGTCTCCATCATCCTCATCACCCTCGTCCTCATCACCACCAAACTGTAATCGCTCAAGCATTCTTAAGTCCTTGGCATTGTGCACCTCATCACCCTCGTCCTCATCAATATCATTGTCATCGTCTTCTTCCATGTCCATCAGCTCAAAAATGTCAATGTCAAACCTCCCTTCTAGCCCCTCAGGTTGAAAGAACTCTCTGCTATATGTGTTTAGGTCGAAGTTGTAATCATCATCGTTTGGGAGAGGCGCTTTACCGTACGGTGATACTAACTACACAAGGTACTAACCCATAAGTTTGTCGTCTTCTTGACACGCCCATGGGAGATAATAAATTTGTGTGGTCTGTTGAGCCACAATATAGACATCGTTTCCCTTGTAAATTTGATTTTTTTCACATGTTGAGATGTACTGGTTTGTAAGCATCGTACGTGACAACATGCTCGAAACTTTCTCAAATTTTTTTCACGGCATACGCATTGATGTAACAACATCTCGCTAAGTTTCACGATTTTCGGAATTCATTTGCATTTTTTATAATTAAAAAACCGTCCGCACGTAATTTGGAGGCGTTGCCCTGTGAGCATGTTGATTGAAACTTTGGGTCAGTATTTGGATTTGGTCTAAACATACAGTTAAGAATAAGAATAACATTTTTTGAATCATCAAAATCCATTATTCGATGAACCCGCAGTTCAAACTAGCGTCTTTTAGGAAAATTCAAGAAAATGAAATAAAATCAGAAAATATTTTGAAAAAGTGTCAAATTTGAACATGTTGACCATGGTGATATGTGAAAGCTGCAAAAAAAAATTGGAGGCCAAAATCAAAACAAAAAAAAAATTCTTTGCCGTGTGCCGGCCTCGACACTCGGCAAAGATTGGTTCTTTGCCGAGTGCCAGCAGGTCGGCACTCGGCAAAGAGTATTTCTTTGCCGAGTGCCAGACGGCTAGCACTCGGCAAAGGTAACGACCATGGATGTCGTTTGTCCCAGCGAGATTTGCCGAGTACTCATCGTTGCCGAGTGTCTGGTTCTCGACAAAGAGACCTCTTTGCCGAGTGCCTATCTTTGCCGAGAGCCGGACACTCGGCAAAGATGGGCTCTGCCTAGTGCCGCTTTTTGCCGAGTGCCACGTGGCAGGGCCCGAAATTTGGCACTTGGCAAACCTGCAGGCAGTCGGCAAAGCTTTAGTTTCCTGTAGTGCATGATCTATTATCACCCCTACCTATAGCATGAACCATAAAATTATATAAGGATAAGGACAACTATAATGTGTGAAAAAATAGTCTTTATATATAGAGGCATATGCACTTGTGCAGGTGGGTTTTAGACCTGTTTATTTATATAAGTACAGATAACCGGTATATGGCTTGCCCACCACACATATAGAAAATAAACAATCTCTTAATAATCCCTTTCATCTCTCCACTCTCCTCTCTCCCCCTGGTATATATGCCTTATATCAGTTGGCGCTATCGCCGCAAGTGCCGTCGCGGTGCCCTGGAGAGCTTACTTGTCAAGATCTTTGTTGGTTGCCCCTCCACCAAGGCTACGACAGTAGTGTCGTGTGCCAAGAGTGGGCGCTCTCCAAGGCTACGACAGTAGTGTCGTGTGCGAATTTTTTTTTATTAATAACCCAATTAAATAAGATATTTTAAAATTAACACTGTTTAATTTTATTTTTCAAAACTAACCCTTTTGCCGCGCCGTGCCGCATGGCGCGGCAAAAGCGTTAGCCGCGCCATGCGGGCTGGCGCGGCAAACGGTGTCAGCGTGGCACCGGCCGGCCACGCAGGCCCGCGTGGGCCCCGCCTGTCAGTTTGCCGCGCCAGGCGGGCTGGCGCGGCTGGTGGCTTTGCCGCGCCAGGCGGCCTGGCGCGGTCAACGGCTTTGCCGCGCCAGGCGGGGTGACGCGGCAAAGCGCATCTAGATCTGGCGCCGGCGGCTTCTTCCTCCTTTCTCCTCCTTCTCGCCCGCCCGCGCCTCCGTCCCGCCGCCGCCGCCGTCGTGCCCCGCCGCCGTGCCGCCGCCGCCGTCGTGCCCCGTCCCCGTCCTGCCCCGTCCCCGTCCCCAGCCTCGTCCCCGTCCCCGTCCCGGCCGGCCGCCCCCGTGCGCACCGGCGCCCCCGGCCGCCCCCGGGCGCCCCCGGCGCCACCGGCGCCCCCCTCCACCACCGTCTCCACCATCGTCCACGACCGGAAGGTATTTTTTTTCTTTTTGTTATTTTTTTTGTAGTTTGCGTTAATTAGTTAGTTAAATAGGTTAGTAATTTAGTTATTTATTTATTTATTTGCTTAGTTAGTTATCTAGTTAGTTAGTTAGTTAGTTAGTTAGGTTAGATTAGTTAGTTAGGTTAGGTTAGTTTAGGTGGTTAGTTAGTTAGTTAGTTATATAGTTAGTTAGTGTGTTAGTTAGTTAGTTAGCTAGCTAGTTAGTTAGGTTTATGTTAGGTTAGTTTTAGTTAGTTAGTTAGTTAGTTAGGTAGGTAGGTTAGTTAGGTTAGGTTTAGTTAGTTAGTTACTTAGTTAGGTTAGTTACTTAGTCTAGGGTTTAGGGTTTAGGGTTTAGGTTAATATGTTAGTTAGGTTAGTGAAGACAACTTAGTATTTATGTCATTCTGTA
The DNA here is from genome assembly GCA_009763385.1 of Coix lacryma-jobi var. lacryma-jobi. NCBI lineage: Eukaryota > Viridiplantae > Streptophyta > Magnoliopsida > Poales > Poaceae > Coix > Coix lacryma-jobi. Next base: position 104,049,539 of record CM019828.1, on the reverse strand, counting down.
TTTTAGAGAAGACCATCACTTGACCATCACTTGACCTTAGTTGCACTATTGACTTTGTAGATGGACACTGTATTCACATTGTTTTATGGAGGCACAGTTAGTAAACGAGACGGGTTGTTTGATGATAACATGGAACAAGAACTCGAAGTATTTGATGAGCGTCCTTCCTTTACGGACCTTATGTTGCGTCTGAAGGAGAAGTTTGATGGTGATTTCTCGTTGAAAGGGAGATTTGACAGTGGCAAGATTAGGTCGAACTATGCGTTGTTGCCCTTGCGCAACCAGGCTGACTGGGCAAAATACCAGGCGATCGTTATGGCATCCAATTCGACAATGAGTGAGATCGTGGTAGTGGATGGTTTGAGGAAGCAGGCAGAGGCGTCCGATGATGGCAACGATGGTGAAGCACAGGAGGTAGGGGATGATGACGATGCAGCTCCGATGACTATGGACGTTGATGGTCACCCCACGCAGGAGACGGTGTATGCAACTGAAGATGCCCACGCTGACGTCGGTCAAATAAACAATGATTTTGATGTGGCCGACATAGAGCGGGAGGAGCAGGAGGAGCATGAGGCACAACTATTTGATGAAAACTATGATTCTGATGATGATTCAGACTATGACGAAGAAGAGGACAGTTATATTTCTGCTATGCCAGAGCCGGTTCGTGGTATTCCACAACCGGTTCGTGCTATGCCACAACCGGTTCCTCAGAATATGCATCCTCCAGGGAGACTAGTCACTGATATACCAGAGGATCATACACATTTTGATGCGTGGCGGCGTTTGAGCGAAGCGAGGTATTATGTTGCGCCTGATCCTTTGACTGAGACAGAGCTGCAGCAATTGAGGTCGGTTAACATGCAGTTTAGAGGCGTTCCAAGTTATAGGGATGTCAGTATGGTGGACCAGGCAGTTTGTGATACTGGATTGAATCTGTGCAAGCAAACACTGCATAACCATACAGATTGGATTCTTCAGAAGGGTATGATTTTCAACACTATGACTGAGCTGAAGCTTTTCCTTGAGAACTATGCTGTGCATCATCATCGACCGTACACGGTCAGCCATTCAGATATTAGTTTGAGGTACCACGTCAAGTGTTTGAGTCTTGGTTGTCCGTGGAGGCTGAATGCTCGCAAGAGAACTGATGATAAGTGGAGGATCAGTAAAGTAGTACAACCGCATACCTGTTTTACAAATAAGGGACAAGAAAAACATCCTCAGTTGACGGCAAGATACCTTGCACGGCGCATTTTGGCATTTGTTGATGATGACGCCGACGTATCTGTTTCACAATTGCTTATCTCCATATTTGGATTCACAGGCTATAAGGTGACTTATGGAAATGCGTGGCGTGCGAAGCAGATCGCCCTTGCAATTCGTTGGGGTGGTTGGGATGAAGCGTACAACAGGATTCCTCGGATTTTGTGTGCAATGGCATACTATAACCCTGGCCTTAAATGGTTTCCACACACCAATGGGCAGTATATAGACCGCAACACCGACAAGGTTACACATGTGCTTCAACGTGTATTTTGGTCTTTTGCACAAACAAAGCATGCATATCAGTACTGTCGTCCAGTCATACTTGTGGACGGTACTTTCTTGACCGGAGCGTACAAGGGTGTGTTGATGATGGCGGCGGCTGTTGATCCCGAGGACCCGATAGTTCCAATTGCTTTCGCCTTGGCTGAGGGGGAGAACGTTGAGTCTTGGTCTTGGTTCATGGCCCTGCTACGGATACAAGTGTTAGGGCCTTCTCGGACAATATGTTTGATTTCGGACCGTCATGTTGGGTTGCTTCGTGCCGCAGAGGAGGAGATAGAGGGTTGTCCTCCTCTAGTGCACAGATGGTGCATGCGTCACTTTGCCGCCAATTTCTGGCGTCGGCAGAGAAAAAAGGAGGTTTGTGCCAAGGTGAAAGAGCTATGTTGTGTTAAAACTGAGCACAAATTCAAAGAAACAATGGAAGAGTTGGACAAAATGTTAAACAGTGCTGCCAGGGCCTGGATCGAGAGACAGATGGAACACAACGAGAAGTGGGCGCTTGCTTACGATGAGGGCGGTTTCCGGTTCGGCATAATGACCACCAACTCATCGGAGTCTTTCAACAAGGTATTCACCGGTGTTAGAGCCTTGCCCGTTTCTGGAATCGTTGAGTACTCGTTTCACAAGACCAACGAGTATTTTGTGAAAAGGTGGTCCATTGCTCAAGACAACCTACAAACGGATGGTGAATTTGGAAAGGCGGGAAAGGAGCACATTCAGGAAAATGAGATCTGGGCAACGCAGCTAACTTGTGAGGCTTATGGACCAACCAGACAAATCTATAATGTTCGAGCAAAGGGTGGAACTACCATGGGCGGGGAACGCTACGATGGTCGCAACTATCGGATCGATCTTCAAAGAGTGGAATGCAGTTGTAACGTGCCGCAGATAATGCATGCCCCTTGCTCTCACATGATTGCGTCCTGTAGAGCGCGCGGATATAACTACAAGGCCGTACCATATATGTCCGAGTACTATCGCCGGAGCAACACCGTCGCAATATGGCAGAGCAACTTCGAGCCTTACCTTGATCCCACTCAATGGCCTCCATACTTGGGTAGAGACTTCATGCCTGATCCTGAGCTGCTGAAGTTAGGTAAGGGTAGGAGGAGGAAGAAGAGACTAAAGGGTGACATGGACAATATGGATAGGTATGGCGGGGGGGACTTTGACCAGACACCGAGCACGAACCTATGCTCTGTTTGCCACATGCCAGGGCATAATGCAGCCTTCCATCGTAGACAAACACAACAGGTGTACATATGTCTTCATTTGTTTTAATGCTTTATTATTTTTATCTTTACTTATATTAATTATTTGAATGCTTTTGCTATTATTGTACATATGTCTTTCATTTGTTTTAATGCTTTATTATTTTTGACGCTGTACTAACCTGTTACCATGTTTTGTTTAAACAGGATGGCGAACCCTCCGGCGTACCCTCTCCTTGAGCCGTTCTACGACGGCGAGCACCGGGCGCACAGGCTCACCGACTATATGACTTTATTATTTTTGACGCTGTACTAACCTGTTACCATTGTGTGGGAGGGATCTCTTGGTCCTGATTTCTTCTTAGAGGCACTATATGACTTTCCCGTTGAGAGCAAAAAGGATTTCAGCCGGGACCGTCCTCTTAGGGGATACGATAACCGTTTAGAGGACTGGCCAAAATGCCGCCATGGTGAGGACTGTTTGGTGCAGATGCTCCACGACGACCTGGAGGCAGGCCGACGTTTCTTCAAATGCCCGCGAGCATGGGTAACTTTATTTAATTGTTGTTGCTATGTCTCTCATGTTTGCTAATACTTAGTCATTTTGTGAATGACAGTCTTCTATTTCCGAAGAAAACTGCGGCTTCACCAGATGGGTGGATCCTCCTCCAATATGGCCGCATCAGGAATACATCTATTATCTGCAGCGTCGTATCGACGATCTTGAAAGAGAAGTTAAAAGCATGCTCAAGGACTATGATGATGACGACAGCGATGCAGGCGGTTCAGATGAAGCAATATGCCTTGATCCATATTGCAACTGCCCGCATCACAAGAACAAGGGGCCTCCACCGCCGCCCCCACCACCGCCACCACCACCACCACCCGCAATGGGAGGCTATTACGGAGAAGGGTCTACTCAGTTTGCTATGTGGGACGGCTTCTAGACTACTTAGATCACTATGTGCGTGTTGTGTTGTGCCAATCAATTACCTAAGGCATGTTAGGATTAGTCTAGGACCTTTTAACCAAGTTACGGTAAAAGGTCCTCACATGCCATGTACTAGTTTGTTGTTTGTGTAATGGTTTGCTCTATTCTATTACTCGTACTTTATCCCACAAAAAATCAATGACACATGAACTACCGCAAACAATACAACAACATATAATAAAGCCGAACAAAGTGCAATTCAAGACTACATAATCGAGGATCCGAAATAAACGGTACACGGAAGTACAAACCAAGAGTACAATACACTAACAAGTCCACCAAATGACAACAATGTTCATTACTCAATAATGACTACTGAACCTACCACACTACTGAGTGCAACGAGGCCATTTTCCCTTCCTCACAGCATCCGGATCCTGCTCCATGGCAGCCTTGGCACGGCGCACACGCGCAAGCCTCTTCTCCCTCTCCCCCCTACGCTTAGCTGCATCCCTCATTCTTGCCTCTTCCTCATGCTGCTTTTATGGTGCCTCTTCTTTGCGTCTATTCTCCAAACGCTCCTTGTCCTCCGCAGCCCACTTTTTCATCCTCTCTACGTGCTCCTTGTCCTCCGGCTTCATCTCAGTGTCGATCCACTGCTCGAAGTCACATAGTGGTGGAGGCTCCTGCAAAATACGACTAAATCAATTAGGTAATAAAATATAAATGATTTTTCATTCATGTATAGAACAAGCCATCAGCTTCTCACCATCAGTCCAATACGGATCTGTTTAGGTGTAGGGTCAAAGGCATAATTCTCACACATCCAATACCTCTGACCGTATGTGTGCTCCTCATCAGATATTGCGACCTTACAATCATCGCCGCAGTAGCACATGGGCACCGGAACACCGCTAGGCAATGGCAAACAGGCATAGGCATTGCCCGTGAGAGGCTGCCTACAATCATCAACGCAATAACAAATGAACATAACACAAAATTACTTCATTAAAACAGACAAATAAATCAACAATGTACCGATCTTACCTTGCCTTACTAGCTTTGCCACGCCGCGGCATCCTAACAATAAAAAATATGTCAACGCTACACATACATTCATGATTAATTATAAATCTACATAATGACGTAACAAATATTACACAAAAAATTGTATACAAAATGAACAAAATATTAAGCAAAACAGATATAAAAAGTCTAATACATGAACAAATCCATCATTAATTAACAACTAACGTCACGACAGTATCAAAATAAATATTGTCTACAAACCCTAACTTACAAAAATATGGTTCAATCCTACATTGCAAATATGGATAAAGAACAATAATATCGATCAAAATACCTCTTGTAGACAAGTTTGATTGGGGGAGGGAGATGAAGAGAGGAGGAATGAAATGAAATGAAATGGAATGGATTGGATTGAATTGGTTTGGGAGAAGAGAGGAATGAGGAGGAGCCTGCTGCTCGGCGCGGCGGCCAGATCTAGATCGGCTTTGCCGCGCCACCCCGCCTGGCGCGGCAAAGCCGTTGACCGCGCCAGGCCGCCTGGCGCGGCAAACGCACTAGCCGCGCCAGCCCGCCTGGCGCGGCAAACTGACAGGCGGGGCCCGCCCGAGACTGCGTGGCCGGGCGGTGCCACGGTGGCACTTTTGCCGCGCCGCCATGCATGGCGCGGCTAACGCTTTTGCCGCGCCATTGGGGACGGCGCGGCAAAAGGGTTAGTTTTGCAAAAAAAAATAGACAGTGTTATTTATGAAATTTTTTATTTAATTGGGTTATTAATAAAAAAAATTCTCGTGTGCCAAGAGTGGGCGCTATGCCAAGAGATGAAGGAAAGGCACCTGTTGCCACGGGTCGTCCTTCCAAGAGAGATAGAAAGGCCACACATCCGCAATACTAGGATGTAGAAGGTGGGCCGCCACCGCCAACACTGGGAGATGCGGGGTGTGGTCTAACATATGCCGCGCCATCCGTTTCAGGAGAGTTTTGGACGGAGGTAAGGAAGAGGGGTCATGTGTCTCTGCGTGTGTGTGAGAGAGCGAGGTGGCAGTGCAAGGGTGAGAGAGAGAGGTGGCAGTGCTAGGGTGAAAGAGAGAGAGTGAGCGGAGGGTTTTCAATTGTATATATATAAGCTAAGGTTACTTATTTTTCACTATCGATTTAAACCACGAACCAATCGTAAAAATCATAGATAAAAAGTATTTTTGTAGTAGTGTATGATCATGAAAAGTGCACAAAGTCGAATCACTTCTTATATCGTCATATTTTGCAACGGAGAAGTACTGTCAACTTTTTTATTTGAGGTCATTTACAAGCTCAAATATGTATTTTAAGTTCTTAGTTTTTTTAGGTTTTCGAATTTTCAATCTACTATATTAAAGTTGAAGTGTTCCATGAGATCTATCTAAAACTTTGTGGGTTATTTTTTCTCGATAAGATCCTCTCGGTATTCACTTTTGACCACTAGTAGAATGATGATTTTTCCTAGTGCCTCAATTTTTTTTACTGGCGGTTTGAGTTACCACGCGCTTGTAGAAATGAACCGGTGGACCTCAAGTCTAGAACCGCCTGTAGAAATGGATTTCTACAGGCGGTTTGTTAAGACAACCGCCTGTAAACCGTCTGCAGAAATCCATTTCTACAGGCGGTTCGTTAAGACAACTATTTCTACAGGCGGTTCGTTAAGACAACCGCCAGTAGAAATCGATGTGTTTTTTAAAATTTGATTTTTTCAAACTATCTTGGATGAGAAAACACCCAAAATAAAAGTTGTTCGTCTCAAAAAGTTATGAAACTTTGTAAATAACAACTTTTTAATTTGAAGTAATCTTGTCAACGAAAAATATATTTGAATGGTTTCAAATTTGAAATTCAAATTTTGTAAATGACCTCGGATGGGGAAATGATCAATACAAAAGTTGTTTGTCTCGAAAAGTTACGAAACTTTGTAGTTGACAACTTTTTGATTTGAAATCGTTTAGAACCTCAAACAAGCAAATTACACTCGGGTTTGTATAATATGTGGGGAACCGAAGGGGTATCTCAACACATGTGAGTGTGTGGTGCAGTGGTAGAGGAGGCTCCGTGCGAGGCTGAGGTGGTGGGTTCGAATCCCACCGGCCGCGTTAGCCGCGAGTTTTGCGCGAAAAATGCCGCGACTTGCAACTTAGACGGGCGGGCTCTGGGCGATGAGGTCCTCACACCACATTTAAAATATTTTTTCTCTGTTTATTTTCGGCTTTTTTGAAAAGTTTTTTCACAGGCGGTTCGCTATGTCAACCACCTATGAAAATACCCATTTTCACAGGCGGTTTGCTAAGTCAACCGCCTGTGAAAATCCTTTCCATAGGCGGTTCACAAACAACCGTCCGCGACTTGCAACTTCGACGGAGACGGGCGGGCTCTGGGCGATGAGGTCCTCACACCACATTTAAAATATTTTTTCTCTGTTTATTTTCGGCTTTTTTGAAAAGTTTTTTCACAGGCGGTTCGCTATGTCAACCACCTATGGAAATACCCATTTTCACAGGTGGTTTGCTAAGTCAACCGCCTGTGAAAATCCTTTCCATAGGCGGTTCACAAACAACCGCCTGTGTTGTGGTCCTATTTCTACTGGCCCCTAGCGCAGGCGGTTGACAAAAACGTCTGTACAAATGGGTCTACAACCGCCTGTACTGTATCATTCTGTACTAGTGGACGTCAATCACTTTTTGTAGTGCCGACACCGAATGAAGATTTGGTCGGCCTATTCTCCATGAAAACAATCCACCAATATAGTGAGGAGATGGATGACCTGTTGCACGAAACAGCAGCAGCATAATTGCGAACTTCACGTGTCGAGAGAAATAGAGATCATCATCAACCGTGTTGAAGCCATCAATACTCGGCCAGGCTTGGCGTAGCCTCGCTTCAACCACCGGAAAGCGCACTTGTCCCTGACCTAAAACACATCCATGAACGTCTGTGCTTGGGCGGCTAGCTAGGAGCCTAGGGCATCTGTAGATTGAATGCATCAGCAAACTTAACCGGAAACTCCGGCACAGCTGGCTTTATTATTTCCTTCGTGACTGCCTAACATAATACTCGCTCCATCCCAAATTATAAGACATTCCAAGAATCTTGGAGAGTCAAAGTTTTTCAACTTTGACCAAATTTATATAATAAGATAATAATATTTATGATATCAACTAAGTGCAATTAGATTCTCCATTAGTTATATTTCTATAATATGTATATTTGATGGTATAAATCTTTATATTTTTCTCTATAATTTTGCACTACTACAGAATCGGCCTTTAGTCCCGGTTGGGAAGGGGCTTTAGCCCCGGTTTCCCAACCGGGGCTAGCAATCCGGGACTAAAGGTCGTCCCGGGCCTTCCCAACCGGGGCTAAAGGCTCCCACGAGGAAAAATAAATGTGCATTTGTGAGATTCGAACTCAGCACCTCTCGCCTCAGGCACGCCTACCAACTGAGCTACACAACTCACGTGATGTAGTTCTGGATGTTTTCCTTTTGAATCCACTCGGGAAGGGCCTTTAGCCCCGGTTGGTAACACCAACCGGGGCTAAAAGGACCTTTAGTCCCGGTTGGTACCCGGTTGGTGTTACCAACCGGGACTAAAGGTTCAGGACCTTTAGTCCGGGTTGATAATACCAACCGAGACTAAAGATTCACCTTTAGCCCCGGTTGGTGTTACCAACCGGGTGTTACCAACCGGGACTAAAGGTTCAGGACCTTTAGTCCGGGTTGATAATACCAACCGAGACTAAAGATTCACCTTTAGCCCCGGTTGGTGTTACCAACCGGGACTAAAGGTCTTTAGCCCCGGACGCAATTTTTTACCGAGGCTAAAGCTCAATTGAAAGATCGTCCAAAGGCCTGTTCTCTAGTAGTGTTGGTCAAAGTTGAAAAACTCTGACTCTCCAAGATTCTTGGAACGTCTTATAATTTGCAATGGAGGGAGTAACTACGACGCGAGCGACGTGACACGGCGGCTGGCTGTGCATGCTTGGGCGAGCAGCCAGGATAGATGATGCACACACGTTCTGCTTCTTGTGCCTGATCGACTTAGCTTCCTGAACCTGAAAGATCAAAGATGCAGATGAACGTGCATGCCATCGTAACTCCGGTCACGGGCCGTTGAATGCCGCATGTCTACCCATCCTGTTGTCGTCGCAGCGAGCTACCCGTCGTCCATCATTACTAGCGCCCGCCGCCGGTGTGCCAACGCCATCTCAACTGAAAGCGAGAGGCATTTCTCAAATTAACCTCATCTTAAAGCTGCCGGTACGTATGCATGCAGGAGTACAGGCGAATTGCTGGTGTTCTCCAATCCGGTTAATAATCTTTAAGATGCCACTTCTCAGATTTTTTTTTTGTTCTCGTTCAGGTATTTTAATTTTTTTTTGTTATTTGACTATAGATAGAAAAAAATTATGAATTATCTAAAGATCTCTCACGAGTGAATTCAAAAGGAGGGCACCAAGGATTGTGTCATATATGTTGTGCAGTTGAGTTGGTAAATAAGTTACGTGTGAGGTGAGAGGTTCTGGTGGGTTTAAATTTTGCATAGCGCAAAGGAGATTATTAGGGTTTAAATAATTGTTATGTAGTTGAGTTGGTAATGTGAGGTGAGAGGATCTTAGGTTTAAATTTCGTATAGCGCAAAGAAGATTATTAGGGTTGTTTAAATAATTTTTTTGTCTTAAGGATCGACTTTAATCTCGGTTACGTGACCCGGGACCAGATTTGATAATTCCGGTTGGAAAAACCGTTTGGAGCGAAAGCAAGAAAATCGTGAAGTTCTCTATTGTCCAAAAAAATATCTTCACTTTTTTAGATCACAATAAAAATCTTCACTCCTAACTTTCTATAAATACCTCTCTCATCAGTCTCACCCTCCACTTCGTCATTATTTCCCCTACGCCAAGAAGCCACCTACGAGGCTACGATCCCTCTCCCTTTCCCTGCTTGCCAAGAACGTTCTGCCAGTTGCCGCCACACACAGCCCCCCCCCCCCCCCCCCCCCCCCCCCCCCCCCTCTGACGATCTGAGCTTATTGAAGCCATGAGGCCGGCACCAAGCGTTTCCAGGCCCACGTCGACGTCGACGACTTCGCCAGCAGCGCCACCGCCGGCGGCTGCGGCAGTGCCGGCCTCGCCATGGCACTCGCCGGTGCCGTACCTGTTCGGCGGGCTGGCCGCCATGCTGGGCCTCATCACGCTGGTGCTCCTCATCCTTGCCTGCTCCTACTGGAAGCTCAACAACTACCTCGGCACCGGCGACGCTACCACCTCCTCCGGACCCGGAGCCACGGATGATGGCGACGGCTCGAAGTCGCCGGCGGCCCCGGCCGTTGCCTCTCCTGCGACGTTCGCCGACCTCGTCGCCGTCGTCATGGCCGGCGAGAAGATGCCCACGTTCTTGGCCGCGCCGATCGTCCGCCGAGCGCACGGTAACAGTGCCGCCACAGCCGCCGGAGAAGTGTCGCTGGAGACGACGGAGGAGGAGCAGGAGAGCCGCGGCAAGGCAGGGGAGGGGGAGAGCAGCGTGGTCGCCGTCGCCAACGCCGAACGGGAACGGCAGCTAGATCAGGTGTGAAGTGAACAGCTAATGGAAGAAAACTGAAAGGGCCGTCTGGGAGAAACTTTCTCCTCGATCTCTTCCTCCAAATTTTGTTTGGTTATTAATAATCTCGCAGCTCGTGTTAGGATCTGTAAACAGTTTTGTGAGAAGGACCCAAATTACATGATTCGTGATCGTGACGGGAAAAATCTTTTGGCTCAGTGCTAGACTGTAGTTACTTGGATTATTTATCTTCCGGGAGCGCGCTGTTTCTGATAGTAGGAAAAGCTTCATCATGTACGTTTCAGGTAACGTAACGTGAAATGGGGGAATTGAAAAGAAACCTTTTTGCAGAAAATATGGAAAAAAAGCAAAGTACTACCACGTTATTCTTCATTTCCCCCTCAAAGATAAACCTTTCATACAAGGAACAATTGGTCTAGTTTTATAATATTATTAGACAATAAAAATACACATTTTCTATATTTTAGGTATCTGAATAGTTTTGTCTTTGTCCTTTCATAGAAAAAAAATTATCATTTGTTTATTATGATTTGTACTAATAGATCTAGACCATTGGATGAGAAGATCTAAAGATTATAGTCGTCGTCTGAAAAATATTATATTTCAGGCGCCTGAAATATAGCAAATCCCATAATAATAACGTTGTCTTGGCTTATGTACACAGTATCATGTTCATGACAGTACTCAAACACATACTTTATTAGGGTGCGTTTGGTTGGTGACCAGAACTTGCCACGCCACAGATTCGTCGTGCCACAGTTTTTCTGGCAGCCGTTTGGTTCACTGCCACAGCTATGGCACGCCACACTTTCTTAGCACCATGTCCCACACGTCATAGACTCATTTTCGTGCCAAAGTTTGCCAGAAGTGTGGCTTCGATTTTGTTCGCCACACTTTCTGTGGCAGCCACAGTTTGCCGAAGGTCAGGCGTGGCAAGTTCCGGTCACCAACCAAACGGACCCTTAGTATATAAAAAGATGTTGTAGAACGGAAAAATCTACCGGCTGGTGATCTAGGAAAACTGGCTTGGCTAGTTTCGGTTTTTGATAACTTTATCAAATTGTAGAACGGAACCATCCGTGGCTTTCGTCGAGATTGTCGAAATGCATATATACCTTGTTGCTTCTGTCACGACGATGAGACAATTCAACACTTGTTTATTGATGGTCATTTTGCGCGATCGGTCTAGAATTTGCTCACATAGCTTTAAATTTAGCAAAATCCCAGAGTATATCATATATGTTTAGTACTTGGTTGTATGTGATAGATACACAAGATCAACTAAAAGTAGATCTAGCAGGGTATAAACCATAACAGTGCACAAAGGAGTTCCTATGAGCTATTAGAGTCTAGATCCGAGAAGGAAATAGAGTCGGGAAGTTGATACCGATGTTGCGAGAGCCTGTGGAAGCATCAGAGGAGGTGGAGCCGTCTCCCGCCATGTCCGTCGGTGGCCTGGGGTCGTCGACGGTGTGGGAGGAAGACGCAGGGGTCGGAGTCCGGCGATTGTGACGAAGGCGGACGTGATCCAGAGTAGTTGCGACGAGGAATGATGGAGGCGGAGCTTCCCGTCGCTAGCTGCGCCCCTCAACAGATCGAGTTTAGGGTTTGTCGGTGGGGTCGAGTGGCTCACGGTGAACCTCGTACCGAGAGCCGCCGGCCCCCACCCTCTATTTATTGCGCAGTGCGACGGGGGCCCACCAGCCATAAACGGGCTGGGCGCCCCCAATCAGGGCGCGAGTACAAGGCCCAATGGTCGTTGGGTCATTCGCAGAGAGATCATCCTAACAATCTCCCCCTTGATCTCACCATTCTCTTTTACTTTACTTTTCTCATTCCATCACATATTTGCGCAAGAGGCATGTCTTATAGTCACGGTCTTTTGCCGATAGACTTAACAGCCATAATGCTCATCTCTATTCTGAAATAGACACTTTTACTTTTGGGCCCTTTTAGTCCAGGAATCATAGGCTTTCCATTAACCCATGCCGGCAACGTGTTCCTTGAACACAGTGGGTGGTAAGCCTTTCGTTAGCGGATCCGCGAGCATCTTACTCGTACTGATATGCTTGAGACTTATAGTTTGATCCCGAACTTTATCTTTCACAACATAATTCTGTATGTCAATGTGTTTGGCAGCACCACTTGACCTATTGTTGTGAGCATATTGTACTGCCGGATTATTATCGCAATACAACTTCAGTGGCCTATAGATGTCGTCAACCACATTCAAACCGGGTATGAATTTCTTCAGCCAATTCACCTGCCCAGTTGCCTCATAACATGCTACAAGCTCGGCATACATTGTGGATGATGTAGTGACAGTTTGTTTGGAGCTTTTCCACGATATTGCTCCCCTAGCGAGAGTGAACACATACCCTGATATGGACTTTCTATCATCTCCCGCATAATTAGAATCCGAGTACCCCACTATGTGCAAGGAATCTGATTTTCTATACGTCAACATGAGGCCTTTTGTGCCTTGCAGATAACGCAAGACCTTCTTCACCAATTTCTAGTGTTCTAGTCCTGGATTACTTTGAAATCTGCCAAGTAGCCCGGTAACAAATGCTAAGTTAGGGCGTGTGCATACTGTAAGCTTCCGACAGCTGAAGCATATGGAACCGCTTTCATTTGATCAATTTCATATTGGTTCCTGGGGCACTGAAAATCCCCATATCTATCACCCTTGACTATCGATGCAGGTGAAGGCTTACACGCATGCATACTATATCTTTTCAGAACCTTTTCTAAGTATGCCTTTTGCGATAATCCTATAACCCCCTTTCTTCTATCTCGGTGAATCTCGATGCCTAGAACAAATGATGCTTCACCGAGTTCTTTCATATCAAATTTTGAGGACAAAAAATCTTTTGTCTCCTTTAGTAGACTGATATCACTACTCGCGAGTAAGATATCATCTACATACAAGATTAGGAAAATAATTTTTCCATTCTTGAACTTGGAGTCCACACAGTTGTCCTTAACATTTTCCATAAACCCAAACTTCTTTATAGTTCCATCAAACTTTAAATACCATTGTCTCGATGCTTGTTTCAATCCATAAATGGATTTCTTCAAGCGACATCCCATCCGTTCTTTTCCTTCCACGACAAAATCTTTCGGCTGTGTCATGTAAACGTTTTCCTCCAACTCACCATTGAGGAAAGCCGTTTTCACATCCATCTGATGCAACTCTAAATCATAATGTGCTACTAGAGCCATTATGATTCTGAAGGAATCTTTACAAGAGACTGGAGAAAAGGTCTCATTGTAATCAATCCCTTCCCTTTGCGTAAAGCCTTTTGCCACGAGTCCCGCTTTGTATCTTTCTACATTCCCTTGGGAGTCATATTTCGTCTTGTAGACCCATTTGCAGCCTACTGTTTTGGCCCCTTTAGGAATAATCTCTAAGTCCCAAACATCGTTGGTACTCATTGACTTTATCTCATCTTCCATGGCCTCAAGCCACTTGGACGAGTGTTCGCTTCTCATGGCTTGTTCAAAAGAGGTGGGATCATCCTCCATTTGAAACTCTTCAGTGTTATACAATTCATAATCTGCAGGAATAGCAGATCTTCTAGCTCTTTGGGACCTCCTCGGTCCGTCATCAGATGGCTCCTGTTCAATCAGAACTTGTTGTTCTTCCTCATGCGCAACACTAGTTTCAATGGATTCCAGTAAAATAGGTTCCTCATGTTCACTAGGTGTTGCCATAGGAAGGGCAACAACAGGTTCTGTCACTGCAGTGTCTTGCACCGTAGGGACATTGGGAACATGTGGTGAGAAGAATGATTCCTAAATCATCAGAGTGGGTACATATACCCGCTTCTCTTCAAGATCAATCTTCTGCACTGCCTGACTCCCCCTGATCAATTCATCTTCTAAGAACACAGCGTGTCTCGTTTCTACGAACTTTGTATATCTGTCTGAACAGTAGAAACGATAACCTTTAGACTTTTCAGGATAACCAATGAAATGGCAACTCACTGTTTTGGGATCCAGCTTCCCAATGTTCGGGTTAAACACTTTGGCCTCAGCGGGACACCTCCACACACGAAAATAATTCAGTGAGGGTACTCTTCCCGTCCACAATTCATACGGTGTTTTAGGCACCGACTTACTTGGGACTCTGTTTAGAATGTGAATAGCGGTTTTTAACGCCTCTATCCACAGACTTAGTGGCAGAGATGAATAACTCATCATGCTGCACACCATATCCATGAGGGTACGGTTGCGCCTTTCAGCCACTCCATTTTGCCGAGGCTCCCCCGGTGTGGAGTACTGAGCAACTATGCCATTTTCCTGCAAGAACTTTGCAAAAGGTCCAGGAATTTGGCCATATGGGGTATGTCGCCCATAATACTCTCCACCGCGATCGGAATGAACTATTTTAATCTTTAAGTTGTGCTAATTTTCAACTTCAAGCTTAAAGATCTTAAATTTATCCAATGCTTCTGATCTCTCTTTAATTGGATAAATATAGCCATAGCGAGAATAATCATCTGTGAATGTTATAAACAAGTCACAACCATCCACACTTTTCACAGGGAATGGTCCACAAATATCAGTGTGGATTATCTCTAAGATTCTCTCACTTCTTTTGACATCTTTCTTTATTTGCTTTACATATTTTCCCTTAATGCAGTCGATGCACTGCTCAAAATCTGTGAACTCTAACGGAGGAAGAATCTCATTCTTTACTAATCTTTCTATTCTCCCCCTCGAAATATGGCCTAAACGACAGTGCCATAATTTTGACGACGCATTTTGAGTTCGCTTTCGCTTTCTATTCGGATTGTTCGACTAGGATACAATCTCAATCTTATTCACATTCTCATTGCTGACAACATTCACATAATCACAAAGAGATAACAAATAATGATATTCTTGCGCGAAGGCAAGACCAACACATTCATTATTAAATAGTATTTCACACTTGCCATCTCCAAAATGACAACCATAACCATCTTTATCTAAACGTGAAACACTAATCAAGTTTCTATGCAATGAAGGAACAAATAAAACATCTCTAAGAATCAAAATGAATCCATTATTAAGCTGTAGAGGAAGATCGCCAATAGCTTCAACATCAACTCGAACTCCATTGGCGACTCTAACCCATCTTTCGCTTCTTTGCATAGTCCTTGTCGAACTGAATCCCTATAAACAATTTGCAACATGAACGGTTGCACCAGAGTCAATCCACCAAGTAGGTTTATTATATTGAACATATAACGATTCATTTACAAATGTAATAACATTCTCACCATTGCTTGCCAAGATCTTCTTTAAAAAGACCAGACAATCTTTCTTGTGGTGTCCCGGCTTCAAGCACTCGATGCATTGATTTGGGTCCACCACCCTCCTTTGCGGTTGCTATGGCTGTTGCTGTTGTTGAGGTCTATACTATTGCATTGGCCTTTTGCCCTGAGCCTTTGCATTGCTAGGGCTGCCATTGCCTTTCTTGTTATCCTTTACATAGTTGACTGCACCGCCAATTGCACCCTTGATTCTTTCCTCCTCTTGGGCACACATGGCTATCAACTTGTCTAGTGACCAATCCTTAGGATTATTGTTGTAAGATACAACAAAGGTTTCAAACTCTTTTGGCAGGGAAGCAAAAATCAATGAATAAGGAATTTCTGAGAAATAGCTAATTCCTTATCCATTGGTTTAAGCTTAGATGTCATACTGTTCATTTTCAGGATATGGTCTCTTACACCACCACCAGCGTACTTTTCAGTTATCAATTTCTTGATCACTTGAGTGGCATAAGTCTTTGAGGAACCAGTGAACTGATTCTTCAACCTTTCCAGAATTTCAGTGACCGTGTCACATTCTGGTGGGAGCGAGATCAGGATGGCAGGATCTACAGTGTTCTTAACAACTGCAACCAACTTCTTGTTGGTCTTTTCCCACCTAACCCGCTCTAGATCATATTTCAATTTTTCTAGACCAAAATCCAGTTCCTGCTGTTTCCAAGCGGCATCACTCTCACCTTCCTCTCTCGCAGGCTCCTTGAGCACTGCAGGACGAGGCTCAGTGAGGATCCAGTCAACCTCAGCCAACAGAAAAGCCAGCTCAATTTTCTTCTCTCACTCCAAGTGGTTATCCCCCTTAAGAGGTGGGATATCTTTATTCAGAATGGAGCCTGAAAACATAGTTCAAAATATAGTGAGAACAGCGCTAGCGGCCCTAACTTGTTAGACGAACCAGCGAAAGGCTTCATAGTGTACCCTGCCCGCTCACCTTGGAAGTGTTATGGGGGTCGCTCCCCTGGGCATCTGGGCAACACGACTTGTGGGTAAAGATGCACAACCTCTGCAGAGTGTAAAACTATTATAACAGCCATGCTCACGGTCACGAGCGGTCCGGAAAACTAGCAGAACTATGTTACTTAAATAAATGTTACTTTATGTTGTTGGTACTCTTATGATGAATTATTTATTATTGATGAACAATATGGATCAGGGGTTTAAGGGTTAAGCACAATACTCGTTTACTCTAATGCTAAAACTTTGCCAATATAAAAGCTAACTGCAGTCAGACAATGTCAGCCTTTTGAGCCTCAAGAACCCCATGTTAGCTTGCTAATTAAGTACGAAGAGTACTTACGCTTGTTGTTTATCTTTCTTTTTGGATAAAAATCCTGGATGGCTAACATATGACCTTGGAGTTGGAGTTTCCCTAGAAGTTTCTAGGCTAGCGTATCTCCCAGTCGGCAGTCCCTGTGAGAGCTATATCCAGTTTACCTTTTTCCGCTGATGTAAGTCTTTGATATTGGTATATCGTTATGTAATAAACACTCTGATGGTACCTTTTTCATAATTTGTCAGGCTTATGTGTGCGACTGATCCCTGGACACACATGAGTTCGTTGCCTCAGTTTTATTCTTAAAATTGGAGTGTGACAAAATTGGATCTAGACTCTAATAGCTCATAGGAACTCCTTTATGCACTGTTATGGTTTATACCTGGCTAGATCTACTTCTAGTTGATCCTGTGTAAAATTAGGTTTAGACTAGTTTTAAAATCGGTCCATGCCAGTTTTGTCCGAATCCAAGGAAAACTCTATGAAACAACATAAAATAGTACAACATCAGTTTTCTAATGAGATAAGACCACCCTTACTCATATAAAATATGGAGTACATAGCTCATCGAGATATCCAACATCCAATCATTAATTTTATATTTAATAATTCAAATACCCTTTTGATCATGATCCTATTTTCCAACCTCATGTCGTTCTTCTCTTGATCTGACAACCAAGAAAGTCTCTCTAGGCTTGCTGGTCTGAAGGACCGAGAAAGCAATAGCAAGGCGACCAGAGGGGGGGGTGAATGAGAGCTCAAAAATTTCTCTCAAAACTTTGGCCTTTTGTCCCAAAATCAACCCCAAGAGCTTCGATCGAAACCGTGATGCCCACGACCCTTGGAAGAGGGTGGATGATCCCTAGGATCACAGCGAGGCACCACAAAGCAATAGAGAACCAAACACCAAAAGCACTGGAACAAGTTTGACCCTCAGAAACCAAGTCCCGAACATAGGTTGAGGACTACGTCGGGAAATCCCTAAATACTGATGCTAACAAGTAGCAAAGATACCTAGAGAGGTTCCTTGGTGAACTCTAGAGCCAAACAAGAAGTCCGAAAACCAAGCGGAAAAACCGGGAGAGCAAACGCACTAAATCGCAACCTTCAGCAGAATCCCGGACTGTCTGCCTGTACGGTCCCGGACTGTCCGGTCCTACTGCGGACTATCCGCGAGCAGGTGGCGGACTGTCCGCCGGCTGAAAGTGCAAAACTGCACAGCTGCTGAAGTCCCCTGGTCGACTCACGGACTATCCGTTATCGACTACGGCAGACTGTCCGCCGGTCTAATAGCAGCAAAGAGGCCGAGCCGCGCAGCCACTGACCAGGCTGAAGCCCGACGCGCGGACTGTCCACGCCCCCAGTGGCGGACTGTCCACGAATGAACAGAGAGGGCGATTTCGGTCGCCCCTCTCACGAATCCTCCCAAATCCGAATCAAAACTCAATCCCACGTTCCCAAACTTGGAGAGGATGATCACAAGATAGTTAGGAGACTATCCCCAAGAAATCATCCGCTCAAATCGATTCAATCACCGGGAAATCAAAAGGGGAGGAGTATGAACGAAAAAGCGCCCCGAAAACGAAATCAACCCGATCTACTTATTCATGAGGAGTTAGGTAAATTCCTTCGGTGGAAATGATCTCCTCACTATAAAGAGCAAGTTGATTCAAATGGATTTCGCAAAGACGCAATAGAGAGGGAGATCGAGTGACGGGAAAATCTCGGAGAAACGAAGAACGCGAACAAAACGCGAATCAAGTCATCGATCTGCAACCGTGTGGCTACCACACGCTACAACAGTGAGATTACAGTCTCACTTCCTCAAAATCTCTAGTACACAGAGGTATGGTTCTCTGCGGATCTCAGCTAGCTACAGCAGGGGATTGGGAGAGCAGGAAACCCTAGAAGCAAAGAGCAAATGACTGAGATAGAATGGGAGGAGGGTGTCTCCCTCTACTTATCCTAATTCTAATTCCTACTCTACCCCTCTCTATTTACAGAGCGAACCAGCTAAACCCTAGGGTTATTCTGGACCAACTCATGGTAGGTGGTGATCCGACGGCCACGCCCGCACAACTGGTAGCGTTGCCTTGACGCAACCTCACCGATCGCCGCCACGTGCCGCCACCGCTCTGCTTGTCCTTTTCTTGGACGTCGCACCCCCGGTTTTGTGGCCCAAACTGGGAAACCAGCCTTCACAGCCAACCCCCGGTTTTGAGGCCCAAACTGGGAAACCAGCCGTCCATCACCTTAGTTTTGTGGCCCAAACTCAGAAACCCGCAGCACCCAGGTTTTGAGGCCCAAACCTGGAAACCGTCCTCAGCCCGAGTTTTGTGGCCCAAACTCAGAAACCATCAGCGCCCAGGTTTTGAGGCCCAAACCTGGAAACCGTCCACTCGGTGGTTTTTCTGTGGCTCAACCACCAAACCGAGCCGTAGAGAGGATGCACCGCCCGTGCACCCCGTCCACCGACACGTGTCCCCAGGTCCTCGACCCAAGCAACACCGTGCCCGCAAGTCTTCGCTCGTCGCTGTCCCAGGCTGTCAGCCACCACAGCTGATCCTCTGGCCACCTGTCCCTCAGTCCAAGCCTCACGTCCGCCCTTCGCCACTCTCGGTCCATCGGCACGGCACGTCTCTACTTGACCTTCACCTTGCCTCTGATCACTGTATCCGTGCTCGACACCTGCACAACACAAGCCAAAGAACATGCACATTATCCCAGTTGATAATCACTCATCACTCAGAGACTCGGCATACAGCCATGTATCCGCAATCTCCCCCTTGATGAGTGCATTGTCAACTACCAACACAAATCATAATAGAAAGGAGATAGGAAGGAAGAGGGAGAGAGAACTCGACCAAATGACCCAAATGCATAACAAAGCCCAAGAAGGTCAGTGAGAAGAGCAAAACAACTTGGTTCCCAAAGACATGGGCAACGGCTCGACGCAACCAAGCAAAGCAAAGCTAGCCCTCAAGAAGAGGTAGAACAGGCTCAACACCACTAGCGAGAAAACTTGATACCAATTGAAAAATTAACTAAAATTCAAGCAAACCTGAGCTAGCCCTCAAGAAAAGGCAGAACAGGCTCAACACCGCTAACGAAGCAGCTCGATACCAACTGTTACCAACTCAAAACCAAAAGAGTGTGATACCAATTGAAGAGCTGAAAATGTTTGCTAGTCCCTTTCTAATGTTTGCTAGTCCCTCAAGAAAGTGCACACAACCCAGGGAACACATCATGATTTGTCAATATTTTCTCCCCCTTAGTTGAAAATGCACCATCAAGCAAATGTGCACAAGCACTCAATTTTCTCCCCCTTGACAGAATATCTCTCTCCAAAAATGCATATGAGTGAAAATGCAAGTTAGCAGCTTCAGGAATATAATCAAGAGAGTGTAAAGATGCTCTACACAGTTCTGATCTAATGACTCATAAAATGCACATAATGCTAGCAAGGGCTCAAACTTATCACTAAATACGAAATATGAATCATGAGAGCAAAATGAGCAGTTTTCAGCCAAAAAGGTATTCACCATCAAAATAGCACACAACATGTATAGACATGAAGTCAGACAGGTGCTAAATATGTATACAAGGTGAACTATCCCTAGCACAGTTCAATCATCATGCTATAGAATGAAACATAGACTTGTGCATCCAAATTTTATCAGAGTTGCAGCGGTTAAACTACACAAGTTTAGATTTCAGCATGTGATTGCGAGAGGTTGAGAGCTTGGCATCGCCTAACTTTTCAACTGTGCGAAGCCTATGCAGAAGCAATCAGAAGCTTAAAGCATCAGTTTCGGTCATACACTACACAACTCAAGTTTAACTCAAAGTGCAATGAGAAATAGTCTCGAAACTGTGATGTGCTGACAAACAATCCCATCTCGATCTTTCCAATTTACTTAACTTGGTTCAGATTTTAGAACAGAATATGAACATACCAAGCAAGTGAATGACTCAACACTAGAGACATAGCAACCTAGCATATATGAAGAGCACAAGTTAATTCAACACATTCTACACATGCTAGTTGCATATCTCAATGGTGAACATTTTCAAGTTTTAAGTTTATTAAGCAGATTCACCATTCTGAAAATAGCTCCGCTCACAACATGTATTAGTGATCAGAAAGAGCATAAGCTACAACATCATCATAAAACATCGGAGCAAATACTATACAAAGCATTGTCACATTGTAAAGATTATATACATGAAGCTCTGAATGTAAACATGCAAGATGAAATGCAGAGATGCATGCAGAAACCAATTGAAAGAAGCAAAAACCAACTGAAAAACACAAAGTCAGTTTATAATACAAGAGCCAAAATGTTTCCCCCATCTAAAAAGGGAAACACAGACCAAGCTCACCTCTCAACCTAGCAAAAGTTGATTGGTCCAAAGGCTTGGTGAAAATATCAGCCAACTGATGATGAGTATCGACATGGCGAAGGTCGATATCACCCTTCTCATAGTGGTCTCGCAGAAAATGAAAGCGCACATCAATGTGTTTGGTCTTAGAGTGCAGCACGGGGTTCTTAGCAACGCTAATAGCACTCGTGCTGTCACAAAGCAAAGGAACACGAGAAAAACTCAGACCGAAATCAGGCAAAGTGGCCATCATCCAGAGTAACTGGGAACAGCAGCTAGCCGCAGCAACATACTCAACCTCCGTGGTAGACTGAGTGACACTAGACTGCTTGCGAGAAGACCACGATACAAGAGAAGAACCAATAAATTGGCAAGTCCCAGAAGTGGACTTGCGATCAATGCGACAACCAGCAAAATCAGCATCGGAATAACCGCAAAGGGAGAGGGTGGAGGAAGCAGAATACCAAATCCCAAATTCTGGAGTGAAATATAAGTACTTCAAAATACGCTTGACCGCTTGACAGTGCGAGGTGCGCGGCGACGACTGAAATCGTGCGCAAAGACACACCGCGAACTGAATGTCCGGGGGTGTCGCCGTCAGGTACAGCAGCGACCCGATCATACTCCGGTACTCCTTCTGGTCCACAGCTTCTCCATCCACATCCGCATCCAGGGCCATCGTGGTCGACATGGGTGTTGGAAAAGGCTTGGCCTCACCCATATCGAACTTCTTCAATATGTCCTTGGTATACTTACCCTGGTGCACGAACGTTCCTTCTCGAGATTGCTTGATTTGCAATCCGAGGAAAAATGTCAACTCGCCCATCATACTCATCTCAAATTCCCTGCTCATAGTGTCTGCAAACTTTGCAACCAAAGCGTGAGAGGAACCACCGAAAATGATATCATCCACGTAAATCTGGACCAAGAGAGAGTCATTGCCTTGCTTGAGGAGAAAAAGCATTTTATCCACACATCCCATTTTAAAACCCTTAGCAAGCAAAAAGGTTTTCAACCTATCATAACAGGCTCTAGGGGCTTGTTTCAAACCATATAAAGCTTTGTGAAGTTTAAAAACATGGTTTGGAAACTTGGGATTTTCGAAACCGGGGGGTTGTCTCACATACACCTCCTCTTCTATGTAGCCGTTTAAGAAGGCACTCTTGACATCCATTTGAAAAAGTTGGAACCCTTTGGATGCAGCAAAAACCAAGAGAATCCTAATTGCCTCCAAACGAGCTACAGGAGCAAAAGTCTCCTCATAGTCTATCCCCTCCTTTTGACTATACCCCTGGGCTATAAGTCTGGCCTTGTTTCTCACAACATGACCATCCTCTCCTTGTTTGTTTTTGAAAACCCGTTTTGTCCCAATAGGATGACAATCAGGAGGAAGAGGAACCAAAACCCAAACCCGATTTCTCTCAAAATTTTCCAACTCCTCATGCATGGCATTCACCCAATCCAGATCAGATAAAACGTGTCCAACATCTCGGGGCTCAAAATCAGCAACAAATGCAGAATGAGCAAAGTGAGAGATTTGTTGTGACCTTGACCGAGTGACACGTTTGCTGATGCTGCTGATCATCTGTTGAGGTGGGTGTTGGCGCTGGATGTGTCGTGGCACCTCCCGAGCTGATGTAGCCTCCCCCTCAACAGCAGCTGGTGCCTCCTCGGGTACAAAAGGTACCCCTCGAGGTGGCGGATCCCACGACCCCCAAGTTGTCGAGGAAGAAGGGTCTGGGCCGTGAGTCATAGTAGAAGCCGCTCCTTATGGCACAGCAGGTGGAGGAAGCGCTGGATCATCCATCCCTTCAGCACCTTCATCCTCATCATCAAAAAGAGGCTCACCAACCTCATGATCACCTGCACGCTCAAAACGAGAAGAAGGACAAACCATGGTCTCATCGAAGGTGACATCAGATGTCTCCATGACTCGGTTAGTGTCAAGTTTAAGTACACGATAAGCGCGAGTATGAGTGCCATAACCCAAAAACACACCGTTAGAAGAACGAGACAAAAATTTGTCCAGGTTGCCTTTCTTAAGTATAAAACAATAGCAACCAAAGACTCTAAAGTAACTCACCTTGAGCTGTTTTCCAAAACGCAACTCATAAGATGTCTTTTTCAAGAGAGCTCGGAGAAAAATGCGATTGGAAATGTAGCATGCAGTGCTCATCGCTTCGGCCCAATATCGCCTAGGAGTCCTATGCTCATCGAGCATCGTCCTGGCCATGTCTACAAGGGTCTGATTCTTCCTCTCTACAACACCATTCTGTGGTGGTGTGTAGGTAGAAGAAAACTGATGCTCTAAACCCAGAGAGTTACAAAACATCTCAAAATCTGAATTCTTGAATTCGGAACCATTATCACTCCTAATAGCTCGCATCGAGTTCAAAGGGAACTCGTTCTGAAGACGCAAAATCAGATTGCGAGCAAAGGAGAAAGTCTCGGTCTTCTCAGCTAAAAAGAAGACCCACGAATATCTCGAAAAGTCGTCAACAACAACAAGCATGTACCACTTCCCCCCAGCCGAGCTCACCCGAGCCGGACCAACGAGGTCCATGTGTAAAAGCTCTCCAGGGTGCTTAGTCATGACCTGAGTCACTAGATGGTGGGGAGCGACAACCATCTTCCCATGTCTACAAGAATGGCAAACAAGGTCCTTCTCCATGGATAACTTGGGCAATCCTCGGATTAGGCCAAGTGAACTAAGCCTTGCAAGCAAGTCGAAGCTGAAATGTCCAAGTCTCCTATGCCACATCCAAAGATCAGATGAGAAAGGTCCAGCCACAAGACAATGAGAAATGCCAAAAGACTCTGAGAAATCCGCACGAAAGACTTTACCAAAGGGCGAAATCACACAAACAAGATTGCCCTGAGGATCCAAAATGCGACTGAGATTCGGTTTAAAACGAATCTCATAGACATCATCAAAAAGTTGCGAAACAGAAAGAAGGTTAAAATGCAAGTTAGAAACAAGAGCAACATCGCGCAACACAACGTGCTCATTAACTCGCACAGACCCACGAGACAACACCTTACCTTTGTTGTTGTCGCCGAAGGTGATAAACTCCTTTCCGGTGACCGGACTAAAACTGGAGAACCACTTGGCGTTTCTGGTCATGTGCCTCGAACACCCGGAATCCACCAACCAAACGTTCTCCAATCGTTTTACCTACATCAATAAAAAGACATAGGGTGAGCATACGGTCCAATACTGGGGTGAGTAAAATAGGAATTATACCAGTGTTGGGCCGGCTGCTCAAAAGAGCGGTTAGCAGAAAAACCATTCCTAGCATGCCTACGGGAGGAGCGATCACCACGCTGAGGAAAACGTGGTCCGCTAAGGGAGGAGCGTCCATCGCGATACTCAAAACGCGGTGGGGGAAAACGCTCGACTACAAAGCCACCGCCACGGGGTCCGTAGCCTACAACTGCAGTCTCCCGCCGGGCACGCTCTCTTCGCGGCCTAGGCCTAGGAACTTGAGGTTTTGGACCTCTAGGCCTAGCAGCATGCCTCTGAACATTCGGTGCATGTACGTCATGGAAAGGATGGTACATGTCCGTGTTGTTCATCTCCTTTTCACGGCGCGCCTCTCTCTTGCGCCGAAAGCAAAACTCACTCAAGTGTCCGTCTCTCCCACAGTGCTCACAATGGTACCTCACCGCTCTCATAGGGGGTTGTTGGTACTCACGATAGTGGGTGTGGATCACTTTGCCCTTCTGTGGCATAAGCTCCTCTTGG
The DNA here is from genome assembly GCA_009763385.1 of Coix lacryma-jobi var. lacryma-jobi. Taxonomy (NCBI): domain Eukaryota; kingdom Viridiplantae; phylum Streptophyta; class Magnoliopsida; order Poales; family Poaceae; genus Coix; species Coix lacryma-jobi. The sequence goes on along the minus strand of CM019828.1, from coordinate 104,024,511 downwards.
ATGGGTGGCATGGTGTCCAGCTTGTTCTTGAGGTGGTTTGGTTTGGGAGCCCATGCTTGTTTCTTGGGTGGAGCTCTCGGTGGTTCAACAAAGACCCCCATCCTTGGTGTTAGGCTTGAGAGGCTCTTTGGGTGGAATCTTGGTAAGCTTGGGAGTAGTGGTGGAGTTGGGCTTCTCACATGGGTTAAGACCACTCGACTCTCCAATCTTGCCAAAAGACGAAACGTCGACACCTGGAGCAAAACCTACACCTCGACCTCCAGCAGCTCGCTTGAATTGGGAGATCATCATCCCAAGCTGCGGCTCACCACTAGACACCCATGACAAGATAGTCCGAAGGTATGTGTTTTCTTCCTCGGTTTGCATCTTGTCATGCTTCACATTGGCAATCTCCATCTCCAAACCCTCACAAAGAACACACCTAGCCACACATGTGCTACCTGAGTTGGCCTCTTCAAGAGACACAATCTTGGCATTCTTCTCTGCCAACTCAGATTGCAAGCCCGCACAGGACTTGCATGCACCCAACAGCGAGGATCTAGCCTTCAGCTCATCCACCTCTCCTACCAAGACAACATACTTACCTCTCAAAATGAGAAGATCAGTCATGTGCGTGGTGCACATCTCACACTCAACCTCCTCAGAGACAACTATGGTGGACTTGGCAAACTCAAGCTCCCTCACCGTATCCTCCCACTTCTGCATAAACTCCTTGCGCTCTCTAGCAGCACGCCTAAGCAGCTTATCTTGACTAAGGAGGGCGGCAGTAAGTTTCTCGACCTCAGCAGAAAGCTCGTCGGGGATCAGAGATACCTGGGAGGTGTCATCGTCGTTCCGAGGGATCTCCTCCAGCTCGCCATCGACCTCCTTGCCAAGGGCCATGGTGCAGAAGCCCTCGTCGTCAGCGAAGAAGCAGAGGCCGTTGAGCTTGTCCTCGATCCTCTTCTTCTTCTCAGACTCGTCATCGCTTGAGGAAGCAGAGTCGTCATCCGAGTTGTCGACGTCACTGAGTGTGGTGAAGAATGCACGCTGCTCAGCCTGAGCCTTCTCCAAGTACTTGGTCTTGATGTACTCCTTGTTGAAGCCGCCCTTCCGCTTGTGCTTCGCGGGGACGTACTTCTCCTTGTGCTTGCCGGAGTCATACTTGTGCCCATGATCCGCCTTGCCGAAGACTTGCTTGTTCTTCTTCGGGCAATTGGCGATGAAGTGGTTGGGGTCGCAGCACTCAAAGCATCCTGAGCGTCCTCCTCCGCGGCGACGATTCATGCGGTTGTTGTGAAACTGCGAGAACCGGTTAGCGAGCAAAGCTAGCTCGTCATCCCCCAAAGACTCCAGCTGTTCCTCTGTGACAGAAAAGAGAGAAGAGAGTGCAAAACCTCCAGAGGAGTTAGCAGAAGAGCCAGAAAGCAAAGCCATTGACGGGCCAGAAGGATTTTCATAAGAAGCCCTCGCCATGGCATCGATCTCGCCATGGCATTGATCTCACTGGACTTGAGCTTACTGAAGAGCTCGTCGCATGTGAGGGTCTCATAGTTAGGTGATTGGATGATCGCCTGAACTTTGGAATCCCACACCGACCGATCAAGGGTATGCAAAAGCTTCAAAGCCCTCTCATGATCGTCGAAAGGCAACAACTCCTTGTTAGCCCTCATCCTGTTGACAATCACCTGAAAGCGAGCGAATAAACTCTCTATGCTCTCGCCAGGCATATGTCAAAAGTTCTCATACTCTCGCTTGTGCGACTCGTAGAGACGGGTTTTGACTTGAGAGGTTCCCTCATGGAAACGCATGAGGGATGCCCAAATCTCCCGAGCCGTAGCGAGGTGAGAAACACGATCAAACTCAGTCATGCTCAAGCATGAGAAAGAGCATTACGGGCTCGGCTATTGGCATCGTGAACATCGATCTGACGCTGAGTCACATGAGCAGCCAATACCACGTAATCAACAGAGTTGCAAATATCCCAAATGGAAGCACCCATACTCTGCAGATAGGCCGACATGCATATTCCAATACGCATAGTTCGTCCCATCAAAAAACGACGGTTTGCCCACACCGCGATCCATGTCGCCTTCTGTGGATCTGGAACCGACTAAGGTGGAAGATCCTTAACCGCTCCGATACCAATTGAAGGACCGAGAAAGCAATAGCAAGGCGACCAGAGGGGGGGGTGAATGGGAGCTCAAAAATTTCTCTCAAAACTTTGGCCTTTTGTCCCAAAATCAACCCCAAGAGCTTCGATCGAAACCGTGATGCCCACAACCCTTGGAAGAGGGTGGATGATCCCTAGGATCACAGCGAGGCACCACAAAGCAATAGATTACCAAACACCAAAAGCACCAGAACAAGTTCGACCCTCAGAAACCAAGTCCCGAACATAGGTTGAGGACTACGTCGGGAAATCCCTAAATACCGATGCTAACAAGTAGCAAAGATACCTAGAGAGGTTCCTTGGTGAACTCTAGAGCCAAACGAGAAGTCCAAAAATCAAGCGAAAAAATCGGGAGAGCAACGCACTGAAGCGCAACCTTCAGCAGAATCTCGGACTGTCTGCCTGTACGGTCCCGGACTGTCCGGTCTACTACGGACTGTCCGCCGGCTGAAAGTGCAAAACTGCACAGCTGCTGAAGTCCCCTGGTTGACTCGCGGACTGTCCGCGATCGACTACGGCGGACTGTCCGCCGGTCTAACAGCAGCAAAGAGGCCGAGTCACGCAGCCACTGACCAGGCTGAAGCCCGACGCGCGGATTGTCCGCGCCCCTAGTGGCGGACTGTCCGCGAATGAACAGAGAGGGCCATTTCGGTTGCCCCTCTCACGAATCCTCCAAATCCAAATCAAAACTCAATCCCACGTTCCAAAACTTGGAGAGGATGATCACAAGATAGTTAGGAGACTATCCCCAAGAAATCCACTCAAATCTATTCATCACCGGGAAATCAAAAAGGGAGGAGTATGAACGAAAAAGCGCCCCAAAAACGAAAACAACCCGATCTACATGTTTGTGAGGAGTTAGGTAAATTCCTTCGGTGGAAATGATCTCCTCACTATAAAGAATAAGTTGATTCAAACGGATTTCGCAAAGACGCAATAGAGAGGGAGATCGAGTGACGAGAAAATCGTGGAGAAACGAAGAACGTGAAGAACACGAACAAAATGTGAATCAAGTCATCGATCTGCAACCATGTGGCTACCACACGCTACAACAGTGAGATTATGGTCTCATTCCTCAAAATCTCCAGTACATAGAGGTATGGTTCTCTACGGTTCTCAGCTAGCTACAGCAGGGGATTGGGAGAGCAGGAAACCTAGAAGCAAAGAGCAAATGACTGAGATAGAATGGGAGGAGGGTGTCTCCCTCTACTTATCCTAATTCTAATTCCTACTCTACCCCTCTCTAATTACAGAGCGAACCAGCTAAACCCTAGGGTTATTCTGGACCAACTCATGGTAGGTGGTGATCCGACGGCCACGCCCGCACAACTGGTAGCGTTGCCTTGACGCAACCTCACCGATCCCCGCCACGTGCTGCCACCGCTCTGCTTGTCCTTTTCCCGGACGTCGCACCCCCGGTTTTGTGGCCCAAACCGGGAAACCAGCCTTCACAGCAATTGATGCTTTGGAACTTCAGTTTTCTGTTTTCCTTCATGCTCTGTTTTTGTTCTAAAGGTGATGCTCCTTCCGCATCGGCTATAATTTTTTACTGTCAATTGTAGTGCTAAAGGCGACACTATGTATCAGCTATTTTTACTCTGAAGGAAATACCTTTGTTTCGGCTATCGACAAAATTTGATAGATTTATAATAAGTCCACCCAAATGCTAGGATAATACTTCTTAAAATATTTTCCATTAACCGCTCTGAAGAATTTGACTCCCTCCAAATTCATTTCATAAAAATATGCATTGCCAGGAGCACATCTTGTGATTCGATAAGGTCCTTCCCAATTTGGTGACCATTTGCCATACTTATTATCCTTTGTCCCGATTGGCAAAATAACTTTCCAAACCAAGTCACCTTCATTGAATTTCTTTTCCCTTACTTTCTGGTTGTATTATTTAGCAATTCTGAGTTTATGAGCTTTGATGTTTTCCAAGCTTTCAACCGATAAAATTTAAGTCATCAAGATTATCCATCATAAGATGCTTATATTAATCAGCTTTCAGACTAGTTTGCTGCAATATTCTTCTGGATCCAATATTGATTTCCAAGGCAAATAGTTTCATGCCTAAACTAACTCATATGGTGAACATTTAATTGAACCATGACAAGCCATCCTATAAGACCATAGAGTTTTACTAAGTACCAAATGCCACTTCTTTGGATGCTCTCTGATTTTCTTTTTGATAATCTTGATCAATATTTGATTAGATGTCTCGGCTTGCCCATTAGCCTGAGCTTAATAAGGGGATGAATTAATCAACTTGAAACCCGTACTAGTAGCAACATCTTCAAATCCTTTGATGTAAACATCTTCCCTTGATCTGTGTGATAGATTGAGGAATACCAAATCGTAAATGATATGTTCCTTGATAAACTCAATCACATTAGCTAATGAAGCTTCTTTCAAGGGAATAGCTTCAACCCACTTAGTGAAATAATCAGTTGCCACCAACACGAATTTATGTCCCTTGCTTGATGATGGAAATATCTGGCCAATTAGATCCATTCCCCATCCTCTGAACATCCATGGCTTCATAATTGGATTCATAGCCGATGCTGGAGATTTCTGAACATTACCAAATTTCGGACATTCTTGATACCCTTTGTAATATTTAAAACAATCTTCGAACATGGTCGGCCAAAAATAACCTCTCTCCTAATCATCCATCATCTTATGGGCAGACTGATGTGCACCACAAACACCTTCATGAATCTCTCCCATCAAAACTTTAGCCTCTTCCTGATTGAGGCATTTGAGAAGCACACCATCAACTGTTTTATGATAAAGCTGATCATCAAGGAGAAAAAACTTTGTAGCTTTATACCTCAACTTTCTGGATACTTGTCGTGATGGATCTTTCAAATATTCAATAATTTCAATCCTCCAATCATCATCATCAACGAGTTCATCGGCTAATATTTCAACAATTGTCGATACCTAGAAGCACTTTGAGCTAGTCGATTAGCTTCTTGATTCTGACACCCAGGAATATGCTTAATAACAACAGAAAGAAAGAATCAAGCAGCTCAAGACATTTCTCATAATGTTTTCTCAATATATCATCCTTGCATTTATATAGGTCGAGTAACTGATTAACTACTAATTGAGAATCACCAAAAATTTCAACGGCTTCGGCCTTTACCACATACAAAAGTTGAAGTCCTTTAAGAACAACTTCATACTCATCTTGGTTATTGGTAGAAGTTGGATCAACTGGAAAAGCATATTCAAAACTTGCCCCCTGTGGTGAAACCAGGACAATTCCAATACCTCCACCTTGCTTACAATTAGATCCATCAAAGAATAAAGCCCAAGGAGTAAAATCTAATGTTTTAATTTCTTTTCATGATGATGAGTAATGAAATCAGCTATTACCTGACCTTAAACTGCTCTAGCCGATTCATATCTCAAATCAAACTCTGCTAATGCAAGAATCCACTTACCAATTCTCCGTTCAAAATGGACATAGATAACATGTGCTTGAGCACATCAAATTTGACACCACGTGCACTCAGAAGATAACAAGTAATGTCGAAGCTTAGTGCATGAAAAGTACAAGAACAAACACAACTTTTCAACAGGAGAATACCTTGTTCTGGATCCAACAATCTTCTGCTCAAATAGAATACTACTCTTTCTTTCCTTCAAATCTTGCATTAAGGCTGATCCAATTGTATGATCATCGACCGCTACGTACAACTTAAAAGGCTTGTTTCTTTGAGGAGGATTAGCACTGGTGGAGACTTCATATACTCTTTAATTTCCTTAAATGCTTTTGTTGTTCGTTACCCCATCTAAACTCTTGATCATCTTTTAACTTTAACAAAACTGAGAAAGGCAAACTCTTAGCTGATAAATTTGATATAAACCTTCTGATGAAATTGATTTTGCCGATCAGAGATTGCAACTGAGTCTTTGTAGTTGGTGGTACTGTGACGGACCAGGATGTCAGAGATATCATCAAAAGATGAGTACCCGAGTTAATCCTGAAGGACCGTGAAGCAACCAGAAAGCGACCAGAGGGGGGGTGAAGGGAGCTTCAAAATTCCTTTCGGAAACTAGTAGCCACTGTCCCGAGAGTCACCCAAAAGGACAAACCCTAGAGCTTGCTAATGTCCACGACCCTAGATGTAGGGTGGATGCTTCCAAGAAGCACAGCGGGACACTACACAACTCTAGAAAGCCAACGCAGAAGACGGAAACCAAATCCGACAAAACGAACAAGCTGCGGACGAAACAGCGCAAAACAGTCACGACCGGACTCTGGCCTGCGTTCGGTCAGTGAGCACCGGACGCGTCCGGTCTGAAAAATTCCTTTCTGGAACCTTACTGTCCTGACCGGACTCACAAGCGAGGAGCGTCCGGTCGAGAGCAGTGCGTCCGGTCACTAGAGCCAAGACAGGTGAACAGTAGATCCTGAGCGTCCGGTCAATCCAACAAACCAGCGTCCGGTCACGAGCGTCCGGTCAATACTCAGAGAATCCCGCGAAACATTCAACCACCGGACGCGTCCGGTCAGCCCGACCTAGCGTCCGGTCACCTCGTGACTTCACTGTTCACTCACCGATTCGACTCGATCTCACCCAAAACAAATCCTCTAGGGATCAAACTTGGTGAGAGGAGTCACAAGGAGGATAGTGAGCTATCTCAAGAGATCATGGCTCGAACCTATCTCCAAATCGATGAATCAAAGAATTTTGGGGGAAGGGAGGAAAACTTGACCCAAAACGAAAATCGATCGATCTCTAGACCGTGAGGTTAGAAGTGAATTCCTTCGGTGGAAAGAAGTGCCTCACGATCTAGAACAACTTGGTTCAAATGAATTTGCAAAAGATGAACCGAGCAAAGAGATCAAACGACGGGAAAAATCGTGGAGAAAAGGATTCCGCGAAGAACACAACCAAACGCGAATCAACACCACAATCTTGCAGCCCAAGCGCAAACACACGCTATGACAAGGAGGTTACGGCCTCCTTTCCTCAAAAATCAACAATACCAGAGGTGAGTCTCTCTGGGATCTCAGCAAGCTACAGCAGGGGATGGGAGAGCAGGAAACCTAAGTGCGAAAGAGCAAATGACTTAGATGTCTGGGAGGAGGGTGTCTCCCGACTACTTGTCCTACTACTAGCCTAAGTCTATTTCCTACTCTACCCTCTCTAATCTAATTACAGAGCGAACCAGCTAAACCCTAGGTTATCTGGGACCACCTCGGAGGTAGGTGTATCTGACGGCCACGCCCGCACAAACCGAAGTGTTCTCGACGCAACCTCCGGATCGCCGCCACGTGCCGCCCTCGCTCTGCACCCCGGTTTTGTGGCCCAAACCGGGAAACCAGCCTTTCCAGCCAACCCCCAGTTTTGAGGCCCAAACCGGGAAACCAGCCCATCAGCCTCTGAGTTTTGAGGCCAAACTCAGCAAACCCTCAGCGCCCAGGTTTTTGAGGCCCAACCTGAAAACGTCCTCAGCCCGAGTTTTTTGGCCAAACTCGGAAACCCTCAGCCCGAGTTTTGTGGCCAAACTCGGAAACCGTCCACGCCCAGGTTTTGAGGCCCAAACCTGGAAACCGTCCATCCGATGGTTTTTCTCTGCTCTACTACCAAACCGACGTCGTAGAGGGGATGCACAGACCGTGCACGCCGTCCACCGACACGTGTCCCTGAGTCCACGACTCAGGCAACACATGACTGCACTTCTTCACTTGTCGTCGTCACAGGTGCCAGCCACCACGTGATCCTCGGGCATCTGGTCCTCAGTCCAAGCCTCACGTCCGCCCTTCACCGCTCAGTACCTCGGCATGGCACGTCCTCGCACGACACGCCCATCCTTCACCGCACCCGGTCCATCGGCACGGCACGTCTCAACTTGACCTTCACCTCGCCGTCGTCACTGTATCCGTGCTTGACACCTGCACAACACAAGCCAAAGAAATGCGCATCATCCCAGTGGACAATCACTCAACACTCAAGACCGGCATACACCCATGTATCCGCAATCTCCCCCTTGATGAGTGCATGTCAACTACTCACACAAATCATAATGAAAAGAAGAATAAGGAAGAAGGAGGAAGGAGAAGGAGAAAACTCAACAAATGACCCAAAAGCATAGCAAAGCCGAAGAGGTCAAGTGGAAAGAGCGAAGAACTTGGTCCCCAAAGACATGGCAACGGCTCGACGCAACCAAGCAAAGCAAAGCTAGCCCTCAAGAAGAGGTAGACAGGCTCAACCAACGCTAGCAAATACAATTGGAAAATCGAAGCAAAAATGCTAGTCCCTCAAGATAGAGGCACAGAGGCTCAACACAACTAGCAAAGAAGCTCGATACCAATGCCTTTCGGCCAGCAAGCGACAGCAAAAACTCCCCCTTAGATGAACATCCAGGGACATGCAAACTCCCTCCTGGGACCTCCCCTCAAATGGACATTCGGGAAGCACAAATGATTATTTGCAAATTCTCCCCCTTAGTTGAAAATGCACTAATCAAGTAAAGGACTCTCCCCATCAGAAAAGGCACCAAAAAAGTGCGAACATGGGAGATTCTCCCCCTTCCAACATGCATATGAGTCAAAATGCAAGTTAGCAGCTTCAGGCATATATTCAGGAGAATGCAAAGATGCTCTAAACAGTATAACTCCAAAGACTCAACAGCAGCATACAAGCTCAGCAAAGGCTCAAACTGATCACCAGATATGAAATATGAACATATGAGCAGAAATGAGCAGTTTTGAGTCAAAGGTATTCACCATCAAAATAGCACTAGCAATGTATAAACAGGAGTCTGAGCAAGTGCTAAACATGTATACAAGGTGAACTAACCCTCAGCAAAGTTCAATCATCATGCTTAAGAATGAAACATACACTTGTGAATTCAACTTTAGATCGGAGTTGCAGCGGTGAAATTACACAAGGTCAATTATTAGCATGTGATTGCGAGAGGGTGAAAGCTTGTCATTGCCTAACTTTTCAACCGAGCGAAGCCTATGCCGAAGCAATCAGAAGCTTAAAGCTACGGTTTCGTCATACACTACACGGCTCAAGTTTAACTCAAAGTGCAATGAGAAACCGTCTCGATACCGTGATGTGTTGACAAGCAATCCCATCTCGATCTTTTCAATTCACTAAAACTTGGTTCAAATTTTATACATGATATGAACAGACCAAGCAAGTGAATGACTCAGAACTAGAGACATAGCAACCTAGCATATATGAAAAGCACGAGTGAACTCAACATATCCTACACATGCTAGTTGCATATCTCAATGGTGAACATTTTCAGATTGTAAGTTATTAAGTAGATTCACCATTTCAAAATAGCTCAGCTCACAGCATGTACTAGTGATCAGAAGGAGCATAAGCTACAAGCATCAAAATAAGCATCAGAGCATACTACATAGAGCATAGTTACATTCTAGTGATTATAAACATGAAGCTTAGAATGTAAATGCGTATGCTGAAATGCAAAAGAAAAGAAGGACAAAAGAGTCAGTCAAATATACAAGATCCAAAATGTTTCCCCCATCTAAAAAGGGAAAACACACACCAAGCTCACCCCTCAACCGGTTAAAGGTTGATTCGTCTAAAGGCTTGGTGAAAATATCAGCCAGTTGATGATGAGTATCGACATGGCGAAGGTCGATATCACCCTTCTCCTGGTGGTCTCGCAAGAAATGAAAGCGCACATCAATGTGTTTGGTCTTCGAGTGAAGCACGGGGTTCTTAGCAACGCTAATGGCACTCGTGCTGTCACAAAGCAAAGGCACGCGAGAAAAGGTCAGACCAAAATCACGCAAAGTGGCCATCATCCAGAGCAACTGGGAACAGCAGCTAGCCGCAGCAACATACAGCCTCCTGTAGTAGACTGGGCGACACTAGACTGCTTGCGAGAAGACCACGAAACAAGAGAAGAACCAATAAACTGGCAAGTCCCAGAAGTGGACTTGCGCTCAATACGGCAACCAGCAAAATCGGCATCCGAATAACCGCAAAGGGAGAGGGTGGAGGAAGCAGAATACCAAATCCCGAACTCAGGCGTGTGAACGAAGGTACCTGAATATCCGCTTCACCGCCTGACGGTGAGAGGTGCGCGGCGACGCCTGAAAGCGCGCACACAGACACACCGCGAACTGGATGTCCGGGCGTGTCGCCATCAGGTAGAGCAGCGACCCGATCATGCTGCGGTACTCCTTCTGGTCCACTGCTTCTCCATCCACATCCGCATCCAGGGCAGTCGTCATCGACATGGGAGTTGGAAGAGGCTTGGCCTCTCCCATATCGAACCGCTTCAGCAAGTCTTTGGTGTACTTGCCCTGGTGCACAAACGTGCCCTCTCGGGATTGCTTAATTTGCAACCCGAGAAAGAATGTCAGCTCGCCCATCATGCTCATCTCGAACTCCCTGCTCATAGTATCTGCAAACTTGGCAACCAAAGCGTGAGAAGAACCACCGAAAATGATATCATCCACGTAAATCTGGACCAAGAGAGTGTCTTTGCCTTGCTTGAGGAGAAAGAGCGTTTTATCTACACATCCCATTTTAAAACCCTTAGCAAGCAAAAAGTTTTCAACCTATCATACCAGGCTCTAGGGGCTTGTTTCAAACCATATAAAGCTTTGTGGAGTTTAAAAACATGGTTTGGAAACTTGGGATTTTCAAAACCGGGGGGTTGCTCAACATACACTTCCTCTTCTATGTAGCCGTTTAAGAAGGCACTCTTGACATCCATTTGAAAGAGTTTAAAACCTTTGGATGCAGCAAAAGCCAAGAGTATCCTAATAGCCTCCAAACGAGCTACAGGAGCAAAAGTCTCCTCAAAGTCTATCCCCTCCTTCTGACTATAACCCTTGGCCACAAGACGCGCTTTGTTCCTCACAATGTGGCCATCCTCTCCTTGTTTGTTTTTGAAAACCCATTTTGTCCCAATAGGATTACAGTTAGGAGGGAGGAGGAACTAGAACCCAAACCCGATTTCTCTCAAAATTTTCTAGCTCCTCATGCATGGCATTGACCCAGTCCGGATCCGTCAAAGCGTGTCCAACATCTCGGGGCTCAAATTTAGCAACAAAAGCAGAATGAGCGAAGTGAGAGATGTGCTGTGACCTGGACCGAGTAACCGTTCGTCGATGCTGCCGATCATCTGCTGAGGGGGTGCTGGCGCTGGATGTGTCGTGGCGCCTCACGAGCTGAAGTAGCCTCCCCCTCAACAGCAGCTGGTGCCTCCCCGAGTACAAAAGGTACCGCTCGGGGTGGCGGATCCCACGGCCCCCAGGAAGAAGAGGTGTCGGGGCCGTGAGTCGTCGTAGAAGCCGCTCTTTGCGGCACTGCAGGTGAAGGTGCTGGCTGGGTCATCTTCAGCATCCTCGTCCTCATCATCGAAAAGAGGCTCACCAACCTCATGATCACCTGCACGCTCAAAACGAGAAGAAGGACAAACCATGGTCTCGTCGAAGGTGACATCTGATGTCCATGACTCGGTTAGTGTCAAGGTTAAGTACACGATAGGCTCGAGTGTGAGTGCCATAACCCAAAAACACACCGTTAGAAGAACGAGACTCGAATTTGTCCAGGTTGCCTTTCTTCAATATAAAACAATGGCAACCGAAGACTAAAATAACTCACCTTGGGCTGTCTACCAAAACGCAACTCATAAGAAGTCTTTTTCAAGAACGCTCTCAGAAAAATGCGATTGGAAATATAGCACGCAGTGTTCATAGCTTCGGCCCAATAACGCCTAGGAGTCCTATGCTCATCGAGCATCGTCCTGGCCATCTCAACAAGGGTCCGATTCTTTCTCTCTACAACACCATTCTGAGGGGGTGTGTAGGGGGAAGAAAAAAGATGCTCTAAACCTGAGTCACTGGATGGTGGGGAGCGGCAACCATCTTCCCGTGTTTACAAGAGTGGCAAACAAGATCCTTCTCCATATGCAACTTGGGCAATCCTCGGATTAGGCCAAGTGAACTAAGCCTTGCAAGCAAGTCGAAGCTCAAATGTCCAAGTCTCCTATGCCACTTCCAAAGATCAGAGGAGGAAGGTCCAGCCACAAGACAACGAGAAGTGCCAAAAGACTCCGAGAAATTCGCACGAAAGACTTTTCCAAAGGGCGAAATCAAACACACAAGATTGCCCTGAGGATCCAAAATACGACTGAGATTCGGTTTAAAACGAATCTCATGGTCGTCGTCAAAGAGTTGCGAAACAGAAAGAAGGTTAAAATGCAAGTTAGAAATAAGAGCAACATCGCGCAACACAAAGTGCTCATTAACTCGCACCGACCCGCGAGACAATACCTTACCTTTGCTATTGTCGCCGAAGGTTATGTACTCCTTCTGGCAACAGGGCTAAGGCTGGAGAACCACTTGGTGTTTTCCGGTCATGTGCCTCGAGCAACCGGAATCCACCAACCAAATGTCCTCCAACCGTTTTACCTACATCAATAAAAAGACATAGGGTGAGCATACGGTCCAACACTGGGGTTAGTGAAGTAGGAAGAATACCAGTGTTGGGCCGGCTGCTCAAAAGAACGGTTAGCAGAAAAACCATTCCTAGCACGTCTACGAGAGGAGCGATCACCACGTAGAGGAAAACGTGGTCCGCTAAGGGAGGAGCGTCCATCGCGATACTCAAAACGCGGTGGGGAAAACGCTCAACTACAAAGCCTCCGCCACGGGGTCCATAGCCTACAATTGCAGGCTCCCGTCGGGCACGCTCTCTACGAGGCCTAGGCCTAGGGACTTGAGGCTCAACACCTCTAGGCCTAGCGACTCTCCTCGGAGTTCTCTGCTGCCTAGGCCTGGGAACTTGAGGTTCTGGACCTCTGGGCCTAGCTGCTCTCCTCGGAGCACTCCTCTGAAACATTCGCACATGTACATCATGAAAAGGATGGTACATGTCGTGTTGTCATCTCCCTAGCACGCGCGCCTCTCTCTTGCGCCTAAAGCAGAACTCGCTCAAGTGTCCATCTCTCCCACAGAAATCACAATGATACCTCACCGCACGCAAAGGGGTTGTTGGTACTCATGGCTGTGGGTGTGGATCACTTTGCCCTTCTGTGGCAACTCCTCCTGGATAGGTGGCATTGTATCCAGCTTGTTGTTTAGGTGGTTGGGTTTGGGATGCCACACTTGGTTCTTGGGTGGAGCTCTCGGAGATTCCTCAATCAGCCCATCCTTGGTGATAGGCTTGACCGGCTCTTTGGATGGAAGCTTGGTCAGTTGGGAGTAGTAGTGGTGGAGTTGGGCTTCTCACTAGGATTCAGACCACTCGACTCTCCAATCTTCCCAAAAAGCAGAAAGATCAACACCCTGAGCAAGACCTACACCAGAACCTCCAGCAGCTCGCTTAAATTGGGAGATCATCATCCCGAGCTGTGCGGCTCACTACAAGAGACCCATGACAAGATGGTCCGAAGGTATGTGTTTCCTCCTCGGTTTGCATCTTGCCATGCTTGACATTCGCAATCTCCATCTCCAAACCCTCACACAAAGCACACTTAGCCACACAAGTGCTACCTGAGTTGGCCTCCTCAAGAGACACAATCTTGGCATTCTTCTTTGCCAACTCAGATTGCAAGACAGGACAAGTCTTGCACGCACCCAACAGAGAAGGTCTAGCCTTCAGCTCATCCACCTCTCCTACCAACGCAGCATACTTACCTCTCAAAGTGAGAAGGTCATCATGTGCGTGTGCACATCTCACACTCAACCTCCTCCGACAGACCACGGTGGACTTGGCAAACTCAAGCTCCCTCACCGTGTCCTCCCACTTCTGCCTAAACTCCTTGCGCTCTCTAGCGGCACGCCTAAGCAACTTGTCCTGACTAAGGAGCGCGGCAGTAAGCTTCTCGACCTCAGCAGAAAGCTCGTCGTGGGTGAGAGATACTGGGAGGGAGATGTCGTCGTCGTCGTCGTTCCGAGGGGTGTGCTCCAGCTTGCCGTCGACCTCATCACCAAGCGCCATGGTGCAGAAGCCGTCGTCGTCGGCGAAGAAGCAGAGAGAGAGACCGTCAGCTTGTCCTCGATCCTCTTCTCTCTCGGACTCGTCATCGCTTGAGCAAGCGGAGTCGTCATCCGAGCCGTCGACGTCGCTGAGCGTGGCGAAGAATGCACGCTGCTCAGCCTGGCCTTCTCCAAGTACTTCTTCTTGATGTACTCCTTGTCGAAGCCGCCCCTCCGCTTGTTGCCTCGGGGGGAACGTACTTCTCCTTGCGCTTGTCGGAGTCGTACTTGTGCCCATGATCGCCCTTCCCCGAATGCTTGTTCTTCTTGGGGCAGTGGCGATGAAGTGGTCGGGGTCGCCGCGCTCATAGCATCCTGAGCGTCCTCCTCCGCGGCGACGGTTCATGCGGTTGTTGTGAAACCGCGAGAACCGGTTGGCGAGCATCGCTAGCTCGTCATCCCCCAATGACTCAAGCTGGTCCTCTATGACAGAAAAGAGAGATGAAAGAGCAAAACCTCCAGAGGGTTAGAAGAGCCAGAAACCAAAGCCATAGTCGGGCAGAAGGATTCTCATAAGAAGCCCTCGAATGGCGAATCTCACTAGACTTGAGCTTACTAAAGAGCTCGTCGCAGCAGTCGAGGTCTCATAGTTAGACGATTCGATGATCGCCTGGACCTTTGAGTCCCACACTGACCGATCAAGAGTGTGCAAAAGCTTCAAAGCCCTCTCATGATCGTCAAAAGGCAACAGCTCCTTGGCTCTCATCTTGTTGACAATAACCTGAAAGCGAGCGAATAAACTCTCTATGCTCTCACCAGGCATATGTCGAAAGTTCTCATACTCCCGCTTGTGCGACTCATAGAGGCGGGATTTGACCTGAGTGGTTCCCTCATGGAAGCGCATGAGGGTCGCCCAAATCTCGCGAGCCGTGGGGAGATGAGAAACGCGATCAAACTCGGACATGCTCAAACAGGGAAAACAAGGGGCGTGACGTTGCCGGCTCTTGGCCTCGTGCTCATTCGATCTGGAGCTGAGTGACACGAGCAGCCAAGATCAACGTAATCATCCCTGTTGCAAATCTCCCAAACAGAAGAGCCCATGCTCTGGAGATAGGCCGACATGCGTATCTTCCAATACGCATAGTTCGTCTCATCAAAGAACGGCGGTTTGCCCACGCCGCGATCCATGTCGCCTTCCGTGGATCTGGAACCGACTAAGGTGGAAGATCCTTAACCCGCTCCGATACCAATTGAAGGACCGTGAAGCAACCAGAAAGCAACCAGAGGGGGGGGGTGAATGGGAGCTTCAAAATTTCCTTTCGGAAACTAGTGGCCACTGTCCCGAGAGTCACCCAAAAGGACAACCCTAGAGCTTGCTAATGTCCACGACCCTAGATGTAGGGTGGATGCTTCCAAGAAGCACAGCGGGACACTACACAACTCTAGAAAGCCAACGCAGAAGACGGAAACCAAATCCGACAACGAACGAACAAGCTGCGGACGAAACAGCGCAAAACTGTAACACCTCTGGTGTTTTAAAATGTAATTAACCTGACATGTCATCATCATTAGTCATTAATCATTCTTGCCTTGCATTTATGTTTGCTTAGTGCTGGTGTAGCAATCTCTTTTCAAAACCCTAAAAGCCCTAACCTTCCTATAAGGGCAAAATGGTAATTTCACCTCTGTGCCTAGCTTGGTGTAATTCTTGTTTAGTTGGATGTCTTGAAGTTTTGTTGTGTTGGCCAAAGTTCAAAAACCAAAATCAGATTTCAAATCCCTTTGCAAAACCCTGATTCCAAACCCTGGATTTTATCCCTCTTTTTGTAATTCAAAAATTATTCAAAATTTGAGGTTGGTCCAAAAAGCAAAGTTGTAGATCTGGCCAAGAGCAACAACTTTGGTATTTACAAATTTTCAAGTTTCTGTACAAAGTTTGAAGTAAATCCAAATTCATTCAAATTCCAGTTTTTGTCCCTTTTCAGCTTTCAAAATTTATTCAAAAACTATTGAGTTTCAGAAAAAATGTATGTTAGCAAAGTTGTAGGTTTTGATAAAGGAACAACTTTCATATTTGCAGATTTCCAACTTTCAATGTAAAATCAAAAGTAATTTTGAATTTATTCAAATCCCAAAAGTGTTCCCTTTTCTGGTTTCAAATGTGGTTCAAAAACTATTTGTATTTTGAAAATGTTCATATTGACAAAGTTGTAGATCTCTTTTTTCTGCACAACTTTGGTATTTTGAGTTTTTCCTGTGCAGTTCAAATTTGGGAGAAATTTGCAAAATACAGAAAGTCAAAACCTAGACCTAGCCCTGTTCATCCCCTACCTCTAGCCGGCACAGAGCAGGGGGGGGGCCCGGCCATGGTGCCTCGCCGGCACTGCGCACGCCGCGTGCCTGGCAGCCGCACGCGCGCCTCCAACCTGCCGCCGCTGACCCCGTGATCATTTCGCACCCGCTCGCGAGCGCTGACCCTCGCTCCCGTCCCCTATAGTGCCCAGGGCGTCGCCGCCGCGTGGCCGTCACCGGCGAGCCTTCGCCCAGGCCCTGGGTGCACGCCCGTCCTCCCGCCGGCTTTGCAATCGAGTGTGCACGCCTCGGCCGAGCTCATCCACACCATCCCGTGCTCTCTACCGTCCCCGACCGTGCCTATAAAAGGGACGCCGGAGTCCGAGCTCCTCACTCGTCTCCGCCGCCGTCGCCAGCCCACTCCGAAGCTCCCGACGCCCAACCAACTAGCCCAACAGCTCCGTCTTGAGCTCGTGAAGCTTCCCCACCCCTCAATTTGGTCTCTACCGCCTCCTATCGCCCGGGCGTAAGCTCGCCGTTCCCATCTCCGGCGAAAACCCGGCGAACTCGGGTTCGTCAAATACTACCTCTCCGGCCACGATCATCTTCCCCTGACCCCTGTGTCAGCTTCCCTTGGCTCCGCGCGACTCTAACCAGGCCCTTGCGGTCTCGTGTGTTGCGCAGGGTCGTCGGAGCGCCGATCGCCGCCGTGAACCGTCCGCCGTCACCGTCGACCACCTCTCCTCCGTCCATCCCTCACCTCGCCGAGCCCCTTAATCAACGCCGGTGAGCTCCCTGAAGCTTCTCATGCTTTGGTTTCATCTGCCGAGCCTCGCCGTGGCCGGCGCAGCAGTGCCGCCGCCGTCGGCCGGCCGCGGCGATCGGGAAGAGCACAGTGCTCTTTTCCCTTTTTCTTTCAAAATGTGAAAAGTATTGTTATTTCATCTTTTTGTATGATTTTCTGTATTGCTCTAAAAATTCTGAAAATTTTACAATTGACTCTCTATGCCATGTAGTATTTTAGAAAAATATGAAACTGACTTTTCTGCAAGAATTTAAAAATGTAAAATTCCTCTTTTAATTAATAAATGGATGGTTTTGGATTTTTTTAGAAAATCATTTATAACTCCAAAAATCATGAGATAAATTTTTGAGCTTCCTATGCCATGTTTAGTCTCTGTGTGAAATTTTGAAGTCTTTTGGAGCAAGTTGATTTTTTGAGCATTTATTTAATTGTTAAATAGTGCCTTCTGTTAATTAATGTCTGATTTTATTTGAGCACCTTAATGACCTCCAAAAATTATGAAATTTGTTTGCCATCTATCTACACCATAATGAGCTGATGTGATTAATTTTGGTAATTTTTGGAGCAACTGCATAAAATGACCTTTTTAAATAATTAAGAAAAATAGAAAAGGGGATTAGGGTTCATGTTGTATGCCCTGTTTTGCATTGTTCATGCTAGCATACTCATGTGCATGCATCATTGCATTCGTATAGTCACCGAAGAAGGAGTCAAGATCGAGGCAGCCGCTGACGAACCTGTCCCCGAGGCTACCCCGAGCTCCGACAACTGCTCCGCCGCTCTCGAGCCTGCCCTCTTTGCTCTTCAAGGCAAGCCCCGGTGCATTTAACACCTTCCTTGGTTTTATAAAATGTTTTCCTTAAATGCTTTTGAGTTAAACTACTGCATTAGGTTATAGGAGTTGTGTGATGACCTATTTCCTGCATTATTTACCTCCACCAGAAGATCACCAGCCCTGCTTTAAAACTATTTGCAAAATGCTTAGTGATGCTATACTATAGATTTGCAATAAAATATCATTTTTCGAAAGTGTGATCACTGAAAGAATCTTTATGGGAATTTGGCTTTACTTCCCGTTCGATGACTGCTTGCCTAGCTAGCATGTGGTCATTGTCGAGAAGAGGTTGTCCGAGCGTACGGTGCCGTCATGTTGTAGTCCGGGACTCAACAGTTGACACCGACCGAGACAGGGTTGAAAAACTGACAGGACTATTACGCTTGGGTGAGATATAACCAAGGTGTAGTTCTGGCTGGAAAATTAGGGACCATCCGTATGGGGGCCTGCTGGCCAAGACTTGCAACTATTCACATACTACGGAAAGCTCTGGCTCCGAGGAATCCTTTATTGGACCGACAACCGCGCACTGGGAGTGGAGATATGGCGGAAGTAGCATGTACCCACGTGGTCGTCATACCTGGATAGGAGTGGTGTAATGTACTTCCGGGTGGCGTAGGACCAGGCCCAATCTTGGAGGAATCGTGGTAGACGAGTTGGCATATGCAAGCTTGGGTGCTACATATGCAGTGTGGATAGGGATCCTCAGCTGAGTATTATTTATCCGGAATACGTTGCTCCTCGGTTATGGAGACTTGGTCACTGACTGTCAACGGAGAGTGGTTCTCACCTAGGTATGTTTTGAAATGTAAAATGAATCATGAACGATGAAGAATTGAGGAATACTAAATCTTATCAAAGTAAAGTAAGATTTACAAAAATGCTTTTCTGCAAAATACTTGATCTTGCTTAAACCTTACCTTGACTACCCTAAGCCTCTCATTCCTGAGTCTTCTCCCTTTTTCTTAGTCTTCGGGTAAGTCTTGTTGAGTACCCAGTACTCAGGGTTTGTTAACCCATGCTGCAGGTATGACAGAATCCCCGATGTGTGTCTTGCACCCTGCTGTGTGACCATCGTCCAGGAAGAGGCCGATGAGGCCGAAGAATAGTTGTACACCCTCGGGCTGGGTGATTATAAGTATCTTTGCTGTTTCCACTATGTTGCCTATGTCTATTTCTATTATCAGAACTTGGTTTGTAATAACTACACCTTAATTTCTATTTGGAAACTGCTTTGTAAGTAAAACTATGTATTTAAGTCTTCCGCTCTTTATTCCGATATTATTTGTAAAAGTATGCAATGCTGCTGTACCGAATTGTGAGATGATCCTGCGGACATTGGGCGATGATGTAGCCCAGTGATGGACAGTCTTAATTAAGTGGAACATGGGATCGGCTGTCAGAGGTTGACAGGGACCTGTGGGCCATGAGATTAGGGCCGTTCCGTCAAAAAACAGTCACGACCGGACTCTGGCCTGCGTCCGGTCAGTGAGCACCGGACGCGTCCGGTCTGAAAAATTCCTTTATGGAACCTTACTGTTCCTGACCGGACTCACAAGCGAGGAGCGTCCGGTCGAGAGCAGTGCGTCCGGTCACTAGAGCCAAGATAGGTGAACAGTAGATCCTGAGCGTCCGGTCTCGAGCGTCCGGTCAATACTCAGAGAATCCCGCGACACATTCAACCACCGGACGCGTCCGGTCAGCCCGACCTAGCGTCCGGTCACCTCGTGACTTCACTGTTCACTCACTGATTCGACTCAATCTCACCCAAAACAAATCCTCTAGGGATCAAACTTGGTGAGAGGAGTCACAAGGAGGATAGTGAGCTATCTCTAAGAGATCATGGCTCGAACCTATCTCCAAATCGATGAATCGAAGAATTTCGGGGGAAGGGAGAAAACTTGACCCGAAACGAAAATCGATCGATCTCCTAGACCGTGAGGTTAGAAGTGAATTCCTTCGGTGGAAAGAAGTGCCTCATGATCTAGAACAACTTGGTTCAAACGGATTTGCAAAAGATGAACGAGCAAAGAGATCAAACGACGGGGAAAATCGTGGAGAAAAAGGATTCCGCGAAGAACACAACCAAAACGTGAATCGACACCACAATCTTGCAGCCCAAGCGCAAACACACGCTATGACAAGGAGGTTACGGCCTCCTTTCCTCAAAATCAACAATACACAGAGGTGAGTCTCTCTGCGGATCTCAGCAAGCTACAGCAGGGGATGGGAGAGCAGGAAACCCTAAGTGCAAAAGAGCAAATGACTGAGATGTCTGGGAGGAGGGTGTCTCCTGACTACTTATCCTACTACTAGCCTAAGTCTATTTCCTACTCTATCCCTCTCTAATCTAATTACAGAGCGAACCAGCTAAACCCTAGGGTTATTCTGGACCAACTCGGAGGTAGGTGTATCTGACGGCCACGCCCGCACAAACCGAAGCGTTGCCTCGACGCAACCTTCGGATCGCCGCCACGTGCCGCCCTCACTCTGCACCCTCGGTTTTGTGGCCCAAACCGGGAAACCAGCCTTTTCCAGCCAACCCCCGGTTTTGAGGCCCAAACCGGGAAACCAGCCCATCAGCCTCTGAGTTTTGAGGCCAAACTCAGCAAACCCTCAGCGCCCAGGTTTTGAGGCCCAAACCTGGAAACCGTCCTCAGCTCAAGTTTTGTGGCCAAACTCGGAAACCCTCAGCCCAAGTTTTGTGGCCAAACTCGGAAACCATCCACGCCCAGGTTTTGAGGCCCAAACCTGGAAATCATCCATCCGATGGTTTTTCTCTGGCTCTACCACCAAACCGATGTCGTAGAGGGGATGCACAGCCCGTGCACCCCGTCCACCGACACGTGTCCCTGAGTCCACGACTCAGGCAACACATGGCCGCACTTCTTCACTTGTCGTCGTCACAGGCTGCCAGCCACCACAGCTGATCCTCGGGCCTCTGGTCCCTCAGTCCAAGCCTCACGTCCGCCCTTCACCGCTCAGTACCTCGGCATGGCACGTCCGTCGCACGGCACGCCCATCCTTCACCGCACCCGGTCCATCGGCACGGCACGTCTCAACTTGACCTTCACCTCGCCATCGATCACTGTATTCGTGCTTGACACCTGCACAACACAAGCCAAAGAACATGCGCATCATCCCAGTTGACAATCACTCAACACTCAGAGACCCGGCATACACCCATGTATCCGCAAATCCTGGATGGCACGGGAGATCCGAAGACTTGATACGAAGTGTACTTGGATTAGGACTCTCGAAGTAACTTAGTCGAGTTCTTAAAGGAAGTCTTGTAATTAGAATAGGACTCCTCTGATGTAATCGACTAGGATTCAGTCTGTGCCTAGCTTCATCCGGATATATAAGGAGAAGCAGGCGCCGACTTCTGTCATTGAATCTTGAATCATAACACAAGGCACACGCCGCACTGGACGTAAGGTATTACGCTATTTAGCAGCCTGAACCAGTATAAATCGCTGTCCCTGGGTACTCACCGAGTTCTACGAACGCTGATCCCCACTGAACAAATCGTCTGAGATCCCTGAAGACGTGTTGCCGGTTAACAAACATCGACAGCTGGCGCGCTAGGTAGGGGCTCTCGGCGATTCAACAATCAAGAGCTCGACGAATCATGTCAAAATGTTCTCGGCGGGATCAATTTTCGTTTTTGGCTCATGGACTTGCATTGCGGATGATCAAGGGAAGCTACAACGACAACTTCACACTGAATCAGAAGAGCAAGCCACGCCAAAGATGGATCATCTAACCAGAGCCTAGCAAACCTTGCAATCCAAGATCCGCAAGATTCTGAGGACCAACCTGAAGCATCCGACTCCTACTCGGACTCGAACTCTAAGAACAAAAAGGACTCGGACACCAGACATGGCATCACCTTTGGACTACGGAACTCGGCTGAAAACTTTCGAGACCTGATTGACGCAAAATTCAAAGTATCAACAGATCCCTTTGACCAGAGCTCAACAAGGACTCGTTTTCAGCTCCCAAGGAGGGTAACATTGTCCATTGGCCAATACAGCCAGCTACGGCTAGGCTGGTTGGCCAAATCGATCAGCAACTTCCATACCAACACAGACATCAGCTCCCCTTTGAGGAACACGAGACCTCAACAGAGCTAAACTCCAGTGCCTCTACTTTAGAGTCGGTTACACCGGGATCAACAAATCAAGGCTTCACTCGTGAAGTATTCATGGTAGGACATCAATCATCTCTATGACCTCCAACTCCTCCAGATGTCCTTCGCGATGATGAAACCTTGAGCATGATATCCGACAACGACCCAGAAGGACCCGGAGAAACCGAGTCCTTAAAGGCAGAAAGAATAAGGAAGAATCAAGCCAAAGATGCTCGCAGAAGGCGAGCAAATCGTCGAAAAGAAGCCATAGAGAGCTACAACGCACGACTTGAGGAATATAATAATTGGAGGTGTCTGGAAGAAGAAGCAGAGAGTCAGGCTCGCACCCAACGTCATCAGGAGGATCAATCCCAGAATGATCGCAATCACCGACGAGCCGATTGCTCCCGCAACCTTGAGCCTGAATTTATGAGGGTTGCCGGCCACAGGGTCTATCAGACACCTTACCAGAACATTATCGCTCTAGCCACAGAGATGGGAGCCAAGGACAACCGCACCCCTGACGAAGAGCGACGATTGGTCATGCTTCAGACCACCGCGCTACAACTCAAGGGCCGGAACCTTGAGTCCTTAGCTGATGAACAAGTGTCATCCCACCCAAGCCAGAGGCGACCTGTTCATGAACGACTCGGTCAAGCACCAGTAAGGAGTCGCCTGGGCAACCGAGAACCTGATCAAGCTGAAGGAGGAGCTGAATCATCATATCGAGGAGTCGCAATCACAACATGTGACACCGTCGATCGCTTCCCCTAATTCTCCAGAGGCTCCGAGCAGTCCTGTTTCCACGGAAATTCAAACCTGGGAACTACTCGAAATACGATGGAAAGACAGAACCTAAGCGGTGGCTCAAGCTGTATGCGCAAGCAGTCGAGTTAGCAGGGGGAAGTAATGACGTCAAAGCACTTTTTCTCCCCATGGCTCTAGAAACAATGCCACTTGCATGGTTCGACAGGCTTATACCCGAGTCCATTGACTCCTGGGAACAACTCCATCGTATCTTCATAGAAAACTTTGCGGGTGTCCCCGAGAGATCAGATCCCTGGACTAAGCTCGGGACTTGCAAGCAGCAGAAAAATGAGACAATGTGAGAGTACTACAGACGCTTCTCAGAAATTCGCTCCACAGTGTCTGACATAACAGACAGAGAGGTAATCGACCTTTTTGGCAACGGAATCTGCGAAAGGTACAATTACAAGGACTTCATAAAGCATGACCCAACAACCACAGACGAGTTTCATCGGGCAGTAAATTCCATGATGGCGACAGAAGAACGCACACAGGAACGTTTTCCCGAAAGGAACATGCAAGGTGATCGAGGCAACATTTAGAGAGGCAACCAGGCACCTCAGCAAAACACCCGCAAGAGTACAGGGGACAACACTGTTGCAACTATGGAGCCTCAGAAGAAGGGAAACAAGCCATCCACCTTTGACGACTTACTCGACGGACCGTGCCCTTTCCATCCGAAAGGAGGACATCAGGCTAGGTATTGTCGACAGCTCAAGGAGCGAGGCTTGAACTCTGACTTCAATGGAAATAAGAAAGATAAGGGGAAGAAAGTAGTTGAAGACCCTCAGCAGGACGCCAGTGGTTTCCAACACCCCAAAGGGACCATCAATGTCATATTTGGAGGAGTAACCACCAGCGACAACAAACGTCTCCAGAAACTTTCCCTACGGGAGATCATGTCTACAGAACCAGCTACCCCCAGATACCTTGATTGGTCTGAGTATCCGATCAACTTTTCTCGAGCAGACCAATGGACCAATGTCTCCAATGCAGGGCATTACCCGCTAGTCTTGGATCCTACGGTCGCTGGGTTCAAATTGGGAAGAGTACTCATCGACGGAGGAGCAGGACTCAACATCATCTTTGCAAACACCTTACGCAAGATGAACTTGGACCTTGCAACTCAGCTAAAAGGTCCTAGTTTGGTTTTGGTAATTGAGTGACAACTTTAGGTGGACTAATGGTGTTTATGAGAGATACACAGGTGATTAGTCCACAGGTGATCATGTGTGAGCAACATATGCCATAAAGGTGAAATGGCTTGGAGGATGTTGCAAAGGCTCACACATGAGATGAAGGAGCTTATTGCATATGTGACATGACATAGAGTCATGTGGCTAAGATGGTGAAGATCAAGGCAAGAGTTGGCTTGATGGACCGGTTGCGAAGGTGAAGGGCAAGTTGGAGGCTTTGAAGTCATTGGTACCGAGTGTCGGGAGGCTTAAGCAAGACTTGGCGCCGAAGGACCAAAGCAATGGTGAAGAGCAAGTGAGGTCAAGATCGATGGACCTTGGAGGCCATGTGATGATATGAAGTGGATCATATCATTTGATCTAGGTTGGTGCATGTGTTGCATCAACAATGGAGGAGATGGAATGGAATGCGCAAGGCAAAGGTATATTTGTAGGACATTTCATTTCACCGGTCATAGGTGTGTAGAGAAGATTATGACTGGGTTTAGGATAGATGGTCGTACTATTAAGAGGAGCAAACTTGTTGGCATATCGGTCATCTAGGGCCACTTGAGCGATCTAACATTGCGATGTTGCTAGGATCGAGTGATGTGGTGAGTGCAAGTGCTAATCCTTTGAAAAATGATTGTGAAAATGCTAACACACATGCACAAGGTGGTGTACAGTTGGTGGTGTTGGCACATTTGCAAAGGAGAAGTTGTTGGAGTTGAATTGGATCAACTTGGAGAAGAGAAGGAGGCTTTTCGGTGTGTTCCGGACTCTAGGATGGCTCTTAGATTGGAATTATGTACTAATCCTTTGTGATATGGATTAGCTCTGTATGTGGGTTATGTATCCCTCTGAGTTAGCTTTCCAAAATGTCCAAGATCATCAAAATCGAAGTTCGGGGCTAAGAGTTATAGTCGTTTGAGCGCTGAAAGGTCAGTGACCGGACTCACTGACCGGACGCGTCCGGTCAGTACAATGAGTCCGGTCACAAGAGTCCGGTCAATGTATTTTGAGTGCTGATTTGAGGTATATTGACCGGACGCTCGGTAGAGTCCGGTCACTGAAAAACAGCCCTAAAACCTCTCTGTTTGCGACCGGACTCAGGCATAGGCGCGTCCGGTCATTATGACCTGATGCGTCCAGTCAGTAGAAGGCTGAACGCACGCAAAAAATAGCCGTTGGGGGCAAACGACCGGACTCTAGTGACAGGACACGTCCGGTCACCCTGTAGTGAGTCCGGTCAATACGAAAAGTGCCTAGTGAATGGGGTAACGGCTAGTTTAGCCCTTGGGGCTATAAATAGATGTTGTGGCCAGCCTTGGCTGGTGCTTAGCACCCTTGGGACTTGGTGTACATGCTTGGGGAGTGCAAGGAAGCCCTCTAACTCGCTTGTGCTTGCTAGTATGCGAATCAATAGTGAGTGAGTGATCGCTAGTGCGTTGCATTGAGAGATTGCATCGAGTGGCACTAGGTGTTCGTGTTGCAAGCCGGTGGTGCTTGTTACTCTTGGAGGTTGCCACCTCCTAGACGACTTGGTGATCGAGTCTCCGTCGTGAAGCCCACGTGAAGATTGTGCGTGGCTCCGGAGAAGGATTGTGAGGGGCATTGTGCTCACCCCACGGGAGATCGCGAAGAGCAACTCTAGTAAAAGGGAGACGTGAAGAGCATCAAGTGGTCCGGCCGGGTCAAGTGCTAGAGCGCTTGTGGTAAGCACTCCATGTGGGAGAGTGTGACTAGTGTAGTCACCACTAGCAAGAGGACCGGCGGCAACCTTGAGCTTGTCTCAATGGGGACTAGCTTGGTGGCAACCAAGTGAACCTCGGGATAAAATCACAGTGTCAACATTGCCTACATCTTCTCGGTGGTTTGCTTTCTCCATTCACTAGCTTGTGTTTCCTTACTCATACTTGTGCTAGTGTTTAGTTGTCGCTCTTGTGTAGCTATCTAGCTTGTGTAGCTTAATAGTTTCTCTGTAATTAGTTAGCTTGTGTAGCTTGCTAGTTACCATCTTTGCTTGTGTAGCTTAGAAGTAGATCTCTTGCGTGACTAATTGGTGTGAGTAGCCTTGTTAGTCACATTGCTTAGTTTGTGTAGCTAAGTAATTTGAGCTCTCTAATTTGGCTTGTGTAGCCTTGTTATTGAGCATTGCTAGTGAGCTTAGGAGCTTTGTGCTTTGCTTACTAGATTATGTAGGAGCTCCCCGGTGCTTGAAGTACTAGTTGCATAGGTTGTGTCACCTTGCAAACTAGATTGATTAGGTGAGCTTTAGCTAGCCTGACACCTTATTTGCTTTGTTAGAATCTTTGTAAGGTGTCATAGAGTATAAGTAGAGGGGTGTAGTCTTGGCTAGACCGATAGTTTTAATTCCGCATTTGTTTCGGTTAGCCTACGCGATTAATTTTAGAAAGGACTATTCACCCCCCCTCTAGTCCGCCATCTCGACCCTTCAATTGGTATCGGAGCGAGGTCTCTCATTTGTGGTCTTCACCGACCCGAGAGGATGGCGAACTATGGGCTAGATGTTGAGTGTGACACACATATTTTTGATGGCACACACTTTGCACAATGGAAACACCATATGCTTGATCACTTTCAAGCAAAGGGGCCTAAATTTTGGTGGGTTGTCACTAGTGGTCTCACTAATGTCTTGGACCATAAGAATCTTACCAAAGCTCAAAAGGTTCTCTTTGATCTTGATGGAGAAGCTTTCTTGTTTATTATTCATGCTATGAGCTTTGAGTGTTTTGACAAGGTGAACCATAGAGGAACCACCCATGTGTTGTGGGAGTCAATCAAGCATACATTCGGTCACTCTTCCACATGGGATGATGGCAACTTCAAGAATGACGAATCAAAGAAAGTTGCACATGAGTATGATGAGCATGGCCACAACTTGGTGATTGTGAAAGATTGCTCCACCTCATGTTCAAGTGATGATGATGATGATCAATCCACAAGATCACTTGACAAGGTTGGTGATGATGATAGCCGGAGCTCAAGTGGTGCAAATGATGATGCCACTCCATGCACACTTGATGATGATGATGATGGCTATGAGAGTGATGTCTCTACAAGCTCTCCATCTACATCACATTGCTTCATGTCACATGGTGACACCAAGGTATCAATTGCAAATGTGGTTGTTGATTGTGATGATCCAAACTTTGAGCTTGTATGTAGACTCACCAAAGCTTTAGAAAATGATATGGCTAAAACAATGAAATTGAAAAATGAAAACTCACTTCTAAAGATTGCATGTGAACAACAAAAGCATCTACTTTATGTTACTACTTGTTCACATGAGGAGCTTAAATTGACTCATGTGGAACTTAGTGTTGCTCATGACAACTTGGTACAAGACCATGCTTTTCTCACTAAGAAGCTTTCTAATGAAGAAACTAAAACTAGTGAGAGCTCATCATTTGGGTCAAATGATCAATCACATATTTGTGCTAACCCATGTGATGTAGAGAAGAAGCATGTATCCACCCCTTGTCATGATTTATTATCTATGCCATGTTCTTCACATATAGATGCTTGTTCTACTTCTATGTCTTGTGAGACTAACATTTTGAAGGAGAACAATGAGCTCAAAAGTGAAGTGAAGAATTTGAGCAACAAGTTAGAGAGGTGGTATGGATCAAAGGTCACCTATGAGCATATGATAAAGAATCAAAAGAGCTACGGTGACATAAGTGACATTGGCTTCAACAAGAGCAAGATCAAAGGCAAGAGATGGGGAAAGAAGAAGTATGAAAGAGAAATGAAGAAGCAAGAACAAGATAAGCTATCTCATTTCATGTGCTATCGGTGCCACGAGATGGACATCTTGCAAATACTTGCCCCAACAAGGAGAAGCTCAAGTTCAAGAAGGAAGAAGAGAGGCTCACGCATGTCAAATGCTTCAAGTGCCGCACTAGAGGACATCTCACCTCCATGTGCCCAACCAAGCAATTAGTGAAGCAACAAGATGAACCTCAACCAAAGCCACAAGTTGAGAAAAAAGAGAAGCCCCAAGATCAAATCAAGAACAACCATCATGATGGTGACTTGACAAAGAGAAAGAAAACAAGAAGGGGCGGAAGAGCAAGTCATCCAACTCACATTCAAGATGCCAAGATGATGATGATCAAGAATGAAGAAAAGAAGAAGGATTTGGCTCACATCAAGTGCTACAAATGTGATGATATGAGACACTTTGCCTCGAAGTGTCCTACCAAGCTTGAGAAGAAGGTTCAAGCAACTCATGGGAGGCAAGGCAATGAGAAGCAACAAATGAGCAAGGAAGAGAAGGCTCCATCAAAGAGAGTTTGCTACTCATGTCGGGAAAGGGGACACATGGCAAATTCATGTCCCCTAGGTAAAACCTCTAAGCCTATTTCAATTGATGATAATATTGTGCTTAGAAAGGATGACAATGGTATCTCATCGGTGGCTATTGCAAGACATCCCGCTACTCATACTAAGGCATTGCCTAAGTATGTTGCACCTAACTTGAGAGGACCCAAAAAAGTTTGGGTACCATCAAACCGTGGATGAATGTGTGCAGGTACCATGACATTGGAGACTTGTTTCAATTGATTCCATATTATTCATCATGTGATCGAGTCAAGTAATGAAGCTTAGTGCTATTCTCATCCCAATGCCAAGTCAAAACAAGTGAAGTCCAAGCGCTACAACATACAAGTGTCATGATCAAGTTGAGGTGGTTGATTGGAAATATTTGAAGAAGCTTGCTATTGGATGATCATGATCTATCAAGGTATATCTCTAGTTGATCATATTCATTTGGGTGCATATGAGTTAATTGAATTGGATATATATGCATATGTTGATTGCTATGAGAAGTTTGAATGGATAAATTGCTTAGCAATCAAGTTTGAGTTAGTTTGATTGGATATGTTCACAAGATGACTTTTAGTAAGTGAATTGAATGGATATATGTCTTGTGAGAGTGTTCAAACAAGTTAGCTTCAAGTTTGATTCAAATTGCTAGAGTATAGCTCAATTGCTCAAAGTTGTCCAATATGCAAAATCTGAGTGAGCTGAGAAGATAGCCATGTTTGGATGACCAAATCTAGTTGGATTGGCTTGAAATTTGGTGTGCATGCTCTACACTTATAGATTAGTTGCTGTAGAAAATTGGAATTCATTGGATAAGTGAAACTCAGTGTGGTAGTGGATCTTGCCAACTCTATTGCAGCAGTTTTCAGCATGGACAGCAAGTGAAAGAATTGAAATCTGGTAGCAATCTAGAAAGTTAATGATGCTCAAATTTTTATGGGACTAATAGAATACATAGTGAGGCACATCTCCACCAAATTTCATGGTAATTGGACTCATATTTTGGGAGATATGCATGTTTCTTTGAGAAGGACAGATCTGCTAGAAAAGTGACATTATTGGATTGATCTAGAGTCACTATAATTGAAAGGACCTCAAGTTGGAATAATGTTTATAAGTGGTTGAGGGACCTATGTTTGGTTTTTTTGATATGAGCTAGAAGCAATGACAAAGATGAGTACAAGGTCACTTGATTGTAGAGTGTATTTGGCACACCATTGGTACTCAAATGAAGATCAAGGCCAACATCAGATGAAGATAAAAAACAAGTCCTAGTATTAATTGAAGATCATCTTGGAAGAAAGAAAAGAACTCAAAGAAGGATTCTGAAGGACCGAGAAGCTAACCGAAAGCGACCAGAGGGGGGGGTGAATGGGAGCTTCAAAATTTCCTTACGGAAACTAGATGCCACTGTCCCAAAATCAACCCCAAAGCGAACCTAGAGCTTGCTAATGTCCACGACCCTATATGTAGGGTGGATGCTTCCTAGAAGCACAGCGAGACACTAGACAACTCTAGAAAGCCAACGCAAAAGACGGAAATCATTCCGACAACGAACGAGCGAACCGCGGACGAAAACGTGCGAAACCAGTCGCATCGGACGCTGGCCTGCGTCCGATGCCAGACCACCGGAAGCGTCCGATGCAGACTGGGCGGTTCTGGAACCTTACTGTTCCACCATCGGACGCTGTGAACAGTAATCACCCAGCGTCCGATGCAAAGGCTCCGGCGCGTCCGATGGACAACGGACGCGTCCGATGCCTAGCGTCCGATGGAACTAAAACGCCGAAAACGTGACACGCGTCACCGGAGCGTCCGATGCTAGGGACCCTAGCGTCCGATGCTCCCGTGATAGCGTCCGATGCTCCCGAAAACAGCGCAGTTCTTTGATGATTCAACCCGATCTCCTCTAAATCAAAAGCTCTAGGCTAGGATTCGATCTGAGGGGTCACAAGGATGTTAGTGAGCTATCTCTAAGAGATCATGGCTCGAACCTAACTCCAAATCGGTGAATCAAGAAAATTTCGGGGCATGGAGGCAAGAACGCAATCCAAAACGAAAATCGATCGATCTCCTAGACCGTGAGGTTAGAGTTTAATTCCTTCGGTGGAAAGGAGAGCCTCACGATCTAGAACAACTTGGTTCAACGGTTTTGCAAAAGATGAACCGAGCAAAGAGATCAAGCGACGGGAAAATCGTGGAGAAAAAGGATTCCGCGAAGAACACAAAGAAAACGCGAATCACAGCCACGAACTCGAATTAAGGACGCAAATCAAGCCATCGATCTGTGCTCCAAAGTGAGGATACGGCCTCACTTCCTCAAATCAACAGTACACAGAGTGGAGTCTCTCTGCGGATCTCAACTAGCTAGAGCAGGGGATGGGAGAGTGGAAACCCTAGGTGCTAGGAAGCAAATGACTGCGCTAACTGAGATTGAGATAGGGAGGAGGGTGTCTCCCCTAGACTACTTATACTAACCTAGCCTAAGTCTATTTCCTACTCTACCCCTCTCTACTCTAATTACAGAGCGGACCAGCCTAACCCTAAGGCTATTCTAGTCCACCCGCTGGTGGTAGGTAGATCCGACGGCCACGCCCGCACGGTCTTCCGCGTCGCCTCCACGCAACCTTCAGATCGCCGCCACGTGCCGCCACCACTCTGCACCCCCGGTTTTGCGGCCCAAACCGGGAAACCAGCCTTTTCCATCAGCCCCCGGTTTTGAGGCCCAAACCGGGAAACCAGCCTCCAGCCCGAGTTTTGTGGCCCAAACTCGGAAACCCTCAGCGCCCGAGTTTTGAGGCCCAAACTCGGAAACCAGCCCACCCAGGTTTTGAGGCTCAACCTGGAAACCGTCACGCCCAGGTTTTGTGGCTCAACCTGGAAACCCAGCACCCAGGTTTTGAGGCCCAAACCTGGAAACCGTCCACCGTTGGTTTTTCCCGGGCTCTACCAACAAACGGCGTCGTAGAGGGGATGCACCGCCTGTGCACCCCTTCCACCGACATGATCGCACTTCTCCGCTTGTCGCTGTCGCAGGCTGCCAGCCACCACAGCTGATCCTCCGGCCTCCAGTCCATCAGTCCAAGTCCACGTCCGCCCTTCACCGTCCGATACATCGGCATGGCACGTCCGCCGCACGGCACGCCCATCCTTCATCGCGCCCGGTCCGTCGGCACGGCACGTCGCAACTTGACCTTCACCCGCCATCGATCACTGTCTCCGTGCTCGACACCTGCACAACACAAGCCAAAGAACATGCGCATCATCTCCGTTGACAATCACTCATCACACAGAGACTCGGCATACACCCATGTATCCGCAATCTCCCCCTTGATGAGTGCATTGTCAACTCCACAACAAATCATGAATAAGAAGAAGGAGGTAGGAAGGAGTGGGAAGAGAAAACCCAACCAAATGACCCAAAAGCCTAACAAAAGCCGAAGAGGTCAAGTGGAGTGGATGAGAAAAACTTGGTCCCCAAAGACATGGGCAACGGCTCGACGCAACCAAGCAAAGCAAAGCTAGCCCTCAAGAAGAGGTAGAACAGGCTCAACACCGCTAGCAGATACCAATTGAAGATCGGAGGACAACAGAGGCAAAATGCTAGTCCCTCAAGATAGAGGCACAGAGGCTCAACACAACTAGCAAGAAAATCACTCCGAACCAATTGGAAATCAACCCAAACCAAATGGGAAGCACACCAGACGATACCAATTGAAAGCCAAATGAAAAAGCTTATGAAAGCTCATGAAAAGCTAGGAACGTTTGCTAGTCCCTCAAGACAGAGGCAACGGCTCAACACAACTAGCAAACTCCCCCTCGACAGATGCAAGCAACTAGGTCAAATGATTTGCATAAAATTTCTCCCCCTAGTTGAAAATGCACTTATCAAGGCCAAAAGGTATCGGAGAAGCAATTCTCTTCACATAAACTCCCCCTAAACACAAGATCTCCTTCCACAATGCATATGGAGTCAAAATGCAAGTTAGGAGCTTCAAGTATATAGTCAAAAGAGTGCAAAGATGCTCTAATCAGTATAGCTCCAACATCTCAATTAAGCACTCAAATAGCAAAGGCTCAAACTGATCACTTATACGAAATATGAAGCATATGAGCATGTGAGCAGTTTTAAGCCAAAAGGATAGTCACCATCAAAATAGCACTAGACATGTATAGAAGGAATCCAAACAAGTGCTAAGCATATATACAAGGTGAACTACCCCTAGCAAAGTTCAATCATCATGCATAGGAATGAAGCATATACTTGTGATTTCAAATTCATATCGGAGTTGCAGCGGTAAAAGAATTCACAAGTTCATTTTAGCATGTGATTGCGAGAGGTTGAAAGCTTGTCATCGCCTAACTTTTCAACCGTGCGAAGCCTATGCCGAAGCAATCAGAAGCTTAAAGCAACGGTTTCGGTCATACACTACATGGCTCAAGTTTAACTCAAAGTGCGATGAGAAACAGTCTCAATACCATGAGGTGTTGACAAGCAATCCCATCTCGATCTTTTCAATTCAACAATACTTGGTTCAGTTTTAAGCAAGTTATGAACAACCAAGCAAGTGAATGACTCAGAACTAGAGACATAGCAACCTAGCATATATGAAAAGCAGGAATGGACTCAACACACCCTACACATGCTAGTTGCATATCTCAATGGTGAACATTTTCAGATTTATATACATTAGGCATGATTCACCATTCCAAAAAAAAATAGCTCGCTCATAACATGTAACAGTGATCAGAAAGAGCATAAGCTACAAGCATCATCATAAGTATCGGAGCAATACTAACAAGAGCATAATTACATTCTAGTGAATATAGACATGAAGCTCAGAATGTAAATGCGTATGCCCGACACAAGACTGAACGAAAGAAGATACCTAAAGGAGAGACTCAAGAAACTCAAAAGAAAAGAGCCTCAAAATAAAAGAGTCAGTCTGTACATCTCAAAATGCTTCCCCCATCTAAAAGGGGGGAAAACACACCAAGCTCACCCCTCAACCTATTAAAGGTTGATTCGTCTAAAGGCTTGGTGAAAATATCAGCTAATTGGTGATGAGTATCGACATGGCGAAGGTCGATATCACCCTTCTCCTGGTGGTCTCGCAAGAAATGAAAGCGCACATCAATGTGTTTGGTTTTCGAGTGAAGCACAGGGTCTTAGCAACGCTAATGGCACTCGTGCTGTCACAAAGCAAAGGCACTCGAGTAAAGCTCAAACCAAAATCACGCAAAGTGGCCATCATCCAGAGTAACTGGGAACAGCAGCTAGCCGCAGCAACATATTCAGCCTCCGTGGTAGACTGAGCGACACTAGACTGCTTGCGAGAAGACCACGACACAGAGAAGATCCAATAAACTGGCAAGTCCCTGAAGTGGACTTGCGCTCAATGCGACAACCAGCAAAATCAGCATCAGAAAAGCCACAAAGAGAGGGTGGAGGAAGCAGAATACCAAATCCCGAGCTCGGGCGTGAAACGAAGGTACCTGAAGATGCGCTTCACCGCCTGACGGTGAGAAATGCGTGGCGAAGCCTGAAAGCGTGCGCACAAGCACACGGCGAACTGAATGTCCGGCCGTGTCGCCGTCAGGTAGAGCAGCGATCCAATCATGCTGCGGTACTCCTTCTGGTCCACTGCTTCTCCATCCGTGTCGGCATCCAGGGCAGTCGTCGTCGACATGGGCGTCGGAAGAGGCTTAGCTCACCCATGTCGAACCGCTTCAGCAAGTCCCTTGTGTACTTGCCCTGGTGCACAAACGTCCCCTCTCGGGATTGCTTAATTTGCAACCGAGAAAGAAAGTCAGCTCGCCCATCATGCTCATCTCGAACTCCCTGCTCATAGTATCTGCAAACTTGGCAACCAAAGCGTGAGAAGAACCACCGAAAATGATATCATCCACGTAAATTTGGACCAAGAGAGTATCTTTGCCTTGCTTGAGGAGAAAGAGCGTTTTATCTACACATCCCATTTTAAAACCCTTAGCTAGCAAAAAGGTTTTTAATCTCTCATACCAGGCTCTAGGGGCTTGTTTCAAACCATACAAAGCTTTGTGGAGTTTAAAGACATGGTTTGGAAACTTGGGATTTTCAAAACCGGGGGGTTGCTGGACATAGACCTCCTCCTCAATATAGCCGTTTAGAAGGCACTCTTGACATCCATTTGAAAAAGTTTGAAACCCATGGATGCAGCATAAGCCAAGAGTATCCTAATAGCCTCCAAACGAGCTACAGGAGCGAAGGTCTCCTCATAATCTATCCCCTCCTTCTGACTATAACCCTTCGCTACAAGCCGGGCTTGTTTCTCACAATGTGGCCCTCCTCTCCTTGCTTGTTTTTAAATACCCATTTTGTCCCAATAGGTTTACAGTCAGGAGGTGGTGGCACTAGAACCCAAACCCGATTTCGCTCAAAGTTCTCTAGCTCCTCATGCATGGCATTGACCCAATCCGGATCCGTCAATGCGTGTCCAACATCTCGGGGCTCAAAAGACGCAACAAAAGCAGAATGAGCAAGGTGTGAGATGTGCTGTGACCTGGAGCGAGTAACTCGCTCGTCGATGTCGCCGATCATCTGTTCAGGGGGGTGCTGGCGCTGGATGTGTCGTGGCGCCTCCCGGGAAGAAGTAACCTCCCCCTCAACAGTAGCTGGTTCCACCCCGGGTACAAAAGGTACCGCGCGAGGTGGATCCCACGGCCCCCAGGAAGAAGACGTCTCGGGGCCACGGGTCGTCGTCGAAGCCGCTCCCGGCGGCGCGGCAGGAGGGGGGTGCTGGATCATCTATACCTTCAGCACCCTCTTCCTCGTCATCGAAAAGAGGCTCTCCAACCTCGTGATCACCTGCACGCTCAAAACGAGAAGAGGGAAAACAAGAGTCTCGTCGAAGGTGACATCTGATGTCTCCATGACTCGGTTAGTGTGTTAAGGTACACGATAAGCTCGAGTGTAGTGCCATAACCCAAAAACACACCGTCAGAAGAACGAGACTCAAACTTGTCTAGGTTGCCTTTTTTCAATAAAAACAGTGGCAACCAAAGACTCTAAAATAACTCACCTTGGGCTGGCGACCAAAACGCAACTCATAAGAGGTCTTCTTCAAAAACACTCTCAGAAAAATGCGATTCGAAATATAGCATGCAGTGTTCATAGCTTCGGCCCAATAGCGCCTAGGAGTCCTATGCTCATCAAGCATCGTCCTGGCCATCTCAACAAGGGTCCGATTCTTCTCTCTACAACACCATTTTGGGGTGGTGTATAGGGAGAAGAAAACTGATGCTCCAAACCAAGGCGTTTACAAAACTTCTCAAAATCCGAATTTTTAAACTCGGAACCATTATCACTTCTAATCGCTCGCATCGAGTTCAAAGGGAACTCGTTCTGAAGACGCAAAATCAGATCGCGAGCGAAGGAGAATGTCTCGGACTTCTCAACTAAAAAGAAGACCCACGAATACCTCGAAAAGTCGTCAACAATAACAAGCACATACCACTTCCCACCAACCGAGCTCACCCGAGCCGGACCAACAAGGTCCATATGCAAAAGCTCTCCGGGGTGCGAGGTCATAACCTTGGTCAAAGGATGGTGGGGAGCAGCAACCATCTTTCCATGCCGGCAAGCATGGCAAACTAGATCCTTCTCCAACGAAAGCTTGGGCAATCCTCGGATTAAGCCAAGTGAGCTAAGTCTTGCAAGCAAGTCAAAACTCAGGTGACCGAGCCTCCTATGCCACTTCAAAGATCAGAAGAAGAAGGACTAGCCAAAAGACAGCGAGAAGATCCAAACGACTTTGAGAAATTCGCGCGAAAGACATTCCCAAAGGGTGAAATCAGACATACAAGATCACCCTGAGGATCTAAGATCCGGCTAAGGTGTTGGTTTGAAACGAATCTCATAGCCTTCACGAAAAAGTTGCGAAACAGAAAGCAAGTTGAAATGCAGGTTAGAAACAAGAGCAACCTCGCGCAACACAAAGTGCTCATTAACCCGCACTGCACCAACGGACAATACCTTGCCCTTACCTTTGTCGCCGAAGGTTATGTATTTTTTCGGCGACCGGACTATGGCTGGAGAACCATTTGGCATTTCCGGTCATGTGGCTCGAGCAACCGGAATCCACAAGCCAAATGTCCTCCAACCGCTCCTCCTACATCAATAAAAAGACATAGGGTGAACATACGGTCCAACACTGGGGAGTAAGATAAGAAGGAAACCAGTGTTGGGCCGGCTGCTCAAAAGAACGGTCAGTGTTGTAAAAACCATCCTGTCTAGGGGGATAGCGATCACCACGCACAGGAAAACGTGGTCCGCTGGGGAAGAAGCGCTCACCGCGAAAACTCTACTGCGGTGGGACAAAGCGCTCAACAAAGCCTCCGCCACGGGGTCCGTTACCTGCAAAAGCAGGACCCGTCGGGCACGCTCTCTACGAGGTCTACGCCTAGGAGCCTGCTGCTCAACTCTAGCGTCTCTCCTCGGAGCTCTCTCCTGCCTAGGCCTCACAAACTGAGGTGCTCTACCTCTAGGCCTAGTCTCCCTCCTAGGGGCTCTCTCCTGCTGCCTAGGCTGGGTATGCTTCCCTCCAGACCTAGCAGCTCTCCCCTGAGGCTTCGGAGCATGTCCACCACGAGCTGGGTGAAACATGTCCGGGTTCTGTATCTCCCTAGCACGGCGCGCCTCTCTCCTGCGCCTAAAGCAGAACTCACTCAGGTGACCATCCCGCCCACAAAAGTCACACTGAAACCTCACCGCGCGCAAAGGGGGTTGTTGGTTTGCAGGGATGGGGTATGGTTCACCTTGCCCTTGCCCTTCTGTGGCAACTCCTCTCGGATGGGTGGCATTGTGTCAAGCTTGTTCTTTAGGTGATTGGCTTGGGTTGCCATTGTGGATTCTTGGGTGGAGCCTTGGGGGGTTCAACTACAACTCCATCCTTGGTGACAGGCTTGGCAGGCTCTTTGGGTGGAAGCTTGGTTAGTTGGGAGTAGTGGTGGAGTTGGGCTTCTCACAGGGGTTCAGACCACTAGACTCTCCAATCTTACCAAAGGCTGAAAGATCAACACTCTGGCCAAGACCTACACCAGGAGCCCCAGCAGCTCGCTTGAATTGGGAGATCATCATCCCGAGCTGAGGCTCACCACAAGACACCCATGACAAGACGGTCCGAAGGTATGTGTTTTCCTCCTCGGTACGCACCTTGTCATGCCTCACATTGGCCATCTCCTGCTCCAGGCCCTCACACAAAGCACACCTCTTGACACAAGTGCTATCCGAGCCGGCCTTCTCAAAAGACTCAAGCTTGGCATTCTTCTCTGCCAACTCGGATTGCAAGACAGGACAAGTCTTGCACGCACCCAACAGCTGCGGTCTAGCTCGGAGCTCATCCACCTCATCTACCAGCGCAGCATGCTTACTCCTCAGAGTGAGAAGATCCGTCATGTGCGCGGTGCAACTCTCGCACTCCAACTCCTCCGACACAACCACGGTGGACCGAGCGAACTCAAGCTCCTTCACCGTGTCCTCCCACTTCTGCCTAAACTCCTTGCGCTCTCTAGCGGCACGCCTAAGCAACTTATCTTGGCTAAGGAGGGCAGCAGTCAACTTCTCAACCTCGGAGGAAAGCTCGTCGTAGGTGAGAGATACCTGGGAGGTGTCGTCGTCGTCGTCGTTCCGAGGTGTGTGCTCCAGCTCGCCACCGACCTCATCTCCGAGCGCCATGGTACACAGGCCTTCGTCGCCGGCGAAGAAGCATAAGCCGTTGAACGTGTCCTCCAGCTTCTTCTTCTCGGACTCGTCATCACTCGATCGAGCGGAGTCGTCATCCGAGCCGTCGACGTCGCTGAGCGTGGCGAAGAACGCTCGCTGCTCAGCCTGCTGCTTCTCCAAGTACTTCTTCTTGATGTACTCTTTGTTGAAGCCGCCCCGCTTCTTGTGCCTTGGGGGACGTGCTTCTCCTTGTACTTGGAGTCGCCTTGTGGCCGTGATCACCCTTCCAAGATGCTTGTTCTTCTTCTTGGGGCAGTCGGCGATGAAGTGGTCGGGGTCGCCGCACTCATAGCATCCGGTGCGTCCTCCGCGACGACGGTTCATGCGGTTGTGGTGAACCGCGAGAACCGGTTGGCAAGCAAAGCCAACTCGTCGTCTCCCAAAGACTCCAGCTGGTCCTCTGTCACAGAAAAGAGAGAAGAAAGCGCAAAGCCAGCTGAGGGGTTAGAGGAAGAGCCGGAAACCAAAGCCATGGACGGGCGAGAAGGATTTCAAAAGAAGCCCTCGCCATAGCATCAATCTCACTGGACTTGAGCTTACTGAAGAGCTCGTCGCAGGTGAGAGTCTCATAGTTCGGCGATTCGATGATTGCCTGAACCTTGGAGTCCCACACCGAACGGTCAAGAGTG
The DNA here is from genome assembly GCA_009763385.1 of Coix lacryma-jobi var. lacryma-jobi. Taxonomy (NCBI): domain Eukaryota; kingdom Viridiplantae; phylum Streptophyta; class Magnoliopsida; order Poales; family Poaceae; genus Coix; species Coix lacryma-jobi. The sequence goes on along the minus strand of CM019828.1, from coordinate 103,985,630 downwards.
TGCAAAAGCTTCAAAGCACGCTCATGATCGTCAAATGGCAACTGCTCTCTGTTAGCCCTCATCTGTTGACAATCACCTGAAAGCGAGCGAATAAACTTTCTATGCTCTCGCCAGGTTGATGTCTAAAGTTCTCATACTCTCGCTTGAACGACTCGTAGAGTCGGGTTTTGACTTGAGAGGTGCCCTCATGAAAACGCATGAGAGTATCCCAGATCTCCCGAGCCGTAGCGAGGTGAGAAACGCGATCAAACTCACCCATGCTCAAACAAGAGAAAAGAGCATTACGGGCTCGGCTATTGGCATCGTGCTCATCGATCTGCTGTTGATTCACACGAGCAGCCAAGACCACGTAATCAGGGGAGTTGCAAATATCCCAGATCGAAGCGCCCAAGCTCTGCAAATAGGCCGACATACGTATCTTCCAATACGCATAGTTCGTCCCATCGAAAAACGGCGGTTTGCCCACGCCGCGATCCATGTCGCCTTCGGTGGATCTGGAACCGGCTAAGGTGGAAGATCCTTACCCGCTCTGATACCAATTGAAGGACCGAGAAGCTAACCGAAAGCGACCAGAGGGGGGGGTGAATGGGAGCTTCAAAATTCCTTACGGAAACTAGATGCCACTGTCCCAAAATCAACCCCAAGAGCGAACCCTAGAGCTTGCTAATGTCCACGACCCTATATGTAGGGTGGATGCTTCCTAGAAGCACAGCGAGACACTAGACAACTCTAGAAAGCCAACGCAAAAGACGGAAATCAATTCCGACAACGAACGAGCGAACCGCGGACGAAAACGTGCGAAACCAGTCGCATCGGACGCTGGCCTGCGTCCGATGCCAGACCACCGGAGCGTCCGATGCAGACTGGCGGTTCTGGAACCTTACTGTTCCACCATCGGACGCTGTGAACAGTAATCACCCAGCGTCCGATGCAAAGGCTCCGGCGCGTCCGATGGACAACGGACGCGTCCGATGCCTAGCGTCCGATGGAAACTAAAACGCCGAAAACGTGACACGCGTCACCGGAGCGTCCGATGCTAGGGACCCTAGCGTCCGATGCTCCCGTGATAGCGTCCGATGCTCCCGAAAACAGCGCAGTTCTTTGATGATTCAACCCGATCTCCTCTAAATCAAAAGCTCTAGGCCTAGGATTCGATCTGAGGGGTCACAAGGATGTTAGTGAGCTATCTCTAAGAGATCATGGCTCGAACCTAACTCCAAATCGGTGAATCAAGAAATTTGGGCATGGAGGCAAGAACGCAATCCAAAACGAAAATCGATCGATCTCCTAGACCGTGAGGTTAGAGTTTAATTCCTTCGGTGGAAAGGAGAGCCTCACGATCTAGAACAACTTGGTTCAAACGGTTTTGCAAAAGATGAACCGAGCAAAGAGATCAAGCGACGGGAAAATCGTGGAGAAAAAGGATTCCGCGAAGAACACAAAGAAAACGCGAATCACAGCCACGAACTCGAATTAAGGACGCAAATCAAGCCATCGATCTGTGCTCCAAAAGGATACGGCCTCACTTCCTCAAATCAACAGTACACAGAGTGGAGTCTCTCTGCGGATCTCAACTAGCTAGAGCAGGGGATGGGAGAGTGGAAACCCTAGGTGCTAGGAAGCAAATGACTGCGCTAACTGAGATTGAGATAGGGAGGAGGGTGTCTCCCCTAGACTACTTATACTAACCTAGCCTAAGTCTATTTCCTACTCTACCCTCTCTACTCTAATTACAGAGCGGACCAGCCTAACCCTAAGGCTATTCTAGTCCACGCTGGTGGTAGGTAGATCCGACGGCCACGCCCGCACGGTCTTCCGCGTCGCCTCCACGCAACCTTCAGATCGCCGCCACGTGCCGCCACCACTCTGCACCCCCGGTTTTGCGGCCCAAACGGGAAACCAGCCTTTTCCATCAGCCCCCGGTTTTGAGGCCCAACCGGGAAACCAGCCTCCAGCCGAGTTTTGTGCCCAAACTCGGAAACCCTCAGCGCCCGAGTTTTGAGGCCCAAACTCGGAAACCAGCCCACTCCCAGGTTTTGAGGCTCAACCTGGAAACCGTCACGCCCAGGTTTTGTGGCTCAACCTGGAAACCCAGCACCCAGGTTTGAGGCCCAAACCTGGAAACCGTCCACCGTTGGTTTTTCCCGGCTCTACCAACAAACCGGCGTCGTAGAGGGGATGCACCGCCTGTGCACCCCTTCCACCGACATGATCGCACTTCTCCGCTTGTCGCTGTCGCAGGCTGCCAGCCACCACAGCTGATCCTCCGGCCTCCAGTCCATCAGTCCAAGTCCACGTCCGCCCTTCACCGTCCGATACATCGGCATGGCACGTCCGCCGCACGGCACGCCCATCCTTCATCGCGCCCGGTCCGTCGGCACGGCACGTCGCAACTTGACCTTCACCCGCCATCGATCACTGTCTCCGTGCTCGACACCTGCACAACACAAGCCAAAGAACATGCGCATCATCTCCGTTGACAATCACTCATCACACAGAGACTCGGCATACACCCATGTATCCGCAGATTCAAAGTCAAATTTAAAGAAGAGTTCAAATGGATCAATCAATCAAAGTCAATTCAAGTGAGTATCAAGGATGGTTCTTTGGAGAGAGGTCACTTCTCCCTTTTGTAGGGGCTTGCCGCCTTTGGTAGTGAACGCATCTTGGCCCCTAGTGGTTTCAGTGATTGGATGAAACACAAGATTACTGTGACTAACGTGTGTTTGCAAATAGGATTGAGTTAGGTCACGGTAATGGCGACGATACGGGCATATGGAGTTAGGATTGAGTTAGGTCACGGTAATAGGATTGAGTTAACGTGATGGATATCGTTTCGGTTTTCAAGGACGGACGACGAGAAGACGTGGTAGACTAGGCTAAGTGTCAATGGTGTTGAGGACACTTAGGTGTCTTAGGTCTTTGTTTTCCATTGGCCGTACTATAAAGGGGAGCGTGAATCAGTAGCTTGACCTAGATGAGGACTATTGAGGTAGGTGTGGTGCACACTTGTTTTATTCATAGCCCTAGGTAGCTCAGAGAGCTGCCTTAGTCGAGTGGATCAAAAGTCTTAGGCCGTTCGCGATCCAGTTGAGTCTGCCCTTGTAAAGGGCATCGGACGCTGCCAGGTGGGCATCAGACGCGTTCGATGCTCACCCCGACTAGGCTTTAGTCTGGTGCGTGGCATCGACGCGGCGATGTGTTCACATCGGACGCCCATGTCACTCACGTTTTGTGAATTGGAGGCCGCATCGGATGCTGGCTCGGACGCTGAGGCCAGGTCAAGCGTCCAATGGCCATGCAAAGAGGTTCCAGAGAGGGTAAATCCACATCGGACGCGTCCATGTGGTGGCATCGGACGCTGCCCAGCGTCTGATGTCACTTTACAGGCTGACAAGAGGGTACAGTCGACCATTGGTTGAGGTCATCAGAGCGTCTGATGCCAGGCATCGGAGCGTCCGATGCCCCCGCAGAAACCCAGTCTTGTCCTGTTTTTGGATGGCCGGTTGGGGAGTATATATACTACTCCTTCCCTCCATCCATTTGAGTGTTCTTGCCACTTCCATCTGCTGAGAAACACATTGTGAGTGTGAGTGAGTGCAAGAGCCCTAGTGAGGTTGAGTGATTTGCTAATTGTGAGAATTAGACACCTCCTAGTGAGAATTGAGTAGCAAGTGTGCATCCATCCATCTCTTTGGCCTTGTTTGGTCAAGTGAGAGTTCTAGCTTGTTACTCTTGGTGATCGGCATCACTAGATGGCTTGGTGGCGATCGTGAAGCTTGGAGAGCATCCGGTGGCATTGTGGATGACCCAAGAAAGCTTGTGACCGGTAGTGAGCGATTCCCGGCCGGAGCGGCGAAGAATCGGCTCATAGTGAGCACTTGATCCTTGCGCGAGGATCGGGAGCGATACCCTTGCGCGGGTGCTCCAACGAGGACTAGGGGGTTTGCCGACACCTCGATACCTCAGCAAAAAGATCGTCGAGTCATCTCTACTCCTTTACCTACGCATTTACTTTCAAGCAATTCAATTCCGCATTACTACTTGTTGTTCATTCTATATTGGATTGTGCTTGTGTAGGAGTGGCATAGACTTGGTCTTTTGTGCGGTAGACTAAAGAGAAACACACTTCTAGGCACTAGGGGTTAATTGGAGCTTGATATGTTTTATTCTTGCAAGAAGTTTTAGAAAAGCCCAATTCACCCCCCTCTGGGCATCTTGATCCTTTCAATTGGTATCAGAGCCTCGTGCTCTCGATTTAGGTTAACCGCCTAGAGTTAAGATGTCCGGAGGTGATGGACACCTCCCATGTTCGAGGGAGACAACTTTCCATATTGGAAAATTCGTATGGAGTCGTACCTAGAAGCGGTTGATGTGAAATGCCGTGATGCCGCCATAACCGGGTTCCCTAAACCAAGGAGGGCACTAGCCTCACGCCACATGAGGAAGAAAATGAGAAGCGGAATGCAAAGGCAAAAACATCTTTTAGAGGCATTTGCAAGGATGTGTTTAACCGCGTCCGAAACCACCAGAATGCCCATGATCTATGGGATAACATTTGTGCTCTCCATGAGGGGACCAAGAGTGAGCGTGAGGAGAGATATCATTTAGTTATGCAAAAGATTCATTCTTTTGATATGCATGCTAATGAAAGTGCCAATGAAATGTACTCACGCTTAAATGTTCTTGTAGAGGAACTTAATGGACTTGGCCTCACACAAATGCAACCATCCGATGTTGTGAGGAAGATTCTTTGTGTCCTTCCAATTGAGAAGTATGGACACATTGTGACGGTGCTACATCAGGTGATCTTTCCACCGCTACACCAACTCAAATCTTGGGAAAGATCAATGCACATGAGATGTACATGCACATCACACCAAGCGGTGGCTCCTCCACCGACAAGAAGAAGGACTTGGCCTTCAAGCTAGCCATGACAAGAAAGGCAAGTCCAAGGCTATTGAGTGCATCATGAGAGCTCAAGTGACGAAGAGGATGATTCCAACATCGCTCTCATGGTGAGAAGGACCACCAAGATGTTGAAGAAGCTTCACAAGAATGGAGTCAACTTTGACTCAAGAAAGAAGAAGTTCTTCACAAGTAGCAGAGGAGGCCAATCTCTGAAATGGATTGCTATAATTGCGGTGAGCTTGGCCATCTTGCTCATCAATGCACCAAGCCTAAGAAAGAGAGCTACAAGAACAGAACACAGGGCAAGAAGTATGACTCATCAAGTGAAGATGAGAGAAGGATGAAAAGCCCTACTACAAGAAGGATGGCAAGAAGAAGAAGCAATACCACAAGAAAGGTGGGAAGGCTTACATTGTTGTGATTGGCTCACCGACATTGACTCCTCCGGTGGCTCATCAAATGAAGATAGTGATGATGAGAAGGAAAAGGTGGCCGCTCTAGTCATTGGCTCCTCTACACCACCACCACCACTGTCGCCATCATCATCTACACACCTATGCCTTATGGCCAAGGGTGACCGGAAGGTACAAAGCGATGATGACTCTAGTGATAGTGATAGTGATGGTGAATTTGAGTCACCTACTTATGATGAGCTTGTTAAATTGCTAAACAATTACTCTAAAATCATAAGAAAGACTGGAGCTAAAAATGAGAAGCTTGTTGATGAAATGAATCTCTTGTTGAGATGAGAAATATGATCATGCTATTCATGCTAGTGATGAGCTAAAAGATGAACTTGCAACTATGTCATCCACTATCAAGGAGCTCAAGTCCTCTAACAAAGAGCTCAAGGCTAAAAATGAAAAACTTGATAAGATGCATAGTGACTTTACGCTAGTCATGCTTTGCTTAAGGAACAATACACTCAAGTGAAAGTTGACTATGATACTCTCACCATTGCTTATGATATGCTTTCACATGAGACACATGATGCTCCTAACCTTGTTGTTAAGTGTGACATAGCAACATCTTGTGAGGACTTGGTTAGTGAGCATGATGAGCAAGAGCTAGTGGCAAAGGTAAGAGTGTGGTTGTGGCCGATCACTATGATGATATGTCAAGATCAAGAATGAGAATGCAAAGCTCAAGATTGATCTAGAGAAGCTAGCAACCACAAAGCAAGTCATCATTGAGACCCAGATGATGAGTATAGCATGTCACTTGAGCTAGACATGATAAAAGAAAGAACAAGAGATTGAAGATGGAAAGAGATTACAAGATGACACCATCTCAATTAGAGCTCCAACAAGAGATGACAAGCTCAAGAGAGAGAAGGAGCACTTACCACCGGGTTGAAGAAATTCACTAAGGGGCAATGTCTTCAAAGTGAGCTACTCATGAACACCGTGATGAAGACAAATAGAAATGGTATTGGCTTCCTTGAAGAGAAGATGAAGCAACGCAAAAGCATCACTAAGCCAAAGAAGAAGAAGATTGAAAGATTATGAGTGTGGAAAGGAAGGACACTTTGCTCATGATTGTGAAGAGGAAGAGCCTAAACCTACCCTTGCCCAAGCATGCTAGGCCCTTTTCTTCCATGCTCACTCATGCTTAGACAAGACTCTAGTGGCAAGATGAAGTTATGTTCATGGGGCCTCCTAACAAGAATAGGCCAAAGCAAATTTGGGTTGCAAAGTCACTAGTAGAGAAGGTTAAGGGACCTCAACAAGTTTGGGTCCCAAAAGCTCAAGCTTGATTTCTTATGGTGTAGGTGAACTACAAGACCGGTGGATCTCATTGGGCGATGATAGTGGTTGCCACAAAACATATGACCGGTGATCCCGGATGTTCACCTCACTAGAAGAAAATGTCAATGACCAAGAAAGATAATATTTGGTGACAATTCAAAGGGCAATGTCAAGGGATTGGGCAAAGTGGCGATATCAATGATCATACCATCTCCAATGTGCTTCTAGTTGCATCATGAGCTTCAACTTGCTATCCGTTGGGCAACTATGTGATCTTGGCTTTTCAATGTTTGTTCACCGATAAGGAGTGGTTGTGACAAAGAAAGAAAGATGATACACAGTGATATTCAAGGGCTTTAGATACAACAATCTCTATCAGTGGATTCACCTCCGAAAGATGCCAACTTGAAGACATGTTTGTTCACTAAGCAATCACTTGGTTGGCTATGGCATAGAAGTTGGCACATGTTGAATGAACACTCTCAACAAGCTGTTGAAGAAGGATTTGGTTAGAGGCTTGAAGGATGTCAAGTTTGAGAAGGACAATGTGTAGTGCATTGTCAAGCCGGCAAGCAAGTTGCAAACACTCATCCAACCAAAGCCTTTGTATCACATCAAGAGAGTTAGAGCCTACTTCACATGGATCTATTTGGGCCAACAACATATGCTAGCTTGGGTGGAAATCTCTATTGCCTAGTGATTGTTGATACTATTCTAGATACACTTGGGTATTCTTTCTTCATGACAAATCCAAGCAACCCCTTCATTCAAGAAGTTTGCCAAGAGAGCCCAAAATGAATTTGACTTGAAGATCAAGAAATTAGAAGTGATAATGGAAGGGAGTTCGACAACACCACATGAAGAATATGTGATGTAGTTGGATCAAGCATGAAGTCTTCGCAACCTACACACCACAACAAAATGGGGTAGTTGAGAAGAAAGAACCGGACACTAATCACCCTAGCAAGGACTTGTTAGATGAGTACACTACACCGGAAATATTTTGGGCGGAAGCAATCAACACCGCTTGCTATGCATCAAACCGGTTGTTCCCCATCGTCTCCTTGGCAAGACCCCCTATGAGCTACTCAACAACAAGAAGCCGGATATATCATTCTTTACAGTGTTTGGGTGCAAATGCTACATCTACAAGAAGCGCCAACACCTAGGGAAGTTTCAACGCCGATGTGATATGGTTTTCTTGTTGGTTACTCATTGAAGTCCAAAGCATATCGAGTATTCAACCATGCCACCGGGATGGTAGAAGAAACATATGATGTGGAATTCGATGAATCTAATGGCTTCAAGGGAGCATGAAAATCTTGATGATGTAGGTGATGAACCATTGAGGGAAGCAATGAAGAACATGCCGGTTGGAGCCATCAAGCCTAAAGATGATGATGATGATGATGCAAGTCATTGACAAGCCATCCTCATCCAATGTACCACTTGTTGATGACAAGATGGGAAGGATCATTTGAAGATAATCATGTCTCCATGATCAAATGGTGGTACAAGCTCAAGATGTTGATGCTCCACAAGCGGCCCCTCAAGTGGTTGATAAAGGACTACTCCTCTACTACAAGCTCATCCTCAAGAACTCATCATAGGGAGTCCCACAAGGGGTTTGTAATGACTCAATCTCAAAAACTTGCTTTATTATTGAACATCACTCCTTTGTGTCTCTTGTTGAGCCTACCATTGTAGATGAAGCTCCAGGTGATCGGATTGGGTGAATGCTATGCATCAAGAATAAACAACTTCACCCGCAACCAAGTTTGGACACTTGAAGAGTGACCCAAAGGCGCAAGAGTCATTGGAACAAATGGGTGTTTAGAAACAAGCAAGATGATCAATGGCAAGGTTGTTAGAAACAAGGCAAGGCTAGTGGCAAAGGGGTTCTCTCAAGTTGAAGGTTTGGATTTTGGAGAGACCTTTGCACCGGTGCAAGACTCGAAGCCCATTCGTATCCTCCTTGCATATGCATCACATCATGACATTAAATTATATCAAATGGATGTGACAAGTGCATTTTAATGGCATTTCATATATTCTACGTGATCGAACCTCACCCTTCCCGGAGTTTAGATGAGACATATCCTAGGTGTCCTAATGTGTTATACTGGTGTCCAAGGTCTTATAGGGTCAACGGAAGCTCCTCAGGGCGCATGGTAGCAAGAGCATGTACAGCCTCCGGGACTTCCTCATTGAGAAGGCTTCACCATTGGGAAGGTCGACACCACACTATTCACCAAGAAGCTTGATGGAGAGATCTTTATTTGTCAAGTCTACGTCGATGATATCATCTTCGGGTCAACAAATGAATCCTATTGCAAGGAATTGGTGATTTGATTCGAAGGAGTTCGAATGTCCATGATTGGAGAGCTCACATTCTTCCTAGGCTTCCAAGTCAAGCAATGAAGGAGGGGACTTTCATATCTCAAGAAAGTATACAAAAGACCTCCTCAAGCGCTTCAACATGGATTTGATTGCAAGCCTATCAAGACCGTTCTATGATTGGTAGCTTGTTATATTTGACCGCATCTAGGCCCGATATCATGTTAGTGTGTGCATGTGTGCTCGCTTTCAAGCCGATCCTAGGGAATCACATCTCATAGCGGCGAAGAGAGATCCTTAGGTACTAAAGCACACCCAAGCATTGGCCTTTGGTATCCCAAAGGAGCTAACTTCCAACTCGTGGGTATTCCGATTCGGATTACGCGGGGGTTGCAAAGTAGATAGAAAAAGCACATCCGGAGGGTGCCATTTGCTGGGTGATCACTAGTTTCATGGAGTTCAAAGAAGCAAAATAGTGTGGCCTTGTCTACCGCCGAGGCGGAATACATAGCCGCGGGCGCTTGTTGTGCACAAATCCTTTATATGAAACAAACCCTTTTAGACTATGGTGTAGTTCTAGAAAGGTACCTTTGTTGTGTGACAATGAGAGCGCGGTTAAGCTGTAACAACCGGTTCAAACACTCTCGCACAAAGCACATAGATATTCGCCATCACTTTCTTAGAGACCATGTTTCAAAGAAGACATATCCTTAGAGGGAGTTAGAACCAAAGATCAATTGGTGGATATCTTTACAAACCCCTAGATGAAAATACTCTTTGTAGATTGCGAAGTGAGCTTAATGTGCTTGATCTAAGTAACTTTTCAAAAGGTGAAAGGGGTTGTCTTTGCATGCATTGTATCATATGCCATGTTTAAATTATGCTATGCTCATAGGCTTGTCAGAAGTGGTTAAGATAACCGCCCTAAAAAGCGTGTGAAGAAGCTTACTGTAACACCCCGGGTGGTTAAATAAATAAAATAATTAGAATTTAATAGGGAAAAAGGCTAAAATCCTAGATGGAGGAAGGAATTCTAGCCATTTGTTTGTTGCATTCATGCCGTTGCCCAATTTTATGGGTGTGAAAAGAATTTTTGTTAACCCCGTATAGAGCGAATCGAATTTATTCTATTTAGAAAAGCAAAAAAAAAAGTTATGAAAATCTACAAAATCAAACTCAAATTTTATTTTCAAAACCTAGGGAAAATATTTCAAAACTTTTACCAAACTATTTGATTTCGAAGTGGATTTAAATTTGATTTCAAAAGGAATTTGCAAAACTTGAAATTTAAAGAAGAAAAAGAAAAGGAAAGGCATCAGGATCCCTCCTCCCCCCCCGGCCCACCTTCCGCAGCCCACCCCTGCGGCCCAACCGTCCTCCTTTCCCTCCCTTTTCGCGTGCCCCGCCTTGCCCTCCGTCGGCCCAACTCCCTCCGGCCCATCGCTCCAACTCCCCCTCTCCAGCCTGGGCCACAAGCCCCACAGCACCGCCGCGGCCCACGCCCTGCGCGCGATCGCCCCGGCCCACACGTAGTTTCCCCCGCCTCAGCTCACAGCCACTGACAGGCATGGCCCGCTGTTCGCGCTCACTGACGAGTGGGGACCACCTGTCAGAGGTATCCCCAACCTCCGTCCGAGGTTTCCGGGCATCGCTGCCGCCGCCGCCCGCTTCTACCGCGCCTGGAGCCTATCCAGCTGCCCGTCGCGTGTTAAATCGGAGCCGCTGCCACCTCAGCTCTCTCTCCCTTCTCGCTCACGCCCTCCAGACGCCGCCACAAAGCTCCTTCGACATCCGAAAACCCTAGCGCCGCCATTGCCATTGCTAGGCAGAAACCAAGCCACCGAACCTCCTCCCTCCAGGCACACCGCGCCATCTCGTGCCCTCCTTGGGTGTCGCACGGACAAGCCGCACCCACGCCCCAACCTACGGCTAAAATCCGCGACTGCAGGCGCCTATTCGTTCCTCGCCGTGGGCTAGGGTCCGCTCCTCCACGTCGCCTTTCTCCTCCGAAGCATCTCCGGCACCGAGGAGTTTCCCAACGAACTCGTGGTGAGCCCCCTATTCTTCCTCGCCCTTTCGCGATGCTCGCCGAGCACTCCAGCGAGTTTCCGAGCTCGCGCCAATGGAGCTCCGCCGTGCCTAGAACCGCCGCCGGCGGAAGTCCCTCCGCTCCCTCCTTGGACCGTTGGATCGGGGAAATGTGGCTCAGATTAGATGGGATCTGTGAACCGGTATGCGCCGGTTACACAGAGGCATGGACACAGTCCACACGCGCCACACCGGCGGTTCACAACCCACGTGGTGCACTGAACCAATCCGGGCCTGCCACATCATGCCGCGTCACCGCCACGCCAGCACCACACGCACCGCCGCCGTAGTTTTGCGAAGGAGCCCCTATAGTTTTAGGGAATAAACCCGCAGTCCATGATGACTGTGCGCTGAGTCTTCAAAATCTTGCACCCTAGCCCATCTGTTTCCGATTAAATGAGACCCGGTCCTTTTCCTTTTTAATTTTGGTTTTTGTTTATTTAAAAGTGCAAAATCAGTTCGAACAAATTACAGTTTTGCCACTGAAATTCAAATGCCCATAACTTTTGCGTTTTAACTCCGATTTGACCCATTCAACTTGCGTTAGATTCGTCTCGTCGAGCTCTATGCAGTAGATCTGTTTATGTTCCTTTTTATTATTGTATGATGTACTGTTTCTTATATTGCTATGTTTGGGCCATGTTTGATGTTTGATCCAGCGAGTGCGAGCTACGTGGAACCCCTGGATCAACCTTGTGCTTTCGTCGCTCCAGACCCTTCCCGTGATCCAGTTGAACCGACCCAGCCCACAGGCAAGTGTCCTTGAACATCTTGCACCCGTATTTATTTTATTTTGAGTTAGAGTAGTTAGATCCAGTAGATGCATGTAGTCTTAAATTGAATCCTATGATATGGTTGACTAGCACTTGATTATATTTTTCCTTGACACCTGGTTTGGGATGTGTTGGGTACATGTCATGCTTAGCCCTGCTGTCTTGGGATGGGATGGTTAATAATTAATTCTGATTAATGACCTATGGAACACTGTGGACTGGTAAGGTTGTAGTATGGTGAGTAGGTAAATCCGGCAGGATGGACCGTTGGTGGTGTGGTGCCATGTGACTTGGTGTACGGTTGCCGTGTGACTCGGCGTTACAGTTTGCCATGGGACTTGGCGTTGGTTTGGGTTTGTGGTTTGTTATCCTGCCTGGATCCCTAGGACCCTGTTCTTTGACAAGTAACCCGACAAAACAACGCAAAGCATGAGGCCTATATGGCTCTGGGACTGGCTAATTAATTAGAGAAGCCTTATGTCGTTATTAGTTACTTATGGACATGGGACAGGGCTTCTTCTACGTAGGATACTGCTTGGTACGGGAGTGATTCCCAGGCTCGGGCGCGAGACCTGGTGTTTTTATGGAAGGTAGCTCTACGTCGTGACATATGGAACTAATACGCATAGGAGGACTCTTTGTAACGGCCTTGTAGTGAACCCTGCCGACTCACCTTGGAAGTGGGTCAAGAGGCTAGCTACCTCGGGCACAAGGGCAACACGACTCATGGGTAAAGATGTGCAAACTCTGCAGAGTAAATAAACTGATATATCAGCCGTGCTCACGGTCAAGAGCGGGCTTGGACTTCTTCGAGATTAGTTGGTTACTGGTTACTAGTTCGGGTCATCTGATGGACTTCAGGTGTGGTTTGCCTGATGGACTTCAGGTGTGGGTGCTTGGTGTGACTCCAAGTGCGGTTGCTTGGTGGACTCCAAATGTTGGTTGCTCGGTGTGACTCCGAGTGTGGTTTGCTCGGTGCGACTCCGAGTGTGGTTACTGTTACTGTTGGAGACTGTGGTTATAACCTAGTAAATAGGTGCATAGGAAATAGGATTTAATAGGATGTGTTGCTTTAGGCGCTTGAGTCAAACAAAGTCCGCCTACCTTTGTTTTTAGCCTCATAAGCATATATTTCCTACACTTGCGGAGTACATTTCGATGTACTCACCCTTCCTCTTTCAACCCCCTGCTACCCCACCCAGACGTTGGAGTCTACGACGCGGAGCAGGAGTACCCAGAAGACGGTGGATTCGACCCGGACGACTTGTACTAGGAGGGCGCAACCCCCGGTCGACCTTCCTGTGGAGATGGCGTCCAGTTTCTGCGAGTCTACATTAGAGTTAGATTGAGAGTCTGTACTTTTTCTTTCAGACCCGAGGGTCACTTTTGTAATAATGTTCGATATATTAATAAAGCATTGTTTTGATATTTACTATGATGTGGATATATGTATGAAAATTGATCCTGGCATACATATATTGTGCTCCAATTTTGTTCTTAAAATTGGGGTGTCACACTTACCCATGAGCAAACTTGACAAGCAACCTAGATTCAAATTTCGTAATGCATTGCATATGCACGTTTGTTGCTTTGTCGTTTCTTTTCGGTTTGGTTTTGAGCAACCGCTGTGTTCGTCCACCGCTAGGGGGAGCATTTGAGGCTCCTAATGGTTGAGTCCCCTCGTTTTGGTGGCCACATGTTGTCTCCTCGAGTTTTATCGCCTATTTTCTCTAAAAAATGACATGTAGCTTATGGCAAAATATTTATAAAATTGAGGGCTTATGCGAGGATGCTCATACTAGGTTCCAACTGGTGTTTCTTTGCCTCTTATTTGAGTTGGATCTTGGTTGGGAGAGGGAGCCGCAACGGAGATCTTCGAAACAAGCCATTATGCAGCATGAGACGCTGCAACGGACGCTGGCTCCAGCGTCCGATGCCCCCACTGTACACAGCCCCGGCTGGAACAGTGTTGGCGTTGCGTCCGATGTATAATCATCGGAGCGTCCGAGCAGCGTCCGATGCCGAGGCAAAGGACGCGTCCGATGTGCTTTTGGTCATTTTGAAACTCTCTGGACAGGCATCGGTGCGTCCGATGTGATTTCATCGGAGCGTCCGATGCTCCTTTAAGCGGCGTTTTTGGATCTTCTCACTGGCTATCCGGTCCCACCCGTCATTCCCGCCCTCTTCTTCCTCCTCGCGTCCACGCCCGTCGCTCGCGCCCGTCCCCACCCTAACCCTAGCCGGAGTGCTCTTCACCGTGCGTCCCTCGCCGCCGTTCGCAGTGCCCCTCCTCACGACCGTCGTCGCTTCGACACGCAGGCACCCAAGCCCGAACCCGCACGCGCGCTCGCCTGAGCTTCGAGCTCCCTCGCCGGAGCTCCTCGCTGACGACCGAGCCCACCTCGCCGAAGCTCATCCCTCGTCCCCGAGCCTTTCTTCTTCTCCGGCCGCTAGCCCCCCAACAGTGAGCTCTTCCTCTACCTCCATATCCTATGCTTCCTAAGTGTTCAACGCATTGTCCCAAAGGCCGTTCCCGCTGTTTTTGACCCTAATTTCACCTCAACTCCCTTGCAGACCACCTCCGTGTGCTACGTGGGCGTCGGATCGTCAGTATCTTACCTTGTGCTTGGTTCAGTTCGTCGGTTCGTCAGGTAGCAAGCCATCTCCATCTCTTATCTAACTGCTTTGCTTCCATAGACCTTTCTCGCCTCTCGACTATATATGCTTATATATCTCTCCTCTTTCTCTCGCAGCGAGTCAGTGGCCGCGATCAGTTGGCAGTGACAGCTAACCCAGGGCCAAGCCCGCGGGTAAGGATCGAGGCCAAGCCTCGCGAGTGACAGTCACCGTCTGTGGTCAGTGACAGGGGGAGTTGGCAGTTCAGTTGTGAGTGTTGGGTTGTCAGGGTTTCCTTTCAGCGGCAGTCTAGAGCTTCTCTCAGTGACAGTTTCTTCCATTCTTGTCAGCCATGCCGTGCTTCAAGAACGTCGGTGGTGGTCTAGGGGACTCACCTCCGCGTCCTCCCCCTTCCGGTCAGCGGCCCGGGAAGGGGAAGCTGATAGTGTGCCGGAAGCGCACCCATCAGGAGAGAGAGGCAGCTCAAGCACAGGCAGTGGCCGATGCAGCAGAGCGAGTAGAGCTGGGAGGCAGTTCTGGAGGACTCAGGATCGAGGATCAGTTGTCCCCAGAGCAGCGCAGAGCCATAGAGCAGGTTGAGCGGTTCCACCACTCACCGACTGACATGCTTATGGCTGTCGGTCGCCGGACGACGTTCTCGTCTCCGGGAGTAGAGACCGAGAGCTCAGGGCAGGGCCAGGCAGAGGCCGAGTGTGACAGAACCTCCTGAATTAATAAGGCCCACGAGTACCTGTCCTTGTCCTACAGACCTCAGACAGTCATACCCTGTGCCCCATAACCCAAAAGACCCATCACGTGTCATCGGGTAACCCGACTCATCCATGTTTCCTTACATTCCCAGGATCATTGCAAGAGTCATGCAGTATTACAACATTTCACAAATAATATACATCAGAGATAAGAGTGCGGAAGTATTACACCATAAGTTTTACAAACCAGTTGTTCAAACTCACGTCGTTATTACAAACCATAGTTTCAAACTTCACCCTAGGTAGTGGAAGCAACATTACTAAAACTGTATTTCACACAAACAACCCTGCCTAAGGGTTGCATTACTCCTCCCCGGACACGTCCTCCTCAACGACGGTCACGCAACAAGCCTCAAAGCAAGGCTGCTCGTGAACGTCACCTGCAACAGGGGTTTAACAAACCCTGAGTACAAAGGTACTCAACAAGGCTTACCCGACAAGAAAAGAGAAGGAACAGGTATGCTGGTTTGGGAAGACTCAATAGTACTTTTCATTTGCATAAAAGCTTACTAAAGTAATCCTAGATCCAAATTTTACTTAATCATTTAAGTACGTGGTAAGAACTGAAAGTGAACATTAGTGAAATATCATTATCCTTCTTTCTTAAACAAGTTCCCTTTTATTCTATGATGTGGGTCGAAAGATTGAGTCTCCTTAACCGAGGAGCACGACGATTCGAACCGATTCAACCAGATCTGGGAGTTTTCCACGATCATACGATATATGTAGACCCTTGATCACACATATATCAACCCCAACCTCGGATCCTCCAAACAAGACCGGGTCCGTGCCACCCGAGAGTACTTGTACACCTCCAATCCGGGACTTTAACCCACGAGGTTAGCTAGTACTCCCGCCATCTCTCCATTCCCAGTGCGCGATTAGCCGTTCTCATTTAAGAACCACCAAGGCAGGGCTTACCGTAGCATATGATCGGTACTTCGCAGTTTCTCAATCTAGCAGGCCAACAACGGTTAACCCTAACCCGACACATCCGGGTCACCCTACACCAACCCAAGGTTCGATGCATGTGCCCGTCTGGTCTTAACCATCATTCTTTCTCATTATCATTCCAAAATGATAAGTATCGAAAACATTTATCAAAAGCTTCATAAAGCAAGGCTAAGCATTTCTATCATTTGCATAAAGCAGGTATCAAGGAATGATATATCGATAACAAGGTTGATCATGCATCAACAGGTTTAAAGCATTTATTTGATAAACATCTAATGCATCAGGTTATCAGGAGTAAGTGTAATTGTAAATCCAAGGGAATGGTTAAATGAACCGGGGCTTGCCTTTGTTGACCGAAAAAGTCAGAAACTCCTGATATTCCGGATCAACAGGACACTTCGAACTCCCTAGACCAACCTCGTCCGGACAATCGACCCCTTCGGAAACTACACGATAAAAGAGTGCATGCCTGATGAGATGCTCATGTCATGATCATGGTAAAGATGGAAAATTACTAAGTATAAACACTTGACTTGCAACAACTTTCCCTCACGGTAAAGTTGCAAGCCAACAAAACCAACTTGCATAAACATACATGGTTTACATGAGTGACACTTGCTTGCATCAAGCAGCAGATCAAGATAATTCACTTATCTTAACCTTCAATTCTACCATAAAGAAACTTGGGTTTTCATGTTTTACAACATTACTTATTCATAAAGAAAGCAATTTAATTAGCACGAAATTAAGTTGTGAAGCAAACTATGCTTAAACTAGTTCAAATTTTGTACACAGATTGGATATGACCCAAACAGTGCACAAAATAAATTTCAGCATTTTTGGAGTTAAACTCAATTTTATAAAAATCATTGAACAATGATTTAAGGATTACAAGGTACAATTTTTACTGCAAAATAGTATACAGAAACCTGCATATATTATATTTTTAATAAAAACTACACATCTCAAAGAACATGTACAAATTTTCCATGATTTTTGGATCAATAGATTAATTCATACAAAAATAACAAAATCAGCATTGCATTCATAAAACGAAAATAGATTAAAGTATTTGAATAAAGAAAAAACTCTGTTAGGCCGAAACCAGCCCAACTCGCGCGCAAATCGGCCCAACTCGGGCCTGCCCGCGTTTGCACAGCCGACTTTGCATAAAAGCCCTCCGGCTTTAACCAAACTACAACTAAGTCCTTGACACTGTTGAGCACTATTCAACAGAATCATAGACTTTGGACCTAGGCCCTCGGATTTTGTCGAATTTCCAACGACAAGTCCCCGACTCCATGGCTGCCGGCGGCGAGCTCGGCTCGCGCACGCCGGAGCAACGCGACCTCCTCCGGCCAAACCAACCGGCTCAACACCTTCCCCTTGCCCTCACGGCTCCGATGAACCCTCAAACTCCCTCCCTCGACCTCTCTCTTTACTCTGACGACGACAGTAGCGGACGCGACGGCACGGCAGCGACACGCTGGCCAACTAGGAGCTCTACCGAGCCCACGGACATGCGCATCAGCACCAGAGGCTCACCACGACTCTAGCGGCCTAGATCTCCGAAGCTGACGCGGCTCCGAACGATGAGGACGACGACGACGGCGAGTTCCAGCGGCGCGGCTCGACGGCGACGGCCTGTTCCGGCTGAGATAGAGGGAGAAAAGGTCAAGGACCTGGTGTTAGAGCATCAGGAAGAGATGAGAAAGAGAGAACGAGGCTCAAGTGAGGATGAAAGGACTCCGAGCGCGCTGACCACGGTGACGGCGTCGACGGCGGTGTCCAGGACCGGAGGCGAAGAAGACGGTCACGTCAGGCGGTTGCGGGGGCGAGAGGGACTGCAACCTAGCTCCACAGCTCCGCAACGACGAGGCGAAATTGTTGGTGTTGTCAAATGGGGCAGATGAGCTCTCACGCGGCCGGCGTAGCTGAGCAGAGGAACGGCGGCGGCGGCGAGCGAGAGGAGAAGAAAGGCGAAGCACGGTGCTTCTGAGGGACGATAGCGACGAAGAAGAGGGCGGCGGCATGTTGCACGTGCGCGCGAAGCTAGCAGGCAGCTCGCTGGCACGGTGCATGCGCCCCAGCACGAGCGCTGCACAGGCGAAGCAGCTCGCTGGCGAGCTCGAGACGGTTCCCCTCCGCTAGCACTGTTCCTTGCTCCTCTCCCTTTTCTGAATTTTCAAAATTACTTTTGAAATTTGAACTACACTTCAAGATATGCCAAAATATGAAATGTAGAGTTTGAAAAGTTGAACAACTTTGCTTTAACACTCTTTGGCTGATTTCAAAAGGAAGTAGGTCAATTTGATCAAAACACTTCAAACCGATTTCAAATTGAAAAATTTGAAAAGGGGACAGAACTAGAGTTTTGCAGAAAAAGCAAAATTACTTTTGATTTTGCATTGACACTTAAAAAATGGTAAATGTATGAAATGTTCCTTTTGAAATTCTCTACAACTTTGATGTAGATCTCAAACTCAGATTTCACATAGTTTTTGAAATGCAAGTTTAAAGTCAAAAGGTGACCATTTCTAGGGTTTGAGTAAATTCAAAATTACTTTAAATTTTGTACATAAACTTTGAAAACTTTGAATACCAAAGTTGTACCTCTCCTCAAGGTCTACCAAAAAGCTTTTAGGGTCAACCCCTAACTAAGCATAGATTTTTAGTTAACTAGAAAGGGCTAATTAACATATATAGGAATTTAATGATTTTCCCAATTTTAAGCTAAACAAATTTTATAGCCTTTTGAATTGTTGAACTTGAATTCATGCCTTTACATGACTTTAGTCAAATGGGAATGAACACAAGTTACTTCATAATGACATTCTAAATTAGGTTTTTAAGTTACATCACAAGCATATAACCAAAGATGCTCACATATTAGGAATTAAACTTATTTTAGTGAATGCATCTCAAGGTGAGCTAGCACATGATGCTATGAAATGCTTATGATGACATGACAACATTTTATTCATGTAAACACCTGAGGTGTTGTATCGAGGCAGCAGAGGCAGAGGCACCAGAGGCCGAGGCAGAGGAGGAGGTCCCCGAGGAGGTTCCCCGGTACCGGTCCACGTGTCGCAGGACAGCGGTGCCCCCCGGCCCGATGTCCCTCTGCGGGGAACATGTGCTCCGTCGAGGCGTGCGCCCCCGCTGATCTCGCGACTGGACCTCCGGGCGGCCACCTGCCCCCAGATTCAGATACTACGCCTTGTGCTAGTTGAGCAGTGGTTTCCACGGGATAGGCAGCAGCAGGCCAGCGCAGACTTCTACACCGTGCTGCAGGAGGACTTTTACCAGGGCTACCGGAACGCCAGTATTTGTCTTCGCTTTTAGCGCCTGTGTCCGCTAGAGGCCGTGGTTACAGCAGCAGGAGAGCAGATCCGCCCCATACTCACCTATCTACCCGGTCTGGCAGACCTTCTAGGGCGGTCTGGCTCATACATTGAAGATTGGGTCTTCCAGTTCTACGCCTCACTTTGGGTGCACCCGGACAGAGAGACGATTGAGTTCGCGTTCGATGGGGAGCACTACAGGTTGTTCTCGTCAGAGATCCGGGATTGGTTTGGCTTGAGACACTCACAGACCCGGATCCACGACTTGTGCTTCGACCGGACAGAGCCACCCCGCCGCCCTCATAGTGGTGCCCAGCCGTCGACCGACTTGGTCCGCCCCTGCTTTACTGAGCCCTTCGGTGAGGGTTCGAGTCGCGCGCCTAGGGATCTCACCCCTACGACTCGGATCCTCAACGAGGTTCTTAGGCGGACCTTGCTTCCCAGGGTTGGTTTCCGAGAGGGCCTTTCCAGACTGCAGCTATGGTTACTAGCGTACATGGTCAGGCAACAGGAGTTCGACGTCTGGGATGTTATTCTTTGTGAGATAGAGGATACAGTAGCAGAGGGCATTAAGGCCTGCTGGCAGCTTCCATATGCACATTGGATTTCATATATTCTGTGGAAGGTCGCTGCTACTACAGGCTCTCACCCCAGTCAGTCCCTCACCGGGTCCGCGACCGTGTTCCCCGAGTACAACATGAGTCAGCTGTTTGGACACGGCCGGGATCGCAGGCAGCAGGATGCGCCGTCCACCTCACGACAGAGGCCTGAGGTCCCAGAGTCCGCTCAGGAGCAGGACGAGGCTGTTCAGGCCCTCACAGAGCAGGACCTAGCAGAGCTCGAGCGTGGTGACACGTACGTTGCAGAGGACCCCACCGACAGCTCGGACGAGGACTACCAGCTCCCGCCCCACTAACAGCCTCGAGCACACGACTCATAGGCCGGGACGTCTGGTACTGCTTCCTCCGACCCCGCACTTCTTGCGATCTTAGCTCGGATGGAGGAGCAGCAGAGGATAGTGACCCAGGATGTTCAGAGGCTCACCCAGGAGCAGCAGCGTCTGGCACAGCAGCAGGCACCAGCACAGCAGCAGGCTCAGGAGCGCTCAGACGCCCTGCAGCGACAGATGCTGGCACTCCAGCAGCAGACGCTCAGCTTCATGGAGTGACTTGCCAGCGGTCCTCCTCAGTGACAGTGGCAGCAGCCTCCCCCCCAGCAGCAGATCCAGTGGTAGCCACCAGTCCCTCCGCAGCAGTTCGGACAGCCACCACAGTTTCTGAAATGACCCACGATTTCCTCGAACGGAAATCCGTAGATACATCATAATGTGATAGTCCAAAAGTCTCAAACCATCACATTATCATTATTCAGTTGTTACCATAGTTCATACAACACGGTAGTACAAATTACCAGCCATTACATCACATGGAAACACCACCTAGTACAAACTATATCGGTAACGCACACCTATCAACGTTGGAGTCGGTGTAGAGCGTCGGCGAGTGAAGGCTCCTCCTTCACGAACATCATCAAATTTGTTGTAGCAGCGGGCGAAGACTCCGTCTTCGTCTTCTCATCCAAACTTGCGTATAGGAACGAGGCTTCCTAGTCCATCTAGCTTCCACCATCGTCGCGGTAGAAGTCGTCCAACCTGTCATTAATTTTCAGTACGGTTTGTACTAGCCACACTTTCCCATCCTATGATTGCATTTGCTGTGTGGTATGTGGAATGCAAGGGTAGAGCATAAAGGAATCTATTTATGGCTGTAGTTTTCCTATGCAGGTAATCAATATTTTATAAATATAATCATAAAGTTTTATTCCATATACCCGGTCACATGGCCTTCCATTCGGTCATCGACCGAACATCCGGGCACAAGACCATCCATCCATCCCATCCACACATCCACACATCTCACCACACTCTCACTCTCTAGGCGACAAGGACAACTCCCACTCGTACCTTGCCTCAACGGCCAGCGCGGGACCTATCAACCCAGGGGGAGAAGAAGAAAGGACACCTCTCACTAAGTTCGGGGGACTCTGAGCACCATAGTGTTGTCCATGACCGTGGACACGGCTATACGTATAGATCGATCGACTCTGCAGAGCGTGTACGCCTGGAACCATAGGTTAGCTATCCTCGACGATCCGACTCGTCTAAGCTGATTCCGAACTTCCCCCTAATCCACAACGATGCCATCCTACCACTCAGCCCTAGGGCACCCCGGTGGAAATCCATGGTAACGCTGAGACTGTGAGACGTGGATCCTGGCGTACCAAATAAAACACCACGTTGTCTTAGGAGGGTGTGGGTCTTCAGCCCTTACCTCCCTACATTTATCACCTTCCAGCCTAGCAGTAATGGCATCGTTTTGCCCAGGGGGTAGGAACGGTTCTATGCCCATACAAGAACAAGTGGTGCGCACGAAGGTACTATGGCCGGTAGTCCCAGCGCAATAAGTCCTAAGGACTGAACAGGATATCTCCTCCTCGGGGCTTCCATCGCCCCCGTGCTGACACAGCACCTCTATCCCGGGGATTCGTCCCACGAAGACACTCCTCCCCAGGACCTCTTCTCAAGATCACAATGTACCCGCCACAGGTACTCCCTAGGGGATGCCCAGGTCACATTCCCTTGGCAAGACTCGTCACCGGACTCGTCATAGATCTTGTCCAATCCACTCAACCCTCACCACACGCACCCAAGACACATGCCAAGATCTCCCCAAGTCATCATCCCGTTATCATGGCACCACATGCCTTAGCCACCCACAAGCAACATCCACCAAGCATCACATCACAGATATAATGCATAGTAGAAGTGAGTAGCAAGTATATATAGTAAGCGGTGTCTAGCCTAATAGCGGGTGTGCAGGGGAAAGGGTTGCGTCAAGGTATAGGCTTCACAAGCAATGTAACATGCAACCTATCACAGTTCATTTGCAAATAGTAAAGCTCTAGCAGCTACATTATTGCATGTCTAATAGGATTCTACGAGGTTGGATGGGCTGTGGCACCTGTTACGTTGTTAGTCTGAGATGTCTGATGTCCTCATAGCCATTCTCCTTGGGTCCTGTTGTCGTCCTCGGTCTCCTCCAGCAGGTTCCAGATCAGCCAACGTTGCTCCCAACACAACTACTTCGCGAGACCGACAAACAAGATAAAAGGGCAATCAATACACTGACGCGACAACTAGACTCAAAACGACTCGAAGGACACTAAACAGAGAAGGGACTCAGCCCTCGCGGAAGACATCCGATCCACGGGCTCAAAGGGACGTGGGAGCGGATGCTTGCTAAGCACAAGCTCGAGTCACAACGTAGCTCGTACTTTCCGGGCTGACTGAGTCGACCTGTACGGCTCGAGTAAAATGGTTGAGACCCGATCCCGACTTAAGCAAACATCACACAAAAACAATACTAGCCCTCACGAAGTGAGTTCGTTTTCCTCGGGCTCAACAGAGGCGAAGGAAGGACTTGGCTAAGCACGTCTATGCCTTGTTCTCGATGTAAATGTTTTCCTACGGTCGATCGAGTCGACTCGCACGGAACCGAGATCATGACATAGACCTTAGCTTTGCCGACTAGAACGAGGGTTCGGTCTTTGATCCAATCGTCATGGTTAAGGACGGGATCGAATAGAGCGACCAACAGGGGAAGGGGGTAGTTCTGATCTCTTGCTCGATACATACGTCATGGTAATCAACGAGAACCGAGAAGAGGGAACATAACAACAGGGGAAAAGAGAAGCAAGGGTAGTCTCACTTCCTTCTATGCACGCGCCATGGCAAAGATGGGCATTGAAGGGAGCGACATACCGAGAACACAAGCACTTAAACCACGCGTAGGGTACCTCGCTCGTGTGCACTAAATGGCACTAGACGTTCCTACCATCCGCAGCGGTGCGGTTGTCACCGCGAGGATCTAGGAGCGCTACAGTCTATAATAGGTACAAGCATACGAGGGCTCAAGTGTGAAGAGGCAAAAGAGAAAGAAAAACAAGGATCCGCATTCCTTTGATCCACACGCCATAGTAGTAGACGGGAATCACCGGAATGGGATCAAGAAGCAAGACCACCACATAAACACGACCAACACGCAAAGAGTCAGACTAAAGGCGGGGAACTTGGTTCCACGGGTACTTCGATCCACGGTCATTGCATTTGACAGGGATCGGAGTAACTAGAACAGACGGACTCGATCCACACTTTACTGAATCAGTGAGGATCAAATAGAAAGGAAAAAGAGAAGAGCAAAGAGCGATCTCCGCATTCATTCAACCAACACGCCATGGCAAAGGCGGTAACCGAAGAATGAGAGAAGCTCGACCTAAGCCAACCTGTAGGGCACCACGACCTCCGTGCAACTAAATTAGCACAACGCTATTCCTACGGCTCGTAGCGGTGCGGTTGTCACCGCGGAAGCCGAAGGAATGCAACGGTCAAGGCAGTGCAAGCATACAAGGCGGCTAGGACAAAAACACGACAAAATAGGTGAAGCCCGTTGGTCATGGCGAGGCAACTTGTGCTCATGAGCTTCACCCAAACGAGTTGGCACCCATCGTTCCACGATCGTTGACTTCCAATCCTCCTCCCACTAGACTAGGTCACTGAGGGCTATCGTGTGCGGGTAAAATCCGCGTCGATATCGGAACCGATATCGATCCCAAAGTGGCCATGTCTTAGGGCTAGGGTCAAGAGCTAACGCTCGTAGCACTTCGAGGCCAACCAAACACATAATCAACAACTACGAGGGACGAGTTACGCTCGACGCCACGGTCACGGCGGGACAAACCCACGATCATGACGTTCGAGCGAGGGACGATCCCTTGACCGGCTCGAAAGCTCGGTCCTCAAACAAACAGACAAGGGACCGGCTGGAAGGCACGGTCTACCACTTTTGGACCGGCTGGAAGGCTCGGTCTACCGCCAACGACATAAACGCAACAATGACTATCACATGACCACAACCAGAGTAGCACATATCCATATCATAGGGATAGACCGGCACGAAGGCACGACACAGGTATATATAACACATAAGATGTGCAAGAGTGACATGATATGGACATGAAGGAAATAAATGAAATTGTGTCGACGTCGAGGATGGCATCGACGAGGGTTCCAAATGTTAGACCTTGACGATGGAACGAAAGATGGGGCTTCAGCGGGACGGTGCCGAAGACTACGAGCGCCACCTTGGCCGAATGGCAGCGCGCCGTCAACCGAATCAGCTGGGCGCCGTCAGCCGAACAACTGGGTGCGCCTTGGCCGAACTGCTGATGCCCGCAGCTGTTGATGGAATGCACCGGTGAGGTCCGACACCGGTGCCCTGCTTCGGCGAAGTCATGTCTGAGTGGTGGCTTTCCTGCAAAAAGTGCAGTCAGCGGCGCGAAGGCCGGTTTCAGCACAGGGATGGCTTCGGGAAGGGTAAAAAGGAGGGAGTTTTGTTGCTGCACGGTCAAGTTGCAGGCTCACCGTCGATTTTCGGGAGGGGTATGCAGACCGGCGTTGAGGCAGGGGCATGACTTGGGTGACGCTGCACGGTCAATGGCAGAGCAAGGTGTTGCCGACCGAACCGGCGTTCAACGGTGAGGTGATGGTTGGCGAGGAAGTGCTCGATGGGGAAGCAGTCAGTGGTGGAGTAGTAGCGCGTCGAGGTGGTTGGGGTGCCTTGTGTTGGCTGCAGGCCAAGGACGGTGGCACACCCGGGAACGTTGTCGTGGTCTGGGTGCTCGGTGCAGCTGCGCTCCGAGGCGAGGTGGTCAGAACCTCCAGCGACCGGCTGTGAGGGGTACAACACCGGCGAAGAGCAGAGGAAGCCGAGCGACGCCATGCGGCTCGGTGGTGCTCGGCGTGGGGGTGGTCGTAGTTGCCCCGGTCGGCTGAACAGAGCAGGGCTTCAACGCGTGGTGGCTTGGTGGAGCAAGGGCGTTGGCGTCGAGGCAGAGCCGGGAGCGGTTGTGGCACCGCGCCATCGCCGACTGGGCACGGCCGCGCGAGCGGTGGAGGCGGCCGGAGTGCGGCGAGGATGACCGAGCGCCGTCGAGGCTGACGTCGGTCTGACCGGGCTCATCGTGGCCCGCAGCTGTGAGCTTGGGGCTGGCTGCGGCTGCAGGCGGCACGGGCGCGACGATGCGGCCACGGTCGATGCTCGGCAGGAAGGAATGGCGGCGGCTGGTGAAACAGAAGAAGAGGAAGCAGTGGCCGCAAGCTTTTATAGGGGGCTGGCTAGGGTTCCGAGGGAAGGGACGGCGGGGAACCTCGGCGTCCGTACCCCCGGAACGCGTGGCACGCATCCAGGGGGCCTGGCGTCGCGGACGGCCACGGGCGCGCGCCTTGCGCTGGCGGTGGCGGCGGCTCTGTTGGGTGCGGGCGCAAGTGCCCTAGGTTTCCCAGACGCGCGCGGGGCGGGCCAGCTAGGCGGGCCGCTGCGCCGTAGTGGGCCGAAGGGAGGGGGAGTGCGAGGCTGGGCCTCGGTGGGGGGAAGCCTGCTCGGCCTTGCGAGCTAGACCGCCAGAGCAAAGTGCACAGGCGGGCCGGCGCAAGGAGAAGTGGAGGGGAGGAAACAGGCCAGCGGGGAAGAGATGGGAGAGAGGAAGAGTGGGCCGGCTAGGCGCTTCGGGCCCAAGATGAGAGGAGGGAGTTTGTTCATTTGATAGTTGGGAACTTGAGAGATTCGAATAAATTTGAAGGCAAATTTGATAAGGATTCAACAGGGATTTTGAGGAATTCAAAGGAGTTCATAGGGAAATTGAAAAGAATTTCGAAGGGAATTCACATGAGAGGATTTGAGAATATTTCGATGGAGGTTGAAGACGAATCCCAAGGGAGTTTGGGAAGGATTCAAAAAGAAATTCAATAAAGGGGAGTTGGGACAAATTTAGAGGGAAGGTTGTCTGATCCACACCGAGAAACACATGAGGGTCCAAAAGGGAATGCGATCGGTTGGGGGTGAACCCCAAGGATAATTTGGGAAAGATTCGGATATGATATTTGGAGTGGTTTCGTGAACATGGGTTTGAAAAGAATTGGAGTAGATTTGAAAAGGGGATTTGGAAAGGATCCAAATGGGGTATGAGAGGAATTTAGAAGACAAGTTTGGTGGAATCAGTATCAACGGTTTGAAGGGGTTCCGATAAACATTTGAGGAAGTCTCGAGAGAGGTTGGGTGGAGTCCAAAGGAGTTTGGAAAAGAGTGGAAGGATGTTGAGAGAGACGAAGGAGGATATTCGACAGAGGATTTGAAGTAGACTTTGCTACGAATATGTGCTCTCTGACACGAGCATGACTCAAACCCTGACTGACTCGAGATCTCGGGCACACTTCTACATGCAAAACTATATGTATGCAACGTTTTGCGTACAATCAACTCTACGGTGACTAGCGTTTGACCTAGCGACTACATGCTTCACACATTGCAGGAAAAAGTTTTAAAAAGCTTGTATTTTTGGTTATCGGAAACCCGGGATGTTACAGACCACCCTCCTTACAGGAATCTCGTCCCCGAGATTTAGGGTCTCTGTCACAAGAAGGGTTGAACTGGTAGGCTTGTCCTAGGGTTGATGGTTTCCGTTGGGCAACCTATATGCACTAATGCATTTTGAAAATGGGTCTTTTGAGAAGGGTTTTTAGGTAAAGACCTTTTTAAGCAAAAACATTTTGCAAAAAGCTTTTGAAGTAGGGTGTTTGACAAAGATCTTTTTATGAAATAGTTCGCAATAAAACGGTTTGTAAGAAGAGGGGTTGTTTTCTCAAACTGATAAAAAGGATTTGCTAAACAAGGTCTTTTGAGGAAAAGCTGAAGTTCAAAACATGGGTAGGGGAAAGTTTTCAAAAACCTTTCGCAATCAAGTTCCAAAACTTTTTAAAAGCATTTTATTTTTGCAATCCATGGTTTTGAAAAACTAGTCCGAACACCATTTTGAAAGTATTTTGTAAACCACAGTTTTGGAAAACAAGTTTCAAACGCAATTTTGAAATCATTTTTTTTACGCACCGCGTTTTGTAAAAAAAAATCAGACGACATTTTGTGAAAACTCATTTCCTTTGAAAAACAATTTTTCAAACGACAGCAAAATCCATTTTGAAGTCAATTTTGAATTTTGACACAAAAACCTTTTTATTTTCACAAGACATTTTGAAAAGCCTTTGAAAATCGATTTTCATAAACTCTTTCTTTTGAACCTTTTTTTTAAGAAGGGAGATTTTCTCAAACTTTTCAAAAGAACCAAAAACAAGAGTTTTGAAAACTTCTTTTCAAACATCATTTTTAAATAAAGGCAAGGTTTTCAAAACATTTGAAATGGGTCACAAGTTTTGAAGGCAAAAGAATTTTATTTGAAAGAAAACTCTTCAAAATCTTTTCACAAACTTTTTCTTTCGAAAGTTTTAGTAAAACAAGACCCCGACTTTAAAACTTTGCTAAATCAAAATAGGATGTTGGAAGGAGGATTTTTGAAACCAGCACAACTTTTGCTTTAAATAAAAACCTCTTTTCTTTCAAAAGTTTTACCAAAACAAGATTGTTTTGAGCCAAAATTTTTAGGGTTTTTTGAAATCTCTATTAAATCAAATCAAGGCTTTTGAAGGAGGATTTTCAAAATCCAAAACAACTTTTGTTTTTAAGTAAAACCATTTTTTTCAAATGGACGCTTTTAAAAGTAGTTTTGAAAGCTAAGCTTAAGATCTTGGTGGTATGCAGGTATCTCTTGGAGCGATCATGGTCACAGACCTCAATACCAGCGTACGCCCGACAGCAAGCCATGTGGATGCATCACACATGGGGCCCCAAGTTTCGTCGCGGCACCGTGGGTAATAGGCACGACACACTACCAAAAGTTACCGTCAACAACTCGATATCCCAAGTTAGAGGGAGAGAGGATGGAAAACCTTTAAAAACCATTTTGAAAGTTTTCTTTGTGGAAAATAATTTTAAAATCCTTTGTTTTGTAATTTTTGCAAGAAGAGGGTAGCGACCTTTGAATTTTGAAATTAAAACAAGGACGTTTTGAAATAAGTCAATACCCATTTTGGTTTTTGAAACTCAAATCTTTTTTTTGAACTAAAATGAACTTTACAAAGAGCTTTTTAAAAGGATCAAAATAAGTTCTTAGTTTATAAAACCAAAGCTTTTAAAGAGGTCTTTTTGTTTTCCAAACTCTTTTTGAAAAGATTTTTCAAGAACGGTGAGCTTTCGGAAAGAAAGCATTTTTCTAAATCAAACCATTTTGTAAAACTTTTCCAAACAAACCCTGGTTTAAAAGATTTTTTTAAAACAGCGAGAACACGCAGTTTTGAAATCCTTTCAAAGAAACGTTTTGCAAAACTTTTTAAATCCAAGTCGGGTTTTGAAGATGTTTGAAGTCGACACAGGTTTTGCAATAAAAGTCTTTTGAAAGTCTCTTTGTTTTCCAAGACAAAACACACTCATTTATTTTTAAAACCTTTGAAACAAGCAGATTTGAAAACACCGAAGTTTTTGAAACGGGGCGTTGCTCCCTTTATTTTGAAACAAACACAACTAGTTTTAAAACCAATTTTAAATCGTGTCTTTTTGAAAAGCAAAGATTTCGCAATCAACTTTGTTTTCAGAAACCATTTTCAAAACAACTTTTGAAATAAACTTTGGAAGAACTCTTTTTGGTTTTGACAAATACTTTTTTTAAAAACAGTTGCAAGACATCCTTTTCGCAAAGATTTTGTTTGATAAAATAGTTGCAAAACATTTGTTTTTGAAAGCAATGTTAATTTTGGAAAGTGGAACTTGGCTCTTGTTTTGAAATAAAAACTGTTTGAAACAAAATCGGGCCAAGGACCGTTGGCTGGAAAATATTTTGCTGAGCGAAAGCGAAACTTGATTTCTTGAAAACAAGTTTTGAAGCACCTTTTGCAAAGAAAACAATTTTCACACTGTTTTGTAAATAGCTTTTGAAGAGAAATAGTTTGAGGAAGGAACTAAATCTGTTTTCTTTTTTTCTTTTTTTCCCTTTGAAATAGATTAGCTTTTCTGAAAGAAGAGATATTTTTCAACCAGAAAGGAGGGAAAGAAGTTTGAAAATTTGTTTGGTTGGGAAAGCCAAAAATATTTTCGAAATGGTCTCAAAAGACATGATGCATTGGCTTTATCTTTCCCACTCGGTTAGTCGGGGTTTCTTACTTAGTCATAGGGCGGCTTGGGTTTAGCCTGTAAAGGTTAACCGACACCTGGAGTCTCACGCAAAAACATCTTTTATAACTTACACTCAGATAATAAGAAGCATAAAAGCACAAGCAAAACATCAAAGATCCAGACAATCAGGCAGCATTACAACTCCTATATGCATAGTGTTGACTTAAGACGACTCCAAAGCCTTCAAGCCTCACACAACTATCGATCTGGCGTAGGCAGTATAAGGGGAGGGTTATTTCCTATAGGTCAACTTTCCAAAAGGGGTAGGTCAATTAGCTTAGAACTCAAGGCAGAGAGGGGGAAACAAGTGTTAGCACTTATAGTTCTACCAACAAACAAGAATTTTGGCTTCTATTCTAGTGTTTCGTCCTAAAGTCTCGTCCTACAGGCAAGTATGGCTTTGATACCAACTGAAACGACCCACAATTTCCTCGAAGGGAAATCCGCAGATACATCATAATGTGATAGTCCAAAAGTCTCAAACCATCACATTATCATTATTCAGTTGTTACCATAGTTCATACAACGCGGTAGTACAGATTACCAGTCATTACATCACATGGAAACACCACCTAGTACAAACTATATCGGTAACGCACACCTATCGACGTTGGAGTCGGTGTAGAGCGTCGGCGAGTGAAGGCTCCTCCTTCACGAACATCATCAAAGTTGTTGTAGCAGCGGGCGAAGACTCCGTCTTCGTCTTCTCATCCAAACTTGCGTATAGGAACGAGGCTTCCTAGTCCATCTAGCTTCCTCCATCGTCGAGGTAGAAGTCGTCCAACCTGTCGTTAATTTTCAGTACGATTTGTACTGGCCACACTTTCCCATCCTATGCTTGCATTTGCTATGTGGTATGTGGAATGCAAGGGTAGAGCATAAAGGAATCTATTTATGGCTGTAGTTTTCCTATGCAGGTAATCAATATTTTATAAATATAATCATAAAGTTTTATTCCATTCGGTCATCGACCGAACATCCGGCCACACGACCATCCATCCATCCCATCCACACATCCACACATCTCACCACACTCTCACTCTCTAGGCGACAAGGACAACTCCCACTCGTACCTTGCCTCAACGGCCAGCGCGGGACCTATCAACCCAGGGGGAGAAGAAGAAAGGACACCTCTCACTAAGTTCGGGGGACTCTGAGCACCATAGTGTTGTCCATGACCGTGGACACGGCTATACGTATAGATCGATCGACTCTGCAGAGCGTGTACGCCTGGAACCACAGGTCAGCTATCCTCGACGATCCGACTCGTCTAAGCTGATTCCGAACTTCCCCCCCTAATCCACAACGATGCCATCCTACCACTCAGCCCTGGGGCACCCCGGTGGAAATCCATCGTAACGCTGAGAATGTGAGACGTGGATCCTGGCGTACCAAATAAAACACCATGTTGTCTTAGGAGGGTGTGGGTCTTCAGCCCTTACCTCCCTACACTTATCACCTTCCAGCCTAGCAGTAATGGCATCGTTTCGCCCAGGGGGTAGGAACAGTTCTATGCCTATACAAGAACAAGTGGTGCACACGAAGGTACTATGGCCGGTAGCCCCAGCGCAATAAGTCCTAAGGACTGAACAGGATATCTCCTCCTCGGGGCTTCCATCGCCCCCGTGCTGACACAGCACCTCTATCCTGGGGATTCGTCCCACGAAGACACTCCTCCCCAGGACCTCTTCTCAAGATCACAATGTACCCGCCACAGGTACTCCCCAGGGGATGCCCAGGTCACATCCCCTCGGCAAGACTCGTCACCGGACTCGTCGTAGATCCTGTCCAGTCGACTCAACCCTCACCACACGCACCCAAGACACATGCCAAGATCTCCCCAAGTCATCATCCCGTTACCATGGCACCACGTGCCTTAGCCACCCACAAGGAACATCCACCAAGCATCACATCACAGATATAATGCATAGTAGAAGTGAGTAGCAAATATATATAGTAAGCGGTGTCTAGCCTAACAGCGGGTGTGCAGGGGAAAGGGTTGCGTCAAGGTATAGGCTTCACAAGCAATCTAACATGCAACCTATCACAGTTCATTTGCAAATAGTAAAGCTCTAGCAGCTACATTATTGCATGTCTAATAGGATTCTACGAGGTTGGATGGGCTGTGGCACCTGTTACGTTGTTAGTCTGAGATCTCTGATGTCCTCATAGCCGTTCTCCTCGGGTCCTGTTGTCGTCCTCGGTCTCCTCCAGCAGGTTCCAGATCAGCCAACGTGGCTCCCAACACAACTACCTCGCGAGATCGACAAACAAGACAAAAGAGCAATCAATACACTAACGCGACAACTAGACTCGAAACGACTCGAAGGACACTAAACAGAGAAGGGACTCGGCCCTCGCGGAGGACATCCGATCCTTGGGCTCAAGGGACGTGGGAGCGGATGCTTGCTAAGAACAAGCTCGAGTCACAACCTAGCTCGTACTTCTCGGGCTGACTGAGTCGACCTGTACGGCTCGAGTAAAATGGTTGAGACCCGATCCCGACTTAAGCAAACATCACACAAAAACAATACTAGCCCTCACGAAGTGAGTTCGTTTTCCTCGGGCTCAACAGAGGCAAAGGAAGGACTTGGCTAAGCACGTCTATGCCTTGTTCTCGATGTAAATGTTTTCCTACGGCCGATCGATTCGACTCACATGAAACCGAGATCATGACATAGACCTTAGCTTTGCCAACTAGAATGAGGGTTCGGTCTTTGATCCAATCATCATGGTTAAGGACGGGATCGAATAGAGCGACCAACAGGGGAAGGGGGTAGTTCTGATCTCTTGCTCGATCCATACATCATGGTAATCGACGAGAACCGAGAAGAGGGAACAGAACAACAGGGGAAAAGAGAAGCAAGGGTAGTCTCACTTCCTTTTATGCACGCGCCATGGCAAAGACGGGCATTGAAGGGAGTGACATACCGAGAACACAAGCACTTAAACAACGCATAGGGTACCTCGCTCGTGTGCACTAAATGGCACTAGACGTTCCTAGAATCCGCAGCGGTGCGGTTGTCACCACGAGGATCTAGGAGCGCTACAGTCTATAATAGGTACAAGCATACGAGGGCTCAAGTGCGAAGAGGCAAAAGAGAAAGAAAAACGAGGATCCACATTCCTTTGATCCACATGCCATAGTAGTAGACAGGAATCACCGGAATGGGATCAAGAAGCAAGACCACCACATAAACATGACCAACACGCAAAGAGTCAGACTAAAGGTGTGGAACTTGGTTCCACGGGTACTTCGATCCACGGTCATTGCATTTGACAGGGATCAGAGTGACTAGAACAGACGGACTCGATCCACACTTTACTAAATCAGTGAGGATCAAATAGAAAGGAAAAGGAGAAGAGCAAAGAGCGATCTCCGCATTCATTCAACCAACACGCCATGGCAAAGGGGGTAACCGAAGAATGAGAGAAGCTTGACCTAAGCCAACCTATAGGGCACCACTACCTCTGTGCAACTAAATTAGCACAACGCTATTCCTACGGCTCGTAGCGGTGTGGTTGTCACTGCGGAAGCCGAAGGAATGCAACGGTCAAGGCAGTGCAAGCATACAAGGCGGCTAGGACAAAAACACGACAAAATAGGTGAAGCCCGTTGGTCATGGTGAGGCAACTCGCGGCCATGAGCTTCACCCAAACAAGTTAGCACTCATCGTTCCACGATCTTTGACTTCCAATCCTCCTCCCACTAGACTAGGTCACTGAGGGCTATCGTGTGCGGGTAAAATCCGCGTCGATATCAGAACCGATATCGAACTCAAAGTGGCCATGTCTTAGGTCTAGGGTCAAGAGCTAACGCTCCTAGCACTTCGAGGCCAACCAAACACATAATCAACAACTACGAGGGACGAGTTACGCTCGACGCCACGGTCACGGCGGGACGCAAACAGACAAGGGACCGGCTAGAAGGCATGGTCTACCACCTTTGGACCGGCTGGAAGGCTCGGTCTACCGCCAATGACATAAACGCAACAATGACTATCACACGACCACAACCAGAGTAGCACATATCCATAGCATAGGGATAGACCGGCACGAAGGCACGACGCAGGCATATATAACACATAAGATGTGCAAGAGTGACATGATATGGACATGAAGGAAATAAATGAAATTGTGTCGACATCGAGGATGGCGTCGACGAGGGTTCCAAATGTTAGACCTTGACGATGGCACGGAAGATGGGGCTTCAGCGGGACGGTGCCGAAGACTACGAGCGCCACCTTGGCCGAATGGCAGCGCGCCGTCAACCGAATCAGCTGGCCGCCGTCAGCCGAACAGCTGGGTGCGCCTTGGCCGAACTGCTGATGCCCGCAGCTGTTGATGGAATGCACCGGTGAGGTCCGACACCGGTGCCCTGCTTCGGCGAAGGCATGTCCGAGTGGTGGCTTTCCTGCAAAAAGTGCAGTCAGCGGCGCGACGGCCGGTTTCAGCACAGGGATGGCTTCGGGAAGGGTAAAAAGGAGGGAGTTTTGTTGCTGCACGGTCAAGTTGCAGGCTCACCGTCGTTTTTCGGGAGGGGTATGCATATCGGCGTTGAGGCAGGGGCATGACTTGGGTGACGCTGCACGGTCGATGGCAGAGCAAGGTGTAGCCGACCGAACCGGTGTTCAATGGTGAGGTGACGGTTGGCGAGGAAGTGCTCGATGGGGAAGCAGTCAGTGGTGGAGTAGTAGCGCGTCGAGGTGGTTGGGGTGCCTTGTGTTGGCTGCTGGCCGAGGAAGGTGGCACACCCGGGAACGTTGTCGTGGTCTGGGTGCTCGGTGCAGCTGCGCACCGAGGCGAGGTGGTCAGGACCTCGAGCGACCGGCTGTGTGGAGTACAACGCCGGCGAAGAGCAGAGGAAGCCGAGCGACGCCATGCGGCTCGGTGGTGCTCGGCGTGGGGGTGGCCGTAGTTGCCCCGGTCGGCTGAACGGAGCAGGGCTTCAACGCGTGGTGGCTTGGTGGAGCAAGGGCGTTGGCGTCGTGGCAGAGCCGTGAGCGGTTGTGGCACCGCGCCATCGCCGACTGGGCACGGCCGCGCGAGCGGTGGAGGCGGTCGGAGTGCGGCGAGGATGACCGAGCGCCGTCGAGGCTGATGTCGGTCTGACCGGGCTCATCGTGGCCGGCAGCTATGAGCTTGGGGCTGGCTGCGGCTGCAGGCGGCACGGGCGCGACGATGCAGCCACGGTCGATGCTTGGCAGGAAGGAATGGTGGCGGCTGGTGAAACAGAAGAAGAGGAAGCAGTGGCCGCAAGCTTTTATAGGGTGGCCGACTAGGGTTCTGAGGGAAGAGACGGTGGGTAATCGGCGTCCGTACCCCCGGAACGCGTGGCACGCATCCAGGGGGCCTGGCGTCGCGGACGGCCACGGGCGCGCGCCTTGCGCTGGCGGTGGCGGCGGCTCTGTTGGGTGCGGGCGCAAGTGCCCTAGGTTTCCCAGACGCGCGCGGGGCGGGCCAGCTAGGCGGGCCGCTGCGCCGTAGTGGGCCGAAGGGAGGGGGAGTGCGAGGCTGGGCCTCGGTGGGGGGAAGCCTGCTCGGCCTTGCGAGCTAGATCACCAGAGCAAAGTGCACAGGCGGGCCGGCGCAAGGAGAAGTGGAGGGGAGGAAACAGGCCGGCGGGGAAGAGATGGGAGAGAGGAAGAGTGGGCCGGCTAGGCGCTTCTGGCCCAAGATGAGAGGAGGGAGTTTGTTCATTTGATAGTTGGGAACTTGAGAGATTCGAATAAATTCGAAGGCAAATTTGATAAGGATTCAACAGGGATTTTGAGGAATTCAAAGGAGTTCATAGGGAAATTGAAAAGAATTTCGAAGGGAATTCACATGAGAGGATTTGAGAATATTTCGATAGAGGTTGAAGACGAATCCCAAGGGAGTTTGGGAAGGATTCAAAAAGAAATTCAATAAAGGGGAGTTGGGACAAATGTAGAGGGAAGGTTGTCTGATCCACACCGAGAAACACATGGGGGTCCAAAAGGGAATGCGATCGGTTGGGGGTGAACCCCAAGGATAATTTGGGAAAGATTCGGATATGATATTTGGAGTGGTTTCGTGAACATGGGTTTGAAAAGAATTGGAGTAGATTTGAAAAGGGGATTTGGAAAGGATCCAAATGGGGTATGAGAGGAATTTAGAAGACAAGTTTGGTGGAATCAGTATCAACGGTTTGAAGGGGTTCCGATAAACATTTGAGGAAGTCTCGAGAGAGGTTGGGTGGAGTCCAACGGAGTTTGGAAAAGAGTGGAAGGATGTTGAGAGAGACGAAGGAGGATATTCGACAGAGGATTTGAAGTAGACTTTGCTACGAATATGTGCTCTCTGACACGAGCATGAATCAAACCCTGACTGACTCAAGATCTCGGGCAGACTTCTACAAGCAAAACTATATGTATGCAACGTTTTGCGTACAATCAACTCTACGGTGACTAGCGTTTGACCTAGCGACTACATGCTTCACACATTGCAGGAAAAAGTTTTAAAAAGCTCGTATTTTTGGTTATCAGAAACCCGGGATGTTACAGTTTCCGCAGCCACTCACGGGCCCCAGCTCTTCTCAGTTCACGAGCTTCACGACTCCTCCAGACGGGGCCCCGCTTTTCAGTCCGCTGCGTACCGGATTCACTCCGCGACCGATAGAGTCCCTCTACGCTACGACTACTTCAGTGACTAGGGATCTGTCAGCTACCTTCAGTGAGCTCACTGGATTTCCCACTCCAGATCTTTCGGCTCCAGTACAGACGACGACGGCTCCAGTGACTTCTACCACTGAGACCCTCCTGAGCTCCGTCACGTCTTCAGAGCAGATAGAGCCTGTACAGTCCGAGACGACCACGATAGTTCAGCCTGAGTTGTCAGTTATTCCAGAGCTTCTGCACTCCAATCCTCAGGTTGACACCACTACTGAGACTGCGACAGAGACAGAGCAGCCAGAGCCGTCAGAGCCGACCCGGACCGCTTCTCCTCCACTTCCAGCTTCCCAGGGTCAGCAGGCTACCGGCGCCACTTCTTCCGACTCCGAGGAGTACCTACAGCAGTTTGAGTTCTCTCAGCGCACTCCAGAGACTGCTCCTGGCTCGTCTGCACCACCTCCGCCCTCCGACGCGTAGTTTGGCGCTTGATGCCAAAGGGGGAGAGTGAATGAGTATAGCGATAGGGGGAGAGTGGATGAGTATAGCGATAGGGGGAGCAATGTGAGAGGGTTTCAATGTCTTATGTTGTGTTACATTCACATACGCTCTTTACTTATCGCATCTTTTGTGCATATTTATGTTATATACTGATGCTATGGACCTTTATGGCATGTATGTGCTCACTATGATATATGATATGGCATGTCATTTCGTTTTGCTCATTACTTGTGCTTAATTCTCACTTGGTTATGTATATGAGCTCTTTTACTCTTGCACTTGTTATTCACTAACTTGTTGAGTGCAGGATGAAGGCATGATATGTATGAGCTTGCCCCTAACCATTTTCTCTTTTCCTTTGCAAGTTCATACATGTCATGATTTAAAAACCTCTTCTCTCTATACTCAATCTCGTGTTGTCATCAATCACCAAAAGGGGGAGATTGAACGCATCTTGGCCCCTAGTGGTTTGGTGATTGGATGAAACACAAGATTACTATGACTAACGTGTGTTTTGCAGAATGGTCACGGTAATGGCGACGATACGGGCATATGGAGGTCATGTCCCCTGGCGATGGATATCGTTTCGATTTTCAAAGGACGGATGACGAAGACGGTGGTAGACTAGGCTAAGTGTCATATGGTGTTGGAGGACACTTAGGTAGTCTTAGGTCTTTGTTTTTCCTTTGGTCGTACTATAAAGGGGAGCGTGAATCAGTAGCTTGACCTAGATGAGACTATTGAGGTAGGTGTGGTGCACACTTGTTATTTCATAGCCCTAGGTAGCTCAGAGAGATGCCTTAAGTCGAGTGGATCAAAAGTCGTTTAGGCCGCGTCGCGATCCGAGTTGAGTCTGCCCTTGTAAAGGGCATCGGACGCTGGCCAGGTGGGCATCGGACGCGTCCGATGCTCACCCCGACTAGGGTTTAGTCTGGTGCGTGGCATCGGACGCGCCCATGTCACTGTTCACGTGCGTGTGAACTGGAGGCCGCATCGAACGCTGGCATCGGACGCTGAGGGCCAGCGTCCGATGGCCATGTAGAGAGGTTCCAGAGAGGGTAAATCCACATCGGACGCGTCCGATATGGTGGCAGCGTCCGATGTCACTTTAACAGGTCTGACAAGAGGGTACAGTCGACCGTTGGTTGAGGTCATCGGAGCATCTGATGCCAGGCATCGGAGCGTCCGATGCCCCCGCAGAAACCCAGTCTTGTCCTGTTTTTGGATGGCCGGTTAGGGGAGTATATATACTCCTTCCCTCCATCCATTTGAGTTTTCTTGCCACTTCTATCTGCTGAGAAACACATTGTGAGTGTGAGTGAGTGCAAGAGCCCTAGTGAGGTTGAGTGATTTGCTAATTGTGAGAATTAGACACCTCCTAGTGAGAATTGAGTAGCAAGTGTGCATCCATCCATCTCTTTGGCCTTGTGTTGGTCAAGTGAGAGTTCTAGCTTGTTACTCTTGGTGATCAGCATCACCTAGATGGCTTGGTGGCGATCGTGAAGCTTGGAGAGCATCCGGTGGCATTGTGGATGACCCAAGCAATCTTGTGACCGGTAGTGAGCGATTCACCGGGCCGGAGCGGCGAAGAATCAGCTCATAGTGAGCACTTGATCCTTGCGCGGATCAAGGGGGAGCGATACCCTTGCGCGGGTGCTCCAACGAGGACTAGGGGGGTGTGCCGACACCTCGATACCTCGGCAAAAAGATCGTCGAGTCATCTCTACTCCTTTACCTACGCATTTACTTTCAAGCAATTCAATTCCGCATTACTACTTGTTGTTCATTCTATATTGGATTGCTTTGCTAGTGTAGGAGTGGCATAGACTTGGCCTTTTGTGCGATAGACTAAAGAGAAACACACTTCTAGGCACTAGGGGGTTAATTGGAGCTTCATAGGTTTTATTCTTGCAAGAAGTTTTAGAAAAGCCCAATTCACCCCCCCCCCCCTCATGGGCAAGCTAGGCTTGGAAGGCTAACATGGAAGTGATGATCTAAAGTATCATTGGAGATGCTTAGTTGAAAAAATCAAAAGGATTGATCAAGAAAGCAAGCAACACCCAAATAGAGAGCAAATCATTGCAATACAAGTGATATTCTCATGCAACCTATGATCAAATGAAGAAGCAAGCCAACCACAACAAGATAATTCACTTGATCATTAGTGGTTCTTAATTCATATGGGTGAAGAATGGAATTTATATTTATCATCTATTGGTCTTCACCAAGCTTTGAAATGGACTTCACATTGCTATTGGAGAAATAAATTGGAATCTATGTGACTATCCTCTTCTCCAAAATAGCAAATGTATCATTGTAATGTGCATGATCATTTTCATCCCTTACTAGTATGCGGTTAGTGCATATAGTACATGCTTAATAGGATCATGCATAATAATTGAAAAGTTTAAATTCATAGCCTACCACTATTGCTTGATTGACTATATGATCTAGTGGTTAGTATATGAGTTTGTTCATGAGCTAGTGAACCCAAGTACTTGATCTAGAAGATGAGCATTCAAGTGTCTAATTCAACATGAGTAAGATAACCATTGAAAGATGTGTGAAGAAGCTTACTCTAGAGCAAACCGAGTTAGATATCTTGTGCAAATTTAATAGTTCAAGTCACAAATGAGAGGCTCATGACAAGAGTTCAAGAAGAAGACAATAATGCAAATGGATATCAAGTTTAAACTTTCATTCAAGTGGTATCTAGACTCATCATTTCTTCACATGGTATCTCTTAAAAATGGTATATGATCTTTCAAGTGATATTTACCAAGTGGTGTCTAGATCAAACTCTAAAGTGGTATCCTACAAATATGTCAAGTGATCCTCAACTTTAAGTGATCAAATCAAGCAAAGATCCCTCATCTACAAGAGATCAAGCTTATCAAGTGGATGACCCATGCTATGACATAGGGAGGTGCCCCACCCATTGGTATCAAGGTATTCTACACATGGTGTCATTCTCACAAATATGGTGGTGTCCATCAAAAATGAAGACTCAAGTATCAACCATCTACCCTAGTGCAACCCTTTGTGTGAAAAGAGTATATCTTTTATGGTCATTGATGACAAAGGGGGAGAAATTGTGGAAAAGATATGTCAATTGTGATATGTCAAGGACAAATGGGGAGAAAAGAAGATGGACATGGATCAAGAGGGAGAAAGATTGAACAATGGAAAAGGATCACAATTCTTGGACAAATAGAGCACACAAGTAGGGGGAGGAAGCTCATGAATACATGTTTAATACATTCATTTGTGCATTACATTTGCTTGCTTGCATAATGCATATGTTTTACATTTGATATATATGCTTGTGTGCCATGTTTGCTAGAGCTAAGACATGGATGATGATTGTTTTCCTTCTATTGGTATTTAGAGCTTAGTCTTAGTGTAGCAAGTGGTAACTAGGTAACTAGAACCTTGATTATAAATGTTGATCTCACGTGGTATCTAGTTTCACTTGTTTCTAGCATGGTTGATGCTAAGGATGAACTAAAATGTGGTATACACGCTACAAAGGTATAATTCTATCTTGTATACCTTAACATCACTTAGTAGTGCCAACACTCCCACAAATTTCATATTTATGCATGTGTGCAAGCTTGAAACCAAACCATTTGAGCACACATGTAGGGGGAGTTAACACTACCAAGTCGGGTTGTATGGTACTTATCCAAATCTTCATATGTGATCTTAATGTTGGATAAGTAACATATAATCCAAACCAAGTTAGCAATTTACATTCTTGTGAAGTGCTATCTTGGACTAAGCTTAATTTCCATATCTTTGTAGAGTTGTCATCAATTACCAAAAAGGGGGAGATTGAAAGGTCCTAGTTTGGTTTTGGTAATTGAGTGACAACTTTTAGGTGGACTATGGTTTTGGTAATTGAGTGACAACTTTTAGGTGGACTAATGGTGTTTATGAGAGATACACAGGTGATTAGTCCACATGTGATCATGTGTGAGCAACATATGCCATAAAGGTGAAATGGCTTGGAGGATGTTGCAAAGGCTCACACATGAGATGAAGGAGCTTATTGCATATGCAACATGACATAGAGTCATGTGGCTAAGATGGTGAAGATCAAGGCAAGAGTTGGCTTGATGGACCGGTTGCGAAGGTGAAGGGCAAGTTGGAGGCTTTGAAGTCGTTGGTACCGAGTGTCGGGAGGCTTAAGCAAGACTTGGCGCCGAAGGACCAAAGCAATGGTGAAGAGCAAGTGAGGTCAAGATTGATGGACCATGGAGGCCATGTGATGATATGAAGTGGATCATATCATTTGATCTAGGTTGGTGCATGTGTTGCATCAACAATGGAGGAGATGGAATGGAATGCGCAAGGCAAAGGTATATTTGTAGGACATTTCATTTCACCGGTCATAGGTGTGTAGAGAAGATTATGACTGGGTTTAGGATAGATGGCCGTACTATTAAGAGGAGCAAACTTGTTTGCATATCGGTCATCTAGTGCCACTTGAGCGATCTAACATTGCGATGTTGCTAGGATCGAGTGATGTGGTGAGTGCAAGTGCTAATCCTTTGAAAAATGATTGTGAAAATGCTAACACACATGCACAAGGTGGTGTACACTTGGTGGTGTTGGCACATTTGCAAAGGAGAAATTGTTGGAGTTGAATTGGATCAACTCGGAGAAGAGAAGGAGGCTTTTCGGTGTGTTCTGGACTCTAGGATGGCTCTTAGATTGGAATTATGTACTAATCCTTTGTGATATGGATTAGCTCTGTATGTAGGTTTTGTAGCCCTCTGAGTTAGCTTTCCAAAATGTCCAAGATCATCAAAATCGGAGTTCGGGGCTAAGAGTTATAGTCATTTGAGCGCTGAAAGGTCAGTGACCGGACTCACTGACCGGACGCGTCCGGTCAGTACAGTGAGTCCGGTCACAAGAGTCCGGTCAATGTATTTTGAGTGCTGATTTGAGGTATATTGACCGGACGCTCGGTAGAGTCCGGTCACTGAAAAACAGCCCTGAAACCTCTCTGTTTGCGACCGGACTCAGGCATAGGCGCGTCCGGTCATTATGACCTGACGCGTCCGGTAAGTAGAAGGCTGAACGCACGCAAAAAATAGCCGTTGGGGGCAAACGACCGGACTCTAGTGACAGGACGCGTCCGGTCACCCTGTAGTGAGTCCGGTCAGTACGAAAAGTGCCCAGTGAAGGGGGTAACGGCTAGTTTAGCCCTTGGTGCTATAAATAGATGTTGTGGCCGGCCTTGGCTGGTGCTTAGCACCCTTGGGACTTGGTGTCCATGCTTGGGGAGTGCAAGGAAGCCCTCTAACTCGCTTGTGCTTGCTAGTATGCGAATCAATAGTGAGTGAGTGATCGCTAGTGCGTTGCATTGAGAGATTGCATCGAGTGGCGCTAGGTGTTCGTGTTGCAAGCCGGTGGTGCTTGTTACTCTTGGAGGTTGCCACCTCCTAGATGGCTTGGTGATCGAGTCTCCGTCGTGAAGCCCACGTGAAGATTGTGCGTGGCTCCGGAGAACGATTGTGAGGGGTATTGTGCTCACCCCGCGGGAGATCGCGAAGAGCAACTCTAGTAAAAGGGAGACGTGAAGAGCATCAAGTGGTCCGGCCGGGTCAAGTGCTAGAGCTTGTGGTAAGCACTCCATGTGGGAGAGTGTGACTAGTGTAGTCACCACTAGCAAGAGGACCGGCGACAACCTTGAGCTTGTCTCAACGGGGACTAGCTTGGTGGCAACCAAGTGAACCTCGGGATAAAATCACAGTGTCAACATTGCCTACATCTTCTCGGTGGTTTGCTTTCTCCATTCACTAGCTTGTGTTTTCTTACTCATACTTGTGTTAGTGTTTAGTTGTTGCTCTTGTGTAGCTGTCTAGCTTGTGTAGCTTAATAGTTTCTCTTGTAATTAGTGAGCTTGTGTAGCTTGCTAGTTACCATCTTTGCTTGTGTAGCTTAGAAGTAGATCTCTTGCGTAACTAATTGGTGTGAGTAGCCTTGTTAGTCACATTGCTTAGTTTGTGTAGATAAGTAATTTGAGCTCTCTAATTTGGCTTGTGTAGCCTTGTTATTGAGCATTGCTAGTGAGCTCAGGAGCTTTGTGCTTTGCTTACTAGATTGTGTAGGAGCTCCCCGGTGCTTGAAGTACTAGATGCATAGGTTTGTGTGACCTTGCAAACTAGATTGATTAGGTGAGCTTTAGCTAGCCCGACACCTTATTTGCTTTGTTTAGAATCTTTTGTAATGTGTCATAGAGTATAAGTAGAGGGGTGTAGTCTTGGCTAGACCAATAGTTTTAATTCCGCATTTGTTTCGGTTAGCCTACGCGATTAATTTTAGAAAGGACTATTCACCCCCCCCTCTAGTCCGCCATCTCGACCCTTCATCAGCTCACACCATCAAACGCCTCCTTCTACGACATAGTACCCGGAAAGGCGGTTGTACCACTTGGAAGGATTATACTACCCGTCACTTTTGGAACTCAGACCAATTACCGGACTGAGTACATCAGTTTTGAGGTAGCCGACTTCGAGTCATCGTACCATGCCATATTTGGATGACCAGCTATCGCCAAATTTATGGCCGTACCTCACTACCCGTACCTTCTGCTGAAGATGTTGGGTCCTAAAGGCATTTTAACCTTCAGGGGTGACTTGAAACGATCATTCGACTGCGACACAGAGGCTGTTCAAATCACCGAAAAAGCTCAACTCGCCCTAGAAGTACAAGAACTCGCTCAGATGGTACATAACACCAAGCCTGGAGATGCAGAAATCCCAACCAAGAAGGCGGGTACTATCCAACCATCAGCAAAAATCTCTACCAAAACTATTGACCTGGAAACCGGTGATCCCTCAAAGACAGTGGTTATCAGTGCTCACCTATCTGAAGAGTAGGAACTCGCGCTCACCAAGTTCCTCAGAGCAAACAAAGATATATTTGCTTGGAGACCGGCTGATATGCCAGAAGTTCCAAGGAACTTGGCTGAGCACAAATTGGAATTAAAAGAGGGCTCTAGACCCATCAAGCAAAGACTACGAAGATTCTCACCAGAGAAGAAAGAGGCAATCAAGAAGGAGATAGCTAAATTACTCACGGACGGGTTTATCAGAGAAATCCTCCACCCCGAGTGGTTAGCTAACCTAGTACTAGTCAAGAAGAAGAACTCTGCCAAGTGGCACATGTGTGTCGATTACACAGACCTCAACAAGCACTGTCCAAAGGATCCTTTCGGATTACCAAGGACAGATCAAATAGTTGATGCCACCGCAGGCTCCGCTCTATTATCTTTTCTGGATTGCTACTCCGGGTACCATCAAATTGCTCTTAAAGTAGAAGACCAACCCAAGACATCATTTATAACTCCTTTC
This sequence comes from Coix lacryma-jobi var. lacryma-jobi, assembly GCA_009763385.1. Classification (NCBI taxonomy): domain Eukaryota; kingdom Viridiplantae; phylum Streptophyta; class Magnoliopsida; order Poales; family Poaceae; genus Coix; species Coix lacryma-jobi. Next base: position 103,941,423 of record CM019828.1, on the reverse strand, counting down.
GGTGCCTACTGTTATAAAACCATGTCCTTTGGGTTGAAGAACGCAGGGGCCACTTACCAGCGTGCTATCCAAGATTGTTTGGGTGACCAAATTGGCCGCAACGCGGAGGCCTATGTTGATGATGTGGTCATAAAGACAAAGGATCCGACTACCCTCATATCAGACCTGGAGGAAACCTTCACCCGGCTACGCGCCTATCAATGGAGGCTCAACCCCACGAAGTGTGTGTTCGGAGTACCCCACGAAGAGGCGGACCGGGCCTTTGAACAACTCAAAGGATACCTAACCAATTCACCTATACTGACGCCACCAGAACCCAGGGAGCCGATGATGCTCTATATCGCAGCTACCACACACGTTGTGAGCACAACAATTGTAGTGGAGCGCAAAGATGACAAGCACATCTATCACACCCAGCGACCAGTATACTACATCAGCGAGGTACTCTCCGACTCGAAGGTCAGGTACCCGCAAGTACAGAAATTACTCTATGCTCTACTCATATCTTCAAGAAAGCTATGACACTACTTTGAAGCTCATGAGATCACGGTTGTTACGGATTTTCCATTGGGAGAAATCCTCCACAATCGTGACGCTACCGGAAGAATTTCCAAGTGGGCGGTCGAGTTGGGGGCACTTAACATCAAGTTCACTCCAAGGAAAGCAATCAAGTCACAGGCTTTAGCTGATTTCATCGCCGAGTGGATAGAAATACAGCAAGTCCAAAACAACACTATTCCTGAGCATTGGAAGATGTACTTCGATGGGTCCTTAAAACTCGGTGGAGCAGGAGCTAGAGTACTACTTGTATCACCTGCTGGAGAACAGCTCAAGTACGTCCTACATATATTGTGGCCCGCTACCAAAAATGAAACAGAATATGAAGCATTACTACACGGACTCAAGCTAGCAGTCGCGTTGGGCATCAAGCGACTCCTAGTCTACGGCGATTCTTTCGTGGTAATACACCAAGTAAACAAGGATTGAGATTGCACCAAGGAAACAATGAACGCCTATTGCGTTGAAGTTCGCAAGCTAGAAAAGCACATATTATCCGGGATCTCAACGTCGCAACAGATATCCTAGCAAAATTGGGATCCGACAGAGCTCTGGTTCCCACCGGTACCTTCGTACATGAGTTATCCAAACCTTCAATCCAAGAGCGGGACGAGACTGATCCTACACCCTTCGCTCAGATTTTAACTCTAGCACCCGACTAGACACAGGCTTTTATCGACTACTTCAGGGAGCATAAATTGCCCAATGATAAAGCTACCGCAGAGCAGGTCACCAGATGTAGCAAAAATTACATGTTAGTTGGAGATAAGTTATATCGACGCGGTGCCTCATCAGGAGTCCTCCTCAAATGCATTTCACCAGAAGAAGGCAGGGAAATTCTAAATGAGGTTCATTCCGGGTGTTGTGGCAATCACGCAGCCTCAAGGACATTAGTCGGAAAGATCTTCAGATCAGGATATTAGTGGCCCTCCACTCTGAAAGATGCAGAAGACTTAGTCCACCGCTGTCAATCATGCCAATTCTTCTCCAAACAACAGCATGTACCTGCACATGAGTTAATCTGTATTCCCCCATCATGGCCTTTTTCATGTTGGGGACTCGACATGGTGGGTCCTCTTAAGCGCGCTCCAGGCGGATTCGAGTACATCTACGTCGCAATCGACAAATTCACCAAGTGGATTGAGTACATGTCGTTGGTCAAGTTCAATGCATCCAAGTCAGTACAATTCATGCAGAGCATCTTCCATCGCTTCGGGATGCCACACATAATTATCACCGATCTTAGTTCCCCTTTCACCGCTATTGAGTTCAAGTCATGGGCCAGCGACTCTGGAATCAAGATAGACTACGCATCAGTGGCTCATCCACAATCAAATGGCCAAGTTGAGAGAGCAAACACCCTCATCCTCGCCGGTCTAAAGCCATGACTCTTTGATCTTCTAAAAGACCATGGCGGGAAGTGGGTCGAGGAGCTGTGTATGGTAGTCTGGGGGCTACGGACACAGCAAAGCAGGGCGATAGGCCAAACTCCCTTCTTCCTGGTCTATGGCACCGAAGCAATCCTCCCGGCAGACCTAATCTGGAATTCCCCACGAACAGAGCAATACAATGAAGGCGAGGCTGATGATACAAGGCGACTAGAAGTCGACAGTCTTGAAGAGGCCTGATTAGTCGCACTCTTTCAGTCAGCAAGATACCTTCAAGGGATGAGGCGCTACTACGACAAGAACGTCCATCACCGTACCTTCCAAATAGGCGACATGGTACTGAAGAAGATTCAGAATACCGTAGGATGCCACAAGCTTATGAGTCCATGGGAAGGACCCTACATAGTATCTAAAGTAACAAGACCCGGGTCATTTGAGATAGTCACTGAGGATGGTTCTCCATTGCCAAATTCATGGAATATTGAGCATCTGAAGAAATTCCATACCTAAGGACTATGTTACAATTTTGACTCAGGGCAAATGTACTTATTTCCCAGGATATTAATAAAGTTCGGAGTTCATTAGAAACAAGAAGCTTTGTGACTTATCCTTTTATTACACTTCATCACGACTACTTAGTCGGGTAAAGTCCTTCCAATTATATAATAAGCTTTAGCTATTATATCCCACCGACTAATATATAATATTACTCGGATGGATGGTTTAGCGGCAACCATAATCGAGTTACGAGCTCCGAGCTCAATACAACTCAAAAAGATAGTACGGTTTAATACCTGGCTATCAGCATATAGCGAATATGGTATCTAAAGAAGATACTAGTTCCTATAAGGTATAACAAGGGGAGTAGTACTCACCCTGTTACATACTAATTGGACAGAGGTCCGCCTACTTTTGCACTCAAGCTGCGACTACCAAGAGGATATGATTCACCCAACAGGAACCATCGTTCGGTCCTTTAGAGGTGCTTGATCAAAATTATCCCTTGGACAAGGGTACTAAGAGTAGTACTCGGGCAGACTAAGTTCTCTATAAGATCAATAAAGACTATTAGAGAAACGAAGTCATACGACCCAAACCTAAGTGCTAGAGAGCACTCAGATAGACCCATCTAATAAGACGTGTGGTCACACATCCACAAAATGACCCATTGACAAGAAATTCCTTGCAATACCGAGTCAACCATACACGAAATCTCGCAGATCAAAAGTAACTAATACTTTGATTCCTCATACTTAATATCAATTGTTTACAGGCGATACAATCACGGCTAAAGGACCAAGGAGACTATACTACTCTACAAGATCAAGAATCTGCGAGTACTCCTCCGCTACGGCCTTGACCTCCTCCTGCATCGCCGCAAGGTCCTCATCGCTCTTGCCTTCAGGAAGCGTCATGAGGGATGACAGGTCAAAGGATGGCACATGCAGTCGCAGTGTCGCTAGCAGACCTTGCACCACTGAAGTTGCCATGTCCTTGATATATTGAGCCAGCCGCCCGGGCGCAGCCTTCGCTCGATCAATCAAGGACTCGTCGACTCCTTCAGGGCACGGAATCATTTCAAGGCCGGGCTCGACGACAAGCTCCAGCGGCTTCAAAGAATCCTGCGAAGTCTTCAAGGACTCCTGAGACTCCTTCAGTTGCGCTTGGACAGCCTCTAGGGCTTCCCGCGATTCCATTGTCGATTTTAAAGCCTGCATGAGGTCCCGGTCGGCACCGTCACGCATCAGTTTGGCCTCTCGAAGACTACTCTGTGCATTAGCATATACCTCCTCGAGCTCCGCCGATCCTTCCGGATGAAAGCAGTCTGCCACCTGGAAGCCAGCGTTTTCGCATCTGAAAATACATCAGTCGGATAAGTGTCATCCGTTTGCCAAAGCAATAAGTACTCGGGATAGTACTTTCAACTTACCAGCTAACTGCTTCTTGGAGGTTTTCTTGAGCTCCTTCAACTTCTGCTCCGAGGTCACATCCTTGGCGACTAGCTCAATCTCTCGGTTGTTGGCCGCATCACGCTCGGCAACAACAACCTTGAGATTGTTTTGCAATTCGTTGATACGGTTGTGCAGGAGCTGAGTGGCTACCTTTTGGCTAATTTGATCTTGGGCGATGTAATCTTTGAGTTGTAGATTCTCATGAGATAGCTCCTGGCGAATCCGAGCGATTTGCTCAGTGACTTTTACATCAAAGCCCTGTACAAGAAGCAATAATGTTAGTATTCAGATGAGACTACAACTTACGAAGAGGACTTCAAAGGAATTACCTCCACAAATTGATAAAGCCCTTTGCTCAACTCCTTCAACCGGGTAAGATCCTGGTTGTACCCCATAACGTCAAGTGTCGCTCCTTGGCGCGAGGACTCGGGGGCATCTTCGGACCCTCCTTGCAGATGAGTCAAAGCTTCAGCATTGACGTCGGCAATGACCATCTCTAGAGTCGGTTCATCTGGCTGTCGAGGGCGGAAAAACCACTCGTTCAACACATGGTCAAATTCCAATTGAGCAGGAGAGCGGAAGATTGAGTATGGCACACCAACCTGAGGCAAAGGGAGAACATCCGCTTCAGGCGCTGCATCGACTTGGGATCTGGACGGAGAGGAGCCGGGCAGAGGATCTACGTGGCTAAAGATTGGAGGGACGCTGGATTCATCTTTGTTCAGCGTCTCCGACTCCTCTGCCGCCCGGGTCTCGAGGACAACACTTGAGGGTGCTGCAGCAGGCTTCGTTTTCCTACAACAAATAAACATCCATGCTAGTACCAGAAACATATGGATACTCTAAAGAAAGTTTTTGTGACTTACTTTACGAGCTTCAATGCCCGCGACAGCTTCAAGAGCTGCTTCTTCAGCTGTAGATCTAGAACCGGAGCTTCTTCAGGAACCGCACCACTTAAGGTTCCCTGGGCCGTTTCAACATCTGGATCAAACAAAGATATAAGATAAGGAATTATTAAATCCAATCACAGAGAGACTAGAAGGTACTCGGGTTCCCCTTACCAGGAGCACCCATATTATAGTGCTATTCAGCCAATTCTGTTGACAAACGTACTTTTTAACAAGCACGGCGATTACCAGTGCGGGCCTTCTTTGGGATAGGTTCCCCGACTTCTTGAAATGGAGTCGGAGACCTCTTCCGGCTACTCTCGGCTTCTGGGTCTACGAGCATGACATCATAGTTAGTTGATTCTGAGTCAAGCCAATCAAGGTCATCAGGAGAACTTGGTTTCTTTGGAAGGACCTCACTTTGGATGGGACCTCCTAGAGCTATGGCTCCGCCTTCTTCAGTTGCCGGAGGCTGGGGAGGACAATCATTGTTATCCCTCCCCTGGCCCTATAAAAAGAAGACAATTCGGTCAAGTCAGAAAGATATCTACTAAGAGTCTCAAAGACATAACAGCTCAACTACTCACTTGTGGAGGCGGGCTGATCGCAGAAAAGGTGGTCTTCACTGGGACAAGATACTCACGGCTTTTCAACAGCCGGTTCATCCTCCTCAGGATCTCGTGGTCAGATAGCTGCTTGGCATCATGATGACCCGGGTCATTCACGCCTAGGTACTCGAAGCCAAAATTGGCTCGTTGTTGGAGTGGGTGGATTCGGCGCGCGATGAAATCTTGCACGACGGTGTACCCGTTCAATCCGCAGAGCTTCAACTGAAGGATCGAGATTGCAATCAGAAAGCGACTAGAGGGGGGGTGAATGGGATCTACAAATTTTCCTTTCGGAAACTTGTCGCCACTGTCCTGAGAATCAACCCCAAGAGCACAAACGATGCGCGTGATGTCCACGACCCGAGAGAATGGGTGGATGTTCCCTAAGAACACAGCGGGACACCACAAAAACTTTCTCACCCAAGTTCACGCAAGTCAACTAGTGACAGAATGGACTTTGGGTAACCTCAACCTCCCCCGAGCAACGCGAGGGGGATTCAGGCTATTTTGCAAAGCAGGAAGTCCGATTTCTGTAGAGCACGAAGTCAGAAATCCAACGCAAAAACCCAAAACCAAATCCGAAGTCAAACGATCAAACTGCGGACGAAACAGTGAAGAAATCACTGCATCGGACGCTGGTAGCGTCCGATGGCCAAGCACCGGACGCGTCCGATGCAAATAGGACCTCTCTGGAACCTTACTGGACTGGCATCGGACGCTGCTACTGTGAAACCCTAGCATCCGATGCTAGACCCCCGGCGCGTCCGATGGCAACGGACGCTCCGATGGTTAGCGTCCGATGTTCCTTCAAAAACACTGTCAGACGACACGTGGCACCGGACGGTCCGATGGAAACGACTCAGCGTCCGATGCTCAAGAACACAGCGTCCGATGGCCCCGATACTGCACTGTTCTTCCACGAAAATCACCCGATCTCCTCCGAATCAAAAGCACTAAGGCTTAGACTTGGTATGAGGAGTTCCTAGGAGGTTAGTGAGCTATCCCAAAGAGATCATGGCTCGAACCTAACTCCAAATCGGTGAATTGGAAGAATTCGGGACAAAAGGAACAAACTCGATCCAAAACAAAAATCGACCGATCTACTAGCTCGTGAGGTTAGAGATTATTTCCTTCGGTGGAAAGAAGCGCCTCACGATCCAGAACAACTCAGTTCAAATGGATTTGCAATAGACGCACCGAGTAGAGAGATCGATCAACGGGAAAAACGTGGAGAAAAGCAACCCGCAAAGAACACAAGCTAAACGTGAATCACAACCACGAATTTGCAACCGTGTGGCTACCACACGCTACAATAGTGAGATTACCGTCTCACTTCCTCAAAAATCTCACGGGCACAGAGGTATTGTTCTCTTCTCTGTGGATCTCAGTTCGCTATAGCAGGGGATTGGGAGAGCAGGAAACCCTAGAAGCAAAAGAGCAAATGACTGAGATAGATGGGGAGGTGGGTGTCTCCCCTTACTTATCCTAATTCTAACTATTCCTAATTCCCACTCTACCCTAACTACTTACAAAGCGAACCAGCTAAACCCTAAGGTTATTCTGGACCAACTCGATGGTAGGTGGATCCGACGGCCACGCCCGCACAACTCGTAGCGTTGCCTTGATGCAGCCTCCCGATTGCCGCCACGTGCTGCCACCGCTCTGCGTCCTTTTCCCGGACATCGCACCCCCGGTTTTGTGGCCCAAACCGGGAAACCAGCCTTCACAGCCAACCCCCGGTTTTGAGGCCCAAACCGGGAAACCAGCCCACCAGCGCCTGAGTTTTGTGGCCCAAACTCAGCAAACCCGAAGCACCCAGGTTTTGAGGCCCAAACCTGGAAACCGTCCTCAGCCTGAGTTTTGTGGCCAAACTCGGAAACCATCAGCGCCCAAGTTTTGAGGCCCAAACCTGGAAACCGTCCACCCGATGGTTTTTCTCTGGCTCTACCACCAAACCGAAACTGTAGAGGGGATGCACCACCCGTGCACCCCATCCACCGACACGTGTCCCCAGGTCCTCGACCCGAGCAACACCATGTCCCACAAGTCTTTGCTTGTCGCTGTCCCAGGGTGCCAGCCAGCACAGCTGATCCTCAAGCCACCGGTCCCTCAATCCAAGCCTCACGTCCGCCCTTCACCGCTCCCGGTCCGTCGGCACGGCACGTCTCTACTTGACCTTCACCTTGCCCTTGATCACTGTCTCCATGCTCGACACCTGCACAACACAAGCCAAAGAACATGCGATCAAACCCGTTGACAATCACTCATCACTCGAGACTCGGCATACACCCATGTATCCGCATCAATGCCTCTATCATGTCAATGAGAGGTTGGACAGTCTCTACCTCCTCGGCGGTAATCTTGTCTTTCCACTCCCGGCATTTCTGCGGCGGCCATCCATCATGGCGACGAAGGGCTGGTGGTGGGTTGCCTATGTAAAACCACCCGACAGCCCAATCTCGGACAGAATCCGATAGCTCTACAGTAATATACTGAGTGGCTACCTCTAATCTAAGCTGGATGCCAGCTCCTCCGACTACCTCTACGTTAGCATCACTGGGTTGACACTTCACCCAGAAGAAGTAGCGAAACAGAGTAAAGGAAGGGCAGATCCCCAGAAAAACTTCACACAGATGGGTAAAGATAGCAATGTGGAAGCAGGCTTTGGGAGTGATATGGTTGAGAGTCAAACCATAGTAATGAAGCAACCCCGCAGGAAGTCAGATGCTGGAAGCCCTAATCCTCGCTCCACGAAGGACTTGAACATGACTATCTCCATCGTATTGGGGGAAGGAGCGCGATGGTCAGTGGGTACCCTCCACCCATCAAGTGGCTGCGATCGGAGCAATCCTTGTTGCGCCAAGTAAGCAAGCTCTGTCTGCCTAGTATCTGGCATCTTCCACGCCAAGACATCAGTGGGCGGGCATGGATGGCACGACCTCCCGGTGGTGGTGATCCTGGCCTTCTTCTTCTCCGCAGCGGCTTGCTTCTTAGGACCCATGTTGGTGACAAGGGATTTTCTACGCATCAACTGAGGATTGGCTATAGGATTTCTAACTCTGGAGGCAATGGCTTAATGAAAGCATGAGGAAAACATAGGCCCGGCGGTGGCTTATTATAGATCTGTTTTGGCAACTGTTCATCTTTTCCAAACGGCGTTATGAAACCGTTCAAAACACTAACGGTTGGGGGACGTTTCAGATGGCGTCAAAGTCAGTGAACAGGCACACCGCAAGCAGACAATGTTACCTTTTTCACAAGACATAGTTAGTACTCGGAGAAAAAGACAAAGGACTCAGAAAATATTCCAAGTACCCGGATCTTATTGATTATTACTCGGAATTACGACAGAGATATGTGGATACATCTTGAGATACAGCAACTACCAGCACAAGTACAATCAGGATATAAAATGCTACTCTAGTGTAATGAAGGTACAGAGTCTTGATGCCTAGCGCACCAAGGACCGGGTTCAGTGAGACGCAGTAAAGCATACACTGTTGACACCTCGGGTGGCAAGCAGAAGAAACCGCAAACGCACGACTGTTAGTTGTAGCTTTCCACCTCAGAGTATTCTGGGGTATCGAATCCACGAGGAACCCGAAGTGATTTTGAGAAAACTAGGGGGGTAAGGATATCTAGGATAGATGAAAGGGAACATGCACTATCTACTGGGGTAGATCCTAGTTGTATTAGACTTCTAGTGATTTAAGTTCTTTACTAGTGTACTGTGGGCGTACTAGCCTTTACCACTGACTTAGGTTGAACGCTAGCACAACGAGCCCTACTGTTAAACTAGGCCAACTACATGGTGGAATTCAAGGCGTATAGGGCTGTCACCACCTGCTTGCTACCACAGCTATCTGGGGGCCTAGCCGTATTCACTGGCAATATATAGCCTAAGTACCACACTTAATCTATATATTACTACTACTAGCCCTGTACTAGAACTAGAGCACTTGAAAGTAATATCAAGCAATGAAACGAATACACAAGTACTGAAAATAAATACTTGAAGATAAAATAAATACTAAGTTACCAAAGTTGAAGCGTAGAGCAGAGAGAAGCAGAGGTCTCCGACAACTCCGGAACTCTCCAGACTTCTACTCTTCTCCTCTCCAGCTCCTCTTCTAGTGAGGCACTCACACTCTCTCTAATCTCTCTAGCATAGCAAGTGTGCTAATCTAACCAAATGGTGAAGACTAATGTGAGGCTCTCCTAATGAGAACTCTAGGGGCCTATTTATAGTGCTAGGAAGCTAGGGGGTACTTATAGAGTGAAGGGGAGGTCGGTTAGGGTTTAGGGGGTGGCGCCCATCACTAAACCCTGGCGGCCGCCACTCCTCTGCCGTCCATTGCAACTGCCATTCATCCAACGGTCCTCACTTGCTCCCCTAAGTCGGTTTGAGGGTCCGTTAGGGTTTTGGACAGGGATTTCCACGTGTCCAAAGCCCACTATCTAGGTGATACTCCTCTTAGCCCTTGGATCAAACCGTCTTAGTGTGCAATGGCTAGGATTTGAGCTTGAGGTGACTCCCACGGATCGATGACGTGGCTTGGGCCACTTTGGGCAAGATAGACCAGGCGGCCACCAGTAATAGGTGGCGGCCGCCACCCTACTCAGGCCCAAATGGGCCAGAGTGGCTTGGCCTTGCTCCTGGTACACTTGTTTGGCCCGAATTCCATCATTTCCTGCATTAAGATAAGAAACTATGCACATGTGGAAATAGGTTAGTTATAAACCAAATCTTCCACTTTTTATGTTGTTTTACCTTGGTTTTGGGTGAAATGTTGATGGTGAAATGATGCTTTAAGCACCATCAACAAGCTCCCCCACACTAACCTCTTGCTCGTCCCGAGCAAGCATGGACTTTAAGAATTGCAACAATTTATTGAACTAAGCATTCACACAAGATGTTCAACTACCTATACTCATGTTATTAACCTTTCCAAGTGGCTAATAAATCATACCTATGGCGGTTGAAAGATAGAATAGCTTGCAAATAAGAGAAACGCACTTTCCTCTTTTACATACCTTGGGGTTTCAGGATATTTTCAAAAAGAAAAAACATGGTTCATTGAATCTCTCTTTAAATCTCAAGGCACTCATGGTGTATACCCTCACTTTATGGCAAAAGAAATGCCAGAGTCTATCCTATGGTTTATGTGGAGTTTATAGGGAAAGGAAAGAATGTAAGGCACTTCTATCTCTCTTTTATTGCTAAGTCAAGTTTAGGATCATGGGAGAGTATAGTCATGCACTAGCCAAGGTATAAGGTTGACTAACTCAACTCCTTTGTTCTTTTTGAATCTCTTCTCTTACCAAGGATCATGGCTATATGCATCTCTTTTTTTTTACTTGGACACTTGTCCTTTTTAGAGCATTTGCTCTTTTTTTTGAATACTTGGACACTTGTCCTTTTTAGAGCATTTGCTCCTTTTTTTAGATACTATATAGCCATGTCCTTTGAAAGAATGATAAAATTTATTCAATTCTTTTAGAACAAAATTTTGGAGGAGAACTACATGAGTATACTCTCAGTGTGACAGTTGTCTCAAAAAGGCATGGTTTGCCTTGGCTTTTAGAGCATGACTAAACTCTTCTACCTAGATCAACTATTCTTGGCAAGTCTCAAAGATTGATTTAGAAGGCTTTATGGGCCATTCTCCTATACTCTAATATTTTGGCTTTGGTAGGTGGATAGGAAAGAAAGATCATGAACCATGGTAATTTTGGTTTTCAAAATAAAAAAACTCCCAAGGTTGTAGCAGAGTACTAATGCAATTTCAATTACTACTTCTATATCTTATCAAGCAACAACCTAGGTTGATTTCCCTATCAAAATGAGTAGGCTACTACACATGAATAAAAGGTAGAATAACATGTCATGTAAACACTCAATTCAAAAGAAATTGTTTCAACATTTTTATTTCCTACCTGCATTTTTAGTTCAAACCGAGACATCCAGTGATCCAAATTGTACAGAATTTAAAACACAGGTTTAGGGGTTCACCGGGGGTGTTTCGGTGCAGAGTGGCCTAGCGGCCGCCAGTAATAGGTGGCGGCCGCCATGGGCTTTGGCCCAAACGGCTTGCAAACAGTGTGGTAGCTACCTTGCTAAGAACAGGTTACTGCTTTGAACATTGTAGCACGTTTTACAGAGGGGATTTCCCCCACACTAGAAGTTTTGGCACTTTTTATTTGAACAATCTTGATGAAGGAAAAAATAAGGGTGTCTCTTTTTTATTCATTATAAGAATTTCCTAAACAAATATTCTAAATTGAAATTTAAACAAACTAAAATTTAAATCAAGCAAACTAAAAATTAAACTTAATTAAACAAAGAACCTAACTAGACACCCTAAACCTAATCTAATCTACTGAAGGAGTCTCGTAGAGATCCTGAAAGCCCGTCTCTTTGAAGAGACGCTTGATCTTCGAGGTGCAGCCCTTGCGGAGGATGGTGAACCGATCCTCCATATCCATCCGCCACAGGGCTATCTCTGGGACCTGATCCTCCAAGGCGCTCATCTCCTTGCGCAGCTTCTTCATCTCGGCGGTGAGTTTTTCGAGGGTTAACCCCTCCTCACCACCGCTGTGTTCCATCTCGCCGGGGACTCCTGCCGGCGATGGGTTGAGACGGCGGTGTACGGATGGCGCGGAGAGCGACCCATTGGAGTCATGAGTGCTCGCCTCGCGCTCACGCAGCACCTTCTCATAATGCCCATCGGGCATCCTCACGCCATACACCTCCAGTTTAGCCCTCTTAGGATTGCGGCTGTAACTACGGGTGTGACTATCTGAGCCAAAGCTGACCCAGGATTTCACCCTTGATGGAGTGGGCGTCTCATCGCCCCTGGTCTTGACGGCCAGAGACTTTTTCGGGGTCATCTCCCCCGTGGTTGGCCTGGTGGGCGTCCTCAACTTCTTCCCGGGTGGCGTCACCGGAGGAGGATGAAGACGGAGCGGAGGCGAGGCCAGGGGGCGCTTCACCCCTGGCAGCCGCCCAGCAGGGGTGGCGCCCGCCACTGGAGTGGTGGCTGGGGCCTTCCCTGCACGCTCCGGTGGTGTCCCCTCGACATAGGTTCCGTCAGGCAGCACCATCGCTAAAGGAGGTACATCAAGCACCTCCATGTCGTCGTCGATCAATGACCGGATGATGGCTTTGGTGGAGGACGAGACAGATCCTTGAGGGTTGTAGGACACGGATTTCCGTGTGGACGACATGGTTTTGGAGGAGGTTTGGCTAGGCTTCATGGGTGGATTGAGGAAGAAGAAGGAGTTCTTCTTTTAAGAAGGGGGAAGAAGTGGAGGGATAGGCCTTAGATGAACTAACACTCCCTCATCTTCTCCTCCTTTCACTCTCCCGAGCTCGGGATAGGTTGAAATGGCATGATTGGGCCTAAAGAGGCCTTTCTCGGGGTTTTGGATGGACTAGGTGCATGAAATGGACAAAGGATAAACTAGGTCCATCTATTAATGGTCATGGGCTTGAGCTACTTCAAAATCAATTATATCAATTTCGTTTAGCTCATTTTTATCAAAGTCATAGAACATTTTTAATCTTTGTCCATTGACTTTGAAGATTTGCCCATCGTCACTTTCTAATGTGATGGCTCCATGGGACGAGGTCAACCTTGAAAGGTCCTTCCCATTTGCTTCGGAGTTTACCATGTCCGAAAAGTCAAACACGGGAGTTAAAGAGTAAAACTTTATCTCCTACTTTGAACTCTTTCGTTTTGATCCGTTTATCGTGCCATCTCTTAGTCCTCTCTTTATAGAGCTTGGCACTATGATAGGCTTTCTCTCGCCATTCTTCTAGTTCGGAATTTTGCATCTTCCTATTTTGGCCAGCTTGGTCGAGGTCCATGTTCCATTTCTTAATGGCCCAATGAGCTTTGAACTCAAGCTCAACAGGAAGATGACAAGTTTTCCCATAAACTAGTTGGTATGGGGACATTCCAATTGGGATCTTATAGGCGGTCCGATAGGCCCATAGAGCTTCGGGTAACTTATGTTTCCATCCCTTTCCCATTTCTTCTACCGTCTTTTGCAAGATATTCTTTATTTGTTTATTGGACGTTTCGGCCTGTCCACTTGTCTGGGGGTGGTATGTAGTGGCTACATTATGTTGGATTCCTTGACTAGCTAAGAAATGTGGAAGCTCTTATCTATGAAATGAGGGCCTCGTCACTAATGACTAGTCTAGGAACTCCAAAAAGAGGAAAGATGTTTTCTTTGAACATTTTCTTCGAATGTTTAGCATCTGCCGCTCGACAGGGTATGGCTTCTACCCATTTCGAGACATAATCCACAGCCACAAGAATGTACTCGGCGTCATAGGATTTAGGAAAGGGGCCCATGAAATCTATACCCCAAACATCGAACAACTCAACTTGGAGATTGTTCATGAGAGGCATAGCATCTCGGGCACTGATGTTACCATACTTTTGGCAACGAGGACAACGTCTCACATAATTCTTTGTGTCCTCGTACATGGATGGCCAATAAAAACCACTTTGCCATATTTTAGCATGTGCCTAAAAAGCTCCATAGTGTCCTCCATATTCGGCGGAGTGACATCTATCTATGATTTTTGTTGCTTCTTCTATGGGGACACATTTTCTCAAGAGTCCATCTGCATAGACCTTATAGAGATATGGTTCATCCCATAGGTGTGTTTTGCTTTGATATAGCAGTTTCTTTTTATTCTCCCCCGGCGGGACATAGTCGGCGACTATAAAATTCACGATGTTTGCATACCAAGGGTTGGTATACGTGACTTTTAAAAGGGTATCATCGCGAAGAAAGTCATTTATTGGGAGATTGTCCGAATTATTGACTTGTAGTCTAGACAAGTGATCAGCTACTGAATTCTCTACTCCTTTTTTGTCTCTTATTTCCAGGTCAAATTCTTGAAGGAGTAGGATCCAGCGGATCAACCTTGGTTTAGCATCTTTCTTAGTGAAGAGATATTTCAGAGCAGAGTGATCGGTATAAACGATCACCTTAGCTCCCACTAAGTAAGATCTAAACTTGTCTATGGCAAAGACTACAGCCAAAAGTTCCTTTTCTGTGGTTGCATAGTTTAGCTGGGGGCCAGTCAGGGTCTTACTAGCATAAGAAATAGCATAATGCTTCTTATCTTTAGTTTGACCAAGGACGGCTCCCACAACATAATCACTGGCATCACACATGATTTTGAATGGCAAATTCCAATCTGGAGGTTGGATGATTGGTGCAGAAGTTAGAGCCTTTTTCAAAATATTGAAAGCTTGTAGACAATCCTCTTCAAATTTGAACGGGATGTCTTTTGCTAACAGGCTCGTTAAGGGTCTAGCGATTTGTGAGAAATCCTTAATAAACCTTCTATAAAAACCAGCATGGCCCAAGAAGCTTCAGATTCCTTTCACATCAGTGGGTGGTGGCAATTGTTCAATTACATTGATTTTGGCTTTATCCACTTCTATCCCATGTTCTGAAATTCAATGGCCTAGGACAATTCCTTCCCGCACCATGAAGTGACACTTTTCCCAGTTAAGTACTAGGTCCTTCTCTTCACAGCGTTGGAGGACTTTGTCTAAATTGGCTAGGCAATCGTCAAAGGTTTTCCCATAGACTGAAAAGTCGTCCATGAATACCTCCATGATTTGTTCAATCATGTCGGAAAAGATGGACATCATACACCGTTGGAAAGATGCCGGCGCATTGCAAAGTCCAAAGGACATGTGTCTATAGGCATAAGTTCCATACGGGCATGTGAAAGTGGTCGTACTATGGTCATCTGGATGGATTGGAATTTGGTGGTAACCAGAATATCCATCCAGGAAGCAAAAGAAGGAATGGTTTGCCAATCTCTCTAGCATCTCATCTATAAAAGGAAGTGGGAAATGGTCTTTCTTTGTGGCTTTATTTAGCTTCCTATAGTCTATACACATCCTCCATCCAGTGACAGTGCGTTGAGGGATTAACTCATTTTTCTCATTCTTAACGACTGTCATGCCTCCTTTCTTTGGAACTACTTGCACGGGACTTACCCATTCACTATAAGGAACTGGATAAATAATTCCCGCATGCAAGAGTTTCAGAACCTCCTTTTTCATGACTTCATGCATAGCGTTATTAAGTCATCTTTGGGGCTCTCTTGAAGGGGGTACCTCAGGATCGAGAGGGGTACGATGGGTGCAGAGATTTGGACTAATTCCCTTCAAATCTTGAAGTGAATAGCCAAAGACAGATCGGTGTTTTTCTAAGACAAGGGTCAACCTACAGACTTCCTCTTCAGATAGGTTACTGCTAATGATTATGGGAGTCTCGAGGTCATTGTTTAGAAAAATGTATCTCAGGCCTTCAGGCAGAGGTTTTAGCTCTATGGAAGGTCGAGATGGCTTTTCCGATTCGTCTAAGCGAAACGGTTCATCTGTCTCGGCTTCTTCTTCGACAAAGAACTCAGAATCTTTTTCAAAATCAGGCTGAGCCAACTCATAAAGGGTAGATGTTCTAGCTTGATCGAGAAGATCTGGTTCTGGTGGTTGTTCGACAATAGAATTTAATGCACGAACGAAAGGTACTGAGTACTCTTTTTCACTGATTTGAGCATTAAAGTGCTCTTGACATAGTCCTTGCAAGGCAAGTATGGACCAAGGTTGTCCTAAGAAGACGTCAAAAAGGACTACATCGAAAATGTAGAAATCTAAGACCATGTTCGCTCCATCTACTTGGATGGGGACCATCTTTAGGATTCCTTTACTTTTCAAGATGTCACCATTTGGGTCTCTTAAACACTGTTTAGTTGGTTGTCGTTGAAGGTCGGGGAATGTTCTGGATACGTAATTACTAGCAAGAACATTAATTCCCATGACAGGGTTGTAAAAGGCGAAGGCTCTTTCTCCCCTAATTTGACAATTTATTATGCTAGGTACATTATCTATGTGAGGCATGTTTTCTGATACTTCAGCTTCCATTGTCCATTCATGACTCATGATAGCTGAAAGTTCCAAAAGACGCTCTCGGCTATAGATTCCATCAGAAGACTCAGGAAGTGGTTTGTCGGATGGGAGAGCTTGAACGGAGTAGTTCATAGCATTTCCATAATCCTCAAACACATCATCCTCTATCTCGCCCAAAAATTCCGGAAGAATTTCTTCCCCGGATGTGGATGGAATAGGCTCCGCAAAGTCCAGCGAGCTAGACTCGGGCTCTTCTTGTTGTTCTACGGTCGAAATTTGAGTTTCTACGACTTCTTCCTCAAGGATTTCATTGGAAACTCCAGTATAAGGAGTATTCTCGAGAATTCTATCAAGAACCTCCTTTCCACCTCGTGGAGAAAGATGAAGAAATGCTCCACCTGACGAATGATCAAGGTGAAGGGCGCTCTCTTTCTCTAAACCGACATAAAAATGTTGAAGGAGTATTGGATCGGGTATGGCTAAATCGGGTCCTGAATTGATTAAATCAATAAAACGGGCCCAAGCCTCCCCTAATGTCTCCTTATCATTTTGTCTAAAGGTCAACACTTCTACCCGTAGTTGTACGACTCGGTGGACTGGGAAATACGTTAAGATAAACTTGGTCCGTAAAGTTCCCCAGTCTCCTCTGGCACTTTCCACGGTTCGAGCATGCCAAGTTTTAGCTGCTCCCGTCAAAGTGAACGGAAACAGCTTCCACTTGACAGTGTCAGGTGAAATGCCTGAAATGTTCAAGCATGCACAGACTTGCTCAAACTCACGTAGATGTGTGTAGGGATTTTCTGATCCCGTAAATATGCTCTCCTAAACTTTATTAATAAAGTCAGGGCGCAATTCGTAACTATCGGCATATATAGGTTGTGATGATGAATGCGGCTCTAATCATGAACTCTTAGGAGCTGCGAATTGGAAGATAGATTGGTTCTCCATACGGAGAGGGTACAGATGATCCTAACTCTAGTCTCAAAAATCAGCTACCGTTCCCCGGCAACGGCGCCAGAAAAGCTTGTTGACACCTCGGGTGGCACGAAGAAGAAACCACAAGCGCACGGTTGTCAGTTGTAGCTTTTCACCTCAGAGTATTCCGGGGTATCGAATCCACGAGGAACGCAAAGTGATTTTGAGAAAACTAGGGGGGTAAGGATATCTAGGATAGATGAAGGGGAACATGCACTATCTACTGGGGTATATCCTAGTTCTATTAGACTTATAGTGATTTAAGTTATTTACTAGTGTACTGTGGGCGTACTAGCCTTTACCACTGACTTAGGTTGAACGCTAGCACAACGAGCCCTACTGTTAAACTAGACCAACTACGTGGTGGAATTCAAGGCGCACAGGGCTGTCACCACCTGCTTGCTACCACAGCTATCCGGGGGCCTAGCCGTATTCACTGGCAATATATAGCCTAAGTACCACACTTAATCTATATATTACTACTACTAGCTCTATACTAGAACTAAAGCACTTGAAACTAATATCAAGCAATGAAACGATTACACAAGTACTGAAAATAAATACTTGAAGATAAAATAAATACTAAGTTACCAAAGTTGAAGCGCAGAGCAGAGAGAAGCAGAGGTCTCCGACAACTCCGGAACTCTCCAGACTTCTACTCTTCTCCTCTCCAGCTCCTCTTCTAGTGAGGCACTCACACTCTCTCTAATCTCTCTAGCATAGCAAGTGTGCTAATCTAACCAAATGGTGAAGACTAATGTGAGGCTCTCCGAATGAGAACTCTAGGGGCCTATTTATAGTGCTAGGAAGCTAGGGGGGTACTTATAGAGTGAAGGGGAGGTCGGTTAGGGTTTAGGGGGTGGCGCCCGCCACTAAACCCTGGCGGTCGCCACTCCTCTGTTGTCCATTGCAACCACCATTCATCCAACGGTCCTCACTTGCTCCCCTAAGTCGGTTTGAGGGTCGGTTAGGGTTTTGGATAGGGATTTCCACGTGTCCAAAGCCCACTATCTGGTGATACTCCTCTTAGCCCTTGGATCAAACCGTCTTAGTGTGCAATGGCCAGGATTTGAGCTTGAGGTGACTCCCACGGATCGATGACGTGGCTTGGGCCACTTTGGACAAGATAGACTAGGCGGCCGCCAGTAATAGGTGGCCGCCGCCACCCTACTCAGGACCAAATGGGCCAGAGTGGCTTGGCCTTGCTCCTGGTACACTTGTTTGGCCCGAATTGCATCATTTCCTGCATTAAGATAAGAAACTATGACCATGTGGAAATAGGTTAGTTATAAACCAAATCTTCTACTTTTTATGTTGTTTTACCTTGGTTTTGGGTGAAATGTTGATGGTGAAATGATGCTTTAAGCACCATCAACAGACACAGAACCTTGGGATGACACTATCTTTTCAGTGCATCCCAAGGTGGGTTTAAGACACCGCCCCAGTACCCAAGGAACTCGGGGGAAGGCCCTAACCCTAGCGCCCTTTTGACAACCTGTGACTCCGAGGTTGTCTACGAGTGGAGTCACAAGAGTTCTTCTAGGCGCACCTCTGTATCCCTCTGCTCGCGACCACTTGGAAACCACCCTGGCGGATGATCCCTTCACAAGAGTTCTTCTGGACACATCAACTATCTTACATAAGGAAGATACCCGGGGGCTCGGACATCTCCGCTACAGATACTACAATACTCATGGGACTAAGAGCAGTCATATACTTGAGAGGATATGGTTTCCTTGCTTCCCAGGCAGGGTATTTATAGGCGGTTCATCTTGGTCTATGGACATTGTCCACGGATATAAGTAACCAGAGAATCAATAATTTACCCTATGTATTGTTGCACATGTGAAGCCTGGCATCAGTGATAGGTTTGATTCCCGTGCGCACTTCAAGAGGAAGACAACAAAGTTTGCAGTTGTGGAAAATGACAAGAACTATAAATACGTACAGCTGGAACAGTCATTGGTCAATTATTGCAGACTTCACAGTAATTTTTATTCAGTGGGGGTGATAAGGGATGTTTGTTAAAAACATTACCCACTTCAAACTGGATACTTATTACTTAGATGGATTAAGCAACAGATCAATGTCATGTTTTAGTTTCTCAAAACCTTTATGGATTACCCGGTAATATATTTGGAAGACCCCAAGAACCGACTACTTAAATACTCGGAACTCAGGCTCGAGGGCTGCAGGGTATATCCCATAAAGGATATGTTTTTTCTTACCCAAGGATTACTCGGAAAGGGCTCAAAAGATCCTCAAAGTTATTATAAATAACAAGCGGCTCGAGGGCTACACCCTATGGGTGCACTTTTCAGGAAAAAGTGCACGCCATAGAAGTTCTTTACCTACATAGCACTTCAAGATTTCTCAAGGCATTACTCAAAAATTCTCAAAGAGGAACCAGAAGGTAACGTTCTGATGAAATAATGAAGAGCTCGAGGGCTTGACGGACCAGGATGTCAGAGATATCATCAAAAGATGAGTACTCGGGTTAATCCTGGATGGCACGGGAGATCTGAAGACTTGATACGAAGTGTACTTGGATTAGGACTCTCGATGTAACTTAGTAGAGTTCTTAAACGAAGTCTTGTAATTAGAATAGGACTCCTCTGATGTTACCGACTAGGATTCGGTCTGTGCCTAGCTTCATCTGGATATATAAGGAGAAGCGGGCGTCGGCTTCTATCATTGAATCTTGAATCATAGCACAAGGCACATGCCGCACTGGACGTAAGGTATTGCGCTATTTAGCGGCCTGAACCAGTATAAATCGCTGTCCCTGGGTACTCGCCGAGTTCTACGAACGCCGATCCCCACTGAACAAATCGTCTGAGATCCCTCAAGATGAGTTGCCGGTTAACAAACACCGACATGCACCATGAAGCCCAAGAACTGTCCAGCTGATACTCCAAATGCACATTTATGAGGATTCATTCTCAATCCATGCTTCCTTGCACATTCCAGAGTATCTCTAAGATCCTTAAGATGTTCTTGGTATTCTTTGGACTTCACAACCACATCATCAATATAAATTTCCACAACTTTACCGATCAACTTATGAAAAATATATAATTCATAGCTATTTGATAAGTCGCACCAGCATTTTTAAGTCCAAAAGTCATGACTACCCATTCATATAATCCCAAAGCACCAGGACACCTAAATGCAGTCTTATGTATGTCTTCTTCTGCCATAAAAATCTGATTATAACCAACATTATCAACTATAAAACTGATTACCTTATGACCTACTGCTGCATCGACCAACAATCTGCTACTGGCATTGGGTAGCCATCCATTGGAGTAACTTTATTCAAATCTCTGAAATCAATACAAACTCTCATTTTTTCCATTCTTCTTGCAGATAGGGACTACACTAGAAATCCATTCAACATATCTACATTGCCGAATGAATTTAGCCTCATATAGCTGTTGACACTCCTTAATGGAATCACCATAAGAATGAATCAGATAAAAATCTAATGAAGGCACTAAAGAGTGTACGGGACACTACTAAATTCATTTAATGTCAAGTTGTCATCCCCAACATGAAGCTAGCAATGTAATTATATCAAGGCACTGGATTTAAAGATAAATATTTACCCACAAGCGCACAGATAAATATACTCGTTGTATAAGCATTTCACCCAAGCTAGTCTCAGGTATCGTTACTTATATTTAGCCTAGAGACTAATCAATTCATAATATGATGGTGTTATATTAATGAGGACTTAACAACAATTAATGAGCCACACACGTATGATAAAGACTGATAACACACTCATTACTCTAAACAGAGATCAGATAATAGAATGATGAATGGTAAATGATAATGATAAATGGTAACAAAGAGCAGATCGATCAAAGATAATCTTAGAACAGTACTACCTAGCAAGTGATGATTAGAACATGCATTAAATAGAAACATTCCTAAGTTATTCTAATTACAAGTCATAGCATACTTTGATTAGTGCAAACATATTTGGCAATCATTGGCTAGGTCATATCATATTTATAATTAAGAAGCAACTCCATAGTACAGGTGCTAAACAAAGTAATCCCTAAACCATGAGTTAACTGAGCCATACTGAACACTATATTCGGGAGGTGGAATACAAAGGACTCAACAGGAATATCACACCCGTGATCTACCAGTCTATCCGAAACATAGGATGTATTCGAAGATAAATAGTGTATAGGCACCACGCCTACACAGCATCTATCACCCACCCAATGATCATTAAGATGAGCGCTATACGAACATGAGTATAAACATAATGATGAACTATCTATGCCAAATATATAATCAAAGCAGACTATAAGCAATATAATTAAGAATATAATAGTTGATGTCTTAGTCATATCAATTGTATTGCTATCTAGAACATAAAGATGAACAATAAGGTGAATTAGATCATCAAGAAGAACTAAAGTATGAACTAGAACATGAACTAGAACTAGATTATGAACTAGGAGATGAACTGGACGATGAACTAGAGCTAGACGATGAACTAGAACATAAACAATGATGAACAAAGATGAACTAGATGAGCAATTATGAAATAGATCCATAATATTAATACAAGAGAGAAGATCTTGGTTTTACCGAGCCTTCTCATGACTAGATCCAGAATCCAAGCGAAGCTTGCCTCCTCTAATCATATTCTATCTAACTATTCTAGGTGGATGTAGTTCTAGAGCTATTGATTGATCTCCTTCTCTGGTGGTAGCCTGATCTGATGATGAATGTGATCATACCCTGATCTGATTGATGCCCTGGAGAGGGGGGTCTGGGGCTGCTTATATAGCCCTGAGCGATGAACCTTGGCCATTGGATCAAACCGACTTAAGGTACGGCCGAGATGCATCCTAGAGGTCAGTGGAGGAAGATTCCGGAAGGAGGAGACGTGGGGGCCCTAGACTAGACTGACCTGTGGGCCCAGGGGACCGGTCGGTCCAACAGGTCAGGGTCCCGTGGTGCCTCGCCTCGTGGTGTCTTCTGGTGTCCTCTGGAGTCTTCTAGAAACTTCCTAACGTGGCGGTGGAGTTATCTCCCATCGGTTTCCTTCTAGAGGAAGCTATCGGTGTTGATTTCCTGGTTTAGTCCCTATAGAATCACAATTCACCAAAACTCGTGGAATATTGTCAATTAAAACTCTAATCCTTTGTTGGTGATTGAATTCATACCCTTTTCATATTTATTTGTCCTTCAATTGTGATAGATAACCAGTCTCAACAACTCCCCCAAGCCTACCTTTTGCTAGTCCCTTAGCAAATAAACATGTTGAATCAAGAATTGCTACTATGTTTTCACACCTCAAAGGTACATATGTTCAAACAAAAAATCTCCCCTTGGATTAGAGTTAACTATTCTGACTTTCTCATATTACCTTTAACTATGGAGCTTTTGCCTTCACCTGGGTCTTTAAACAATTGAAAGGTAGAACAAACAAGTTAAGCATTGTATCTCTAACTCTTTGATCAACCTTCATTCTAGAGTTTTTATACATTTTCAAAATAAAAATCAGAGATTTTACTGTATGACACTCTCAAATCGCTCTTTTATATTTTATGATTCCTCACTGATGCATTTTCCTTCTTTTCTATGAATATATATATCTGGAGCTTTTAAGAAGCATATCTTACCAGGACAAAGTTCAAAGTTAGGGAGAAAAATGTCATACTCATTGATCAAGAACTTAGAACTTTTGAAATTTGTCATCTCTTCCTGGCATATTGTAATTGGAGGGACCATGGGCTAACATTTTTTTCATATTTTTATCATAACTCTTTTTCTTTTCTTGAGAGGTAGTCGGACACTTGTCCCTTTTTATTTCCTCCTTTTATACTTTTGCATAGTCCCATGCCTCTAACAAAATAATACTTCGGAAGAGTGAATCTTTTAATAAAACATTCTTGATCTCTAGAGCATGATAAATTTCTCAACCATAACTAAAAACTTAGAGCAAAGCAAGTAGCCTTATCTTAAGATCATATTAATGGCTCTAGGTAGGAACTCATGTTATGTCATACAGGATCTCATCATGTGTTTTTAATCTTTTCAAAGTGTAAATCTCCAGAACTCTAGTATCTCTAGGAATTAGATAAACAACAGCCCAAACCTTTTTATATCATATCTCACAATTATCTAGACTTTAGATCAAGCATTTACAACCCACAGGTTTCAGATTCAGAGTTTATTCAGAGTAGCTTTGTCTAAAACTCAAGAAAATTTAAGTTTGAACACTAGGTACTTAAAAGGGATTACAGCAGAGCAATTATTCATCATTTTCATTATGAGCAAAATTAAGTTTATATCCACCTAGACATTTATTCATTATATAACATCTTTATTTAGTTTTATAATAGTTATTTATCTTTTTATGAGTTTCTTTGTTTATTAACCTAATATAACTAAACTGAACTAATAATAGTAAAAAGTCGTGATACTTATCGTGATAACTGAGGGTGTCTTCCCCCAAGCTGAATCTTGACGTGGTCTTCTCTCGAGTAGACCGTCAGTGGTTTCTTAAGTCCTTCTGTTTTTCTCTTACTGCTGATTTCAAAGATAGACAAC
The DNA here is from genome assembly GCA_009763385.1 of Coix lacryma-jobi var. lacryma-jobi. Lineage (NCBI taxonomy): Eukaryota > Viridiplantae > Streptophyta > Magnoliopsida > Poales > Poaceae > Coix > Coix lacryma-jobi. Next base: position 103,917,524 of record CM019828.1, on the reverse strand, counting down.
ACAACTAGTGGAACTTGATTAAGCGTTAGTGATAAACATTCCTCCCATTTGTCTAGTTGTCTTAAAGCTCTTAAGATTATTTATGTTCTACCTTTCCACTAAGCAGTGTTTCATAGAGTCTCTTTTTAGATTTTTATTTATTTTTATGTATGTATGCAATGCAGAAGTCAAAATACAAATGTAAATATGCAAATGTATTTTTTTATATGCCTCCTTAGAAAATATAATACTCTCATGTGGCTTAGAGTTTTCCATATTTTTATTTTGTTTTCTAATGCAGATATAATTGCTAAGAAGTAAAAAAAATTTGATACTAACAGTAAAATGATTATGCTGATTCTACTAATTATGCAATGATGAATTTAATGCTAATGAATATGGATAACTACCGAGTTACCTTTCGGTGAGGATTCGACGTTTATAGTCTATCGAACAAGACTCCTTGTACGCTCTTCATTCTTCCTTGGGTGCATTAGCAGATCCTGAGGAGGACCTCGATGATTGCACGTTAGTAGAACTCTCTTACTTTTTCCACACCCGCTTGACTGGTGGACTTGTCTCCTTTGCTTCATCGTCCTTTATTTCCTTTAATGGGATATCCTCACTCCTGGTGACTTCTCCTTCATAGTCAGCCCATCCATCCTTAATTGGTTGATTCTTGTTGCGTTGGGATGTACGGCGCCTCCTCCTTGAGTGATTCTTCTTTTCCTGTACATTAGTGGCATAGCTATTAAAGTAACATCGCACCTTCTCCCTTGGGAACTGGAAGTGGATCTCTCCAGATCTTATGTAGATGATGGTGCCAGTGGTGTTGAGGAAGGGTCTTCCTAGGATGATGTGAATATCGTCTTCTCTTCCCATATCTAGTACCATGAAGTCAGTGGGAACGTAGTAGTCTTCAATTTGGATCATTACGTCCTTTACTACTCCCTCCGGAAATCGATAAGTTTGGTCTGCCAGCTGCAGCTGCACATATGTTTGATACATAGGTCTATTTTTATATAAGTATTCATATGTTACCTTAGACATTATGTTAACACTTGATCCGATGTCGCAGAACGTCTTGTGGAATGTACTTCCCTCGATCTTGCAATCGATGGTGGGTACGCCTGGGTCGTCTCTCTTGGCGAGGTATGGTGATGGAAGAAGGTGGTCACTCTCTGTTTGGACAGAGTTGACCATCCATACTGTGTCTTGATGTGGTTGTGTAGCCTTATTCTTCCTCCTTCTGTTCATGTTCTTCTTTATTGATGTTATAGTGTTTGCATCTTTGTAAGGCATCTGAGGGTGGACTCGAGTAGTGAGTGTACGTCTCTTGAAACTGAATCTTTCTTTGTTGCATGTGATTGTGAAACAGATCTTGCCGCTGTCCGCATAGATGATGGCTTTGGTTGAGCTTAGGAATGGGCGTCCAAGAATGATGGGTGCTCTATTGTCTCCACCTGTTTCAATGATCACAAAGTCTACACACACGTACGAGTGTCCTACTCGAATACAGACATGTTCTAGAATTCCCAATGGGTAGCATAGTGTCTGATCTGCAAGCTACAAACACATACTTGTATATAACAGAGGTGCACCATGAATTTGTTCGTATATTACCTTTGGCATAATGTTGACGCTTGCTCCAAGGTCACAGACTGCTTCTTCAAAACTGTTAGGTCCAATGTGGATAGGAATGACAGGTCTTCATGGATCTGCTTTCTTTGGGGTGATGGAGTCATCCTTCCATCCCTTTGATGGTCTAGCTGTGAGCTGCCCTGCATCATAAATATCTACAAGATTTGCAGTCTCTAACTCTTCTGGATTTCCGGGGATCTTACCTTTTTCAGCCATAGGGACTGAAGCTGCTAACTGAGATAACTGAGATTCTATCATCTTGTTAAAGCTATGTTGAATCTTTATAGCAGAAGTAAAGCTATCCATTCTAGTATTAATGTTTTCAAGCACTTTATCATTGGAAGCTATCTTCTTAGACATATTATCAATAATCTTATTTTGATTAGATATCATCTCTCTCAAAGGTGGTTGGTTAAATGTATTACCTTGGTAGTTACCTGAGTAGTTACCTGAGTAATTAGGCCTTGATTGTTGGTTCCATCCTTGACCTTGTTGAGGACGATAGTTGGTGTTGTTGTTGATGTACTTCGCATCCTCTTGAATCTCAGGGCAGTTGCTCCCTGAATGACCAGTGCCTCCACACTCTTCACATGTCATACGAGATTCGTAGATTTTCTTGACATCTTCTTTCTTGGGAGTGTGTTCATCGAACTTCTTCATGAGTAGGTCAAGTTTGGCAGACAGCATGTCTACTTCCTTAAGCTGATATATTCCTCCCCTCTTGCGTGGTTGAGAGCGTTCCTCGTTCCATCCTTGGTTAGAGGCCATCTTCTCAATGAGTGTAGTAGCATTGTTGATAGTGAGTGACAAGAATGATCCTCCAGCAGCGGCATCCACATTCTCACGGGTACTCGAAGTGAGACCGTGGAAGAAGGTCTGCATGAGTAGCCAATTCTCCATCCCATGGTGAGGGCATTCTGATATGTAATCTTGAAAGCGTTCCCAAGCCTCGGGATTGATTCATCGTGTTGCTGCTGGAAAGTTGAAATTTTGGCACGGAGGGCATTCGTCTTGCCCACTGGAAAGAACTTTGCTAGGAAGGCAGTTGAACAGATCGCCCATGAGGTGTTTTTGTCTTTGTTGGCGTAGAACCATTGTTTTGCTTTTCCCAAGAGTGAAAATGGGAACAAGCGAAGTAGAATGGCATGTCTTTCGACTCCCCTGATGGTGAAAGTGCTACAAATCTCCAGAAAGTGTTGGAGATGAGCGCTTGTGTCTTCATGTGTCTTTCCACAAAACTGATTAGCTTGCACCATGTTGATCAAAGATGGCTTGAGTTCAAATTCGTTGTCTCCCACATTGACTGTTGGTCCAGTCCTGATGTTGGCAGTGGTTGGTGCAGAGAACTCACGGAGTGTCTTGTCGGCCATGGTGTCCAACACTAGTGTTAAGCTTCTTCTTATCTGGCTAACTTCTGGAAGTGGTAGTGAGGGTCTCTTGAGTTTGCGTCTTGTTTTCCTTAGTAAAGCTTCGGGATCCTCAACGTAGTTATTCGGAAGTTGGAAACCAGTCATACATCACACCCTGCATAAGATAAAAGATAAACAAAAGCCAGGGTAAGCCTGTTTGAGTAAAGATAAACAATCAGTGCATTATCACATGTGTGTAAGTTAAATGATATGTTCTAGCTACCGTTTTAAATTGCTGCTAATGCAATGTCCTATCAGTGTTCATAAAGATTTTAATGAAAAACCCTAGGTACCATCCCTAATTGAATTGATGTGTTCCCCGGCAACGGCGCCAGAAATGCTTGTTGACACTCCTTAATGGAATCACCTTAAGAATGAATCGGATAAAAATCTAATGAAGGCACTAAAGAGTGTACGGGACACTACTAACTTCACTTAATGTCAAGTTGTCATCCCCAACATGAAGCTAGCAATGTAATTATATCAAGGCACTGGATTTAAAGATAAATATTTACCTGCAAACGCACAGATAAATATACCTGTTGTAGAAGCATTTCACCCAAGCTAGTCTCAGGTATCGTTATTTATATTTAGCCTAGATACTAATCAATTCATAATATGATGGTGTTATATTAATGAGGACTTAACAACAATTAATGAGGCACACACTTATGATAAAGACTGATAACACACTCATTACTCTAAACAGAGATCAGATAATAGAATGATGAATGATAAATGGTAACAGAGAGCAGATCAATCAAAGATAATCTTAGAACAATACTACCTAGCAAGTGATGATTAGAACATGCATTAAATAGAAACATTCCTAAGTTATTCTAATTACGAGTCATAGCATACTTTGATTAGTGCAAACATATTTGGCAATCATTGGCTAGGTCATATCATATTTATAATCAAGAAGCAACTCCATAGTACAGGTGCTAAACAAAGTAACCCCTCAACCATGAGTTAACTGAGCCATACTGAACACTATATTCGGGAGGTGGAATACAAAGGACTCAATAGGAATATCACACCCGCGATCTACCACTCTATCCAGAACATTGGATGTATTCGCAGATAAATAGTGTATAGGCACCACGCCTACACAACATCTATCACCCACCCAATGATCATTAAGATGAGCACTATACGAACATGAGTATAAACATAATGATGAACTATCTATGCCAAATATATAATCAAAGCAGACTATAAGCAATATAATTAAGAATATAATAGTTGATGTCTTAGTCATATCAATTGTATTGCTATCTAGAACATAAAGATGAACAATAAGGTGAATTAGATCATCAAGAAGAACTAAAGTACGAACTAGAACATGAACTAGAACTGGATTATGAACTAGGAGATGAACTAGACGATGAACTAGAGCTAGACGATGAACTAGAACATAAACAATGATGAACAAAGATGAACTAGATGAGCAATTATGAAATAGATCCATAATGTTAATACAAGAGAAGATCTTGGTTTTACCGAGCCTTCTCGTGACTAGATCCGGAATCCAAGCGAAGCTTGCCTCCTCTAATCCTATCCTATTTAACTATTCTAGGTGGATGTAGTTCTAGAGCTATTGATTGATCTCCTTCTCTGGTGGTAGCCTGATCTGATGATGAATGTGATCAAACCCTGATCTGATTGATGCCCTGGAGAGGGGGGGTCTGGGGTTGCTTATATAGCCCTGAGCGATGAACCATGGCCATTGGATCAAACCGACTTAAGGTACGGCTGAGATGCATCCTAGAGGTCGGTGGAGGAAGATTCTGGAAGGAGGAGACGTGGGGGCCCTGGACCAGACCGACCGGTGGGCCCAGGGGACTGGTCAGTTCCACAGGTCAGGGTCCTATGGTGCCTCGCCTCGTGGTGTCTTCTGGTGTCCTCTAGAGTCTTCTAGAAACTTCCTGACGTGGCGGTGGAGTTATCTCCCGTCGGTTTCCTTCTAGGGGAAGCTATCGGTGTTGATTTCCTGGTTTAGTCCCTATAGAATCACAATTCACCAAAACTCATTTAATATTTTCAATTAAAACCCTAATCCTTTGTTGGTGATTGAATTCATACCCTTTTCATATTTATTTGTCCTTCAATTGTGATAGATAACCAGTGTCAACAATAGCCGAGTACTTATTTCTTTTACATCGATCATGACTTCTACTCTAATCCTTCTTGGAGCTTGACCGGCTCACTCCCAGCTTTGATAGGTAGTCGATGCTCAACTAATTTTCGATCAAGAACAGACATCTCAGAGTACTCCCAAGCAAAACATTTCTTATATTCTTTTAATAAAGCAACAAGTTCTTGTTTAAACTTAGGATCTAATTTTGCACTAATATACGTCAGCCTTGGTTTGTCACCATCCCCAATATCAATAGCTTCTAATTCTTCGGCCGACGTAAAACCTTTGCCCATCTTGCCTTCATCTTCATCGACTAGAGAATCCATGTATTCAATACATTTTTTAAAGCCGACTGCTTGGATCGGCTATTGGCTATCTTCAAATACCTTGATGAAGCCTCCTTCATGCACTTTTCCGGAGAAACACTCCACATTTTCAAAGTTCCATTCATTAGGATCAGAGTATGCAACACTTACTATCAAATCAGTCGGCACTACCTCCACAGTATCTCTAATCCATTGAATTACATTTTGATGCATGGTGGAAGGAACACAACAATTGGCATGAATCGAATCTCTTTCCAAAAGAATGCTATATGTGCCTTTCGCATCAACCACAAAGAAAGTAGTAGGCAAGCTCTTACTTCCAACTGTCAATTCAACACACACAACCCCTTTGGTAGATGACACATCCCCACTAAAGTTTGTCAATCTCATATCAGTTTGACATAAGTCCTCTACAGTCTTTCCAAGCTTTTTGAATGTAGTGTATGGCATGATATTGACAGTTGCACCCCCATCAATCAGCATCATGTTCAAAGGTCTTCCATCGACAAACCCTTTTAAATACAAAGCCTTCAAATGAGAGTATTTTTAGGCTTTTCAAATTTTGCACTCTCTGCCTGATAGATCCATTGAGCCACAACTTATTCATCATCTGATTCTTCATGCTGATTAGTGGATCTAAATTCAGCAGGCAACATAAATGTAGCTAAAATGTTAGTCGATGGCTCCATTTTGCCTTTGTCGTCTGTTTGCTTCACTTGCCAGACTTTGAGTTTCATCTTTTGTACCTCATCATTCCTCAAACATTGAACATGACGCTTATGGCTTCTAGTCAAACCACCTGGACACCATTGTCCTTCCTGCCAAGCATACTCATGGTCTTGATCAGCTACCCTTACTCCCAGCCGATCATGGACATTTTCATTTTTTATGCGCCGATCTATTCTTTTATAATTCAATCTTTCATGCACAGATCAGCGGATGTGTCTCGACTGCCTATACTCCTAGTACTGATCCCTGTATTCTAGGCAATTTTGGGGAGTTGGGAGTTTCAAACCTTCATTCCAATATTGTCTCAAGAAAGGATAATCCCAATGATTTTTATCTTCATCCCTGATACGCCTTTCTTCTTCACGAGATCTTCTATATTCTTCTTCTTCAAGCCACTCATGGTGCTCTTGTTGATCTCTTTCCCCGCATTTGATCCCTTTCTTTCTAGCGCTGCCACTTGTTCAGCAGAATCCTGACAGTGGGACGCCTTTTCACATCACCAGCCTTTGAAGTTTCAGGATGATCATGCTGATTAATTGTTCTCTTCCCTTTCATCTCCTGATATTCTACAGCTGATATTTGCTTCTTTGGATCGACTGCGCCAGTTGCCTTGGCTTTGTCAGAAGTTAACACCTTAACCCCTTGAGATGAAGAAGCAACCATGTTCATTGGAAAGGGATTCTATTCCCATACCACCCTTGTTCTTTTCTAGGCCAATCCTCCCCTTATTAATAGCTTTCTGGATCAAATCGCTGAAAACTTTGCAATCATTAGTATTGTGAGTACCAGAATTATGAAATTTACAGTACCTTCGCTTCTTGAGCTCTTCAGCCGATGGGATTTTATGTTTCCTGTTAATTTAATTTGATCTTTTTCTAGCAAATAGTCAAATATTTTATCAGCTTTTGTGACATCAAAGTTGTATTTGTTCACATCATCATCTGCATTTTTAGCTTTTGCCCAAGGCATGCATTCTGCATGTTTCCAAGCCCAATCTACAGCAGCCACCTCTTATTCACCTTCACTGTCTGATTCATCATTTTCTTCCTCTAAAAAGAAAGAACTCTCAGCATTGTTGACCTTTTGAGGCTTGTTGTATTGTGCATATCTGAATTGTGCATCAATGCTTGATATCTTCTTGGCCAATGCAGCTAAGTTGGTGCAATCAAAGCCAACCTTTTCTCTAACTGCCAGTATTAGCCCTCAAATTGCAATGCTGACAACCTCTGAATCTGGCAACATCAGAGTGTAACATTGATTCCTGACATCTCCAAAATCTCTGGATGTAATGGCTCCCTGATTCAATGTTTCCTTGCCTTACATCGATTAAATCTGCAATTCCTTTTTCCATAACTCCAGAATCAAAGTATAGACGAAATTTCTTCTCTAAATCAGCCCATCCTTTGATAGAGTTAGGCGGTAGGGACGAGAACCATGAGAACGCTGAACTAGACAAAGACAATGGGGACATTCGCACCCTGAGTGTCGGTTCGTCACTTATTTCTTCGGGTTATACCAAATACTGGCTTATATGCTCCATGGTTGAAACTGTGCCTATTCCTGTAAACTTGGTAAAATCAGGAACCCTGTATCTTGGGGGTAAGATAACCTGATCATATCATTCTGAATATGGCTTTCTGTAAGCAATGGATGTATTCTTGGGTTTCAGACCGAACTGGCATTGAACCATATCAGTCACCTGGCTCATCAGTTGATCCACTTTATTCACTTGCCCATGTTGACCAATGTTCTGATAACCTGGGTTTTCATGAGCCTCTAAAGTGTAGAAATCAGAAACATAATGATACCCAGGAGGGATGTCACCAGGTACCACTCTTCCTTGATATGGTGGGGCATTTAAATCTCTAGTGATCTTTCTACCATATGGAGCATATTTTACAGCCAATGAGTTGACATTGTTACCCATCATCGGTTGTTGCATTTGTTGTTGCATGATGCCCCCATTGTTAACAGGGACACTCATTGTCTGCTGAGCTCCAGAACTCTGAGCTCCTTGATTGTTCCCAACCGTATAAGTTGGACCTCTCCTTTCAGGACTTAGATTAAAAGCTTCCTTGATATTAGAAATACTATTTATAAAGGTCTCATTGTGATTGGAAAGAGTGGCAGACATAGCTTTGCAGATTGTTTCAGATATTATATTGTGGTGTATCTGAACATTTGGATCAACCTCGCCTTCCATAATCACCCTTGGAAGATAAGTTTTCTGAAGTATCTTCTTATCTCTGGTTTTACTGAAGAACAAAAGGCAATTATGCTGATACTGCACAACAGTTTCTTCCACCAAATGCTTGAGGTCTTCAGGAAGTTCGTCCATAGTCACATTCAACACGCTCTCATTGCTCATAGTCATGATCAAACGATTGTGGTCCCACCGAGCGTGCCAAAAGATATGTTGACGCTAAAAATTGTGTCTTCGGGCACCAAGCACACCACGAGGCCCTCAGAGACCGTCTGGAGCAAAGGATCCTGATCTCCTGAACCTCCGAGGAAGAAGCCGGTCTTGATTAAACCGAGTCCAAAGCGTGCCAGTCAATTTGACTTGCAATTGATAAGGAAAAAGAAAACGATATCAAATCGTGGAACCTGCCGGTTTGGTGCCAGACAGTTCCATAATATACGGCTCTAAAAAAGCCAGTGTCAAAAGAATTTGACTAGAAAGTCAACTCCTAAAAGTACGAAATATATGAACATTGAAAGTATAGAACGACTATTCAAGATATGTAAAGGAACAAGGATATAACTAGCCGACCCAACTTAGCTGATGAGAAGACATGATTCTACATATACGACAAAACTAGGATAAAACCAATAGATCGACTAACTATATCGACAGTTCTAGTCGCTATCAGTGGGGTGTTTCCATATAGCCATAATAACGACTAGATCGATAAAATAATTTAATTATCAACAGTGAGGTGTCTCCATGCAGCCATAATGATAATCAAGCTAAATCACGTCTGATATAATTAACAGATCTGTTAGTTTCAAACTAGAACATGCATATACGTTGTTAGTTTCAAACTAGAACATGCATATACGTTATGAACGAAGACATAACTGGGTCCACTATTTAGCCGATACAGGTCCATGAAGCACTAACAAGATCTATCTATCAAGCTATGATTTGATATGAAACCAAGCAAATCTAACTCAACATACCTATCAGTGGGGTTCGAAAATACAACCATAATAAGCATATCAAATCAAATCTTCTTATTTTCGAATCAAAGTATAACTAGACAGATATCTTGAACGAACAGCATGTAGCAATCAAGATTGACAAGTTAGCCGATAAGAGGCTAGATCGACTATCTCCGTTAAGATAGGCGTGTGATTGCTTTGGACAATGGATCTAGGTAGCATTTAAGCTTAAGCTAACTTGTCAATCTCGATTGGGCAAGATATTGTTGTAATAAAATAAACTTTAAAACATAAATAAACAATATCGATAACTTGATGAATCTATTAGATTGCCAAATCTAACAGAGCCGATATCTAGTCAAGATCGACTACTTGCAAGTGGTTGATCATAGCCAATGCAGCCTTACAAAAGACGAACTCAAACAGATAACTAACTCACATCATAGCTTAACAAGAGTTTGGTCTAAGCCAAATACAGCCTTCTCAAACGATAATATAAGTCATTGACAATACTTACAAGGAAACCGGATGTCGATTCAACCGATGCAGCCCCGTTTGTTTGAAGGTCTCGTCGAGATCTACTTTACTCCTACTCCTAAGGGTTTGGTCGGAGGCCGAAAGATGTATTTTATTGATTGTTGAATAATCCTTTTACAAAAGTCGGGTCTTAACTATTTATAACCCGAAAGACTCCTAACCTAACACGACTAGGTTACAATGCAAAAATAAACAAAACGACCCATACTCTAACTTTCTGGTCGAGTTTGACACGTCTTTAAAGCTCATCGACTCTGGTTCCGACGAATCTTCTAGTCATGCCTTGAGAGAGAAAAACATCTCATTGCACTTGCCACTCCACCCACGCGTCTTTTTGGTAGTAAGTGCACCCGAGGTTATATTTAATAGGGGCAAACATATAAGATTGCTCTATAATTAATCATTACTTGGTATGCGTAATGTTGTCCAAAATGACTTAAATTTGAGGTATGGAGGGAGTATAATCGAGAAAGTCATATCATTCAGAAAGCGGAGGGTAAACAGATCAAGTAGTATTGTAAGTCTCTTTTATGGCTATATTTTAAACTATTTATGTTTTATTTGAACTATTTTCATCATAATTTATCATTATTGTTTCTAGCTTAATATTTAAATTTAATGTTTATTTAGGACGAAGGGAGCATTTACCTTTGGGATAAAAAAATCTCTTGGGGTTTCCTGGCAGTGACCATGTGTCAAATAAAAGTCGTTTAGGAAGCGATACAATCTCTAAAACAAAATTTTGACCACTTATTTTTTAAAAAATATTTGTTATAAAATGGTAGAGGTATACTTTTATGAAAGTACTTTTCAAGATAAATTTATTTATAGAATTTTTACATCTCTAGACTCAACTATTTAAAAGTTATTCATGATTTATATTCACAATGTTTGACTCAAATCTTATCCAAAACGACTTCTATTTCCTATATGGAGGGAGTACGTCATTAGTATCTCGAGTTTGTTAATTGGGCGGAGGCAAGACCAATACTTTTTATTGAAATAAATAATTAGTGGTGCAGCGAATTGCAGAACTTGTGTGTGACTGGCACAGCTGATTTCACAAAACCTGAAAACTGATCGAAGCTGATTTCGCAGCCGGTGATGGCCCAAACGCGCCATGAGACGCGAATGGGCCTGAACTCCCGTAGTGGACAGCTGGTGCTGCCGCTGCTCCGGGCCGGCTGGACGTGAGGCCCATGCAAAGCAATGTGCTTCGCTCCAACATCCCCTCAAAAAAAAAAAAAAAAAAAAAAAAAAAAAAAAAAAAAAAAACCCTCCAACGAACCCTAAACTTTTTTCTTTTGTCTTCCGTCTCTCACTCTCTGTTCCATCCTTCATCCCTTCTCCTCCCTGGCTCCATGTTTTCTCATTTTTACCCTTTTAAGGTGTTTGTTCCCCTACTGAACTTTAGTTTCAGTCATCCACTTCATTTCAAAAAGACATGAATTTTTTTTGTACTGCTGTTATTTTTTAAGAAAACCCGATTAGGATTGTGGACTTAACAAAATTGCTTATGAAAAAACACTCATTTTCATAGACGGTTGAAATAAGCAAATGTCCTTAAAAATCTTTCAGAGATCATTTTCTCAGTAGAACCGTCTTTAGAAATGGAAACTTTTTAGGAACGATTTTCTTAATAGGACTGTCTCTAAAAATTTATTTCTAGTAATGGTTGTATAGCTACTACAGTACATTTCACGAAGGTTACAGATGGCATGCTAAGAAAACTGCATTTGTTAGAAAAGGAATGTGTCTTCGAAAATTATTTATGTACTAGTAATTAAATATAGACTAATTACAAAACTGCTAATTATACAGATGGAGACTAATTTGTAAGATGAATCTATTAAGTCTAAATAGTCCATGATTTGACAATGTAGTGTTTCAGTAAACATATGCTAATGAGGGATTAATTAGGCTTAATAAATTTATCTCATAAATTAGTTTTTATCTGTGCAATTAGTTTTGTAATTATTCTATATTTAGTAAGAGGAACCAAACATCCTTTTACTGCTTTTTGAGTTTAATGTTGATCAAATGTTAGTGTCGTAACACTCAAATCGTGTCATGGCTTAGCCTTCTTACATGTAGCCGTCTAAACGCGTCCGTGTTGTGCCACGCGTGTAGGTGCGTATGTCTTAGGGGTAGTTTAATTTGATTCCCTTGCTGAAGCTCGCCTCACCTGCTGTCTGCTGAGCAAGAAAACAAAGAGGAGCTTGAGTTTGGCTCCTTGGCGAGCTCACCACGGTGACTGTGCAAGCAATGATTTCCCTAGTCTGTGCAAGAGAGCCAAAACGGCTTGCCGGCCTAGGCGAGCGTCTTAGTGCTTGCGCCAGCTGGGCTAAGCGAGGTACTACTCCGTCCCCAAAAAAAAAAAAAAAAAAAAAATCGCTATGGGATGCGTGCTAGTCAAACTTTCTCAACTTTGACTGAGTTTATACAAAATGTGCGTAATATTTTTATCTCCAAATAATTTTATTATAAAAGTATATTCAAAGATCTATCCAATAATACTAATTATGTAACATAAATATTAATATTTTATTGTATATATTTGGTCAAAGTTGAAATCTGTTGACTTTTTGGGAAGCAAGAATGACTCTTTTTTAGGGACGGAGGGAGTAAGTTGAAGATGTGCCCACAAACATACGTGGTCTGCTCTGCTCCTGTTTTTGCAGCTCCACTCCACAAACTACACGATGGAGCAGCTTCGCCGTGGAGTTTATAGAGTAGATGATACCGTTTGGCACGCACCCTAGCTCCAGCTTCAGAGTTATATTGTTTCATTGCGGATGGTCATTTATGCCCTTGGCCTATGTTTATTTATTCAAGTGGTACTTAGTACATGTGTTAGCGCTGTTGTTCAACACTAAATGATTTTTCTCTTTTATTTTTTATTGGAAATAAAGAATTCAATAATTAAAAATGATTCAATAATTAAAAATGAGTACTAGGCCACTCAAGGCCCAAATGCTGAAGCAAGCCCAACCGGCCAACGAACTCACTTTTCTCATTGCTAGATCACGCACGGGAGAGGGGCCGGAGTCACGAGCGCACATGCTGCTGGCAAGTGCTGCGATTAATGAGTGGCAATCCTCTTAAATATTTGTCAACTCCATGTGGAAGTACGAAGCAGTAAAAACTGACGCGGAGCTGGAGGAGAGCTGTAAAAACCGGTGCAGAGCAGTCCCAAACACCCCCATTAACTTTTACCTTTTTTGAATTATTGTAACATGTGCATAAAATAGTCTACCTTCGTTTTTTTTAGTTTTTCTTTTTTTTTGTTTGAACTAGACAAATCTAGTCTAGCTAGTTTCTTTTTTTTTCTAGGAAACGGGGCAACCTCGTCTAGCTGATATTTAAAGCCGCCTAACGGGAGGATCCTTAGCATAAAATACCTGTCAGCAATGTACTACTGCTAATTATACTCCGGGGTGCACGGACTCAGTGAATTAGGGCATGTTTAGTATAGCTCATAAGTCACAACAGTTTTATGAGTTTTTTTTTTTGTCAAACACTTTTTTTTCAAAACAGTTTCAACTATGATGCTGGTTTATTTCCCCTCTTACAAAAAAAATAAGCTAAGATAAAGCTGAAAAAGTAGCTTTTTACAGCTTACATCCTCATTTCTCTCTTAACTATGCATGAAGTTGTTAGTGAAGTCTGCTTTGTCAAACACTTCAGCTCAACTTCATCTAGAAAATTATTCATGAAGCTATTTTCTAAAGAAATACTCCCTCCATTCCAAATTATAAGACATTCTAAGAATCTTGGAGAGTCAAAGCTTTTCAACTTTGACCAAATTTATATAATAAGATAATAATATTTATGATACCAACTAAGTATAATTAGATTCTTTATTAGTTATATTTTCATAATATACATATTTGATGTCATAAATCTTTGTATTTCTCTCTAGAATTTTGGTCAAAGAACTTTGACCCTCCAAGATTTTTGGAATGTCTTATAATTTGGGATGGAGGGAGTAGCTTCACCATGACAAAGCTGAGCAATGCCAGCTTCACCATGACGAAGCTGAGCAATGCCATACAAGATTTAGTTTCTAACTACTCTAATTGCTCCTAGATGCGGGAAGTAACTGTCATGTGCCAAATGTTGGACCTCAGGCATCCTCTTCTGGAGTTAGGGTACTCCGCAAAATTAATTGCTCTAGATTAATTGCTCTAGAGCCTGTAATTGCTAATAGGCTTGATCAGACAGAGGAAGACTGAAAAGCTGATGTAAATTGTCATCTGAGAAGGCTTTGTCCACTGGGATTAACTTGTTTTTGGTAAAAGAAAACAATAGTTTTAAAACGTCTTCCACCGAAAGATCCTTTCTTAACATGGCTGGAAAGCCTCCCATTTCTACAGTGCTTCTCCCAAACCAAATGACCTAAGAAATGTCTTGCTTGTTGAACAACTTGTGCAAGTTTTTAATAACAAAGCCTCATTCTGTGCAGATCGAGAAAACCCTCAAATCTATGTCTCAGCCTTACATGGTGGTATTGCAGCTCCTGAGATAAGCTAACCACATACTTCTTTATATGCGGGGCAGACAAGGGAGTTCCTCCCCCTCTCACCTGGTCGTTGAGCCACGAGAGTGAGTCTATTGAGACTCGAACTCTGACAACCTCTGAAGAGGGACTGAGCCTGCACTGATCACTCGACCAAACCAGATGTTTTGGGCTTAGCTGTATGTAGCCGTCTAAACCTGTTCATGTTGTGTCACACATGCGGGTGTGTGCGTTAACTTTTACCCTTTTAAAAACTAATAACAGGGTACAAAATAGTCTATGGCCTTGTTTAGTTCCCAACAAAAAAAAAATTCACCTATCACATCGAACGTTTGAACACATGCATGGAGTATTGAATGTAGAGTAAAAAATAACTAATTACACAGATTGTGATAACTTTGCTAGATGATTTTTTAAGTCTAATTAGTCCATGATTTGATAATATTGTGCTACAGTAAACATGTGTTAATTAGTCTTAATAAATTCTTCTTATGGTTTCCAGATGAAATATGTAATTTATTTTTTTATTAGTCTATTTTAATAGACTAAATTAGTGTGCGCAACATTCCAATATGACAAAAAAAAATTTTTATCCTCCAACTAAACACCCCCGTATATCTATGTTTCACGGTTCTTTTTTGTTCAGGCTAGACAAATCTAGCCTAGCCTAGCTAGTTTTCCTAGGTTCTTGTTTTTTGGCTAGGAAACAGGGCAACCTAGTCTAGCTGAGATTGAAACCCGACACCCAAACCCAAAATAAGTAGCAGGAGACCTAAAATCAGCCTTCAATAGAGTACGAGATACCCATTTTAGATTGCTTGAGAGGCATAACTCAAATATGAGTTTTTTCTCTCCTGAAAACTCATTTGTAGAAAAGATTCTCTTTTAGATCTTATTGTTGGAGAAGATGTTAAATGAGTTTTTGCTTTTTAGCTATAGCGCTATCTAAATTTTAAATAGGTCTTTATTTTAGATGGTGTTGTTGGAGATAATCTAACCGGATCCCCGTTAGCCTAAAATAGCTGTCAGCAATGTACTACTACTAATTACACTCCAAGGTACACAGACTGAGCGAATTAAATTCTAACTACTCTAATCGCTCCTAGATGCGCGCGGGATGTAACTGTCGTGTCATGTACCAAATGTTGGACCCCACCCAGGCCTATATATGATATATTGTTATGCAATGATCACCCATCCCCCTGCAAGTGCAAGTGAGAGACAAGCCAAGGAAACCAGCTCTCATGATCAAGCACACGATCGCCGGCCGCCCATGATTACCTCCACGGCCGGCCAGCATGGCAGAGAGATTTGGCGCAACTCCCATGCACATGTCGCATTGCTAGGTACTCCCTTCGTCCCTAAATAACTGTCTCTAGAAATCCGTGTTTCCCCACAGACACGTTTTCCGGACGACAATTAAAAAGAGACGGAGGGAGTACGTACAGCAATGCACAGTATGGTGGTGGGATGGGATCCTGGGGCCATGATTCACAGGCTGGTTGAACTGCCGAGCTAGGCCACTCCACACTCATGCTGCCTCTGGCTTCGCCGCCAAGCAGAGAGCGCACGGAGCCTAGAGGGCGGGCATGGGTAAAGATGAGCATGCAGCCCGTGGGCCGAAGGCACGGCCCGGCACGGTAGCTACCGGGCCCGGGCTGGCACGAAGCCCGCAGCAGGCTGTGCCTGGGCCACACCCTCGGCCCGCGGGCCGGCCCGGCCCGGCCCGGTATATATATAAATAGAAATAAAAAAATATATAAATATATATAAATAAATATATATATATATATATATAAATATATATATATAAATAAATATATATAAATAAATATAAAAATATATTTATAAATGCAAATATATATATTAATTTCATTGTGGGCCTGTTGGGCCCGGTGGGCCCGCGGGCCTTTGGGCCGGCCCGTGGCCCGACCAGGCCGTGCCTGGGCCGATGGCGCGGCCCGGTGGCCTGCTTCGGCACGGCCCGGCGGCCCACCGTGCCTTGGGTGGCCTGGCCCGGTCGGGCCCGTGCCGTGCCGGGCCGGGCGGCCCGGTTGCACATCTATAGGCATGGGACTGGGAGGGAGCCCCCTCGATCGTCCCGGTCCACCCCACCACTGTATGGATGCAAAGTGAGCCGTGGCTTCCACACTAAACAAGCCTCACTCCCTGTACCAACCAGCATTACTACTGCTGTGCCACCAAGTGTCGTCAAGCAACTCACTGCTTGTCTTCCTCACCCAATGCCAACTCACTGCTTAATTATCTTACCGCCAACCAGCATTATATATGCATGCATGTTTGCTTCCAGAATTGCAAAATCGATTTTAATATAGTATATTATGTTAAATATTGAATTCCCTCCATCCACAAAAAAAAATATGCAATTCTCGTTTTTCAGAGCTGATACAAAGTTGGTGGTATAATTCTACACAGTTGAGACCCCCCAAGATCCAAATTTGGTTCAGTAGTTGGAAATATTGGAATTTTTTAATTGGACTTTGGGATTTCTCTGGATTTCATTTTCTACATGAGGAAAATTGAATTACAAACTCTTCGGTATCCATGTGCTCTCAAATTAGAAACTAGAACCTATAGGTTCAAACCAAATTTGAAATTTCACAGTTTCACTTTTCTAGAAAAGTTAAAACTTGGTAAAAAAAACAATCTTTTCAAATTACTGGACATCTAGGTGTTGCTGTTTTGAAATTATGATGCCCAAGATTGAGAATTTGGAAGTCAACACTTTAAAACTACATGATTTTTATCTGAAAATGATTGGTAGGTGGAATTAAATCCAGAAACTCTAATTACTTGGAAGCTCACTTTATCTGGGAAGTACACAGCTTGCTCGGTATACTTGGCACAATTATAGGATTCGTATTTCAATAACAGTTAATTTGAAGAATTTAGGCACCTCCAACTTGCAAGTTCTTTACATGGCTACCGATACAAAATTGACTTTGGACGGCTGATCAGCTAGCAGCTCTTGGTTTGGCCAAACCAACAATATTGTCCCCTCTGTAGAACCACGAGTGAAACGGTCATGTATCCTTTCAGTGACCAATGGAAATTTTCCTAGTCCTAAAGACCGGCGCAACATGGACCCTGTGATAAAAAGGTGGTGTCTACATGTGTTCGAGGTAAAGCAGTATGATCGCTAACGCTTTTTGTCACTTGAGAGCTTTGGAGAGAGTGGAATGCACAGATTTTCTAGCATCAACATAAATCACTGATGATACTAATGTTAGGTTGATCTCACCATGTGGCCCAAAGGCCATCTCGGGAACCCCTTGACCCGCGCCCTGATCAGGGGCACTTAGCTGCTAGCTAGCTGGTAGGCCCTGTCGCACAGTGCATAAAGAGGATGTGAGGGATCGGGCACAAAGCACGAGGTTCATTGGAGCCGTCATCCCACAGTCCTAACCCTAATCCAATCTAGAGAGGGAGCACTGCCAGCGACGGAACGTGTCACCAGCAACTCCAGCACCGACCCTACTGCCTCGCACTGTCGTCACAGGAGCATCACCATCACCGCCGAAGTGACAGGAGCTCACCTCCCTCGGTAACAAGCTTTTCATTCTAAAGTTAAGATTTTTCTCCACCTGATCTATCCCTAGTCGATACATAGAATGTATAATTGGTATCAAAGCCACCTGCCTAGTGGGTAGATCTGGCTTGGGACAGCATAGAGAAGGAGGGAAAACCCTAATTGACTGCCGCCGCTCGTCAGCACTGCAGAATAGAGCCAAACTCTAGTTAGGGTTTCGACATCAACAGTGAAAACCCTAATTCTAGAGTGGGGAAGAGGTAGAAGCAATTCATTGCCGTAGTCACTCACCGGGCGTGTGGCAAAGAAAACCAGAAAGGGGAGGTCTCGATGCGAATCAAATCAAAACCCTAAAGAACCCAAGAAGTATCGTTCCCTCAACCCTAACCCTAGACATACAGCAAGAAGAGCAGTGGGGCAAGGACATACCTGATAGTCCTTGCCGCAACCCTAACCGCCTCTATGCGGGATGGTCCTGCGCCGTTACTCATCGTTGCACGGGACGAAGCTCAACCCGCTGCGTGTGCGCCAAAGGGCGCCACCGTGGTGCCGCTTGACGGTGCCGCGTGCGGCCGGCCGACGAGGGAGCTCACGATGCCACCACCTCTCTCCTTCTTCAGCGGCTGGACGAGCTCGCCGCCGCCACTGCCTTTTTGCTCTAGCGCAAGAGAGAGAAAAGGGAGGGCGGAAATGAGGGCTAGGGTTTTGGGGGACCGGCCGGCTAGGCGGTTTTTGTTCTCGTGAGGAGCACAGACGGTCGTCTAATGCCATAGCACGACTGCCGCATCTTCAGGCCGGATATGGCCCAGGCGGAGTGTGGCTTTCCCGACCCAAGCCCAGGTTGCGGCCTGGGAGCGGGGGCGAGCGCGCAGTGCGCCTAGCTGGGTCGGCCTTCGGCGCTTGGCCGCTGGCCATGAGTGGGCTTCGGCCGGATGCATAGTAACACAAAGACTTTTGTTTTTTCTTTTTTAAAGCACATTTGATAAATTTCAATCGGTTTCCATCTCCGTTCAAATTTGAACTAACGGGATAGTTTGCACAGAGAGTGGATAAGTAAATAGTGATGCTTCTGAATAAGTATTGTTTTAAGAGTATTTTCACGTTTTTTGCTATAAAGTTGATATTATCTTCTAATTAAATTCGAACCAATGAGAGAACTTAATTTGAAGAACAATTATAGAATTAAGCTGAATTATGATATTGTTATTTTTTGACCAACGTTGATGATAACAATATTATAAGTTTATTTGTGAGTTTAAATCCGAAGTTTGAATCTCTGGTAAATTTTGCATCAACATGACCAATTTTCCAGAGACTAGATAAGAGTCAAGAAATGTCCCTCACCAAGTGAAAAGTATTCCGCTGCAATGATATTGACTTTCAACGAGTTAGTTGAGTTTGCATACGTTAATTCTATTTCTGCACAACGGTGATATGGAATTAATATAAAATAATATTGTTTTATTCTATTTTCTGCCCAACGGTGATATAGAATAGATTAAAAGTTTTAAAGTTCAATGCATTTGTTTTAACCAGACCAATATAGGGTTATTTCGTGTCATTATTGTTAATTATTATTGATTAATGTTTTTTCATAAAAGATCTTCATGCTTTCTTTCTTGGAGGCATGAAAGAAAAGAGCTAGGTACTTGTTGCGGATACATGGGTGTATGCCGAGTCTCTGAGTGATGAGTGATTGTCAACGGGTTTGATCGCATGTTCTTTGGCTTGTGTTGTGCAGGTGTCGAGCACGGAGACAGTGATCGAGGGCAAGGTGAAGGTCAAGTTGAGACGTGCCGTCCCGACGGACTGGGTGCGATGAAGGATGGGCGTGCCGTGCGGCGGACGTGCCATGCCGATGTATCGAGCAGTGAAGGGCGGACGTGAGGCTTGGACTGAGGGACCGGAGTGCCTGAGGATCAGCTGTGGTGGCTGGCAGCCTGGGACAGCGACGAGCGAAGACTTGCGGGGCACGGTGTTGCTCGGGTCGAGGACCTGGGGACACGTGTCGGTGGACGGGGTGCACGGGCGGTGCATCCCCTCTACAGCTCCGGTTTGTTGGTTGAGCCAGAGAAAAACCAACGGGTGGACGGTTTCCAGGTTTGGGCCTCAAAACCTGGGTGCTCGGTTTCCAGGTTGAGCCACAAAACCTGGGCACGGATGGTTTCCGAGTTTGGCCACAAAACTCGGGTGATGGGCCGGTTTCCGAGTTTGGGCCTCAAAACTCGGGCGCTACGGGTTTCTGAGTTTGGGCCACAAAACTCAGGCTGGTGGGCTGGTTTCCCGGTTTGGGCCTCAAAACCGGGGGTTGCTGGAAAAGGCTGGTTTCCCGGTTTGGGCCACAAAACCGGGGGTGCAGAGCGAGGGCGGCACGTGGCGGCGATCCAGAGGTTGCGTCGAGGCAACGCTTCGGTTCGAGCGGGCGTGGCCGTCGGATCTACCTACCACCGCGGGTTGGACCAGAATAGCCTTAGGGTTTAGCTGGTTCGCTCTGTAATTAGTTTAGAGAGGGGTAGAGTAGGAAATAGGCTTAGTCTAGGTTAGTATAAGTAGTCCAGGGGAGACACCCTCCTCCCGCATCTCAGTTATCCCAGTTTTAGCCATCTCATTTGCTTCCTGCACTTAGGGTTTCCCGCTCTCCCATCCCCTGCTGTAGCTGAGATCCGCAGAGAGACTTGCAACTCTGTGTACTTGTTGATTTTGAGGAAAGGAGGCCGTAACCTCCTTGTCGTAGCGTGTGTTTGTGCTTCGGCTCGCAATTCGTGGGTGTGATTCGCGTTTTGTTCGTGTTCTTCGCGGAATCCTTTTTCCCACGATTTTCCCGTCGCTTGATCTCTTTGCTCGGTTCATCTTTTGCAAATCCGTTTGAACCAAGTTGTTCTAGATCGTGAGGCACTTCTTTCCACCGAAGGAATCATCCTCTAACCTCACGGTCTAGGAGGTCGATCGATTCTTAGTTTCGGGTCAAGTTTTCTTCCTTCCCCGAAATTCTTCGATTCACCGATTTGGAGATAGGTTCGAGCCATGATCTCTTATAGATAGCTCACTATACTCCTTGTGACTCATCTCACCAAGTTTGATCCCTAGAGGAATTGTTTTGGGTGAGATAGAGGCAAATCGGTGGACGAACGGGGCTGCTGCGAGTCGACCGGACGCTCAGTCGGGGTGACCGGACGCTCGGTCCGTGAGTCCGGTCGATGAACAGCACGTAGCCGTGTTCTTCACTTTGACCGGACGCTCTGTTCACGTTTTGACTGGACGCATCGCCTCCACTGTTCATCGTGCTTGTTCGTTTCTGACCGGACGCACTGCTCTCGACCGGACGCTCCGTACTCGTGAGTCCGGTCACGAACAGTAAGGTTCGAGAGCCGATTTTTGTTGACCGGACGCGTCCGGTCCCTGCTGACCGGACGCTGGCCAGAGTCCGGTCGATCCAGTTTCGCGCGTTTTCGTTCGCGGTTCGTTCGTTCTTGATCGGATTCGAGTTTCGTCTTTTGCGTTGGCTTTCTAGGGTTGTCTAGTGTCCCGCTGTGCTTCTAGGAAGCATCTACCCTACATCTAGGGTCGTGGACATTAGCAAGCTCTTGGGTTCGCTCTTGGGATTGATTTTGGGACAGTGGCATCTAGTTTCCGAAAGGAAATTTTGAAGCTCCCATTCACCCCCCCCTCTGGTCGCTTTCGGTTAGCTTCTCGGTCCTTCAATTGGTATCGGAGCAGGTTAAGGATCTTCCACCTTAGCCGGTTCCAGATCCACCGAAGGCGACATGGATCGTGGCGTGGGCAAACCGCCATTTTTCGATGGGACGAACTATGCGTATTGGAAGATACGTATGTCGGCCTATCTGCAGAGCTTGGGCGCTTCTATCTGGGATATTTGCAACTCTGCCGATTACGTGGTCCTGGCTGCCCGTGTGACTCAGCAGCAGATCGATGAGCACGAGGCCAATAGCCGAGCCCGTAATGCGCTCTTTTCATGTTTGAGCGCTGGAGAGTTTGATCGCGTTTCTCACCTCTCTACGGCTCGGGAGATTTGGGCCACCCTCATGCGCTTTCATGAGGGCACCTCTCAAGTCAAAACCCGGCTCTACGAGTCGTACAAGAGAGAGTATGAGAACTTTCGGCATCAGCCTGGCGAGAGCATAGAGAGTTTATTCGCTCGCTTTCAGGTGATTGTCAACAGGATGAGGGCTAACCGAGAGCAGTTGCCTTTCGACGATCATGAGAGGGCTCTGAAGCTTTTGCATACTCTTGATCGGTCGGTGTGGGACTCTAAGGTTCAGGCGATCATCGAATCCCCGAACTATGAGACCCTCACTTGCGACGAGCTCTTCAGTAAGCTCAAGTCCAGTGAGATTGATGCTATGGCGAGGGCTTCTTTTGAAAATCCTTCTCACCCGTCCATGGCTTTGGTTTCCGGCTCTTCCTCTAACCCTTCAGCTGGCTTTGCTCTTTCCTGTCTCTTTTCTGTTACAGAGGACCAGCTGGAGACGTTGGGAGATGACGAGTTGGCTTTGCTTGCCAACCGGTTCTCGCGGTTCCACAACAACCGCATGAACCGCCGTCGTGGAGGAGGACGCACAGGATGCTACGAGTGCGGAGACCCCGACCACTTCATCGCCAACTGCCCCAAGAAGAACAAGCATTCGGGGAAGGGCGATCAAGGGCGCAAGCGCGACTCCAAGTACAAGGAGAAGCACGTTCCCCCAAGACACAAGAAGCGGGGCGGCTTCGACAAGGAGTACATCAAGAAGAAGTACTTGGAGAAGCAGCAAGCTGAGCAGCGTGCCTTCTTCGCCACGCTCAGCGACGTCGACGGCTCGGATAACGACTCCGCTGGCTCCAGCGATGACGAGTCCATGAAGAAGAAGCTAGAGGACAAGTTCAACGGATTGTGCTTCTTCGCCGGCGACGGAGGCTTGTGTACCATGGCGCTCGGAGATGAGGTCGGAGGCGAGCTGGAACATACGCCTCGGAACGACGACGACGACGACACCTCCCAGGTATCTCTCACCTACGACGAGCTTTCCTCCGAGGTAGAGAAGTTGACCGCTGCCCTCCTTAGCCAAGATAAACTGCTTAGGCGTGCCGCTAGAGAGCGCAAGGAGTTCAGGCAGAAGTGGGAGGACACGGTGAAGGAGCTTGAGTTCGCTCGGTCCACCGTGGTTGTGTCGGAGGAGGCGGAGTGTGAGTCGTGCACCGCGCACATGGCTGACCTTCTCACTTTGAGAGGTAAGTATGTTGCGTTGGTAGGAGAGCTAGATGAGCTGAAGGCTAGACCTTCTCTGTTGGGTGCATGCAAGACCTGTCCCGTCTTGCAATCTGAGTTGGCAGAGAAGAATGCCAAGATTGTGTCTCTTGAGGAGGCCAGCTCAGGTAGCACTGGAGTGGCGAGGTGCGTTTTGTGCGAGGGCTTGGAGCTGGAGATTGCCAATGTGAAGCATGGCAAGATGCAAACCGAGGAAGAAAACACATACCTTCGGACCATCTTGTCATGGGTCTCCTGTAGTGAGCCGCAGCTCGGGATGATGATCTCCCAATTCAAGCGAGCTGCTGGGGCTCCTGGTGTAGGTTTTGCTCAGGATGTTGATCTTTCTGCTTTTGGGAAGATTGGAGAGTCGAGTGGTTTGAATCCATGTGAGAAGCCTAACTCCACCACTACTCCCAAGCTTGCCAAACTTCCACCCAAAGAGCCTGCCAAGCCTACCACCAAAGATGGTGTGGTTGAGGAACCCCCGAGAGCTCCTCCCAAGAACCAAATTTGGGCACCCAAGCCAAACCACCTCAAGAACAAGCTTGATGCTATGCCACCCATTAGAGAGGAGTGTTTGCCTCAGAAGGGCAAAGTGAACCACACCCACAGCCCTGGTCACCAACAACCCCCTTTGCGTGCGGTGAGGTACCAGTGTGATTTCTGTGGGAGGGATGGTCACTTGATCGAGTTCTGTTTCCGGCGCAAGCGAGAGGCGCGCCGTGCGCGGGAGATGGAGAACCCGGACATGTACCATCCAGCTCATGGTGGACATGTGCCGAAGGCTCAGGGGAGAGCTGCTAGGTCCGGACGTCAAGGTCCCCGGCCTAGGCAGGAGAGAGCTCCGAGGAGAGACGCTAGAGCAGTTGAGCCCCAGGCTCCTAGGCGTAGATCTCGTAGAGAGCGTGCCCGACGGGGTCCTGCTGTTGCAGGTAATGGACCCAGTGGCGGAGGCTTAGTTGAGCGCTTTCCCCCACCGCGTTTTGAGTACCGCAGTGAGCGCTTCTTCCCTAGCGGACCACGTTTTCCTCAGCGTGGTGATCGCTTCCCCCGTAGACAGGCTAGGAATGGTTTTTACACTAACCCTTCTTTTGAGCAGCCGGCCCAACACTGGTTTTCCCCTTATTTCACTAACCCCAGTGTTGGACCGTATGCTCACCCTATGTCTTTTTATTGATGTAGGCAAGACGGTTGGAGGACATTTGGTTGGTGGATTCCGGTTGTTCGATGCACATGACCGGAAACCCCAAGTGGTTCTCCAGCCTTAGTCCAGTCGCCGGAAAGGAGTACATAACCTTCGGCGACAAGAGCAAAGGTAAAGTTTTATCCCGAGGCTCCGTGCGGGTTAATGAGCACTTTGTGTTGCGCGATGTTGCTCTTGTTTCTAACCTGCATTTTAACTTGCTTTCTGTTTCGCAACTTTTTGATGAGGACTATGAGATTCGTTTTAAACCGAACCTTAGTCGCATCTTAGATCCTCAGGGCGATCTTGTATGTCTGATTTCGCCCTTTGGGAAAGTCTTTCGCGCGAATTTCTCGGAGTCGTTTGGTTCTTCTCGCTGTCTTTCGGCTAGTCCTTCTTCCTCCGATCTTTGGAAGTGGCATAGGAGGCTCGGTCATTTAAGCTTCGACTTGCTTGCAAGACTTAGCTCACTTGGCCTAATCCGAGGATTGCCCAAGCTTTCGATGGAGAAGAATCTAGTTTGCCATTCTTGCAGACATGGGAAGATGGTTGCCGCTCCCCACCATCCAGTGACTAAGGTCATGACCTCGCACCCCGGAGAGCTTTTACACATGGACCTTGTTGGTCCGGCTCGGGTGAGCTCGGTTGGTGGCAAGTGGTATGTTTTGGTTGTTGTTGACGACTTTTCGAGATATTCGTGGGTCTTCTTTTTGACTGAGAAGACTGAGACTTTCTCCTTCGCTCGCAATCTGTTTTTGCGTCTTCAGAACGAGTTCCCTTTGAACTCGATGCGAGCTATTAGAAGTGATAATGGTTCCGAGTTCAAAAATTCGGACTTTGAGAAGTTTTGTAATCACCTTGGTTTGGAGCATCAGTTTTCTTCCCCCTACACACCGCCCCAAAATGGTGTGGTAGAGAGGAAGAATCGGACCCTTGTTGAGATGGCCAGGACGATGCTTGATGAGCATAGGACTCCTAGGCGCTATTGGGCCGAAGCTATGAACACTGCATGCTATATTTCCAATCGCATTTTTCTGAGAGCTTTCTTGAAAAAGACTTCTTATGAGTTGCGTTTTGGAAAACTACCCAAGGTGAGTTATTTTCGAGTTTTTGGTTGCCATTGTTTTATACTCAAAAAGGGCAACTTGGACAAATTTGAGTCTCGTTCTTCTGATGGTGTGTTTTTGGGTTATGGCACTCACACTCGAGCTTATCGTGTACTTAACCTTGACACTAACCGAGTCATGGAGACATCAGATGTCACCTTCGACGAGACTCTTGTTTCTCCTTCTTCTCGTTTTGAGCGTGCAGGTGATCATGAGGTTGGAGAGCCTCTTTTCGATGACGAGGATGAAGGTGCTGAAGGTATGGATGATCCAGCACCCCCTCCACCTGCCGTGCCGCAAGGAGCGGCCTCTACGACGACTCACGGCCCCGACACCTCTTCTTCCTGGGGGCCGTGGGATCCACCACCCCGAGCGGTACCATTTGTACCCGGGGAGGCACCAGCTGCTGTTGAGGGGGAGGCTACTTCAGCTCGGGAGGCGCCACGACATATCCAGCGCCAGCACCCGCCTCAGCAGATGATCGGCAACATCGACGAACGGGTCACTCGGTCCAGGTCACAGCAAATCTCGCACTTCGCTCATTCTGCTTTTGTTGCTAATTTTGAGCCCCGAGATGTTGGACACGCTTTGACGGATCCGGATTGGGTTAATGCCATGCATGAGGAGTTAGAAAATTTCGAGCGAAATCGGGTTTGGGTTCTAGTTCCACCTCCACCTGACTGTAAGCCTATTGGGACAAAATGGGTATTTAAAAACAAGCAAGGAGAGGATGGCCATGTTGTGAGAAACAAGGCCCGGCTTGTAGCGAAAGGCTATAGTCAGAAGGAAGGGATAGATTATGAGGAGACCTTCGCTCCTGTAGCACGTTTGGAGGCTATTAGGATACTCTTGGCTTATGCTGCATCCAGGGGTTTCAAACTTTTTCAAATGGATGTCAAGAGTGCCTTCTTAAATGGCTACATAGAGGAGGAGGTTTATGTTGAGCAACCCCCCGGTTTTGAAAATCCCAAGTTTCCAAACCATGTCTTTAAACTTCATAAAGCTTTATATGGTTTGAAACAAGCCCCTAGAGCCTGGTATGATAGGTTGAAAACCTTTTTGCTTGCTAAGGGTTTTAAAATGGGATGTGTAGATAAAACGCTCTTTCTCCTCCGGCAAGGCAAAGACACGCTCTTGGTCCAGATTTACGTGGATGATATCATTTTCGGTGGTTCTTCTCATGCTCTGGTTGCCAAGTTTGCAGATACTATGAGCAGGAAGTTCGAGATGAGCATGATGGGCGAGCTGACATTCTTTCTCGGGTTGCAAATCAAGCAATCCCGAGAGGGGACATTTGTGCACCAGGGCAAGTACACCAAGGACTTGCTGAAGCGGTTCGATATGGGTGAGGCCAAGCCTCTTCCAACACCCATGTCGATGACGACTGCCCTGGATGCAGATGTGGATGGAGAAGCAGTGGACCAGAAGGAGTACCGCAGCATGATCGGGTCGCTCCTCTACCTGACGGCGACACGCCCGGACATCCAGTTCGCGGTGTGTCTGTGTGCGCGCTTTCAGGCGTCGCCGCGCACCTCTCACCGTCAGGCGGTAAAGCGGATTTTCAGGTACCTTTGTTTCACGCCTGAGTTCGGGATTTGGTATTCTGCTTCCTCCACCCTCTCGCTTTGCGGTTATTCCGATGCCGATTTTGCTGGTTGTCGCATTGAGCGCAAGTCCACTTCTGGGACTTGCCAATTTATTGGATCTTCTCTTGTATCGTGGTCTTCTCGCAAGCAGTCTAGTGTCGCCCAGTCTACCACGGAGGCTGAGTATGTTGCTGCGGCTAGCTGCTGTTCCCAGTTACTCTGGATGATGGCCACTTTGCGTGATTTTGGTTTGAGCTTTTCTCGCGTGCCTTTGCTTTGTGACAGCACGAGTGCTATTAGCGTTGCTAAGAACCCCATGCTTCACTCGAAAACCAAACACATTGATGTGCGCTTTCATTTCTTGCGCGACCACCAGGAGAAGGGTGATATCGACCTTCGCCATGTCGATACTCATCACCAACTGGCTGATATTTTCACCAAGCCTTTAGACGAATCAACCTTTAATCGGTTGAGGGGTGAGCTTGGTATGTGTTTCCCCTTTTAGGTGGGGGGAACATTTTGGATCTTGTATATTTGACTGACTCTTTTATTTTGAGCTTCTTTTCTTTGCATTTTAGCATACGCATTTACATTCTGAGCTTCATGTTTATAATCACTAGAATGTAACTATGCTCTATCTAGTATGCTCCGATGCTTATATGGATGCTTGTAGCTTATGCTCTTCCTGATCACTAGTACATGTTATGAGCTGAGCTATTTTGGAATGGTGAATTTACTTAGTAACTTACAATCTGAAAATGTTCACCATTGAGATATGCAACTAGCATGTGTAGGATATGTTGAGTTCTCTCGTGCTTTTCATATATGCTAGGTTGCTATGTCTCTAGTTATGAGTCATTCACTTGCTTGGTTTGTTCATATCTGTTTAAAATTTGAACCCAGTTTTAGTGAATTGAAAAGATCGAGATGGGATTGCTTGTCAACACCTCACGGTATCGAGACTGTTTCTCATTGCACTTTGAGTTAAACTTGAGCCGTGTAGTGTATGACCGAAACCGTAGCTTCAAGCTTCTGATTGCTTCGGCATAGGCTTCGCTCGGTTGAAAAGTTAGGCAAAGACAAGCTTTCAACCTCTCGCAATCACATGCTAAATAATTAAACTTGTGAAGTCTTCACCGCTGCAACTCCAATATAAAAATGAAATCACAAGTATATGCTTCATTCCTATGCATGATGATTGAACTTTGCTAGGGGTAGTTCACCTTGTATACATGTTTAGCACTTGTCTGGATTCCTATCTATACATGTGTAGTGCTATTCTGATGGTGACTATCTTTTTGGCTAAAAACTGCTCACTTGCTCATATGCTTCATATTTCGTATGTGTGATCAGTTTGAGCCTTCGCTATTTGAGTGCTTAGTTGTGCCATTGGAGCTATACCGATTAGAGCATTTTTGCACTCTTTTGATTATATGCCTGAAGCTGCTAACTAGCATTTCTGACTTCATATGCATTTTAGAAGGGGGAGTTTTGTTGGCTCAAGGGAAGAGTTTGTGCTTGATAAGTGCATTTTCAACTAAGGGGGAGAGTTTTTGCAAATCATATGTCTCCTGGCGTTCAATTAAGGGGGAGTTTTTGCTAAGGGGGAGATTTTCAGATCTTTATGCTCTTCTCTTGTTGGACCTAAGGGGGAGTCCCGGGTTGCTTGCACTTGTCGAGGGGAGTTTGCTAGTTGTGTTGAGCCGTTGCCTCTATCTTGAGGGACTAGCAAACATTTTCCTTATTTAGCATCGAGTTTGATTTCGATTGGTTCGAAGACTTTTCGATTGTTTTTCAATTGGTTCGGAGTGGTTTTCGTGCTAGTTGTGTTGAGCCTCTGTGCCTCTATCTTGAGGGACTAGCACTTTGCCATTTTTTAGCACCGATTTTAAATTGGTTTTCTGCTAGCGGTGTTGAGCCTGTTCTACCTCTTCTTGAGGGCTAGCTTTGCTTTGCTTGGTCGCGTCGAGCCGTTGCCCATGTCTTTGGGGACCAAGTTCTCGCTTCTTCCACTTGACCTTCTTCGGCTTTGCTATGTTTTTGGGTCATTTGGTTGAGTTCTCTTCCTCTCCTTCCTCCTACCTTCTTCTTTCATTTTATGATTTGTGTGTGTAGTTGACAATGCACTCATCAAGGGGGAGATTGCGGATACATGGGTGTATGCCGAGTCTCTGAGTGATGAGTGATTGTCAACGGGTTTGATCGCATGTTCTTTGGCTTGTGTTGTGCAGGTGTCGAGCACGGAGACAGTGATCGAGGGCAAGGTGAAGGTCAAGTTGAGACGTGCCGTGCCGACGGACTGGGTGCGATGAAGGATGGGCGTGCCGTGCGGCTGACGTGCCATGCCGATGTATCGAGCAGTGAAGGGCGGACGTGAGGCTTGGACTGAGGGACCGGAGTGCCTGAGGATCAGCTGTGGTGGCTGGCAGCCTGGGACAGCGACGAGCGAAGACTTGCGGGGCACGGTGTTGCTCGGGTCGAGGACCTGGGGACACGTGTCGGTGGACGGGGTGCACGGGCGGTGCATCCCCTCTACAGCTCCGGTTTGTTGGTTGAGCCAGAGAAAAACCAACGGGTGGACGGTTTCCAGGTTTGGGCCTCAAAACCTGGGTGCTCGGTTTCCAGGTTGAGCCACAAAACCTGGGCGCGGATGGTTTCCGAGTTTGGCCACAAAACTCGGGTGATGGGCCGGTTTCCGAGTTTGGGCCTCAAAACTCGGGCGCTACGGGTTTCTGAGTTTGGGCCACAAAACTCAGGCTGGTGGGCTGGTTTCCCGGTTTGGGCCTCAAAACCGGGGGTTGCTGGAAAAGGCTGGTTTCCCGGTTTGGGCCACAAAACCGGGGGTGCAGAGCGAGGGCGGCACGTGGCGGCGATCCAGAGGTTGCGTCGAGGCAACGCTTCGGTTCGAGCGGGCGTGGCCGTCGGATCTACCTACCACCGCGGGTTGGACCAGAATAGCCTTAGGGTTTAGCTGGTTCGCTCTGTAATTAGTTTAGAGAGGGGTAGAGTAGGAAATAGGCTTAGTCTAGGTTAGTATAAGTAGTCCAGGGGAGACACCCTCCTCCCGCATCTCAGTTATCCCAGTTTTAGCCATCTCATTTGCTTCCTGCACTTAGGGTTTCCCGCTCTCCCATCCCCTGCTGTAGCTGAGATCCGCAGAGAGACTTGCAACTCTGTGTACTTGTTGATTTTGAGGAAAGGAGGCCGTAACCTCCTTGTCGTAGCGTGTGTTTGCGCTTCGGCTCGCAATTCGTGGGTGTGATTCGCGTTTTGTTCGTGTTCTTCGCGGAATCCTTTTTCCCACGATTTTCCCGTCGCTTGATCTCTTTGCTCGGTTCATCTTTTGCAAATCCGTTTGAACCAAGTTGTTCTAGATCGTGAGGCACTTCTTTCCACCGAAGGAATCATCCTCTAACCTCACGGTCTAGGAGGTCGATCGATTCTTAGTTTCGGGTCAAGTTTTCTTCCTTCCCCGAAATTCTTCGATTCACTGATTTGGAGATAGGTTCGAGCCATGATCTCTTAGAGATAGCTCACTATACTCCTTGTGACTCATCTCACCAAGTTTGATCCCTAGAGGAATTGTTTTGGGTGAGATAGAGGCAAATCGGTGGACGAACGGGGCTGCTGCGAGTCGACCGGACGCTCAGTCGGGGTGACCGGACGCTCGGTCCGTGAGTCCGGTCGATGAACAGCACGTAGCCGTGTTCTTCACTTTGACCGGACGCTCTGTTCACGTTTTGACCGGACGCATCGCCTCCACTGTTCATCGTGCTTGTTCGTTTCTGACCGGACGCACTGCTCTCGACCGGACGCTCCGTACTCGTGAGTCCGGTGGCGAACAGTAAGGTTCCAGAGCCGATTTTTGTTGACCGGACGCGTCCGGTCCCTGCTGACCGGACGCTGGCCAGAGTCCGGTCGATCCAGTTTCGCGCGTTTTCGTTCGCGGTTCGTTCGTTCTTGATCGGATTCGAGTTTCGTCTTTTGCGTTGGCTTTCTAGGGTTGTCTAGTGTCCCGCTGTGCTTCTAGGAAGCATCTACCCTACATCTAGGGTCGTGGACATTAGCAAGCTCTTGGGTTCGCTCTTGGGATTGATTTTGAGACAGTGGCATCTAGTTTCCGAAAGGAAATTTTGAAGCTCCCATTCACCCCCCCTCTGGTCGCTTTCGGTTAGCTTCTCGGTCCTTCACTTGTGACTTAGAAGATGGAAAGTGTAAATTTTGCATGAAATAATATCATTACATACGGGACCGTATTCTCTTTAGAGAATGGCTTAGAAAGAAAAGAATTCAGGAACATTCGTCCAAAGTAAGAGTTTAGTCCATGCAATGTGTTTTATGTACTCTCTATAAAGAAGAATTTATTTTAGTTTCAGTCATTATGACAAAAGTTGTAATAAGCAATATGCATATTTAATTTGATCAACTTTGGATTAATATGTATGTCACCGAATATTCAGATGTATTTCTGAATTTGATGATTGAATGTGAGAGCCAATTCTGGCATTAATGTCCCTTATGGGTGAAAGTCCTTGTTTTAGGTAATTGATGTCACCTAGGGTACTAACCTTTCTCATGAAGTGTTTATGAGCTAGGTTCGTACACACCAAGTGTGGGAGCTAGATGATGATCTTGGTGTTGGTGGTGATGACCAAAAGATGGATCAAGTGCTCCATATTTGGAAAGAGAAGAAGAGAAAATAAGCAAAACCCTATGGAGATCAAGGCAAAGGTATAGGTAGGGATTTTATTTTTGGCACTCAAGACACCATAGAGGGTGTGAGTGTGTTTAGGATTGATAGTCGTACTATTAAGACGGACTATCTCAGTGATTGTGGTTATCAAGTGCCACTAGGTGAATTCATACATGCATATGCATTAGGACTTAGTGTGCTAACCTCTAATCCTTTGAAAAATGTTTGGAAAATACTAACACACTTGCACAAGGTGGTGTACACTTGAAGGTGTTGGCACATTTGCAAAGGAGAAGAAACCGGAGTTGAAAACGTGGATTTCAGGCTTGACCAGACGCTGCAACAACGACCGGACGCTATTGCAACATGCGTCTGGTCACTGTTAAAACATCGACCGGACGCTAGTGCAACATATTACTGGACGCGCCTGTACCACTTTTCACGAGAGGCAAAGAATGAAATGGAGTGATCGGACGCTGAGTGAGTCCGATCAATAGTGATCGGACGCGTCCGATTGATGAAAACGTCTCTGGAACCTCTTTGTTCGTGACCGGACGCTGAGTGCAACATTGACCAGACGCTAGTGAAACATGCGTCCTGTCACTAATGAAACATCGACCGGACGCTAATGCAACATTGACCGGACGCGTCCGGTCGCTACGTAAACAACCCATTCGAAGGGGTAACGACTATATTTGTTTGAGGGGGTATATAAATATGAGTTGGCCGGCTTTGGGAGGTCTCTCTTGGCATTCTAACATCTTGGACATCCCTTTGAGCTAAACATACTCCCTCCCACTCATCTCCTTGCTTGATAGCGTGAATCAAAGTGAGATTGAGTGATTCCAAGTGCATTTGCTTGTGTGTTTGCATCTAGTGGCACTTGGGGATCGTTGTTGCTGCGCGTATTCTCGTTACTCTTGGTGGTTGCCGCCACCTAGACGGCTTGGAGCAGCGGAGGAGCATTGACACGAGTTGGTGATTGTTCGTGGCCATCTCCCAGTGATTGTGAGGGGTATTGTGCCTTCCCCGGCGAAGAGTCAAAAGGTAATTCTAGTGGATTGCACGTGTCATTGAGTTACGTCCATTTGTGGGTCGGTTCTTGTGGCGCTCAAGTGTTGAGCTAGGTTTGTGAACACCTATTAGCCACTGAACCACCAAGTGGTTGGTCGACACAACGGGGACTAGCGTGCCGGCAAGCATGTGAACCTCGGGAGAATAATCTTTGTGTCCATTGTCTATTTGGCTATCTCTCGGACTTCATTGGTATTTATATTGTGGTTGATCATCTCTTGTCGGCGTCGGTATATCTCTCTATCATTGCATTACATTCTTTATTTCTTGTGTAGAGATAATTGTTGCTAGAAGTAGCTCTCTAGTTAGAAGTAATTATTTCTTGCTAGCTCACTAGTTTAGAAAGTAGTGACTTAGCTCTTGTGTGAGATAGAGATCATAATATACTAGAATTGCTTGGATAGGTGGCTTGCAACACTTGGTAGAGCTAGAGCAAAAAGCTTCGCTTCATAATTGTCTAACTAGTTGCTCTAAGTGTTTTGTAGAAATTTTATTAGGCTATTCACCCCTCCTCTAGCCATTTAGGACCTTTCAAGTGGTATTAGAGCCATGGTCACCGTTTGCGTAAAGATTAACAACCTTTGGTGTTAGAAATGGCTCAAATTATGTTCAACCATGTTGGGGGCAAACCACCGTTCTTTGATGGCACATCTTTTGATTATTGGAAGAGAAAGATGAAAATGTATTTGGGTTCAATCAATGACAAGGTGTGGGATGTGGTAGAAAATGAGTTTGTAATTCTTGATCCTACCAATCCAACACCAAATGACTCCATGAACAAGCAATGCAACACAATGGCGCTCAACACCATATACAGTGCCATTGATCCAAAGGTGTTTGAGCAAATCAAAGATCTTGACAATGCAAGTGAAGTGTGGACAAGACTAGAAGAAACATATGAGGGCACTTCAACGGTAAAGAGTGCCAAGTTGTATATGCTCAAGGACAAGCTCACCAACTTCAAGATGAAGGATGATGAATCAATTCCAGAAATGTTCTATAGGTTGCAAGTCATCATCAATGATCTCAAGTCCTTGGGAGAAAAGGTACAAGATGAAGACTTCTCTCACTGGTTCTTGAGTTGCTTGCCTAAAAGATTCAAGACATTTCGCACCATCATCTTTAGAGGGGGCTTGAAGAATGTGACTCCAAATAAGGTGCTTGGTGATGTCATGACCGAAGATCAATACAATAAAGATAGTGAAGAGGTGGTCAAGGAAGAGGACAACAAGAAGAAAAGTGTGGCATTCAAAGTCACCTCATCAAAAAGCAAGGGCAAGTCCAAGAAGGAAGAACCAAGTGACAATGAAGAAGCTAGTGACATTGATGATGAAACTATGGCTCTCTTTGTGCAAGGAAGAGAAGAGATTACAACAAGAACAAAGACTATGTGAGAAGATGCTACAAGTAGAGCAAGGATCACGTTGTAGCGGATTGTCCCTACAATAGTGACAATGATGAAGATGTGAAGAAGAAAGAGAAGAAAGAGAAGAAAATGAGCTTCAAGAAGAAGAAGGGTGGCTTATATGTCGTCACATGGGATAGTGATGCATCATCTGATAGTGACGACTCAAGTGATGATGATAACAATAAAAGCACCAAAAAGAAGGCACTTGCAAGCATAGCAATCAACAACAAGTCTTCTCTATTTGACACTCCATCATGCTTCATGGCTAGGCCAACAAGTACAATCCGATGATGGGAGTGATAGTGAAAGTGATGAGGATGAGGAGCACTCAAAGGAGGACCTCATGGACATGTTGGAGCAAGCTCGCACTTTCTTTGAGATGAAGAGGAAGGAGTGCAAGGTATTGCGCAAGAAGCTTAGTGCTCTTGAGCAATCCCTTGATGAGCTCAAGTCTACTCATGAGAGGCTAGAGGTAGCCCATGAGAAGCTTGGCAAGGCTCACACCAAGCTTGAAAAGGCTCACTCCTCCCTCCTTGATCAAGTCAAGGTTGAGGACATTGTTCCAACATGTAACATAGGAGTAACTTGTGATATTCTTGATGAATCTTTCTATACTCCTATTGTTGTTCCTCCCACTAACCCCTCATGTAGCTCATCCACTACTACTTCTACTATGAGTGATGGTTTCACTTGTGATGCCTCACTAATGGTGGAGAATGAGACCTTGAAAAAGGAGGTCAATGAGCTCACTCGTGCCTTAGGCAATGCCTATGGTGGAGATGCCTGCTTGCTTAAGTGCTTGGGTAGCCAACGGTTCTCTCTTAACAAAGAGGGATTGGGCTATACCCCCAAGAATGGCAAGGCAGCTTTTGTGACTCACAAGACTAGTTTTGTGAGAAACAATGGTCGGTTTTGCAACAA
This sequence comes from Coix lacryma-jobi var. lacryma-jobi, assembly GCA_009763385.1. Taxonomy (NCBI): domain Eukaryota; kingdom Viridiplantae; phylum Streptophyta; class Magnoliopsida; order Poales; family Poaceae; genus Coix; species Coix lacryma-jobi. Next base: position 103,882,310 of record CM019828.1, on the reverse strand, counting down.
ATGCAAGCAATCCGGGCACATAGAGCAATATTGCAAGAACAAGAACAAGAATGCTAATGTATCCTCAATTCAATTTGATTCTTGTTATTTGCTTACCAAGGGTGTAAATGGTGTAAAGGCTAAGTTTATTGGTGCTCCCATTGTTGGCCCCAAGAAGAAGACAATTTGGGTGCCCTAGAGCTTAGTGACTAACCTTGGAGGACCCAAGCAAGTTTGGGTACCTAAAAAGAATTGATATTTTCTTGTAGGTCAATTATAAAGCCGAAGGAAGGCATTGGGTGCTTGATAGTGGGTAACTCAACACATGACCGGAGATGCAATAATGTTCAATTCAATCAACAAGAATAATGACAATGAGATTGATAGTATTATATTTGGCGATAATGGCAAAGGCAAGGTCAAGGGGCTTGGTAAGATTGCTATATCAAATGACATGAGCATATCAAATGTGTTGCTAGTAGAAATCTTGAACTTCAATTTGCTATATGTGGCTCAATTGTGTGATCTTGGATTCAAATGCATATTTGGGGTTGATGATGTAGAGATCATAAGTGTAGATGGCTCAAATTTGATCTTCAAAGGCTTTAGATATGAGAATCTATAGTTGGTTGATTTCAATGCTAGTGAAGCTCAATTATCAACTTGTTTGTTCACCAAATCTAGCATGGGTTGGTTATGGCATAGAAGACTTGGTCATGTTGGAATGAAACAATTGAATAGATTGATCAAGCATGATCTAGTTAGAGGCTTGAAATATGTGGTGTTTGAGAAGGATAAACTTTGTAGCTCTTGTCAAGCCGGCAAGCAAGTTGGAAACACTCACCCTAAAAAGAGCATGATGAGCACTAGCAAAGCATTTGAGTTATTGCACATGGATCTATTTGGACCAACAACATACACTAGCATTGGTGGAAACAAATATGGCTTTGTGATAGTAGATGATTTTACAAGATATACATGGGTATTCTTTCTAAGTGACAAAAGTGATGCATATGCTACATTCAAATCTTTTGTCAAGAGATGTCACAGTGAGTTTGAAACAACCATCAAGAAAGTGAGAAGTGACAATGGTAGTGAATTTAGAAACACAAGAGTTGATGAGTTATGTGATGAATTTGGAAGTAGACATCAATTCTCGACCAAGTACACTCCACAATCAAATGGTCTTGTTGAAAGGAAGAATAGAACTCTCATTGATATGGCAAGGTCTATGCTTAGTGAGTACAATGTGAGTCATTCATTTTGGGCCGAAGCTATCAACACGGCTTGCTATTGTAGCAACCGCCTCTATTGTCACCCTATGATGGAAAAGACACCTTATGAACTACTAAATGGAAGAAAGCCCAACATTGCATATTTTAGAGTCTTTGGTTGCAAATGATGCTATATCTTGAAGAAAGGCTCTAGATTGAGCAAATTTGAGAAGAAATGTGATGAAGGCTTCTTACTTGGTTACTCCACTACTAGCAAAGCATATAGAGTTTGGAACTTGGCTAGTGGTACTCTTGAGGAAGTACATGATGTTGAGTTTGATGAAACAAATGGGTCTCAAGATGAAGAAGAAAATCTTGATGATGTGAGAGGAACTCAATTGGTCAATGCAATGAAGAATATGGATATTGGTGATATTCGGCCTAGGGAGGTGATTGATGTTGAAGATGACAAAGATCAAGTGCTCACTTCTCCAATTGTGCAAGCTAGTGGTTCTCAATTGCAAGATCAACAAGTGGCTAGTTCATCTCAACCAAATGATCAATCAAGTAGAAGCAATCAAGTCCAACTACTCCAACCAACCAATGTTGCAAGAGATCATCCATTAGATCAAATCATTGGTAGAATTCAAAGTGGTGTGCAAACTAGATCAAGATTGACTTCTTTTTGTGAACATTACTCTTTTGTATCATCTATCAAGCCAACCAAGATTGAAGAAGCATTACAAGATGTTGATTGGGTCAATGCCATGCATGAAGATCTTAGCAACTGCACAAGAAATCAATTATGGGAATTAGTAGAGAGGCCTAAGAAGTACAATGTGATTGGCATTAGATGGGTCTTTCGAAACAAGCAAGATCAAGAAGGCATTGTGGTGAGAAACAAAGCAAGATTAGTAGCACAAGGTTACACTCAAGTAGAGGGTCTTGACTTTGGTGAAACATATGCACCGGTTGCAAGATTAGAAGCAATAAGAATCCTATTAGCTTATGCTTGTTCCCACAACATCAAGTTATATCAAATGGATGTCAAGAGTGCATTTCTCAATGACTACATCAATGAGTTGGTATATGTTGAGCAACCTCCCGGTTTTGAAGATGACAAGAAGCCCAACCATGTTTCACTACTAGAGAAGAGGCCTTTGGACGATTTGCAAAATCAGCATTAGTTACGAAAAAATTTGCGCCTGGGACTAGAAAGGTCTTGAGCCCCGGTTGGTAACACCAACCGGGGCTAAAGTTCCCCAGCCCAACGGCTCATTTGTCAGAGGGACCTTTAGTCCCGGTTGGTGTCACCAACCAGGGCTAAAGATTGACCTTTAGCCCCGGTTGGTGACACCAACCAGGGCTAAAGATTTTGCCCTGGTTGCTGTATCCAGCCGGGGCTAAATGTTGGCATCTTTAGCCCCGGTTGGTAACACCAACCTGGACTAAAAGGTTTTGTCCCGGTTGGTGTATCCTAGCCCAGGCTGGGAATAAGGATCGGGGCTAAATGTCCCTCCCTATATTTGAACTGTTCTTCCACCTCCAGCCGTGTCCGAGCTCCTGTCTTCATTTTTTCTTCATTCAGTCACTTGCTTGCTTGTTTGCTCTCTCTTCTCCGGTGATTTTTGTTTGTTAACACATCTCCGGTGATTGATTTATTTTATCACATTTACGCCGCCATCGACTCCTTGAAAGGTTACTAGCTTCAGTTTTTCATTTTTGTAGCCGCCACTTATATATATGGTTTTTGAAGCTATTTTGAGTTCATTGACTTGATAGTTCAAATTAGTACTCTAAAAACAAAATATGACCGGTTTAATTAGTTTATTTTAATCTTTTAGAGAAATAGAGATCATTTAAATCATTTTTTTACAAAAATTAGAAATATATAATAGTTTAGTTTACAAAATGTGACCGATTTAATTAGTTTATTTTTTTTGGAGAAATAGAGATCATTTAAATCATTTGTTTACAAAAATTAGAAATATATAATACTTTAGTTTACAAAATGTGACTGGTTTAATTAGTTTAGTTTAATTTTTTGAAGAAATAGAGATCATTTAAACCATTTGTTTACAAAAATTAGAAATATATAATACTTTATTTGACAAAATGTGACCGGATAAATTATTTCATTAAAGTAATTAGTATATATACCTTATAATTTAATTATGTGATATATACCATATAATTTGATTTGTTTATAAGAATGAGAGATATAATTATGTGATATGTCATATAATGCAGACGATGACACGTCACTGGATGTACAATGCCGATCGTCGCTCAAAAGAGTTCATTGACGGCGTGCATTATTTTTTAAGAGTGGCCGAGGCAAACAAGCGTAATGGTTTTATGTGCTGCCCATGTGCCCTTTTTAATAATTCGAAGGAATATTCTAGCTCAAGGAGTCTTCACTCACACTTGTTCAAGTCGGGTTTCATGTCAAACTATAGTTGTTGGACGAAGCATGGACAAACTGGGGTTATGATGGAAGAAGGTGAAGAAGAACAATTGGACTCTGACGATGAGATTATTGCTCAATACAGTGACTTTGGTGATACTGCAATGGGGGAAGGTGAAGAAGAGGCAAGTGCAGAAGACACACTCGCTGAAGATGATGCTCTTGGTGATGTCATTCGTGATGCACAAAGAGATTGCGAAAGTGAAAAGGAGAATGCTAAGTTTGATTGTATGCTAGAGGATCATAGGAAATTACTATACCCGTCTGCTGCAGATGGACAAAAAAAGTTAGGTACAACACTTGAGTTGCTACAATGGAAGGCACAAAATGGTGTATCTGACAAGGCATTTGGACAATTATTGAAGATTATAAAACAAAAGATGCTTCCGAAGCCTAACGAATTGCCCGCCACTATGTACGAAGCAAAACAAGTCGTCTGTCCTTTGGGTTTAGAAATCCAGAAGATACATGCATGTCCTAATGACTGCTTCCTGTACCATGGCAAGGAATACGAGAATTTGGATGAATGCCCTGTCTGTAAAGCGTCACAATATAAGATCAGGCGAGATGACCCTGGCGATGTCGAGGGTGAAGAACGTCCCCGGAAGAAAATACCTGCCAAGGTTATGTGGTACGCTCCTATAATACCACGTCTGAAACGTCTGTTCAGAAACAAGGACCATGCAAAGTTGGTGCGATGGCACAAAGAAGACCATAAGGTAGACAACATGTTGAGACACCCTGCTGATGGGTCCCAGTGGAGAGCAATAGATAGAGAATTTCCGGAATTTGCAAAAGACGCTAAAAACTTAAGGTTTGGTTTAAGTACGGACGAGATGAATCCTTTTGGGGAACAGAGCAGTAGTCATAGCACGTGGCCTGTTACTCTATGTATCTACAACCTTCCTCCATGGTTATGCATGAAGCAGAAGTTCATTATGATGCCAGTGCTCATCCAAGGCCCGAGGCAGCCTGGCAACGACATCGATGTCTACCTGAGGCCATTAGTTGAGGAACTCCTACTTTTATGGAGTAAATCAGGTGTACGTGTGTGGGATGATTACAAACAGGAACACTTGGACCTGCGAGCATTGTTGTTCGTAACAATCAATGATTGGCCTGCTCTAAGTAATCTTTCAGGACAGACAAACAAGGGATATAATGCATGCACACATTGTTTTGATGACATGGATATTATATATTTGAAAAAATGTAGAAATGTAGTGTACCTTGGACATCGTCGATTTCTTTCTATTAATCACCAGGTTAGAAAGAAAGGCAAGCATTTTAAAGGTGAGACAGACCACCGGAGCAAGCCTCGCAATAGAACTGGGGAAGATATACTTGAGATGATCAAGGATATGAAAGTAGTCTTTGGAAAGGGGACGGGCAGTGAACCTGTTCTGAAAGACGCTACGGGACACGCACCCATGTGGAAGAAGAAGTCAATATTTTGGGAGCTACCCTATTGGCATGTACTAGAGGTCCGCCACGCGATCGACGTGATGCACCTGACAAAGAATCTTTGTGTCAACCTTCTAGGATTCATGGGTGTGTATGGGAAGTCTAAGGATACACTTGAAGCACGACAAGACTTGCAGCGCATGAAAGAACGAGACAACCTACATCCAGAGAAGACAGATGATGGACGCCATTACTTAAGACCTGCTAGCTATACTCTTAGCAATGAAGAGAAGGAAATCATGTTTGAATGCCTAAACAACATCAAGGTCCCATCTGGATTCTCCTCCAATATAAAGGGAATAATAAATATGCTAGAGAAGAAATTCCTAAACTTAAAGTCACATGACTGTCATGTGCTTATGACGCAATTGCTTCCGGTTGCTTTAAGAGGAATTCTACCTCCACATGTATGTCTGGCCACTGTGAAGCTATGTGCATTCCTCAATGCAATTTCTCAGAAGGCAATTAATCCACTAGAACTAGCTACTCTACAGAATGATGTGGTTCAATGTCTTGTGAGCTTTGAGTTGGTGTTCCCTCCATCCTTCTTTAATATCATGACACACCTCCTAGTTCACCTGGTCAAGGAGATTCATATTCTCGGTCCTGTGTTCCTACACAACATGTTCCCCTTTGAGAGGTTCATGGGAGTACTGAAAAAATTTGTTCACCAACGTGCTCGGCCAGAAGGAAGCATCGCCAAGGGCTATGGGACAGAGGAGGTCATTGAGTCCTGTATTGACTTTATTCCTGACCTTGACCCGATTGGTATTCCTGAATCGCGGCACGAGGGGAGGCTGTGTGGAAAGGGGACACTACGGAAGAAAACATATATCGGTACGGGGAACGATTATTTCAATAAAGCGCACTACACAGTTCTTCAAAATGCATCCATGGTGGATCCATATATCGAGGTACACAAGGAGTTCCTACGATCCCAATTTCCTGGGAAGAATGAAGTTTGGATTACACGTGAGCACATGAATACTTTTAGCACTTGGTTGCAAAAAGAATGTCTGAATGATAACAATATTGATGAGCAACTATATTGGTTGGCTAGGCAACCATCATGGCACATCGTCACGTACAAAGGGTATGAGATAAATGGAAACACATTTTACACCATTGCCCAAGATAAAAGGAGCACAAACCAAAACAGTGGTGTTCGCGTAGATGCCACAGACCCAAATGGGAAGAGGCAAACATATTATGGCCGCATAGAGGAGATTTGAGAACTAGACTATGCACCTAATTTTAAAGTCCCTTTGTTTCGATGCCAATGGGTCAAGACGGCCGGAGGCGGAGTAACAGTTGACAAGGAGTATGGAATGACAACAGTGGATCTCAACAATATTAGATACAAAGATGAACAATTCGTCCTTGCTGCTGATGTGAATCAGGTGTTCTACGTGAAAGACATGTCTACAAAACCCAAGAGGGAAAAATGACGATAAATCAACCAAAGAGCCAAAATGCCACATAGTTCTTTCAGGAAGACGAAACATCGTGGGAATTGAGGACAAGTCAGACATGTCAGAAGATTATGAAAGGGATGACCGAATACCGCTCTTCAGTGTGACCAAAGATCCAAGCATCCTGCTAAATACTGAGGAGACTCCATGGTTACGACATGATCATAACCAAGGGACATACGTCAAGAAAAAGATCACCAGTGTACCCGCTTGATATATAGTTATGCTTTAACTAATATTATGTATTACAATTTTTGTGTAATTAATAATGATTATGGATAGTAATGGTTCGTTGATGTCGGTGTCGAAATGACTTGATTTATTACAGAGTTCTCTATCATGCATTTGGACAATAAAAGACGAACAACCCAAAATTTAACGTTCAGATAATGCAAAAATAATTTTCCTATCGAGAACCAGTTGTTTCAGATATTTAAATTTAACATTATATTTTTGCATTAACAAAATATGAATTGTTATTTACATTTATATTTGTTATTATAAGAAAAGAAAATAATTTATGTTACAAATTTTTCTACTATACAACAAGGTAAAAGAAAATATAACTGTTATTTTTAAGAAATTTTATGCCTAATATTTAATTTACTATGCAATTAACAATATTACAACATATTTATATAATGAAAACTTAATACAAAACCCAAAATACTGCAAACCCAAAAAACTGGCGGGAGAAACCCCTTTAGTGCCGGGCGGTGACACCACCCTTAGTCCCGGGGCGTAAGCCAACCCGGGACTAAAGGTCCAAACCTTGGACAAAAGGACTTTTAGTCCCGGGTGGTGTCACCGCACGGGACTAAAGCCTCCCCGCATATATAGGGCACAGTGTCCTCCTCCTTCCTCAGATCGACGCCAGACTCCAGTGCCGCCGTCTCCCTCGCTGTCTCCGATCTCGATCCAGTGCTGCGCCGCCGTCCTCCTCGACCTCCGTCGCCGACGTCCGCCTCGCCGTCGTCCTCTCCCGCGGCTCTCTCCGCCCTCGCCGTGGCCTCGCCGTGGCCTCGCCGTCATCCTCTCCCGCGCCGCTCTCCGCCCTTGCCGTGCCTCGCCGTGTGGCCTCGCCGTCGTCCTCTCACGCGGCTGCGCCGGCGCCTCGTGCGGCTTGCGCCGTGCGCGTGCCTCGCCATGTGGCCTCTTCGTCGTCCTCTCGTGGTCGCCGTCGTCTTCGCCGTGCCTCGCCGTTCCCCGCCGTCGTGTCCTCGCCGTGTAGCCTCGCCGTCGTCCTCTCGGTCGCCGTCGTCTTCGCCGTGCCTCGCCGTGCCTCCCCGAAGTGTCTTCGCCGTGTGGCCTCGCCGTGGCCTCACCGTGTCCTCGCTGTGTCTGTGAGCGCTGTGGTCGTGTGCGTGTGTGGACAGGGTGTGTGCGTGTGTGTACTGTTTGCAAAGAAAAAAAAGAAGTGTGTGTGCACTTGTATATAGAAAAATGATTATAGAAAAATGATTATAAATACATATATATTTATAGAAAAATAAAAAATAAATATATAAGTTTTTTAATCTAACAAAATATATGTTTACACATGTAGATAAAAAGAGATTGGTCGCGTTGACCTCGCCGCCGTCCGCCGTCATCTTCACCGCAACGTCATCCTCGTCGTCGTCCGTCGTCGTCCTCACCTCCTCACCACGACATCATCCTCGCCGTCGTCCGTCGTCATCCTCTCGTCAATGGTGTGTCCATTGTGATAGATGGAGGGGGAATAATCACTTAGATATTTTGGTCTTTAGATATGTAAATATTTATTTATATTTTTATGAATAATCATTTAGATATGTTTACGAATATGGTTGTGTATGTCGGTATGTCACTTAGATATGTTATTCTCCATGTTATCCCATGTTATCGTCCATGTTATTCGCAGAAATGGCCGACCCAGTTGACAACATGGAGGAGGAAATGTACGACTTAATCAACAGCGGCACTAATCAAGATTTAGCAGGTGATGACAACAATAATCAAGAAGTAGATGACGACAATCAATACTTTGCTGATTATGAAGAAATCATGCAAGAAAATACTGGCGAGGTATACGTACAATCTCTATGTGCACATTTAATGCTGCAGCGAAAGCACATTTGGACCAATTCTGGGCGGACAACGCGGCTAAAATTAAAGCGAAGAAAAACCCAGAGAAGCCGTACCTTTTTGTACGTCCTGATATGCTCAGGAAAAAGGTCGATGCTCATCAGAAAAAGGTGTGTGATTCTCGTAAGAAATCGCCACTATCAGACTATGATCGTACTATCACCAAGTCACTTGAGGAGGGGAAGCAGAAACAGAAGAGAGCAAACAAGGGTGTCCCACAGCTCGGGGAACAATCAAAACAATCAGTGCCCCCGCTATATATTGTGAATGAATATGGTTCTAACATGAAAGCGCTAGAACAACTTGATGTGGATCCTGAGCATCTTGATGCATTTTTCGCAGAAACTGGTCTAACCTTATCCAAAATGCTTGGTGAATCAGCCATTGAAAGTGCTCCGCAAATTGATCACTGGAAGAAGAATTATGTATATGACCAGAGTCTATACAACCCTGCGGCCCTCAGGGAACTTGGCACTCAAATGTACTTGGTAAACCGGTGGTACATGGCAGCGTGTAGCAAAAAAGCGGATGATTGGATTTACGTTAGAATTAGAGACCATCATTACTTTCATGGCGATGATATCATACTTGTCCAATTCACTGAGTTACACCAGCTATGCCACCTGGATGCTCTAGACAAATCTCTAGTCAGCTGCTTTTGTTTGTAAGTGATCCTTCGTTTTAATAATCTCACTCTAGCATATGTATATGTAAATGTGTAACACCCATTGTGTTACCGCGTAAAACAACTTACTAAAATTTGTCATGAGCATCATGTTAGTTTGCTTGCATATGTTTGTGTTAAATAAAACTTATGTTGCTTATAATAATAACATGTTAGTTATCGTGTTTGGTCCAAGTCTTTGTGAGGAACGCGATCCTTGTCAAGCAAAAATCTTTGGTGGAGTCTAAACTCAACCCTTGTCTCTCATCGAATCCAAAATCACCTTTCAAACCAAGTTAACCCCTTTTCCGGTGGTCGCATGAAATGTCGTTCCGACGTTGCCTTAGTGTCTTTTAACTAAGTCGTGACCGTTGCGGATACATGGGTGTATGCCGGGTCTCTGAGTGTTGAGTGATTGTCAACTGGGATGATGCGCATGTTCTTTGGCTTGTGTTGTGCAGGTGTCGAGCACGGATACAGTGATCGACGGCAAGGTGAAGGTCAAGTTGAGACATGCCGTGCCGATGGATCGGGTGCGGTGAAGGATGGGCGTGCCGTGCGGCGGACGTGCCATGCCGAGGTACCGAGCGGTGAAGGGCGGACGTGAGGCTTGGACTGAGGGACCAGAGGCCCGAGGATCAGCTGTGGTGGCTGGCAGCCTGTGACGACGACAAGTGAAGAAGTGCGGTCATGTGTTGCCTTAGTCGTGGACTTGGGGACATGTGTCGGTGGACGGGGTGCACGGGAGGTGCATCCCATCTACGATTTCGGTTTGGTGGTAGAGCCAGAGAAAAACCATCGGATGGACGGTTTCCAGGTTTGGGCCTCGAAACCTGGGCGTGGACGGTTTCCGAGTTTGGCCACAAAACTCGGGCTGAGGGTTTCCGAGTTTGGCCACAAAACTCGGGCTGAGGACGGTTTCCAGGTTTGGGCCTCAAAACCTGGGCGCTGAGGGTTTGTTGAGTTTGGCCTCAAAACTCAGAAGCTGGTGGGCTGGTTTCCCGGTTTGGGCCTCAAAACCGGGGGTTGGCTGGAAAGGCTGGTTTCCTGGTTTGGGCCACAAAACCAGGGGTGCAGAGCGAGGGCGGCACGTGGCGGCGATCCGGAGGTTGCGTCGAGGCAACGCTTCGGTTTGTGCGAGCGTGGCCGTCGGATACACCTACCACCGAGTTGGTCCAGAATAACCCTAGGGTTTAGCTGGTTCGCTCTGTAATTAGAATAGAGAGGGGTAGAGTAGGAAATAGACTTAGGCTAGTAGTAGGATAAGTAGTCGGGAGACACCCTCCTCCCATCCATCTCAGTCATTTGCTCTTTCGCACTTAGGGTTTCCTGCTCTCCCATCCCCTGTTGTAGCTAGCTGAGATCCGCAGAGAGACTCACCTCTGTGTATTGTTGATTTTGAGGAAAGGAGGCCGTAACCTCCTTGTCGTAGCGTGTGTTTGCGCTTCGGCTGCAAGATCGTGGTGTCGATTCGCGTTTTGGTTGTGTTCTTCGCGGAATCCTTTTTCTCCATGATTTTCCCGTCGTTTGATCTCTTTGCTCGGTTCATCTTTTGCGAATCCGTTTGAACCAAGTTGTTCTAGATCGTGAGGCACTTCTTTCCACTGAAGGAATTAAACTCTAACCTCATGGTCTAGGAGATCGATCGATTTTCGTTTCGGATCAAGTTTTCTCCCTTCCCCCGAAATTCTTCGATTCATCGATTTGGAGATAGGTTCGAGCCATGATCTCTTAGGGATAGCTCACTATACTCCTTTTGACTCCTCTCACCAAGTTTGATCCCTAGAGGATTTGTTTTGGGTGAGATCGAGTTGAATCGGTGGACGAACAGCACTGTATCGGGGTGACCGGACGCTTGGTCGGGATGACCGGACACACAGGCAGAGAGTCCGGTCGTTGAATGCTCGGTGTGTTGATCTTGTGACTTGACCGGACGCACGGTTTGAATACTGACCGGACGCATAGGCTCTACTGTTCATTGAGCTTGTTGTCTTTTGACCGGATGCACTGTTGTCGACCGGACGCTCCCTGCTCGTGAGTCCGGTCAGGAACAGTAAGGTTCCAGATCGGTTTTTGTGTGACCGGACGCGTCCGGTCCCTGCTGACCGGACGCTGACCAGAGTCCGGTCGTGACTGTTTTGCGCTGTTTCGTTCGCGGTTTGTTCGTCCGCTGTCGGAATTGATTTCCGTCTTTTGTGTTGGCTTTCTAGAGTTGTGTAGTGTCCCGCTGTGCTTCTTGGAAGCATCCACTCTACATCTAGGGTCGTGGACATTAGCAAGCTCTAGGGTTTGTCCTTTTGGGTGACTCTCAGGACAGTGGCTGCTAGTTTCCGAAAGGAAATTTTGAAGCTCCCATTCACCCCCCCTCTGGTCGCTTTCTGGTTGATTCTCGGTCCTTCAACAGTATGTTACCACCCAAGCTTTCTTATCTGGTTCTTCTCCATCTTTTGGATATCCCAAACAAAGTTAGTAAGGGTCTCTGTTGAGAATTTATGCGGAAGATGCCTAAACGCGGCCAAAACCAATGTTGCAACCTTTTTTAGGATGTATTTTTGGCTTTAGTCAAGCTGCAGTTTCCTTAACTGCTATGAGGTTGGACCCTTAAGAAAAGTTGTAGATGGGTTTGTGGTCGACAAGTTTGGTTTAGTGACCAAGGGCTGGTTCGGTTTGGAAGCTAGTCTAAAAAGTATAGCAAGTTTGAATCAGCTGTTGAAAAATCCAGTGACTTAGAAAATCTATGAAATCATTGGTTTGGAGCGTCCTTGAGGTTGGCATCCCACGTTCTCCTTATCTGTGCAGAGTTTGGGATAGGTCCAAAAACAAAAGTTGGAGTAGATGTTTCGGGTCAGGGTGTGTGAAAAGTTGAGCCTCGTCCGAACTCATTTGGATCACCTATCACAGCTTGTGTGCGCTCGACAGGCTCAGTGACACTGCTACCTTGGCACTATTTTTCTTGCTGATCCGAGCCTCGTATGGTCTTTCGCCTTAAAGGGGTTTAGAAGTAGGTTGGAAGCTCTCCAACTTTGTCCACAGGCGCCTGGGCTGAATCCGAGTGGATGATGCCAAAAAACTGGGTTCAGAAGTGGTCGGGGACGCACACGAGCTGCTCGACGTTTTGACCTTGTTGTGGCTTGGCGTTGAGAAGTTCCAGCAGGCTGTTCTCCTCATGGGTTGGGCGGTTCAGGGTGTGGTCTGCGTCGTCCAACAGGGTTAGGTCCCGTGTCTCATGTTCCTTTTGGAGCCAAGTGCCGTAGTTATGAGGATCGGCCGGAACGCTCGCGTCCAAATCTTGGCCAAGTCATGTCCGGTCGGCATTTCTGGCCATGGTCACCACGTGTCTCTCCTCCAACAGCGGACGCTGTGCGCGTCGCAGTCGCACGTGGCCGCCGTGGGGTGTCTCTGGTGTCCACGTCTTCGCCTTAGCAGAGCCGGGTCTGAACCATGAAAATCAACCGAGCTTTTCTCTTCCGAACTCCATCTTTGCCGTGAACCGCCACGGAAGCTCTCGCTGTTCCTCTCCTTCCCGGCTGTTCCAACGAGTGGCGAGTCGGTTTCGGTCTTGACCTTGCTTGCCAAACGCTCGGCCGCGCCAGTCCTCCGTCTTCCTTGCCGACGCCGCGACCAGTGTGGGCAGTGGCCGCCGAGAGGGCGCCGCCGTGCCGGTCGTCTCGGATGGCCGCAGCGTGGGCTCCCAGTTGGGCCGTCGTGCTCCTGCAGCGGCAGAGAGGAGGCCGTGGCATCTCCTGGCCGTGCCTTGCCGCCGGCGAGCCAACCCCGGCCGGCGTTCGAAGTCCGAGCCCCCCCAGTCGGTCTGTTCGATCGGACAGGCAGGAGAAGGAAGAAGGACCATTGGGCGCGAATAAGGTAAAGTATAGGGGGTTATCGGTAAGGAGCAGAGAGATGCGAGAATAGTGTTTGGACCTCATCGTAGTTATCCAGTTTTCCGAGGGATAGTTCGCAAAACTTGTGAGGAGAGAGGGCAAGCCGCCGGCTCTCTCCGCTGGGCCGCGTCGGCCGGCCACCTGGGCCTCGGCTTGGGCCGGCCTGAGCGTGCGCATGCGGCCCGCTCGGTGAGCAGGCAGGCCACCGGTGCCCTGCGCCCGGTTGGGCCAAGGCAGTTTCGGCCCAGTCAGCTGTTTTTCCTTTAGAATTAGTCCATCTTTTATCCCTTAGTGTAGAATCTTCTAAAATTCATATCAAATCATAGGAATGTCCAAAAATAGTGAAATAAATTTTGTTAAGTTTCTAAAATCATGATCTACCTGTTGGTATGTTTTGTTCATAGTAGTTTGTATAATTTCTGGTAGTGGTTAAATAAATGCTAAGATGCTAAATTGCTTAGAATAAGTAGAAGGAAATAGAGAAGAATATGAGTTAGTTAGTTTAACCCTTGGTTAGGGTTGTTGTAACCTTGCTGTTAGTATAATCTGATGGTACCTTGTTGTAGTAAGTAAGTGATGCTTAGTAGCTTGTGTGTTCACTTGTTGGCTAGTTGTTAATCCATGCTAAGCATTGCATCATCATCGCATGCATATAGGTGACGGGCAAGAAGAGTTCGTGGTTGTCGGCGACCCGGAGTTCGAAGAGGTGATAGAGGAGTACGAGGAGGTGCTCGAGGTGCCGGAGGAGCTTCCACCACCACCGCCTCTTCTGACTTTGTTCCTGTTGCTCCTGACCAAGGCAAGCCCCGGTGCATAACCTATATTTTTGAATATCTCTAAATGAATATATGTATGTTGTGCATTTATGTTTCAGGAGTTATATGAAACCCACCTGGATATATATACATATCCCATGACTCCTACTAGTATAGGTTTGTTGGCACTAAAAGTAACGCACTGTGCCAATCACACAGCAAGCCGGAGAAGCTGGCTTCAAACGTGGCCCGGGTGCTCAGAAGTCCGGTGCGTGCCAGTCAGTTTGCCCTGCAACTAACAAGGGAGATAAACTGTTAAATACAAAGCTGGAACATGTCGGGTATGACCAGACAGTTCCAAAGTATACGGCCCTAAAGCCACTTACGACGACATATAGCTATGAAAGCTATCTGTCAACAGGTTTAAAGATTATTCGGCAATATGAACAGAGTTACGTGAATAACAGGTTGCCGAACACGTTTGCATGAGAATCGTACTTGCATGATGTATTAAATATAAGTTAAAACTTAACCAATCTCGATTGTACAACCGAGTTGGGATCCATGGGGATTGAACATACAAACTAAGCATGACTAAGCTAATCTAAAGCCTGCGCCTGCCGCACGACACCTAGCCTTGTCATAGATCAAACATACTTAACATGCATGAACCCTCACCACGTGGCAATCCAGATACGATCCAATCGGCTATTACGAATAATAGATCTACTGCATAAAAGACTTTTCAATAATAAACGTGAAAGAACAGAGCAGATCTATAAAGATGAAGCCGAACCGAACGGTATCTAGATTGGGCAAAAGTGTTGTGATGAAATAAACATAACAAAACATATAACACAAGGTAACTTAATGAATCTATCAGATTGCCAAATCTAACAGAGCCGATAACTATTTTTACTCATGACTCAATCCGCCGCACGATACAAGGCATAAGCAAAAACCTCCCGTCATAAGCTTAAATCCGCCGCACGATACTAAGCTTAACGTACGAGACTACTTGCACCATATCTAAATCCGCCGCACGATACTAGACATGATAACAAGGTTGCCGGAACTTACGGAGGTCGACGGATCGATGGCCCCTCTCGAAGAACACGACGACACGACTTGGACTCGAAGACGGCACGGGGCCGGGTTGGTTGTATTGATTGTGAACATCCTTACAATAGTCTCAGGGTTTATATTTATACCCTGGTGTTCTACGAGTCCTAGGAGGACACGATTACAACAACAAAACAGGAAACTTATCTAAAACACGATGCCTTTTATTCTAAGCCTCCCTTAATAATCGGCACGTGCTAACCATGACGATATCTTCTGTTGCCGAATCTTCTAATATGCCGTATTTGTCGCAAACCGACTTAGCCTGAGGTAGCCGACCGCAGCGCCATATTGCCGAATCCACCCCCCGTTTGACCAGTCGCCTCCACAGCCTTACCGAATCGATTGGATTAGCCGACCGTGCTTGCTATCTACCGAATCCCTCAGGTGGTGATTTCTCCCGAACCTGCGCCGTGCTGGCCCACTTGTCATAGTGCGAAAATTTTGTGTTAACACATGCCCCCTCAATTTCTGCACAAAGGCATTTGTTCTGAAATTGACCATAAGTCCGCCGCGTGTTCTAGGTCAGCACTGCTTCAAACTCTGCGTCTTCCCCAAATCATCAACAGCTTCAAACTCCACCCGAGTTTCGCAATGGCGACCCACGACGAGATCCCGGAGGTAAATTTCACTTTTCCTTTCAACGCATTCGGTCAATTTATATCGGCATTCGGCTCATCTAGCTTCCTCCGCACACCTTCTCCTTTCAGGCCCTTAGGGATGAAATTCTGATTCCTTGCGACGCGGATCCCAACTCCTACTTCTTGGGACCGATGGGAAACTCCAATCCAACCAATATCATCGGTATGGAGACCAACAGAACCCCTTTCAAGCATGGAGTCATTTCACCGAACAGGTGGCGGTATACCTTCAAGAACTGGCCCCTGCCCGCGGTCACCGGCTGGAGGAATTGGTACAGAAGAACTCAGGCGAGATTTGGGCCTCACTGGGAAACCCAAGACATCCATCATGCTCTGGAACTGTCCCTGTCCGACATGCCCAAAAATGAGTCATTGCTCATAGCAGCTTCTCATTTTTGGTCAGATGCCCTCAACGCTTTCGTGTTCGGCCATGGCATAATGACAATCACACTAGCCGATGTCTTCATGATGAGCGGCCTGAACATTACCTCGATCATGAACGCCGACGAACTGCTAGAGAAAATTCCTCAGAGATCCATTGATGTCAGTGTTGGATGGATGAAGTATGTAGAGATCCACAACAAAATGTCAGGCCCAGTAGCAGAAACAGAGCACAGGGCTTTTCTAAACATGTGGCTATGCAGATTTATCTTCTGTGGGAGATCCAACGAGCCAACCCTCAACTACATCGCACTGGCTGATAAATTATCCAAAGGAAAGCAACTCCCTCTAGGCAGGCTCTTCCTGGGATCCATATACCACATGATGCATCAGATCTCCATTCAAATGTATCATGCCACTCATGATAGCACAGATGGACTGCCACCAATTGATTGTGTCAATGGCCCCTGGTGGTTTGTTCAAATGTGGTTTCAGCTATACATGCACCAAATCATTGCTGTGCCATTGGACAACCTCAGCTTTCCCTCCAGCAACTTTGCTGAGGATGAAGAGGCTATAGAGAAAGCTTGCCAAACTTATGGGGAAGCAGCCACTGCTATAACCATAAACAAGAGTATTGGCAATCTCTTCAAATTATTCTTCAAGGGCTTTAATCAGGTGCTCTGGTTACCCTACAGGGAGAATGACAACCTCACTTTCCCTATCAAATTCAGCTTTGATGATGGCTGCATAGATGAAATGGCCACAGGAGTTTTCAACTCATTTATCAAACCCTGCATCCTACCAGCCGAATTCAACAGAGGAAGACAAGTGAAGCATACTTATGAGTTCTACTATCCTAACATAGCAGCTAGGCAATTGGGTTGTGGACAGCTTCCTCCAAAATTCATCTTTTCCACCATCATCAAGCCCAGGGAGCAGATTCAGTCCAAAGAGCGTATTACAATAGGGATGCAGGCCCATCGAGTATTCAGCCTGGGGCAAGATCTGCCAGACTACAAACCAGTACCATTTCATTTGATCCAGTCTGCTCACCCTCTTTTTGAGTCCTGGTGGCAAGAATGGCATGATCATATCTTCAACAGCCCAGTCCACCCCATGTGCCTGGAACTTCAAGCAGACTTCAGCTCTGACAGCGAGGTACAATAACAAGCCACTTGTTGCTTTAGTATTTGATCCTTGAGATTTCTAACTTTTCAAAACTTCCACAGGACTTCATACCCAATTCTGACATCAGGCCTATCCAATATCATCAAGCAGGGCCAATCACTGTCCTGGGACACAATGCTCCTTCATTGACTCAGATTATGAAATCCCAAGCAGTCTCATTAACCACCCTCTCAGCTAAAGGAGAGAAAAGAAAGGCCACTAAGGGCACTTCCAGCTCCAGGCGAACCAAGACCAAGCAAAACACACCTCCTCCAAAGGTAAGATGTTCTAGTTCCTCCATCATTACCAACTCATTCTTGACTGGCTTGTATACCATTACAGGCTTCTTCCCCTAAGCAAGAAAATGCTCAAATGATGGTGCCCCCAACCCTTATTACCTTGGAAAATGATGAGCATGCAGATGCCGAGGAAATGGGCACCCAGAACCCGGATGATATCAGCATTGGTAGGTCCTTCATTTGTCCCTTCAACCAGCAGATTCTTGCCCCTCTTGGCTGACCAGCGATTTCACAGATACCGCGATTGGTGAGACCTTCATCGGCTCAACTCCAGACTCTGTTGGTCCATCCGGCTTTCAACCAGACCAAACCTCTGTTAATCAGCCGACTCATCAGGCAAGAATTAACTCCCCATTTCTTCATACTTTACCGTGGTCGGCTAACCTGTCCAAATCAACACAGACTTTCATTGGTTCAGCCTCCGAGTATGCATTTGATGTCAACGAGTTCCTGAACAAGAGAACAGTGGCCAAAAGACCATCGACACTCGTCCAAGATGTCCTGAGCAACATAACAAACTTTCTGAGTCAAGACATCTTGTCCTTAGTCAGAGACGCCGATGAAGTTAAAAATTTCCTCGAGCCCATTGCTGAGGACATTCCAGAGAATCTAAGGCTCCATCTGGAGGTCATGTCTACGCTGGATGACTGCTTTGCTAAGGTAAAACGAGCAATCAGAAGCGTTGATCTTCAGACTGCCAAGTCCAAATGCACCCAGGAAGTCAATGATCTGTACACTCAGTTCCAAGAGGCCAAGAACTCTCAGGAGACTCTGGAGGCTCAGTTGAAAGAATTACAAGAAAAGAGATCTGAACTGGAAGCCCAACTAGCCCAGGTCGATTCTGATATTCAGTCATGCACCTCTCGGCTATCGGGTTTACCGAATATCATTGAAACAACATCTTCCAAGCTGTCATCAGTGCTTGATGAAGACATCAAACTTAGCACGAGGCTCTCACAGGCACAGGGCACCGAAGAGGAGGACAACAAGGCACTAGAGCATGCTAACCAGGTCAAAGCCGATACTCTGGCGGCCATAAACCAATTCTTGAACAACTAAGATGACTGTGCAATGATCCTTTAGTTTCTGTAATCCTGTGTCAGAATGACTCGAACATTTCCTTGTAATATATCTGTATTTTGCATCCAATCGGTTACCGTTCTGATGACATCGTGTTTAACCGTGTGAACCTGTTCGGCAATCTGGCCAGTGTTTGTCCCGAACACCTAAATCGGCAATTTTGCCGAAGCCAGGCGCTCTATTCCCCGCCGAACACGTGAGTGCATCCAGACGGTTTGCACAGCCCGTTACTGCAGAGGCCCATCTCGGGAAGCAGGAAAACCCTAATCCGCCGGTTGATATTCGGCATAAATTGTCCCTGGAGGCCTGCCTTCTCCCAATCTTGCATTCGCTCCTCTAGTACTCTCGCCGCCTCGGCTTCCTTGCTTGCTCCGCCCCAGAAAACCCTAACTTTCCGAGTGCAATGGCGAGCCATGATGACCGCGGCAAGCGCCCGGCGACTGAGGAGGCCAAAGGGAGCCGCGCTCGGTGCCTCCGTCAGCGCGGGTAGGACTCCTCGCTAACGTCCTTTGTGGCAGTTTCTTGAAAACCTCGCTCACGCTCTGTTACTGCTCGCCGACAGGGTCCCCGTTATCTCTTCCGCCGGCGGGCATGCCCGGCCTTCTCCAGCACCGGGGAGGCCAGAGGCTCCACCATCGGGCTTGTCGAGCTCCTCCGACAGCCTCTCCTACCACTCCCATCCTTGGGAGGCGAGCCCGGACCGGGACTCCGACGGCGGCCTCTACGACCACAACGACGCCTTGAACTTCATGGCGCTGCGGGACGAGTCCCGAGAAGAGCTGGCCGCCGTCTCGAAGCAGTACGGGATTGACCAGCTGGAATGGGAAGACCAGCGCCGGCAGTTTGTGACGCAATGACGGGTATGAACGCCCAATCTTGGATCTGCTTTCGGTCGTTCTTGTTGATCTTTTAACCGATCCATTCCATTTTGTCGCTCACAGCGTTGTCTGAAGAACTGGAGCGCCTGAACATGGCAGCGAACGCCGTCGCAGACCGGGTGAACGCCCAGGGCGTCACCGCCGATGCGCGCCTGGCCAACGTGTACGGCCGCATCGAGCAGGTCGCCCTGCAGGGTGTGCACCACGGCGTGGCGCTGGGGCTGTCGGCGCTAACGGTCCGCACGGAGGAGGACTTCTCCGTGACGCCGGTTGGCTTCCCCGGCGGGGCATGTCCGGAGGACGTCGAGCAGATCAACGATTTTCTGGACTCCTACGAGGATCATGCTCACGCCCTCACCGCAGTCACCAATCCGCAGACGGTCATCAACAAGGTGCTTGGTAACTGATCTGCACTTTCGTATCGCCCCAACTTATGAACAATGTTCTACTTTGCTATGTTCACGCGTACAATCTGTTTTCCCTTTCTGTGCTTGTCTAGTGTTCGACCTCTTCGTTGAACCGATTGCACAGCACCGCGTGCATTTGGTTCTGTTTTAGCGTTTTTCGCGCTAAAGGCGACACATGTCGTGTCGGCTGTTTTTGCTCTAAGGGCGATAGAACCTATCGGCCATTTTTGTGCTAAGGGCGACACAACCTTGTATCGGCCGTCGGCGCCCGCTAGTCCTTGATTCCGTTATGCACCGACCTCCACGCTAGGATGAAACCTCTTTAGATAACGTCCATTAATTGCCCTAGCAAACTCTTCTCCTTGGAGGGTTTTCAGAATGTACGCATTACCCGGAGCACGTCTCAGAATTCGAAAAGGCCCTTCCCAGTTAGGGGACCATTTGCCGAATGCCTTATCTTTGGTACCGATCGGGAAGACAATTTTCCAAACCAAGTCTCCTTCTTCGAATCCTTTTTCTTTCACTTTCGAATTGTAGTACTTGGCAACGCGTATCTTGTTCTTTTCAATATTTTCCAAGGCCTTGAGACGAATCAAATGCAAATCTTCTAGCTCATCCATCATCAAATCTTTATAATTCCCTTTGGTTAGATTGTTCTGCAATGTAACTCGTCTTGACCCCGATTGCAATTCCCATGGTAGCACTGCGTGATGCCCGTAGACCAACTCGTATGGCGACGTCTGAGTCGACCCATGACAAGCCATTCGGTAAGCCCACAAAGCTTCGTTGAGTACCAAGTGCCACCTTTTAGGTTTCTCTTCGATCTTCTTTTGAATGATCTTAATCATGATTTTGTTAGAAGCCTCTGCCTGCCCATTGGCCTGTGCATAATAAGGGGAGGAATTATATAGCTTAATCCCCATCCCTTCGGCAAAGCCACAAAACTCCGAGGAAGTGAACTGAGTTCCCTGATCGGTAGTGATGGACTGAGGGATGCCGAATCGGTAAATGATGTGCTCCCTGACGAAGGACACCATGTTCTCTGATGTCACCTTCTTCAATGGGATGGCTTCAACCCACTTAGTGAAATAATCCGTGGCTAACAAAACAAACTTATGTCCCTTGCTAGATGGAGGGTGGATTTGGCCGATCAAATCAATGCCCCATCCTCTGAAAGGCCAAGGCTTAATGATCGGATTCATGGCCGATGCTGGGGCCCTTTGCACATTGCCGAATCGCTGGCAATCTTGACAACCTCTGTAGTACTCAAAGCAATCTTCGAGCATAGTCGGCCAAAAATATCCAGTCCTCCTGATTAACCATCTCATACGGTGAGCCGACTGGTGTGCACCACATACGCCTTCGTGCACCTCATACATCAGTTTCCTAGCCCCGTCTTGGTTCAGGCATTTAAGCAAAACCCCATCTATGGATTTGTAGTACAATTGATTGTCCAAGAGCGTGAACTTAAGAGCCTTGTACCTGAGTTTTCGGGAGACTTTTCTGGATGGGTCCCTGAGGTAATCGGCAATGTTGTCTCTCCAGTCTTCAATTGCCTGATTATCACTTGGGACTGCTTGATCATCTTCTAGGGTTGTTTGCTCTTCCTCAAGTGCAAAAATGTTTTGATTCTCCCTATACCCGGATGCTGCCTGAGCCAACTGGTTTGCTTCTTCGTTTTGCCCCCTAGGAATATGTTGCAAGGTTGCTGATCGAAACTGTCTAAGGAGCTCTTGGCAACCTTTGAGATATTCCTGCAGCGTGTCGTTTTTGCATTCGTACTCACCTGTCAGTTGCCTGATCACCAACTCTGAGTCACCGAAGATCTCTACGACGTCTGCCTTAACGTCCACGAGCAACCGCAATCCCCGAAGCAATGCCTCATACTCCGCTTGATTATTAGTCACCGGGTACTCGACCGGTATAGAGTATTTGAAAGGTGCCCCCTTGGGAGAAATCAACATGATCCCGACTCCACCACCTTTGCTACACGATGATCCGTCAAAAAACAACGCCCAGGGGGCAATGGTTACTATGTTAGCGTTAGAATCACGATGGTGAGTGACGAAATCAGCCATAATCTGGCCTTTAACAGCCTTTGCCGATTCAAAACGCAAATCAAATTCAGAAAGGGCTAAAACCCATTTGCCGATCCTTCCACTTAAAATCGGCATTGATAACATGTGCTTGATTACATCAAACTCTGATACTACCACGCATTCGGCATTCAATAGATAGTGCCGAAACTTAGTACAGGAATAGAAAACACACAAGCACAACTTTTCCGTAGCCGAATACCTCATTTCAGGGTCCAGTAGCTTTCGGCTAAGATAGGCTATGACTCTCTCTTTTCCTTCGAATTGTTGCATGAGGGCCGACCCTATTGTTAGGTTGTCGGCCGCCACGTACAACTTGAAAGGCCTGTCGAGTTGTGGAGGAACCAATACTGGTGGTGCCTTCATGTACTCCTTGATCTCATCGAAAGCCTTTTGTTGCACGTCACCCCACACGAACTCCTGATCTTTCTTGAGCTTCAACAGTGGAGAAAATGGCAGCACGCGCTCGGACAAGTTGGATATGAACCTTCTGACAAAGTTGATTTTGCCGAGCAGTGATTGAAGTTCTTTGAGATTGGTCGGCGGCACTACCTTATCAATTGCTTCCATGCTCTTCTTGCCGACTTCGATGCCCCTTTTGTGGACCAGGAATCCCAGAAACTCACCAGCCGACACCCCAAATGCACACTTGGTTGGATTCATCTTTAAACCATGTTTCCTTGTGCACTCCAAGGTCTTCCTTAAATCGGCTAAGTGTCTTTCTTTGCCTCTGGATTTGATCACCACGTCATCAATGTAGATCTCTACGATTTTGCCGATCAGCTCATGGAATATGTAATTCATGGCTCGCTGGTAAGTGGCACTGGCATTTTTCAAACCAAAAGTCATGACCATCCATTCAAACAAACCTATATGGCCGGGGCACCTGAAGGCGGTCTTTGCCACATCCTCTGCAGCCATGAAGATCTGGTTGTAACCTGCGTTGCCGTCCATAAAGCTTATGATTTCAAAACCGGCCGAAGCATCTACTAGCAAATCGGCCACCGGCATTGGATAACCGTCCATAGGAGTGGCTTTGTTGAGGTTCCTGAAGTCAATGCAGACTCTCATCTTCCCGTTCTTCTTGTACACCGGGACAATATTGGAGATCCATTCCGCATATCGACACGGCCGAATGAAGTTAGCTTCTAGTAATCTTTCCACTTCCTTTTTCACGTCGGCCAACACCTCCTCCTTGTAGATCCTGCGCGGAGGTTGTTTGTATGGGCGGTATCCAGGTTTGATCGGCAAATAATGCTCAACAATGGACCGATCTAATCCGGGCATCTCCGTGTAGTCCCACGCAAAACAGTCTTTGAACTCTTTTAGAAGATCTACTAGCTGCACTCTGAAATCAGGGTTTAAACTGGAACTTACAAACATCGGCCTCTTCTTACTCGTATCACCAACATCCACCTCCTCTAACTTGTCGGCCGACGTGAAACCACGTCCCAGTTTGCCCTCGCTGTTGTCGGTTGTGTTGTCCATCTAAAAGAAGCTTTGAGAGCCGATTGCTTGGATCGGCTGTTGATCCCTGCCGTAGACGTTGACAGGACCTTCTCCCCACACGCGATCGGAGAAGCAGTCTACCCCGTCGAATTCCCAGTAGGTGGGCTCAATGGTGGCAACACTCACCGAGTCGTCAGCTTGGACAATCTCGATGTCATCTCCAACCCACTGTATGAGTATTTGATGCATGGTTGAAGGTATGCAGCAGTTGGCGTGGATCCAATCCCTGCCCAAAAGCAGGCTATATGCCCCCTTGCCGTCAATGACAAAGAAGGTCGTAATGAGCGTCTTGGATCCAATCATCAGTTCCACGTGCATGGCACCCCGAGTGTCAGAGGGATTGCCGGCAAAGTCGCGGAGTATCATATCCGTTTTGAGCAGGTCTTCATCGTTCATGCCCAGCTTTCTGAACGTGGCGTAAGGCATGATGTTGATTGCTGCGTCGCCATCAACAAACATCTTGGTTAGCGGCTTCCCGTTGACGTACCCCTTGACATACAACGGCTTCAAATGCCGATGCTTGGCTGGCTTGTCAAATGCTGCCTTCTGAGACAACATGAGCTGTGCCGCGAGCTCGTCGTGCTCGGCCTCGTCGGAATCCGAATACACCTCGTCCTGTGCCCCCCGGCCGGCAGGAGCCATGAACTCCAGGGGAAGGAAGAAAGTCATGGCCACGTCAGCGCCCTTGTCGGCGTCATCTGGTTTTTCCTTCGGGCGCCATTCTTGCTTCTTCCCATTGGCGGCTGCTTCTTCCAACTCCCTATTCCGGAGGCGCTGCACTCTCCTTTTCTGGCTTTTTCTGAGCCTTGGTGGGCACCACTGCCCCTTTTGCCACCTATATGGGCGAGGCTGTGCCTCCTCGCCGTCGTCCTGGTGGTGCACCCACTCTCGATCGGCACGTGGACGGGACGGCGGTTGACCCGATCCTGCCTATACCCCCTGTACTGATCGCTGCATTCGGGGCAGTTGTTGACGGCAAGCAGTTTTAAGCCTTCGTTCCAGCAGTGGCGGAAGAACGGGCAGCCCCAGTGCTCTTGCTCCCGCTCTTGGCGGTGTTCTTGTTCCCAACGATGGGCCTGTTCTCTGTGGTAAGCCCTCTCCTCCAGACGATACCGGTGCTCTCCCGTGTGACCGTCTTCACGCTGGTAATCCTCTTTGAGTTCTCGCTCTTCGCGTTGGAGACGCCTCTGCTCTCTCTCATTTTGCCGGCGCCATTTGTTAAGGAGATCTCTGTGGGTAGGCCTGCGCCTGGAAGATGACTCTCCGTGCTCGTATCGGCTATTCGTGGCTTGGGCACGCTGCCGGAGCTCATCGCCAGTGATTTGCCGATCGGGATCCACTGCGCCAGATTCGCGTGTCTTGTCGGAGGTGAGGACTTTGACTTTGCCCTTGCCTCTGGGATCTGCTGGGGTTACCATGTTCACTGAGAAGAACACGGCGTTCTGTAACACCTCTGGTGTTTAATAAGTAATTAACCTGACATGTCATCATCATTAGTCTTTAATCATTCTTGCCATGCATTTAAGTTTGCTTAATTTTTGTGTAGATCTTGTTTAGTTAAGTGTTTTGATGCTGTGTTATGAGGACCAAAATTCAAAAAATCAAAATAAAATTTAAATTTCTTTTGAAAAACCCCAAATTTCCAAACTCTAGTTTTACCCCTTTTCTAATTCAAAAGTTGTTCAAAATTTGAAGTTGGTCCTTTTAGCAAAGTTGTAGATCTCAAATTCTAAACAACTTTGGTGTTTTGAGTTTTCTTTGTGCAGTTCAAAGTTTAGGAGTAATTTTCAAGATTTCAAAAGAAGAATAGGTTTTCACTGTGCACAGCTAGAGGACCCCTACCTCATCCTCATCCGGCCCCTACATCTCTTTGCCCGGACCCCCACCGTCCTTTTGCCCGGACCCCCACCGTCCTTTTGCCCGGACCCCCACCGTCCTCTTGCCCGGACCCCCACCGTCCTCTTCGCCCGGACCCCCACCGTCCTTCGCCCGGACCCCGGCATCACCCCGCGCCTATAAAAGCCACCAAGCTCCCCATTGCCACCACCAACACTTCCTCGCCAACCCAAGCCATCAGGCAGCCCCAGCGCCCGCCAAGGCCGCCACTGCCTTCGCCTTGAGATTCTCCACCTTCCCAAGCCACCAATTTCACCCCTCCGTCCTTTCCTTCGTCGGCGCAGCGACTCCCCTCCAACTCCGGCGAATCGCTCAAGCCTCACCCTCGAGCCAACCTTCGAGCCAACCCTCGAACCGCACACCCTCGAGCGTCCCCTCGAGCCACATCCCTCGAGCCGCATCTCTCGAACATGCCAAGGCCAGCCTCGAGCCTCACCCTCGAGCACGCCTGCGAACCGCGCCCCCTCGAAGCAGCCGAGCCCCACCCTCAGCCTCGGGCGAATCGCAGCCACCCTTGGACTGAGCCTCGAGCACGCCGAGGCTACCCTCGAGAGGTTAGCCGAGCCTCCGCCGAGACCTCGCCACCATCGAGCTCCCGCCTCCGACCCTTGCACCGCCTCGCCGAGCCTCGTTTCCAACTCCTGGTGAGCCCGCGAAGCTATCCCCACCCTCTGCCTTCCCAGCCGAGACCTCGAGCGACCGGTCCGCTGTCCGCCTTACAGGCAAGCGCGCCGAGCCTCGAGAGAAGCACAGTTTTCCTTTTCTTTTAAAAATATGAATAGTGTTTTGTTTTCTTCTTTTTGTGAGGTTTAATCTGTTGTTCTAAAAATCTTGAGATAAATGTTGTGTGTTCCTTGCTCTATGTAGTATTTTAGAAAAATAAGAAACTCTACTTTTCTGCAAAGTTTAAAATATGAAAAATCCTCCTTTTAATTAATAAATGGATAGTTTTAGGTTTTTAGTAAAACATGTATAGCTCCAAAGGTCATGAAATTTGTTTTGTCATCTATTTACACCATGATGAACCTATGAGATTAATTTGGTAAATTTTGGGACAACTGTATAAAATGATCTTTTAAAATAAATTAGGAAAAACAGAAAAGTAATCATGGTGTGACCTTTTGGATTGTTTGCTGTTCATAGACCCCACCCCTCTGGTCTATGATGATTGTGATGCCTTGCAATGTTTTGTAAATAATGCTTAATAAGTTTGTTTAATCTTGCTTAAAAAGATAAAGATAATTAATCTTTATGTCTATCCTAGAAGTTACTCACATGTTAGAAAGTTGTACTCTAGAATCAGTAGTCTTGTCCTGCACCTTAGCATGCATTCCATGGCATCATGTTAAAGCATACATCATTTATCCACGTGTAGTATCCAAGAGTGTTGAAGTCGTGTTGATCAAGCTCTGGTGTTCACCATTGTCGAACGAGCCTCGGAGGAGGGTTCTTGTTGGACAGGCTTCGTCGAAAAAGACTTAACTTCAAGCAGCAAACGAACTAACTTGTGTCAATCTTTCTTGGATCTTATCTTCCCTGCAACGAAGGCAAGCCCCGGTGCATTTAACCCTTCCTTGGATTTATAAAATGTTTTCCTTAAATGCTTTTGAGTTAAACTACTGCATTAGGTTATAGGAGTTGTGTGATGACCTATTACCTGCATTATTTACCTCCACCAGAAGATCCACCAGCCCTGCTTTAAAACTATTTGCAAAATGCTTAGTGATGCTATACTATAGATTTGTAATAAAATGCCATTTTCAAAAGTGTGATCACTGAAAGAATCTTTATGGAAATTTGGCTTTACTTCCCGTTCGATGACTGCTTGCCTAGCTAGCATGTGGTCATTGTCGAGAAGAGGTTGTCCGCGCGTACGGTGCCGTCATGTTGTAGCCCAGGACTCAACAGTTGACACCGATCGGGACAGGGTTGAAAAACCGACAGGACCTGTACTCTTGGGTTAGAGTCCCGAGGTGCTTGTCGCTGGCGGAAAAATGTAGGGACCATCCGTATGGGGGCCTGCTGGCCAAGACTTGCAACTATTCACATACTACGGAAAGCTCTGGCTCCGAGGAATCCTTTATTGGACCGACAACCGCGCACTGGGAGTGGAGAGATGGCGGAAGTAGCATGTACCCACGTGGTCGTCGTACCTGGATAGGAGTGGTGTACTGTACTTCCGGGTGGCGTAGGACCGGGTCCAATCTTGGAGGAATCGTGGTAGACGAGTTGGCATATGCAAGCTTGGGTGCTACATATGCAGTGTGGATAGGGATCCTCAGCTGAGTATTATTTATCCGGATTAACGTTGCTCCTCGGTTATGGAGACTTGGTCACTGACTGTCAACGGAGAGTGGTTCTCAACTAGGTATGTTTTGAAATGTAAAATGAATCATGGACAATGAAGAATTGAGAAATGCTTGAATCTTTCCAAAATAAAACAAGGTTTACAAAATGCTTTTTCTGCAAAATACTTAAGCCTTACCTTGACTACCCTAAGCCTTTCATTCCTGAGTCTTCTCCCTTTTTCTTTAGTCGGGTAAGTCTTGTTGAGTACCCCAGTACTCAGGGTTTGTTAATCCCCTGTTGCAGGTTTCTATTAGGTGGTGTTGATCATGATCATGTCAGTGGGCTTGACGTGATCTGGTTGTTCCTCTTCTCCAACTTAGGTACTCCGCCTAAGTGTGGTTCTGTCATACTACTCTACTTCCGCAATACCAGTTATTTTTATGTAAAAAGTAACATCTTCATAATTTGTAAAGTTTATCTATCTTGCTTCCGCACTCCGATGGTATTTTGTATCAACTGTTGTAATGTTGTAATTATTCCAACCTTCATGATGATGGTCCTGTGGCTCGTGAGTAATTCGGGGTCCTCTCGGGGACACCCGACGGATCTTTCCAGTAACGTGTTTCTTTTGCACAGTCATTGGGCTCCCTATGACGATGACGTGTGCAAGTGGGCCACATTATTGGGCGGTTCCGTCACAGAATGGTATCGGAGCAGGATTGTCATCAAGGGAAGACTGGTTACAACATTACTTTTGAAAAACATCAAAATGGTTTCTTAATCTAAAAGTTTTTTTGAAGTAACAAATTAAAAATGATCCTTCCCTAAGTTTCTTGCTTTGCTGGAAGACTTCGTGAAGACTATACTAGTGATTCCGACAGAAGGTACCAAGTCAGTGAAGCTAGTATATAAAGTATAGCCCTATATCTAACTAACAGGTGGAGACAGAGATCTCCTGTCAGTGAGAGGTCGTATAGGACGAGCATGCATCATATCATGCATAATAATAAAATGTGCTTCTTCTCTAAATTCTAAAAGCAGCTATGATCCCCGATAGTTGATCGTCCCTAGATTCTGTTGCTCTTGCTACTTTCATTCCATAAGTTCCTAATCCTTGGGAATTTTTGGATATCTTTCATACACTCTACCACATAAAGTCAGAATCATGGTAAAGTCCTTGGTTCTTCTGGAAAGCGCGTGTCATGCCTTGAATTGGCACATGCTGGTTGCTTGGTGTCGTGAAAACGACGAATGGTGGTTGAAAGTTATTGAAATTGTGTTCTTTGAAAGGACCCTGATCTATGGACCGGATAAAAGCGTGGGAACCTGAAGTTGCCTATGGATGGCCACCACAGAGCGTTACGGCCAGGTGCTCGCTAATATCCAGGCCTATAGTCATAATTCCTTCTAGTCCACTATGAAAGTGCTTTCATTTCTGAATGCCCGAAAGGGAGTTCAAAGCCACTTTCCTTGGTATTTAATAACCAACCTTTGTTTCTGGTTATAATTTCCTTCTTATTGAAATGAGGGATATAGAAGTTGTGCTCTATTATGGTGCCATGATTAGCAACCACGGTGCCGCGACGGAACCCAAAGAATCCTGTGTGCCGGATTGCACAAGTTTCCATTGGGTGCGCGCAGGTATCAAGTCTACAGTTATGATCCATTATAACCCACAGCTAATGTACGCTCTCTCTTGGTTCTTGATAATTTTTCTTGCTCCACTCAAATGTCTTCTACCTTGCTACTTGCAACCGCAGTTCTGATCCCAGTTGTAATCCCAACCGCAACCCAGTTGCCTTGTGAACTCCTTGCGAGAAACAAGTGTGACACATTTCCTTTTCATTACTCAACCCCAGCCTTTAAGCACTTCTTAAATCTCGGGACGAGATTTCTTTTAGGGGGGAAGGCTGTAACACCTCTGGTGTTTAATAAGTAATTAACCTGACATGTCTCATCATTAGTCTTTAATCATTCTTGCCATGCATTTAAGTTTGCTTAATTTTTGTGTAGATCTTGTTCTTAAGTGTTTTGATGCTGTGTTATGAGGACCAAAATTCAAAAAATCAAAATAAAATTTAAATTCCTTTTGAAAAACCCCAAATTTCCAAACTCTAGTTTTTACCCTTTTCTAATTCAAAGTTGTTCAAAATTTGAAGTTGGTCCTTTTAGCAAAGTTGTAGATCTCAAATTCTAAACAACTTTGGTGTTTTGGTTTTTCTTTCTTTGTGCATTTCAAAATTTAGGAGTAATTTTCAAGATTTCAAAAGAAGAATAGGTTTTCACTGTGCACACTAGAGGACCCCTACCTCATCCTCACCCGGCCCCTACCTCTCTTTGCCCAGACCCCCACCGTCCTTTTGCCCGGACCCCCCCACCGTCCTTTTGCCCGGACCCCCACCGTCCTCTTGCCCGGACCCCCACCGTCCTCTTGCCCGGACCCCCACCGTCCTCTTGCCCGGACCCCCACCGTCCTCTTCGCCCGGACCCCCCCGTCCTTCGCCCGGACCCCGGCATCACCCCGCGCCTATAAAAGCCACCAAGCTCCCCATTGCCACCACCAACACTTCCTCTCGCCAACCCACCATCAGGCAGCCCCCAGCGCCCGCCAAGGCCGCCACTGCCTTCGCCTTGAGCTTCTCCACCTTCCCAAGCCACCAATTTCCCCCCTCCGTCCTTTCCTTCGTCGGCGCAGCGACTCCCCTCCAAACTCCGGCGATCGCTCAAGCCTCACCCTCGAGCCAACCTTCAAGCAACCCTCGAACCGCACACCCTCGAGCGTCCCCTCGAGCCACATCCCTCGAGCCGCATCTCTCGAACATGCCAAGGCCAGCCTCGAGCCTCACCCTCGAGCACGCCTGCGAACCGCGCCCCCTCGAAGCAGCCGAGCCCCACCCTCAGCCTCGGGCGAATCGCAGCCACCCTTGGACTGAGCCTCGAGCACGCCGAGGCTACCCTCGAGAGGTTAGCCGAGCCTCCGCCGAGGCCTCGCCACCATCGAGCTCCCGCCTCCGACCCTTGCACCGCCTCGCCGAGCCCTCGTTTCCAACTCCTGGTGAGCCCGCGATGCTATCCCCACCCTCTGCCTTCCCAGCCGAGACCTCGAGCGACCGGTCCGCTGTCCGCCTTACAGGCAAGCGCGCCGAGCCTCGAGAGAGCACAGTTTTCCTTTTCTTTTAAAAATATAATAATGGTTTTGTTTTCTTCTTTTTGTGAGGTTTAATCTGTTGTTCTAAAAATATTGAGATAAATGTTGTGTGTTTCCTTGCTCTGTGTAGTATTTTAGAAAAATAAGAAACTCTACTTTTCTGCAAAGTTTAAAATATGAAAAATCCTCCTTTTAATTAATAATGGATAGTTTTAGGTTTTTAGTAAAACATGTATAGCTCCAAGGTCATGAAATTTGTTTTGTCATCTATTTACACCATGATGAACCTATGAGATTAATTTGTAAATTTTGGGACAACTGTATAAATGATCTTTTAAAATAAATTAGGAAAAACAGAAAAGCAATCATGGTGTGACCTTTCGGATTGTTTGCTGTTCATAGACCCCACCCCTCTGGTCTATGATGATTGTGATGCCTTGCATTGTTTTGTAAATAATGCTTAATAAGTTTTTTTAATCTTGCTTAAAAGATAAAGATAATTAATCTTTATGTCTATCCTAGAAGTTACTCACATGTTAGAAAGTTGTACTCTAGAATCAGTAGTCTTGTCCTGTACCTTAGCATGCATTCCATGGCATCATGTTAAAGCATACATCATTTATCCACGTGTAGTATCCAAGAGTGTTGAAGTCGTGTTGATCAAGCTCTGGTGTTCACCATTGTCGAACGAGCCTCGGAGGAGGGTTCTTGTTGGACAGGCTTCGTCGAAAAAGACTTAACTTCAAGCAGCAAACGAACTAACTTGTGTCAATCTTTCTTGGATCTTATCTTCCCTGCAACGAAGGCAAGCCCCGGTGCATTTAACCCTTCCTTGGATTTATAAAATTTTTCCTTAAATGCTTTTGAGTTAAACTACTGCATTAGGTTATAGGAGTTGTGTGATGACCTATTACCTGCATTATTTACCTCCACCAGAAGATCCACCAGCCCTGCTTCAAAACTATTTGCAAAATGCTTAGTGATGCTATACTATAGATTTGTAATAAAATGCCATTTTCAAAAGTGTGATCACTGAAATAATCTTTATGGGAATTTGGCTTTACTTTCCGTTCGATGACTGCTTGCCTAGCTAGCATGTGGTCATTGTCGAGAAGAGGTTGTCCGCGCGTACGGTGCCGTCATGTTGTAGTCCGGGACTCAACAGTTGACACCGACCGGGACAGGTTGAAAAACCGACAGGACCTGTACTCTTGGGTTAGAGTCCCGAGGTGCTTGTCGCTGGCGGAAAATGTAGGGACCATCCGTATGGGGGCCTGCTGGCCAAGACTTGCAACTATTCACATACTACGGAAAGCTCTGGCTCCGAGGAATCCTTTATTGGACCGACAACCGCGCACTGGGAGTGGAGAGATGGCGGAAGTAGCATGTACCCACGTGGTCGTCGTACCTGGATAGGAGTGGTGTACTGTACTTCCGGGTGGCGTAGCCGGGTCCAATCTTGGAGGAATCGTGGTAGACGAGTTGGCATATGCAAGCTTGGGTGCTACATATGCAGTGTGATAGGGATCCTCAGCTGAGTATTATTTCCGGATTAATGTTGCTCCTCGGTTATGGGACTTGGTCACTGACTGTCAACGGAGAGTGGTTCTCAACTAGGTATGTTTTGAAATGTAAAATGAATCATGGACAATGAAGAATTGAGAAATGCTTGAATCTTTCCAAAATAAAACAAGGTTTACAAAATGCTTTTTCTGCTGCAAAATACTTAAGCCTTACCCTTGACTACCCTAAGCCTTTCATTCCTGAGTCTTCTCCCTTTTTCTTTAGTCGGGTAAGTCTTGTTGAGTACCCCAGTACTCAGGGTTTGTTAATCCCCTGTTGCAGGTTTCTATTAGGTGGTGTTGATCATGATCATGTCAGTGGGCTTGACGTGATCTGGTTGTTCCTCTTCTCCAACTTAGGTACTCCGCCTAAGTGTGGTTCTGTCATACTACTCTACTTCCGCAATACCAGTTATTTTTATGTAAAAAGTAACATCTTCATAATTTGTAAAGTTTATCTATCTTGCTTCCGCACTCCGATGGTATTTTGTATCAACTGTTGTAATGTTGTAATTATTCCACCTTCATGATGATGGTCCTGTGGCTCGTGAGTAATTCGGGGTCCTCTCGGGGACACCCGACGGATCTTTCCAGTAACGTGTTTCTTTTGCACAGTCATTGGGCTCCCTATGACGATGACGTGTGCAAGTGGGCCACATTATTGGGCGGTTCCGTCGCACGTTCTGGGAGAAGGGGTTTGCATCGATCTTCATCTTGCCATTGAACTTGATGTGGCCGTCCTGGATGGCTTTCTGGATCCTCGTCCTGAACACACGGCAATCATTAATAGAATGAGTGTTAGTGTTATGAAAACCGCAGTACTTCTTGTCCTTGACTCCTCCAGGACGCAGCATCGGGTGATCCGGGGGTAGCCTGACTCTTCCTTTGGCAACCAGGAACTCGAAGAGCTTGTCGGCTTTGGTGACGTCGAAGTCGTATGCCCCCTTCTGCTGGCGCAGCCATTGCTTGTTGGCTTGGGTCGGCTCCTTGTCCCAGTTGAGCTCTGCAGCGGCCACCTCATCTTCAGCGTCGGTATAGTCATCGGCTTCGTCCAGGAAAGCCTGATACATCTGCGCCGCGACATTGTCCTTCTGGAAACGCCCTTCCCTCCGGAAGCCTTGCGCTTGGATAGTCATCTCATTCAGCCGGCGGGAGAGATGACCCAAGTCTTCAAACTCCTGACCGAACAGCTTGTCCCTGATGCTCGAGAGCATGCCTGCCACGGCCAATGGTGGAAGCTGATCGTCCGGCAGGTGCATGCCGAAGCACTGGCTCTTGACTTCCCTGAACCTGCGCAGGTAGTCCTGCGGTGTCTCATTTGGCTTCTGGCGTACGTACATGATGTCCACCTTTTCTTCTCCTTGGTGCCCGTGTAGAAGTGTGTATGGAACTTTTGTTCCAAGTCCGCCCAAGAGAGAATAGAGCCCGGTGGTAGTGACGTGAACCATGCGAATGCCGGTCCAGTGAGTGATGACGGGAAGTACCGAACCCTGAAGGCGTCTTCGGTATTGGCCTCCCCAAGCTGGAGCAGATAACGACTGACGTGCTCCACCGTGCTGGTGTCGTCTAAGCTGGAGAACTTGGACAGGTCCGTCGGCACTTTGACTCTAGGAGGTAGAGCCACACGGTGGAACCATTCGGGGAACGGAGACCTGTAAGCATAAGTGCCCTTAGGCTTCAGGCCGAAAGTGTGCTGCATCATATCCGCCATCCTCTCTAGCATGACATCGACATTAGAGCCGGCGGTTTTTTCGGCCGTCGGCTTCCCATATCCTGGATGCGGGGCGCCCTCTATGTTG
Source organism: Coix lacryma-jobi var. lacryma-jobi (assembly GCA_009763385.1). Lineage (NCBI taxonomy): Eukaryota > Viridiplantae > Streptophyta > Magnoliopsida > Poales > Poaceae > Coix > Coix lacryma-jobi. The sequence goes on along the minus strand of CM019828.1, from coordinate 103,848,031 downwards.
TGAGGCTCAGCATCTCATGGTACCCGTTTCCGTAGTAGTCCTTTATGAGCCTATAGGTTTGCGGGGAGATCTTGCGTGTTGACTCTGGCGGCTGACCCTTAGTGCCGAACGTGAGCTGCCCCATGGTCGGCAACTGGCCTTCTGGCGTGTGCTTCTCTTGAATGGTCATCCCGCTTGATTGAGCCTTAGGCGGGGTCTCCTCACCGGCAGCTCCTGCCCCCTTGAGGTGATTCGGCAGATTGAAAAGATGTGGTCCTGCTATAGGGCCAAACTCGGCCACCATAGGTTCATCGGCCTTGGGGCCGAATTGGGCGATCATGATGGTGCGGAAAGTGTTGAGAAACGCCCCATGCATGCGACCGATGGCACCAGAGACAGCTTCGTTGATCATATGAGACATTTTCAACACTGCCTCCGCTTCCCCGGGATCATTCGGTTGAGCTGGACGGGCTTCGGCAGATCGTGCAGACGGCGAACCTTTCCGCTTTTGTTCTTGGAAAAGGCTTCTAGGCACTTGGCCTGGAATTCGGCACAAGCATTATCCACCTGCTCTCTGTACTCGTCGGGTAGTTCAGTGAGCTGCACCTGCACGAACCCCGCCTTGTTGCTGGCCTCGGCTTCAGTGACTTCGACCATTGCTGCAGGAAAAAGGGTCCCCCGGGCGTGCCAAAAAGTGTGTTGGCACTAAAAGTAACGCACTGTGCCAATCACACAGCAAGCCGGAGAAGCTGGCTTCAAACGTGGCCCGGGTGCTCAGAAGTCCGGTGCGTGCCAGTCAGTTTGCCCTGCAACTAACAAGGGAGATAAACTGTTAAATACAAAGCCGGAACATGTCGGGTATGACCAAACAGTTCCAAAGTATACGGCCCTAAAGCCACTTACGACGACATATAGCTATGAAAGCTATCTGTCAACAGGTTTAAAGATTATTCGGCAATATGAACAGAGTTACGTGAATAACAGGTTGCCGAACACGTTTGCATGAGAATCGTACTTGCATGATGTATTAAATAAGTTAAAACTTAACCAATCTCGATTGTACAACCGAGTTGGGATCCATGGGGATTGAACATACAAACTAAGCATGACTAAGCTAATCTAAAGCCTGCGCCTGCCGCACGACACCTAGCCTTGTCATAGATCAAACATACTTAACATGCATGAACCCTCACCACGTGGCAATCCAGATACGATCCAATCGGCTATTACGAACAATAGATCTACTGCATAAAAGACTTTTCAATAATAAACGTGAAAGAACAGAGCAGATCTATAAAGATGAAGCCGAACCGAACGGTATCTAGATTGGGCAAAAGTGTTATGATGAAATAAACATAACAAAACATATAACACAAGGTAACTTAATGAATCTATCAGATTGCCAAATCTAACAGAGCCGATAACTATTTTTACTCATGACTCAATCCGCCGCACGATACATGGCATAAGCAAAAACCTCCCGTCATAAGCTTAAAATCCGCCGCACGATACTAAGCTTAACGTACGAGACTACTTGCACCATATCTAAATCCGCCGCACGATACTAGACATGATAACAAGGTTGCCGGAACTTACGGAGGTCGACGGATCGATGGCCCCTCTCGAAGAACACGACGACACGACTTGGACTCGAAGACGGCACGGGCCGGGTTGGTTGTATTGATTGTGAACATCCTTACAATAGTCTCAGGGTTTATATTTATACCCTGGTGTTCTACGAGTCCTAGGAGGACACGATTACAACAACAAACAGGAAACTTATCTAAAACACGATGCCTTTTATTCTAAGCCTCCCTAATAATCGGCACGTGCTAACCATGACGATATCTTCTGTTGCCGAATCTTCTGATATGCCGTATTTGTCGCAAACCGACTTAGCCTGAGGTAGCCGACCGCAGCGCCATATTGCCGAATCCACCCCCCGTTTGACCAGTCACCTCCACAGCCTTACCGTACGATTGGATTAGCCGACCGTGCTTGCTATCTATCGAATCCCTCAGGTGGTGATTTCTCCCGAACCTGCGCCGTGCTGGCCCACTTGTCATAGTGCGAAAATTTTGTGTTAACAAGGTTCGAGTAGCGCTATGCTTAGGATGAACGGTAGCGTGGGCGACCTGTCGTTGCTCACAATGTAGGTGCTCTACTTTAAACTAATATGATGGAAAGAAACTAAGACCGGGCAGGGATGTGGTTTGGTTCTGGTGGGTGTGACGAGTTATGTCCCGCGGCCACGGGCTTAGCTTCGGTTGCACTGTTTCCCTGTCTGTGTCGCTTAGGGACCGTTCATTGTTGTGGGTGTGAGCTATGTCACCGATCCTCTTATGCCGAACACATACTTGCTTATGGGAGCGGGAAGGCTAGTTGACTCTTGCCTCGGTTTCCGGCTCTATGTGATCCGACCGTTAGATTTTTGGTAGGAGGAGGTCCTTGCACCACTCACGGCCGGGCCGGTGAGTGGGGGCTTGGAGTCCCGGTCCTGGATGCGGATACTGGACCCCTTGGCAGGAGTTGGCGAGTTGGTCTCGGTTGTGACTTGGTACAAACGGGGAGTGTGTTTTGGGGTACCCAGCTGGGCTACATTGATTCGTGAATCGCCGTTGTTTAAACGGTACCGGTATGACAATCGCCCGACAGCGTAGTTTAACAACTGGAACTAAGGATGGAGAACTATGTTGTATTGTTTACCACTTGTTTGGAAATAGAATAGGTGCTTACATAGAAATAGGAGTAACAACTAATATGGCTAAATAACATGTTACAACCGTTTTATTAAAAATGCTCTTTGCAAACAAAGAGAAACCAGAGCCATATAGCCTTTCATAATCCTTGTAAGTCGGGATCTATATTTCCCATTCGGGTAAGACTTGCGAGTACATTCGAGTACTCAAGGTTTGTTGTAATCTTTGTTGCAGGTGCAGCTTGAGCAGTTGTTTGGATGACTCTTCTGGTGGGCACAGACCGAGTCCTCACCCCTTCGCCTAGATCTTCGCTAGATGTTATTTTCTGCACCATTTACTCTCCGCACTTGAACTATGGCTTGTAATAATTAAATTCCTAAGACTTGTAATATATTGGTTTGGATTGTGTTATGTAAGCTCTACTCATTATTGGATCCTGGCGAGAAATGTGGATTGTTTTGAGTTCTCCCTTGGGGTGTGCTCCACGGAATTGCTAAGTTTAGACACTCTCAAGTGCTATTAGTGCCTAATGGAAGGCAAGTGTACTTGGAAGTGGATTTACTTAGGCGGTTCTGCCACAGTTGGTATCAAAGCCAATAATGAGTATTTGAGCTTCAGAACACTTCCATAAAACTGCTAAAAAAATTGACCAACAAGTATAGGAAGCGTAGGTCGTGTATTAAGTATGAGCCCTATTATAAATATGGTCTATCTAGGATAGCGGCACTGTTTTGAACTAATCTTTTCTGCAGGTACACTAACTTGCGTAGCATACGTAGTGAGGGTGCGATGTGCCGAACTTTTGCGATAGCCGCTATATTTTGGCTTGTGAGGATAAATAGGTCGAAGCATGCATCATCCATAGGGAACCATAATAAACACCCCTTCACAAATAATGTTTTCTCTTGTTCCATATCTCTTCTTGATCTCTATGATAAGATGGTGTTGACTGTTCCCTAATAGTGGCCCTATCTGTTCCAGATGAACCTGAGGTCCGAACGTGGTCAGGCCAGCGCTGGGGCAGGCGCAGGGGGAGTCCGTCAGGGGAGCGCTCATGGGAGCAACCGGGAGCACGAGGGCCATTCGGGGAGCAATGAGGTCCCCGAGTTGGAGCATGAACAACATCTACCTCACCCACCGCCGCCGCCACCTCCTCACGCGGTCCCGGCGGAAGTATGGGAGGAAGTCACGGCGTCTCGTCGTGAAGCAGCTCAAGCTTTGAGCCTCATGGCCCGTTTTATGGAGGGCTTTGCTCATGGGGCGAGGGGAGGAAATGGTGGCAGCGGGAATGGGGGCCGTGCTCCTAGAAGGGAGTGCACTTTATAGGACTTTCTAGGGACACAGCCTCCCACTTTTGTTCCCACTCAGGAGCCTTTCAATGCTGACCATTTGCTTTGCAATATGGAGCAGAAGTTCCTGCTCATTCCTATCACTGATGGGCAGAAGGTGTAATTCACAGCACAGCAGCTGCAGGGTGCAGCAACAGCTTGGTGGGAGACGTTCAGTGCAGCTCAGCCTGTGGGCCATGCCATCACCTGGCGGGAGTTTACAACAGCTTTTTGTCAGTTCCATATTCCCGCTGGTCTTCTGAGCAGGAAGCTTAAGAAGTTTCTGGAGCTGCGGCAAGGCGGGCTTTCTGTGTTGGACTATGTCAATAGGTTCAACCTGTTAGCTCAATATGCCGAGTCGTATGTTGACACAGATGCAAAGAAGAGAGACAGGTTTTTCTAGGGGCTCTCTGCTGTACTCCAAGAGAAGCTTTACAACGGCAGGTATACTACCTTTGGAGAGTTAATGGATGCTGCCAACACCATGGAGGGCCTACACAAGGAGACACAAGCGGAAGAGAAGAGAAAGCGAGCTCTTTCTGGAGGTTCTGGGCATCAGCAAGCTCAGAAGGTGCAGGTGGTAAGGCGGGTGCCCTTTCACCAACAGGGTGGGCAACCGTCTCCCCCAGTTCAGAGTTACAGAAGCTTTCCAGCACCAACCCAGTTTCGCGCACCTTCTCAGCAGGTGCAGCAGCCACCTCCTGGATAGCAGGCACCACAGTTTCAAGCTCTAGGGAATAGGCCGGGTGCATGTTTCAAGTGTGGTAAGGAAGGTCACTATGCTCGGGAATGCTCGCAGAACCAGGGCGGTCAGTACGCTCAGCCTTCAGCCAACTCACGCCTGGTCAAGAGAACGGTGATCAAGAAGAGGATTCCAGTTAGCAGATCCGGACAAGTGAACTACACCGCAGCTGAGGAGATTCCACAGGGAGAACCTGTGATGGCTGGTATGTTCACCATAAATTCCCATCCAGCCTATGTGTTGTTTGATTCTGGTGCATCACATTCATTCATGAGCATGGGTTTTGCACAAAGGCACGATATATCTGTTATGGCTATACCTATTGCCTATAGAATCAGAACTGCGGGAGCTCAAATTTGTGTTAATACTCGGACAGCTACAGTGGACCTAAGATTAGCTGCTCATATATATCGCTCCCAGTTCTTAATATTGCCTGGACGTGGCATAGATGTTATCTTGGGAATGAATTGGATGAAAAACTTTGGGGTCAGTCTGAACTTAGAGCACCGAGCCATAGAGCTGAGACTTCCAAACTTATCAAAAGATAGGATGACTCTTTTCTTGACCTCCACTCTTACTTTGCCAGTTGTTGCTAGTACAGAAGCTTCCCCCGATCTTGCCCCCATCCCAGTTGTCTGTGAGTTTCCAGATGTGTTTCCGGAGGATTTACCCGGTCTTCCTCCTGAGAGAGATGTAGAGTTCACCATTGAGTTGGAACCAGTGACCGCGCCAATTTCTCGGCGTCCCAATCGCATGGCTCCTCCAGAGCTTGCTGAGATGAAGAAACAGTTGGGAGAGTTGCTAGAGAAAGGTTTCATCCATCCCAGTCACTCACCTTGGGGTTGTCCAGCAATCTTTGTCAAGAAAGAAGATGATACTCTCAGGATGTGTGTGGATTACCGTCCCCTCAACGCGGTAACCATTAAGAATAAATACCCATTGCCCCGGATTAACTCACTCTTTGACCAGTTAGCCGGTGCAAAGGTATTCTCCAAGATCGATCTTTGATCCGGTTATCATCAAATCAAGATCAGGCCTGAAGATATTCCCAAGACAGCCTTCTCCACCAGATATGGATTATATGAGTATTTAGTTATGTCTTTTGGCCTCACCAATGCTCCTGCCTTCTTCATGTACCTCATGAACTCAGTCTTCATGCCAAAGTTGGATAAGTTCCTGGTGGTTTTCATTGATGATATCTTGATCTACTCCAAGGATAGAAAGGAGCATGCCTAGCATCTTCGAGTAGTCTTGAGTCGACTGCGCGAACACAAGTTATATGCCAAGTTTAGCAAGTGTGAGTTTTGGTTAGAAAAAGTGCAGTTCTTGGGGCATGTCTTAACCCCTGAAGGAGTCTCAGTGGATCCAAGCAAGGTACAAGATGTGTTGAAGTGGCAATCTCCAGTGTCAGTGCATCAGGTTCGATAGTTTCTTGGTCTAGCAGGGTATTATCGTCGGTTCATTCCGGATTTCTCCAAGATAGCTAGACCAATGACCAAGCTACTGCAGAAAGAGGTCAAGTTCAAGTGGAGCCCAAAGTGCAAAGAGTCTTTTCAAATCCTCAAGAAGTGCCTCACCACTACTCCTGTTCTAGCTCAGCCTGATATTGAAAAGTCTTTTGATGTGTATTGCGACGCATCCAGGATTGGACTGGGTGCTGTGCTGATGCAAGAAGGACGGGTAATAGCTTATGCTTCTAGGCAGTTAAAGAAGCACGAGTTGAACTACCCCACCCATGATCTTGAGTTAGCTGCAGTTGTGCACTCGTTGAAAATATGGAGGCATTATTTGCTTGGAAATAAAGTGCACATTTACACCGATCACAAGAGTCTCAAGTATATCTTCACTCAACCTGAGCTGAACCTGAGGCAACGAAGATGGCTTGAGTTGATTAAGGACTATAATCTGGAAGTCCATTATCATCCTGGAAAAGCTAATGTGGTAGTCGATGCTTTGAGTCGGATGTCACATTCAACGCAAGGGGAATCTTTACCTTTGGGTCATTCAGAGATCCTAGCTCATATTGCTCTTGTTTCGGATTTGTTAGAACAGATAGTGATGGAGCAAAGGCAAGATAAAGCAAAAATCCTTCACATCAAGAAGTTGATTATGGAACAGCGAGAAACTCATTTCAGTGTGGATGACCAAGGAGTGGTGAAATTCAAGAATAGATTGGTAGTTCCCATTGAAGGAGAGTTGAGAAGGAAAATTTTGGAAGAAGCACACAACTCAAAGCTTTCTATCCATCCTGGAAGTAACAAGATGTATCATGATATGCGTTCTTTGTACTGGTGGCCAAAATGAAGCAAGATATTGTCAAGTATATATCTGTGTGATACGTGCAGAAGAGTAAAGGCAGATCATTTGAGGACACCTGGTTTTCTGCAGCCTTTGCCTATTCCTGCCTAGAAATGGGAAGATATCTCTATGGATTTTGTTGTAGGCTTGCCCCGTACCTCTTCAGGATATGACTCCATTTGGGTGATTGTGGATCGACTCACCAAGTCAGCTCATTTCTTGTCAGTGCATACTAAATATGGGGCCAAGCAGTATGCTGAGTTGTATTTCGAAAGGATTGTCACCTTACATGGAGTGCCTCTCACCATTGTGTCAGACAGAGGGTCTGTGTTTGTTTCCCGTTTCTGGGAACAACTCCATGAATGCTTGGGAACTAAGTTGTTGAGGAGTACGACATATCACCCGCAAACAAATGGACAAACTGAAAGGGTCAACCAAGTGCTGGAGGACATGTTGAGAGCTTGTGTCATATCTTTTCCAGAAAAATGGGACAAGTGTCTGAGGTTCGCAGAGTTTTCTTACAATAATAGCTACCAAGAAAGTATCAAGATGGCACCATTTGAGGCTTTGTACGACAAAAAGTGTAGAACACCGCTCAACTAGGTTGAGGTTGGAGACCGTGGATACTTTGGTCCAGATTTGGTAAAAGAAGCTAGAGAGCAAGTCACTATCATTCAGGGTCATATAAAGACAGCTGAGAATCGTCAGAAAACATATGCAGACAAGAGAAGGAGGCCCTTGAGTTTTGAGGTTGGAGATTATGTATATCTTAAGGTATCCCCTATGAGAGGCGAACATCGCTTTGGTGTTCGTGGGAAGTTGGCTCCTCATTATGTTGGACCTTACAAGGTGTTGTCAAAATGGGGTCTCGTGGCATATCAGATTCAGCTTCCTAAGATTCTATCAGCAGTCCATAATGTTTTTCATGTATCACAACTGAGAAAGTGTTTGCGTGTCCCTGAAGAAGTAATAGAGGTTACTGATCTTCCACTTCAGCCTGATCTCTCTTACATTGAGCATCCGATAAAGATTCTGGATGAAAAGGAAAGAGTCACAAGAAACCGAGTGGTTAAGTTTTACAAGGTTCAATGGCAAAACCATTCGGAAGATGAAGCAACTTGGGAACAAGAAAGCTATATTGCGGAGCATTATCCTCATCTTTTTCCTGTCTCTCCAAGGTAATGTTCCCTTCTTTTTCCACACTAGGCATGGAAATCTCGGGATGAGATTTTCTTTAGGGGGGTGGAGCTGTAACACCCACGGTGTTACCGCGTAAAACAACTTACTAAAACTTGTCATGAGCATCATGTTAGTTTGCTTGCATATGTTTGTGTTAAATAAAACTTATGTTGCTTATAATAATAACTTGTTAGTTATCATGTTTGGTCCAAGTCTTTGTGAGGAACGCGATCCTTGTCAAGCAAAAATCTTTGGTGGAGTCTAAACTCAACCCTTGTCTCTCATCGAATCCAAAATCACCTTTCAAACCAAGTTAACCCCTTTTTTGGTGGTCGCATGAAATGTCGTTCCGACGTCGCCTTAGTGTCTTTTAACTAAGTCGTGACCGTATGTTACCACCCGAGCTTTCTTATCTAGTTCTTCTCCATCTTTTGGATATCCCGAACAAAAGTTAGTAAGGGTCTCTATTGAGAATTTATGCGGAAGATGCCTAAAAGCGGCCAAAACCAATGTTGCAACCTTTTCAGGATGCATTTTTGGCTTTAGTCAAGCTGCAGTTTCCTTAACTGCTATGAGGTTGGACCCTTAAGCAAAGTTGTAGATGGGTTTGTGGTCGATAAGTTTGGTTTAGTGACCAAGGGCTGGTTCGGTTTGAAAGCTAGTCTAAAAAGTATAGCAAGTTTGAATCAGCTGCTAAAAAATCTAGTGACTTGGAAAAATCTGCGAAATCCTTGGTTTGGAGCGTCCTTGAGGTTGGCATCCCACGTTCTTCTTATCTGTGCAGAGTTTGGGATTGGTCCAAAAAAAAAGTTGGAGTAGATGTTTCGGGTCAGGGTGTGTGAAATGTTGAGCCTCGTCCGAACTCGTTTGGATCACCTTATCACAGCTTGTCTGCGCTCGACAGGCTAAGTGACACTGCTACCTTGGCACTGTTTTTCTTGCTGATCCGAGCCTCGTATGGTCTTTTGCCTTAAAGGGGTTTGGAAGTAGGTTGGAAGCTCTCCAACTTTGTCCACAGGCGCCTGGGCTGAATCCGAGTGGATGATGCCAAAAACCTGGGTTCAGAAGTGGTCGGGGACGCACACGAGCTGCTCGACATTTTGACCTTGTTGTGGCTTGGCGCTGAGAAGTTCCAGCAGGCTGTTCTCCTCGTGGGTTGGGCGGTTCAGGATGCGGTCTGCGTCGTCCAACAGGGTTAGGTCCAGTGTCTCATGTTCCTTTTGGAGCCAAGTGCCGCAGTTATGAGGATCGGCCGGAACGCTCGCGTCCAAATCTTGGCCCAAGTCATGTCCGGTCGGCATTTCTCACCATGGTCACCACGTGTCTCTCCTCCAACAGCGGACGATGTGCGCGTCGCAGTCGCACGTGGCCGCCGTGGGGTGTCTCTGGTGTCCACGTCTTCGCCTTAGCAGAGCCGGGTCCGAATCTTGAAAATCGACCGAGCTTTTCTCTTCCGATCTCCATCTTTGCCGTGAACCGCCACCGAAGCTCTCGCTGTTCCTCTCCTTCCTGGCTGTTCCAGCGAGTGGCAAGTCGGTTTCGGTCTTGAGCATGCTTGCCAAACGCTCGGCCGCGCCACTCCTCCGTCTTCCTTGCCGGCGCCGCGACCAGTGTGGGCAGTAGCCGCCGAGAGGGCGCCGCCGTGCCGGTCGTCTCGAAGGGCCGCGGCGTGGGCTCCGGTTGGGCCGTCGTGCTCCTGCAGCGGCGGAGAGGAGGCCGTGGCATCTCCTGGCCGTGCCTCGCCACCGGAGCCGCCCCGGCCGCGTCCGAAGTCCGACCCCCCCCTAGTCGGTCTGTTCGATCGGACAGGCAGGAGAAGGAAGAAGGACCATCGGACGCGAATAAGGTAAAGTACTGGGGGTTATCAGTAAGAAGCAGAGAGATGCGAGAATAGTGTTTGGACCTCGTCGTAGTTATCCAGTTTTCCGAGGGCTAGTTCGCAAAACTTGCGAGGAGAGAGGGCAAGCCGCCGGCTCTCTCCGCTGGGCCGCGTCGGCCGACCACCTGGACCTCGGCTTGGGCCGGCCTGAGCGCGCGCATGCGGCCCGCTCGGTGAGCAGGCAGGCCCCCAGTGCCCTGCGCCCGGTCGGGCCACGGCAGTTTCGGCCCAGTCAGCTGTTTTTCCTTTAGAATTAGTCCATCTTTTATCCCTTAGTGTAGAATCTTCTAAAATTCATATCAAATCATAGGAATGTCCAAAAATAATGAACTAATTTTGTTAAGTTTCTAAAATCATGATCTACCTATTGGTATGTTTTGTTCATAGTAGTTTGTATAATTTCTGGTAGTGGTTAAATAAATGCTAAGATGCTAAATTACTTAGAATAAGTAGAAGGAAATAAAGAAGAATATGAGTTAGTTAGTTTAATCCTTGGTTAGGGTTGTTGTAACCTTGCTGCTAGTATAATCTGATGGTACCTTATTGTAGTAAGTAAGTGATGCTTAGTAGCTTGTGTGTTCACTTGTTGGCTAGTTGTTAATCCATGCTAAGCATTGCATCATCATCGCATGCATATAGGTGACGGGCAAGAAGAGTTCGTGGTTGTCGCGACCCGGAGTTCGAAGAGGCGATAGAGGAGTACGAGGAGGTGCTCGAGGTGCCGGAGGAGCTTCCACCACCACCGCCTCTTCTGACTTTGTTCCTGTTGCTCCTGACCAAGGCAAGCCCCGGTGCATAACCTATATTTTTGAATATCTCTAAATGAATATATGTATGTTGTGCATTTATGTTTCAGGAGTTATATGAAACCCACCTGCATATATATACATATCCCATGACTCCTACTAGTACAGGTTCGAGTAGCGCTATGCTTAGGATGAACGGTAGCGTGGGCGACCTGTCGTTGCTCACAATGTAGGTGCTCTACTTTAAACTAATATGATGGAAAGAAACTAAGACCGGGCAGGGATGTGGTTTGGTTCTGGTGGGTGTGACGAGTTATGTCCCGCGGCCACGGGCTTAGCTTCGGTTGCACTGTTTCCCTGTCTGTGTCGCTTAGGGACCGTTCATTGTTGTGGGTGTGAGCTATGTCACCGATCCTCTTATGCCGAACACACACTTGCTTATGGGAGCGGGAAGGCTAGTTGACTCTTGCCTCGGTTTCCGGCTCTATGTGATCCGACCGTTAGATTTTTGGTAGGAGGAGGTCCTTGCACCACTCACGGCCGGGCCGGTGAGTGGGGGCTTGGAGTCCCGGTCCTGGATGCGGATACTGGACCCCTTGGCAGGAGTTGGCGAGTTGGTCTCGGTTGTGACTTGGTACAAACGGGGAGTGTGTTTTGGGGTACCCAGCTGGGCTACATTGATTCGTGAATCGCCGTTGTTTAAACGGTACCGGTATGACAATCGCCCGACAGCGTAGTTTAACAACTGGAACTAAGGATGGAGAACTATGTTGTATTGTTTACCACTTGTTTGGAAATAGAATAGGTGCTTACATAGAAATAGGAGTAACAACTAATATGGCTAAATAACATGTTACAACCGTTTTATTAAAAATGCTCTTTTGCAAACAAAGAGAAACCAGAGCCATATAGCCTTTCATAATCCTTGTAAGTCGGGATCTATATTTCTCATTCGGGTAAGACTTGCGAGTACATTCGAGTACTCAAGGTTTGTTGTAATCTTTGTTGCAGGTGCAGCTTGAGCAGTTGTTTGGATGACTCTTCTGGTGGGCACAGACCGAGTCCTCACCCCTTCGCCTAGATCTTCGCTAGATGTTATTTTCTGCACCATTTACTCTCCGCACTTGAACTATGGCTTGTAATAATTAAATTCCTAAGACTTGTAATATATTGGTTTGGATTGTGTTATGTAAGCTCTACTCATTATTGGATCCTGGCGAGAAATGTGGATTGTTTTGAGTTCTCCCTTCGTGTGTGCTCGACGGAATTGCTAAGTTTAGACACTTTCAAGTGCGCTTAGTGCCTAATGGAAGGCAAGTGTACTTGGAACTGGATTTACATAGGCGGTTCTGCCACAAAATGTAATTATACTAACACTAGCTAGCGTGTCTATACATATGCAGGAACATGATGAGAGACCTCGTACGTACAAATGACAAGGAGGTTGGTTTCATTGATCCATATATCGTATTCTCGCTCCCAAACAAAGATTCCGGCTATGATATGGAGAAATGAAACAGAGAGGAATCTCCGGAGGTCCTTGATCAACCAAAAGAACAAAAGATATATACTCTTCCCCTACAACTTTAGGTGGTGTTGTTATCATGTGCATATTTATTTTACTTACTCAATTCTTATGATATATGTTGACTATATAAGCAAATTAATGCATCTTTCACTGGATATTGATTGTCATCGATCTCTCTGAAACTCAATTGCTAATCTATGACTCATTGAGAAAACCACTGGGAGATTACCAAATATCATAGACATTATCCAGGGGTATCTTTCGATCTCTAAATATTGATTTCTACACTTTAATCTACAATAGTTAATTATGATCCATTTATTGTGCAGTGTTTGGGCCTGGTTTCGTTCCGACACCGTTCGGATTTGAAAGTGACACTTCCTCCTCCTATCCAATTGCAAGTAAGTTGTATTAGCTCCCCGCGTCTTTACCACTGTAGCATGCTTCATCACACGCGTGGGATGATGAGATAGTAATCTTTTTACATCGTGCAGTGGGTTCTACGGCAACCACTAGGGAACAATTTGTGTGGGTACTACGTTTGCGAGTTTCTCTCGGTGTATGCAAAAAGAACTCCTGTAGAGAGACAAAAAGTATGTAACATGTATACATAATAATAATCCCATGTATTTCTTTATTGCTATTAAATAAATCTTATGTATATTAATGCATTTTCCTTTTTTGCAAATTGAAGGACTTATGGTTGAAGAACCAGGTGTTGGAAATGGTGCGACTCAAAGGAATTCAGAGACAATCGCAGGATTTCTTAATGACCATTTCCTCAAAGCCGGCACCGAGTTCTACTATAACCCGGAAGAACCAGTGAAACCAAACCAAGACGAACATTTGTATGATATTTAAGTGACGGTCAATATTTGTGTGTAAATACCAAGGATGCATGGATAATGCTGTAAATTTTATGTGCATAAATATATTATACATATAATATGTATAGCTAGCTAGTAGCTCGATCAATATATATATAGTTTCATATTTTATGTGTGTATTTGTAAATTTTATGTGTATATATACGTGCATACATACATTAGCAGCGCGAATAATATGTATTTGAAACCCTAATGTATAATTATTAGCAGCAAAGAAACATATTAGAAAACCTAATGTAATTGTAAACCGAAAACAATAACCAATTGAAAAGAAAAAAAGAAAAGAAAAAGAAAAAAGAAAAAAGAGGACAGCTCCCGAGCATCTTTAGCCCCGGTTGGTAATACCAACCGGGACTAAAGAGGCCCCCGGTTGGTATTACCAACCGGGGCTAAAGGTCCCCCCTTTAGCCCCGGGGCGCGGAACCGGGGCTAAAGGTCGGGCCTTTAGTCCCGATTCCTTAGCCCCGGCTCCATGCCCGGGGCTAAAGGCCCATCGTGCAGTAGTGTTTACAAGCTCAAGAAGGAACTTTATGGTTTGAAACAAGCACCAAGAGCATTGTATGAGAGATTAAGGGTTTTTCTCCACTCTAAAGGGTTCAAGATGGGAAAGGTTGATACTACTCACTTCACCAAGAAGATTGGAAAATACTTGTTTGTGTTGCAAATCTATGTTGATGATATCATTTTCAGTTCAACCAATCAAGATTTTTGTGAAGAGTTTGGTGAATTGATGGATAATGAGTTTGAAATGTCCATGATTGGAGAACTTAGTTACTTCCTTGGTCTACAAATCAAGCAATTGAAGGAATGCACATTTTGTTAGTCAAGGCTAGTATATAAAGGACATGATCAATAAGTTTGGATTGCAAGATGCAAAAGCCATTAGCACGCCTATGGGGACAAATGGACAATTGGATAGTGATGCAAGCGGCAATATGGTGGATCAAAAGTTGTATCGGTCTATGATTGGAAGTCTGCTCTATGTGACCGCATCAAGACCAGATGTCATGTTTAGTGTATGCATGTGTGCAAGATTCCAAGCCTCACAAAGAGAGAGTCACTTGAAGGCAACCAAGAGAATATTGAGGTACTTGAAGCATACACAAGATGTTGGCTTGTGGTATCCAAAGGGGTCAAACTTTGAGTTGATTGGATATTCGGACTCCGATTATGCGAGTTGCAAGGTTGATAGAAAGAGCACATCGGGCACATGTCAATTATTAGGAAGATCACTTGTCTCTTGGTCATCAAAGAAGCAAAATAGTGTGGCACTTTGGATGAAAGCAACTTTGGATGATTTTGGAATCAAATTCAAATAAGTGTCATTGCTATGTGACAATGAGAGTGCGGTGAAGCTCACAAACAACCACGTGCAGCATTCAAGGACAAAGCATATTGACATTAGGCACCACTTCATAAGAGACCATCAACAAAAGGGTGATATTTCAATTGAGATTGTTGGTACCGATGATCAACTTGCCGACATATTCACCAAGCCACTTGATGAGAAGAGGTTTTGCAAGTTAAGGAATGAATTGAACATACTTGACTTCTCAAATATGTGTTGATGCACCCCCCACTTATATGGCATGCCTCTCCTTCGACAAAGCAAGGTAAAAGTTGATTGGCATATGCATCCATACTTTGCTAGGACATGTGATGAGGGACGACCCGATCTTTTGTGAAGTAGCTGGTAAATTCGATTGGTGGAGAACTCGACATTGGCGATCCGGCTTCAAATCAAACACGATTCGAACCCTGCAACCATTACACCACTGCTCCGTTGGTTATCAACCAAGCACAACTTGATTGACCTCGCCAAGAAGGCTAATCCTGCAAGCGAATCGAAGAACACAAGCAAGAAGATAAAAACACGCAATCTGAAATTGCAAATATAATCTCGCGAATATCATAGAGGGGTTCAAGCACTCTGTTCCAAAGGACTAATCGACACAGTGGAGGAGATCAAGAATGGGGGTCCTGGATCACTGTAAAAGGATTCGACACCACAGTTACAATAAACGATTCAGTTCCTCGATGGAAAACTAAACTCTAAACAAAACCCAAGACCTAACGATGATGGTGGTGGCTAATTATAGGGTTTAGGTCGTCGCCCCTCCTGGATGCGCCCCCTAATGGGCTCTAAGACGATACACGGCCCATCGGACCAAAAGACGGTGTTGCAACACCCTGGCAGATTCTGGATGCTAACTTGTTTTGATGATTCCTATTGACTTTGGGTGTATTTTGACGTGATTCCAAAGCCATTGGTTAGCTTATGAAATTATCTTTCCAAGCATATCTGTTTGTCAAAAACGGAGTCCATATGCGTCCGGGGCGTTGATTTTACCCGGGACTGCTCCTGAATTCCGAGGGTGACGTGGTAGCTGAGTTGGAGACGGATTGCAACTTGGGGAACACCATGGCGTCGGTGTGTCCAGCGTGGCGATGTCCTCATCATCCTCCCCTTCTTGAATTGGAGTCGTCCTCGACTCCATCTTGGCGATGTCCTCATCATCCACTCCTTCTAGAATTGGAGTCATTTGTGACTCCAGGTCATCTCCAAGTTCCTGCAAAAGGTTAGTGACCACACAATGCGAAACACAAGGTATAGGATCATGTGCAGCAACACTAACATGTCGACAAAGCATAGTATAACAAGGAGCATCATTATTATCACATAACTCAGCAGTTGTAGCTAGAAAAACACCTCCTTTTAACTTAATCTCATTATTTTTAGTAATGTCTGTTGGGGGTTTTTTTTTATTTTTAATCTCTTTAGCATTTTTAATAATATCCGTATGAGACAAGCGGCAAAAGTAATTTTCTTATCCTTATGTATGATAGTATATGTATTAGTTCTACCATGGTGTAAAGCATCATTATCAAATTCCCATGGGCGACCTAACAAAATAGAACAAGCTTGCATAGGGACAACATCAAAATCAGTAGTATCATGATAAGAGCCTGTGAAAAAGCTAACGCGTACTGATTTAGTTACCTTAGTCATACCATTATTATTGAACCATTGAAGTTTATATGGATACAAATGTTGTCGTGTGGTCAAGCAAGCTTCTCTCACGAAATCTGAACTCACCAAGTTGTTGCAACTCCCGCTATCAATGATGGTGAGAACATGACAACCCCGCACAATGAGATACATGTGGAACAAATTGTGGCGTTGGATCTTCATCTCTTCTTCTTCATGGCCCACACGTGTACTCAACACTCGCTGCACAAGAAGACTAGGGTAGTCCGTAGCAGCAGCCACAGAGTCAATGGTGATGGTCTCCTTGTCTTGATCATCCTCGGTGGAATCTGCACCAATGCTAGCAACAAGGGCTAAATCATCTTCAACATCACTAGCACTTACATATCCATCGTCGGTAGCAATGAAAGCGCGACAACTGGGGCAATCCTTCATGACATGTCCCATGCCTTTTGTTAACACTGGATTTTGGTCAACATTGAGAAGATGATAGGTGGACCCAACGAGCAGTGAGAAGAGCATTCGGTAGACGGCCAAGCAGTCGGTTACTCCATTCAGGAAATAGCTATGGCAAGAGAAGCCGATCACGAGGATAATCGACCATGACCGTGACAGATTAAATGAGTATTCAAGAAGCCAGAGGGGTCTGATCTCATTGGCCAGGAGTTGGATTTGGTGGTGTTGTGATGTGGCAAGCAAGAAAAGAAGGCAATTTAAATATAAATATATATAAAGCATGCACATCTCGATGTCCAGTTCTATATTTAGCATAAATAGCTTCACGATGAAGGAATATATATAAAGCATGCACATCTCAACGTCCAGTTCTATATTTAGCATAAATGGCTTCACGATGAAGGAAAGGCTAGAAGACGGCGTGCATGTCCGGTGTGCAGAGATGGGCGTATGTGGCATTCTGCAAGTACCCATGCGGTCGACTAGTTTCCAAGGATTCGACAACTGCTCATGCGGTCGGCTATTCTGAGAAAAGGGAGTTTCCATTGAAACGACGGAAGCAAGAGCTGATCGGGCACAAAATTGCGACAATTAGGCAGTGAAGATTCCGAAAGGATTTGAAGGCCAAGAATATTGTATTTTCCTTAATATTTCATACTACTCGTGTCCTCTTAGAACTTGTATCGCGTCCAGAGTATAAATATAGACCTTGGCTATTGTAAAACGTGTTCACATCATATCATACAAATCGGCCCCGTGCCACCTTCGAGTCCTTAGTTGTGTCGTCGAGTTCTCGATAGGAATCATCGATCCGTCGACCTCCGTAAGTACCGACAACCATTGCTACAATGTCTAAGCCTTGCTATCATGTCTAGTGTCATGCGGTGGATTTAGATATGATGCAAGTAGTCTCATATGTTAAGCTTAGTATCGTGCGGCAGATTTAAGCTTATGACGAGAAGTTTTTACTTATGCCTTGTATCGTGCGGCGGATTAAGTCATGAGTGAAAATAGTTATCGGCTCTATTAGATTTGGCAAATCTAATATATTCATTAAGTTATCATGTGTTATATGTTTTATTCATTTAATTCTTGTAACACTCTTTTGCCCAATCTAGATTGATCTTTGTTCGGCCTTGTCGCACGGGTTTGCTTGTGCTCTCTTTCAATCATAAGATTATGATGGCCGAATTAACTATCAATCTAGATTGTCGCATGTTGTGGGTTCATGCATGTCAATCATGGTTAGGCTTTGATGAAACTAGGTGTCATGCGGCAGATGCAGGTTTTAGATTAGTTTAATCGTGCTTGCTTGTTTGTTCCTTCTTCATGGACCCCAATTCGGCTGGTTTGCCGATTTTGGTTAAGCTTACACGAGTAATGAGCTTTATAGATCTGTTCAAATATATGCATGCTTTTAGCTTGTTATAATTAGATTGTATCATGCAGTGGATTAATCTAATTATAAGAAGTGGTGTAGACTTACAGCAAGTGGTATCATGCGGTGGATTAGCTTTGCTTGAGTTTATACCTGACCGGTTTATGAAGACTAAACATGCGGCAGATTAGTTGGATTAGCCTATGCATGTGTTGTGTGAATGGATCTATATTGCAAGTTACCTGTTTATAATATCTTTAATTTGTTCAAACATGTTTTCTTTACATATGCATTCGGCAGTTAATGCTTTACATACTCTGCTCTCATACTAGCCGAATGACTTTGTAAACTTGCTCTGACAGACAGCTTCTATAGCTGTGTGCCGTCGTGATTGGCTTTCAAAGCCGTGCATAGGAACTGTCTGGTTTTATCCGGCATGTTCCAAAGGTATTCTCATAGTTTTTCTCCCTTGTTGGTTTTCAGGTCAAACCGACTGGCACGTCTCCGGGTTCAGCACATTTCGGGCACCCGATTGAAGCTAGCTTTTCGGCTTGTTGTGTGCTTGGCGTGAGGTGTCACGTTTTGCGTCAACACACTTTTTGGCATGCCTGGTGGGACCACAATCATTTGATCGAACATCAGATCCTCTCCAAATATTTGTCACTTTCAGATCGCGATGAGATGATGTTTAACTTTTATTTTATCAATAAAAGTTCGGCCAAAAGAAGTGACAAAGACAAAGTGCAATATAATTTGATGAAGAACTTTCCAGTAAAATCAGTTTGATGGCCGATATCATGATAAGTTAAAAAAAAGAAGGAGAAGTATTGGTTGATTTTATCAGAAGCTATGAACAAAGTGTCAGTGATGCATCGGCTAAATAAAGAACAACATGCACGTTGTAAAAGGAAGATTTTCATGGAGATATTCAAAGAGATGAAGTCCAAACTCAGATTTACTTGCATGCTGCTATAAATAGCCAGTTGATTATCAAGAGGTCATACGTCAGCCGAGGGAAGTTGGCCGATAGCTTATCTGCATGTCATCTTTGGAATCGGCTGTTCAGGAAAGAAATCAGTGGATACAACAACACAAGAAAAATATACTAATTGGCCGATATGCATATAGGAATCGGCTGGAGTTATCATCGTCAAGAGAAGAATCAGCCCCGAATATTAAGAATATTTAGAGTATATTTTTCTAGCATTGATATAGTTTGCCGAAAATCAAGGTATCAGACGACGACAGTTGATTAAGGCATGGTGATGAGGCAAGGGGACTGAATTGTTTATTTGATTAATGGAATTAATCAAGTGATAATCGAGCTTTTGTTGACATGTCCAAGCATGATAAATCAAGACATTATAATAGCCGGACTTGAAACCCGCGTTCGGCTGAACAGCAACATGTTAACAACTGAAATTTCTTCGACCTTCCCGGATTTTGCGGATAACCTGGTTCACCATACCATCATGCTCACGGCAACAACTCGGTATTGCTGAATACACAGATCATGCCCGTACATGAGTATTTGCTGTCAAACCCAATGAGAGCTGATCACTTTGTAAGACGAAATCGGCTATGAGGTTAGAGAATCTTTCCGCGTAAGACAAAGGGAAGGAAATATAGAAAGAAATATATGCAGCTACAAGATCTGAAGCAGCCAGTCATTTGCAGAAGAAGGATTGACGTTTATGATTGGCTTCAAATATTTTCAACCCGTATTGGGCGAAGACGTCTCGGATGAGAGAAAGGAGGACACCAGTGAATCGTTGATTACGCCGCTGTGACTACGTGTCGGGGGGCCTGAGATCAACACGCACACATCGTACAGCATCGAGCGATCCATCGTGAAGAAGGACAAAACGAATGGCTGCTTCATCTTCAACAGTGGTTTGTGTAATTTTACCCTCGCTTCTCTAATAGTTTCAGAGCTTAAAATTAAAATCATTAAAAAGCGAAACCTCTCATGTTGCATCTCTGCACTAAAAAAAAGAAAAAAAAACTAAAAAAAATTCCACTCTATGAATATGTGATATAAATATTTTGGGTTATCCATTGTTGAAATTTTAAATAGATGCTCTGTTTTATGTTTCACCTGTGTCTGGTTTATAGCTTTGATTTCTTTAAGATTTGGGTCTAATGGTTATTATATTTATCTTGAAGTCTTTGAAATTTATGGGTTGCATAGAATTTAAACTTTGTCTGAAAGTAGTTGTGGGATATGAATAGAGGTAGAATTTGCTATGACATTATTCTGAGAGATACTTGAAATTTGGAGATTAAATGAATTAATATAATTTACTTAATGTCATATTGAGCACTGTCAAATCATCGTGACTACTAGTTGAGATTATAGTCATATTCTCAAGATCAAGATTCACGTACACGTTATAAACTAATAAGTGTTTTGCATGTGCATTCTCTCTTTGATTAAAAAATATGAGGCTATTCTACAAATCTCAGAAATAAAAACGACGGACACGTGTCCGCCAGAACTGAGAAAGAAAAAAAATGTCAAGTGACCGCCCAAATAAAAATATGAAAAAGAAAAGGTCAAGTGACCGCCAAATAAAATAAAAGATGGCCGAAGGCCCAGTAACCTCATAATTTAAAAAGTAGGGAGAATGACATATGCAAAAGAAAAAGTAATAAAAATATTCACTTGCACTTCTTGATCTAAGTTTATGGCTTGTATCTCCTTATGGTCGAGTCTTTGACTTTGCAATATTATGTGATACGATTTTATATAAAGATAATGATAAAAACTCTGGATGAAAAGTGATCAAGGGTAAAAGATAAGCATTTCTGTAGCTATTCTGTTTTACAATCACTTGAGGATTCAGTGAGATCTAAAGCCCCATAATTAAAGAGGCGGATGGATGAGTAAGGTACAATTTTATTCAAGTTTAAAAGAAATCTTGGTTATAAAATATGATACTTTTGAGATGTAGTCGGCATTGCAGCATCTTCTGATCAATAAAATGGAAGAACTATAATATTTATACACATATGCATTTGTAACTAACTTGTTTCCACATGTATTGGAGAATTATTGTTTTACAGGCAAAATTGTGGAAACATGGTGAGAAAATGTTATTGTTATCAGTGGATTTCTTGGCTTTTTGAAGAAGACCAACAGAGATCAAATAGTTCGAAGCATGACAATTCATACTCCGAACTAGGGGTGCCTGTGTTAACACTGGATTTTGGTCAACATTGAGAAGATGATAGGTGGACCCAACGAGCAGTGAGAAGAGCATTCGGTAGATGGCCAAGCGGTCGGTTACTCCATTCAGGAAATAGATATGGCAAGAGAAGCCGATCACGAGGATAATCGACCATGACCGTGACAGATTAAATGTGTATTCAAGAAGCTAGAGGGGTCTGATCTCATTGGCCAGGAGTTGGATTTGGTGGCGTTGTGATGTGGCAAGCAAGCAAAGAAGGCAATTTAAATATAAATATATATAAAGCATGCACATCTCGACGTCCAGTTCTATATTTAGCATAAATGGCTTCACGATGAAGGAATATATAAAAAGCATGCACATCTCGACGTCCAGTTCTATATTTAGCATAAATGACTTCACGATGAAGGAAAGACTAGAAGACGGCGTGCATGTCCAGTGTGCAGAGATGGGCGTATGAGGCATTCGGCAAGTACCCATGCGGTCGGCTAGTTTTCAAGGATTCGGGAACTGCTCATGCGGTCGGCTATTCTGAGAAAAGGGAGTTTCCATTGAAACGACGGAAGCAAGAGCCGATCGGGCAACAAAATTGCGACAATTAAGGCAATGAAGATTCCGAAAGGATTTGAAGGCCAATAATATTGTATTTTCCTTTAATATTTCATAGTCGTGTCCTCTTAGGACTTGTATCGCGTCCAGGGTACAAATATAAACCCTTGGCTATTGTAAAAAGTGTTCACAACCATATCAATACAAATTGGCCACGTGCCACCTTCGAGTCCTTAGTCGTGTCGTCGAGTTCTTCGAGAGGAATCATCGATCCGTCGACCTCCGTAAGCACCGACAACCTTGCTATCATGTCTAGTATCATGCGGTGGATTTAGATATGATGCAAGTAGTCTCGTATGTTAAGCTTAGTATCGTGCGGCGGATTTAAGCTTATGACGGGAAGTTTTTACTTATGCCTTGTATCGTGCGGCGGATTAAGTCTTGAGTGAAAATAGTTATCGGCTCTATTAGATTTGGCAAATCTAATATATTCATTAAGTTATCATGTGTTATATGTTTATTCATTTAATTCTTGTAACACTCTTTGCCCAATCTAGATTGATCTTTGTTCGGCCTTGTCGCACGGGTTGCTTGTGCTCTCTTTCAATCATAAGATTATGATGGCCGAATTAACTATTAACTATCAATCTAGATTGTCGCATGTTGTGGGTTCATGCATGTCAATCATGGTTAGGCTTTGATGAAACTAGGTGTCATGCGGCAGATGCAGGTTTTAGATTAGTTTAATCGTGCTTGCTTGTTTGTTCCTTCTTCATGGACCCCAATTCGGCTGGTTTGCGATTTTGGTTAAGCTTACACGAGTAATGAGCCTTTATAGATCTGTTCAAATATATGCATGCTTTAGCTTGTTATAATTAGATTGTATCATGCAGTGGATTAATCTAATTATAAGAAGTGGTGTGTAGACTTACAGCAAGTGGTATCATGCGGTGGATTAGCTTTGCTTGAGTTTATACCTGACCGGTTTATGAAGACTAAACATGCGGCAGATTAGTTGGATTAGCCTATGCATGTGTTGTTTGAATGGATCTATATTTGCAAGTTAACCTTTTATAATATCTTTAATTTGTTCAAACATGTTTTTCTTTACATATGCATTCGACAGTTAATATGCTTTACATACTCTGCTCTCATACTAGCCGAATGACTTTGTAAACTTGCTCTGACAGACAGCTTCTATAGCTGTGTGCCGTCGTGATTGGCTTTCAAAGCCGTACATATGGAACTGTCTGGTTTTATCCGGCATGTTCCAAATGTATTCTCATAGTTTTTTCTCCCTTGTTGGTTTTCAAGTCAAACCGACTGGCACGTCTCCGGGTTTAGCACATTCCGGGCACCCGATTGAAGCTAGCTTTTCGGCTTGCTGTGTGCTTGGCGTGAGGTGTCACGTTTTGCGTCAACACCTTTGCATCGGTGGCAAATGATTTTAGAGATGGACGAGGAAGAGCTAGTAGAAGCACCCGGAGTGGCACCTTTCTTGAACTGTGGAATCTGCACATTAGACAATTTACTCACCCGGAAGGTGTAGATGGTTGTGGTCAGTGGCGGATGCAGAACAGGATCAAAGCGGGGGCTGATCTTTTCTTCTTCCTCTATTTCTTTATTTTTCCTTCTTTCTCTATCAATTTTCTTCTCCATCATCCCTATTTTTTCATTGATATTGTAGCCGTAGGGGGGGCTGGAGCCCACCCAACCCCCCTTGTAGATCCGCCCCTGGTTGTGGTGCAGCAGGAAGTTTGGGCGTCTCCGGCTCAGAACGTTGCTGAAAAGTCCTCCCATTGTTATTCCTGAAAGGCTGGTGTTGTTGTTTGCGTCCCTGTACTTCTCTTTCAGCTTTAAGAGCAAGATGATATTGAAAGTGCATTCGCCCCCAATGTGCGTTTTGGCTAATTAATGACAATCAAATTAGGGACTAATGGCTTTATAAAAGCATGTATGCAGGTGTTAGTTTCTAGAAAGATTAGAAATGTTGAAATCTCGTGAACAAAGCACGTTGGATACATTTGGATTGTTGACACTTACTAACGTCGCTACCAAGAGTAGAGATAAACTCTATCCCCGGCAACGGCGCCAGAAATGCTTGTTGGTATAAATTAACGCACACTCTACTTTATCCGCAAGCGCACAGATAAGATCTACCGATGTAGCACTTCACCGGAGTAACCCAGTTTTAATATCGAACCCAAAGGAACGGATAGTGTTAAGCCTTAAAGTCTAACCCCTGAGTAACTAACAAGGACGGAGAATCTAGAAGCATAGAGGGGATCACTAAGGCTATCTAATTCCAATTTAAGAGTGATATATTTATATTATTCTTAGTGGGGAAGTTGCCATAAAAGGTCGCAAACAGAGTATGAGTCTTTTATGCAAATGTATAATCCTACCGAGCCTACACACGGGTAAGTGGACTATAGAAGAATCAACAAGGCTATAAGAGTCACCCTTGCGAACAACCACTACTACCGGCGTTATAGGAGGCATATATGAGCTATCAAGTCTAAGAACCACGCTTACACTATCCAACAACTCTAACTCTAGAATGACTAGAATTAAAGTACTCAACAGAGAGTCACAACCTTAAGAATAATAAGAACAATGATTCAAACTTAAATATAGATGTTGATTACCGAAACAATCGTTGAAGTTGATGATGAACTTGAATCCACAGGTACAAGATGAAGAAGTGGATCCGACAGGCCGGAGCACCTTCTGGATCTCTTCCTCTCTCTCTCTCTCTCTTCTAGTTCTAATATAAGACTAGGTTCTAAACCTAACTAGAGGGGTAACTAGTCTTCTACTTGATAGCTGGCTCTTGATTACAACTAGATGAACTAGATCTAATTCTAGATGAACTAGAAGAGATTCATCTAGAGGGACCTCTACTTCTAATTGGAACCCTAATTTCTGATGTGGAGATGAATAATGAAGAGGGAGATGCCTGGAGAGGGGGGTCTGGGGCTGCTTATATAGCCCTGAGGGATCAACGCGGCCGTTAGATCAAACCGACTTCAGGGACGGTGGAGATGAGTCCTAGGGTTCGGTGGAGGAAGCTTGCAGAAGACGGAAGCCAGCGGGCCGGGGGGAGACCGGTCGGTCATAGGGTGGGACCGGTCGGTCCCACCTGGTAGCCTCTCGCGGTGGTCGACCTCCTGGTGTCTTCTTGCGTCCTCTGGAGTCTTCTAGAATAATCCTGACGTGGTGGTGGCGTTATCTCCCGTCGGTTTCCTTCTATGGGAAGCTATCAGTGCTGATTTCCTGTTTTAGTCCCTGCAGAATCATAGTTCACCAAAACTCGTGGAATATTGTCAGTTGAAACCCTAAACCTTTGTTGGTGATCAAATTCTTGCCCTTTTCATATTTATTTATCCCTTAATTATGGTAGATAACCAGTGTCAACATGGATATAAAGATACCTAGCTCAATTGGTGGTTTGAAAGTTTGATTTTAAAACTTGAGTTATAGGTAAGCCAGACTATCAAGAGGGTCACAAATTAGGTTGGCTAGATGTGGAGAAAAGTGCTCAAATCGACTTACTAAAGTTTGCTTGAGAGACACCGCACGATCACGAACACATAGAGGTTTTTCTGTGCAGTCGGTAGTACCGACCATGGGGGTCGGTAGTACCGACCAGGGAGGCAGCGCGCAATGCTCTCTGGATGGAGTTCATTTTAACTGTCGGTAGTACCACCATAAGGTTGGTGGTACCGACCATCCAGACCATTCTAACATCTTCTCTAGATCGGCCCTGAACTGGCCTGGCGGTGGTACCGCCATAAGGCCGGTACTACCGACCCTCGGTGGTACCGACCTCGGCCGGTAGCAAGACAGTTTTTGCAACCTCTCTGTGTAGGCTCGAAAATGACTTGGTGGTAGTACCGCCATAAGGTCGGTACTACCGACCCTCGGTGGTACCGACCCTGGTCGGTAGAAAGGTCGTTTTTGCTAACCTCTCTGTTCGTGCTCAAAATGGCTTGGCGGTAGTACCGCCATAAGGTCAGTACTACCGACCCTCGGTGGTACCGACCCAAGCCGGTAGTAAGTCAGGTTTTCCGAGCTCTCTGTGTTGACGCATTTTTGACTTGGCGGTAGTACCGCCATAAGGTCGGTACTACCGACCCTCGGTGGTACCGACCCTGGTCGGTAGTAACCGAGGGACCAAGTCCCTTTCTGCGGAGCTCTCTGTTCGCGGCCATTTTGGCCTAGCGGTAGTACCGCCATAAGGCCGGTACTACCGACCTTTGGTCGGTAGCTGACTTTAGGTCAGACTCAGATCTGTGCAATAGTTTTTTGATTGGTCGGTACTACAGACCATAGTGGTCGGTACTACCGACCAGCCTCGGGATCGAGGGACTATAAATAGCCCTTGTCTTCTCGTTTGACTGTTACCTACTCATTCCACTCACTTATTGCGACCTAACTTCAGACAAAGCCTCTCCAAGCATTGACTCCTCCCCTCTCTGTCGACGAAATATGGTCGATAGCCCACCTAGGGGTATGCCCAAGGTGGTAGATTAGCGGGGAAGGCGCGTGGAACGACGATCCGGACGTGACACAGGAACGAATCTAGATGAACACCAGGGTTTATCCAGGTTCGGGCCGCCGAGTTCAGCGTAATACCCTACGTCCTGCGTCGAGTTGTCTACTCTGTATATTGATGAATGTGTTTTCTAGAGGGGGTCCCTGCTCGCCTTATATATCCGTGGGGAGCAGGGTTATAGATCCTAGTAGATCGGATCTCAGAGTAGAATAAGGAAACCTAGTCGATTACAATCTCGTATCGCGGGGGACACGATATCTTTCCTAACCGACTACGCTTCCTAGCCTGAGAAGGCTCCCGTGCCATCATCCGACCAGTTGGGCCGTTCGCCCGACCAGCTGGGCCTTATCGACACGATCCTTCGCAGTGAGTTGGGCCGGCCTTCATGAAGCAGCCCAAGTCTAGCCGTGAGGGTACCTAGGTTTATACCCCCACAGCTAGTCCCCGAGCACATTGAATCTTGAAGTGGTTAAAAAAGATCTTGACAACATCTCCGAGCAGCTTCATCCATACATCAAAACTTGATCTTCGATCAAGTTATATTCTGTTGACTACTATACCATGAGCCCACAAGATGTGATGTGCTCTTAAAAAAGAAAAAATGACTTCTGGAAGTCTGGTGAAGTGTGCCCACTTTATGGTTACATAACAACAACAACTGTCCAGTCTCTAGATCGACCATGCTAAAGTTTATCTGCATACTCACCGACCAGGTGAAGTGTGCCCACTTAGTCCCCGAGCTTGGCAACAGATGACTCGGTCATGTGATGCCAAGGTCAGAAAAAACAAGAAAAAATATACATGCGCGACCAGGTGCCATGTATACACGGTTGTCCCCGAGCTTGGCAATACATGACTCAGTCATGTGATGCCAAGGTCAGAAAAAACTAGAAAAAATATACATGCGCGACCAAGCGCCATATATACACGGTAGTCCCCAAGCTTGGCAATAGATGACTCAGTCATGTGATGCCAAGGTCAGAAAAAACTAGAAAAAATATACATGCGCGACCAAGCACCATGTATACACGGTAGTCCCCGAGCTTGGCAATAGATGACTCAGTCATGTGATGCCAAGGTCAGAAAAAACTAGAAAAAATATACATGCGCGACCAAGCGCCATGTATACACGGTAGTCCCCGAGCTTGGCAATAGATGACTCAGTCATGTGATGCCAGGGTCAGAAAAAACTAGAAAAAATATACATGCGTGACCAAGCGCCATGTATACACGGTAGTCCCCGAGCTTGGCAATAGATGACTCAGTCATGTGATGCCAAGGTCAGAAAATAAACTGTAGATCCGTGACAGAATAACCGCACCATATGCAGACAAGGGCATCAACTTTTTACTGCTATGCTTTTCTTTAAAGTATACCTTTCCTGGCCTTTCTTCAAATTTCTCCGTACGCCATCACATTCAGTAGCCTTTACTCTGTTGAACCCGTGACATAATATGGTCTGCCTTATTGATGGTCATGGTCCACAAGATACGTCTCGACTATGACTTTTGTTGTTTTCCGCAACTACAAGTTTTGTCGTTGTCCTCGTGAAGTACGTATGAGAATCAAATCCCTCACCAATAGCAGACTTCACATGTGACACAGTACATAAGTTGAATTATTGATCCCTCAGTCACTTTTATTCATAGACAATGTCTATGGACCAAGAAGGGACCGCCTATAAATACCCTGCCTGAGGAGCAGAGAACTTACGCCTTCTTTAGCATATGACTTCCCTTAGTCCGATTATAATATCTTTGGTAGAGATGGACAAATCCCCGGGTATCTTGCTTTTATAAGATAAATGAGGTGTCTAGAAGAACTCTTGTGAATGGATCATCCGTTAGGATGGTTTCTAAGTAGTCGGTAGCAGAGGGATACAAAGGTGCACCTAGAAGAACATTTGTGACTACCAATCATAGATAACCTCGGAGTCACAGGTTGTCAAAAGGGCGGCGAGGGTGATGGTCTTGCCCGGAGTTCCTTGAGCATTAGGGCGGTGCCTGAGACCCGCCTTGGGATGAACTGAAAAGGCTCATGTGTCTACCCAAGGTTCTGTATCTGCTTTGTTGCGTCTCACTGTACCCAGTTCTTGGTGCATTATGCATCAAGATTCTGTACCTTGATTGTACTAGAGTAATGTTTTACATCCTGATTGTACTTGTACTGGTGATTGCTGTATGTCAAGATGTTTCCATATATCTATGTTGTAATTTTTGTAACTGGTAGTTTGAACAGTCTTCAGCTTTGCTGAAGGTGTTGGCGAATAAACCGCCCAGTCCCCAGTATGACTGGTGAAGCCGTCCCTGAAGCCAACGCAGCTCTACAACGCGTGTGTGCCTATAACTGGTCATCTGACCAGTCCCTAGCTTTGCTGAGAAAGCTGACGGAGAAGCCGACCAGTCCCCAGTATCACTGGTGGAACTGGTCGTGAAGCCAACACAGCTCTGCCACGTGTGTCCCTGTAACTGGTCATCTGACCAGTCCCCAGCTTTGCTGAGAAGGCTGGCGAAGAAGCCGACCAGTCCCCAGTATCACTGGTGGAACTGGTCGTGAAGCCGACACAGCTCTGCCACGTGTGTCCCTGTAACTGGTCATCTGACCAGTCCCCAGCTTTGCTGAGAAGGCTGGCGAAGAAGCCGATCAGTCCTCAATATCACTGGTGGAACTAGTCGTGATGCCAACGCAGCTCTGCCACGTGTGTGCCTGTAACTGGCCGTCTGACCAGTCCCCAGCTTTGCTGAGAAGGCTGGCGAAAGAGCCGACCAGTCTCCAGTATCAATGGTGGGACTGGTCGTGAAGCGAACGCAGCTCTGCCACGTGTGTGCCTGTAACTGGCCGTCTGACCAGTCCCCAGCTTTGCTGAGAAGGCTGGCGAAGAAGCCGACTAGTCCTCAGTATCACTGGTGAAACTGGTCGTGAAGCCAACACAGCTCTGCCACGTGTGTGCCTGTAACTGGCCATCTGACCAGTCCCCAGCTTTGCTGAGAAGGCTGGCGAAGAAGCCGATCAGTCCTCAGTATCACTGGTGGAACTGGTCGTGACGCCAACGCAGCTCTGCCACGTGTGTGCCTATAACTGGCCGTCTGACTAGTCCCCAGCTTTGCTGAGAAGGCTGGCGAAAGAGCCGACCAGTCTCCAGTATCAATGGTGGAACTGGTCGTGAAGCGAACGCAACTCTGCCACGTGTGTGCCTGTAACTGGCCGTCTGAGCAGTCCCCAGTTTTGCTGAGAAGGCTGGCGAAGAAGCTGACTAGTCCTCAGTATCCCTGGTGGAACTGGTCGTGAAGCCAACGCAGCTCTGCCACGTGTGTGCCTGTAACTGGCCATCTGACCAGTCCCCAGCTTTGCTGAGAAGGCTGGCGAAGAAGCCGATCAGTCCTCAGTATCACTGGTGGAACTGGTCGTGACGCCAATGCAGCTCTGCCACGTGTGTGCCTGTAACTGGCCGTCTAACCAGTCCCCAGCTTTGCTGAGAAGGTTGGCGAAAGATCCGACCAGTCCCCAGTATCACTAGTGGAACTGGTCGTGAAGCGAACGCAGCTCTACCACGTGTGTGCCTGTAACTGGTCATCTGACCAGTCCCCAGCTTTGCTGAGAAGGCTGGCGAAAGAGCCGACCAGTCCCCAGTATCACTGGTGGGACTGGTCATGAAGCGAACGCAGCTCTGCCACGTGTGTGCCTGTAACTGGCCGTCTGACCAGTCCCCAGCTTTGCTAAGAAGGCTGGCGAAGAAGCCGACCAGTCCCTAGTATCACTGGTGGAACTGGTCGTGAAGCCAACGCAGCTCTGCCACGTGTGTGCCTGTAACTGGTCGTCTGACCAGTCCCCAGCTTTGCTGAGAAGGCTGGCGAAGGAGCCGACCATTCCCCAGTATCACTGCTGGAACTGGTCGTGAAGCCAACACAGCTCTGCCACGTGTGTGTCTGTAACTGGCCGTCTGACTAGTCCCCAGCTTTGCTGAGAAGGCTGGCGATTATATAATTAATAAAAAGGATAATAAATTTGTTGATTTGTAGAAGGCTCAACTATTGGGCCGATAAAATGGGCCGTAGTGATTGTTGTGGTACAAATAGCCTTTTTCGCGGCGGACGAAATTTCCGAAGGGTCGCGCACTAGGTTATAAAGATAAGTGCCGCATAGTCAAAACTTACCCTGACCGTTACCATTCCCCATTTCCTTTCCTTCCGCCGAACCTTGCACTGTAGCCCTAGATCCAGAAACGCAGAGTCGGCGGCGAAGCTTGCATTTTTTCGACGAAGCCGATGGCGCGGAGGACGAGAAAGACTGCGACGGCGACGGCTGTGAGATTGGATCAAGAATGGGTTCCGTCCACGAGTACAGAGGAGAGTATCGGCCGTCTTGCCGCCGGCGGACTTCTGCCGGACAAGGCGACCGACGGTTGGAGAGCGCCAACTGGTGAGACATATCCTCGACCCAATGCTGATGAAATAGTCGTCTTCGAGGATTATTTTATTAGAGGATTCGGTTTTCCATGCCATGCTTTCCTCCGTGGTTTGCTTGAATTTTTGGGGATTGGACTTTGCAATCTCGGGCCAGACTCCATCTTGTCTGTAGCCATCTTCATCCACCTTTGTGAGGCATTTCTTGGAATACAACCGCATTTCAATTTGTTTCGCTATTTCTTTCAACTGAAGAAGAATAGCCACGGTTCACGCATTGCGGGTAGCGCATACATCCTGCTGCGCGAGGGGATGGCATCCGAGTACATCATCGTTCCTCTGTAGAGTAATGTGAGCGGCTGGCAAGAGAAATGGTTCTACATGACGTAATGCCAGACTCCCGCTCCAAGCTGTGACGTGGGGAAGGTGGTTGATTCTAGTTGGACCTGGTCGTCGAGGCCTTCGTCAAGTGACATGGAGCAAGTCCAGGAGCTGCTTAGTTTAATGAGGGAGATCACTTCAGATGGAATCCAGATTACCGCCAATTTTATGCACCGTCGGGTACAGCCGTGCAAGGAGAGGGTGCATCCTGGCTTTGAATATGCTGGTCGGTCTGACGCGACCCGTGAGCGCGCCGAAGATTTGGAATCTAAGGAGCTGGAAATGCGTGTTCACGTGGTGCTCCAATTCTCTTATTGGAAAGCGCCAAAGAAGGTTACGCAACCATTCAGCCTGGCGTGGCTTGTTAAAGATGTGAGTTGTCTCTTAATTTGTTTTGCTGATTGCGTCCTGTTGCAGTGTTCATGATGCTGGTCTGGGTTGTTTTGTAGGATCGCTCTAGTGTGTATGTCTCAAGCGTGTCGTCAGCCGAGTGGCCAGAAGGTGTGGATACGAGGTCTCCGATCGGCCGTCCTCCACGCTCCCAAGCTGATGAAGCAGCCACTGAAAAGACGGGAAAGGATAAGGGAGTTGTGGACGCGATGGACCCGAGAGCTGCGAGAGCTGTGGGTAAGCGCATGGCTTCTGGTCGGAGGGCGGCCACAAGGTCGTCGACGCGGGCTGAAGGCCCTTTGGAGATTCCGGGCGGGGCAGCTTCCAATAACTCTGGGTCCATTCGTGACTGGGATGATGATGATGACGATGAAGAGCCGCCGGTGCCTAAACGCGTCTGGGTCGAGGAGCCGACCAGGACCGTTCAGACCTCGCAAAAGCCCAAGGGGCTGAAGCTGAAGGGTGGTCTGCGGGTCAGCGACCTGTAAGTATTCGGCTGCCTTTGTCGCAAGTTTATGGCTGCCACCATGTTCTTGACTTCTTTTGCTTTGTTCATGTCAGCGATCCCGTGCCAGAGGTTGAAGCTGTAGAAGATGACATGGCCCCCGAGCCGACCAGTGCCCCAGATACGGAGTCCGAGCAGCTACGGGAGGAACTGCCCGTGGACGGGGCGCCGGGTGGAGGAGCTGATGAGCAGCCAACATCGGCGGGCACTCAGGAGATCAGGTCGGGTAGAGGGAGGTCCCCCAACCTGGGGTCGCTGGGTGGTCAAGAGCCATCTGACTCAGCCCAAGTGCCCCCGGATGCACGCTTCCTTCCGTCCGGAGGTAAGCGCGCTTGGCGCAGTTGGGCGTGCTACAGATCCGGTGGGGGCTGAATGAGTGCCTGTGGCACCCGAAGATGATGTCGTGGAGATTTGTCGCCCTCCTAGATCTCTCGAGCGGATAATCAGAGTGGCACGCCAGCGAGCTGGCGAGTGGGTGTTCCATGAGGAAAACACGGACAATCGTCCGATGAAGAACTTTGACCGGATGCTTAGTCAACTTCATAAATATGCACAGGTAATTCTTCGAAATATGTGACGCTATGAAGACGATTCGCGTGAATTTGAATTTTGAGTACTTATGTTGACTTGCAGGGGTTATCGGATTTGTCGGAGGAGCATCGTAAATGCTTCAAGTCCATCGGCCCTTTGCTCGATGCCAAGGAAAAACTTGAGGAAGCATGCACGCGATACCTGGCGGACCTTGACAGTGCTCGGCAAACTGAGGTCGAGCTGCGTGAAGCTGCCAAGAGGCAGGCGTCCGAGATCGCGCGACTTCGTCGTGAAAATGAGGTTGAGAACCACAAAACCCCTCTTTTTTTGAATGACTTGTGCTTGACTGCTTGACAAACTTTGTTGGAACAGAGCTTGCCTCGCAGGTCGCTGTGGAGAGGCTCAAGGTACTGGATGGCGAGGCTGTGGCTGCCAAGGAGAAGACGCGAGCGGATGAGCTGGAGAAGGAGCTTGAAGGTTGCCGTTGAATCCTTTTGTTCAGTGCGGTCCTTGCCTAGTGTGTGTGACTATTATTGATTGATTTGTTGTAGGGAGGCGCCGTTCTTGGCAAAACCAAATTGCAATGGTTTGCCAAGACGTGAAGACCTAGGAGGTGCGATGCCACGCCATGGTACGAGGGACTACTCCGGTTCTGAATACCGTATATGGGGCTAGTCGGACCGGAGGCCTCCTGCCCCGACCAGATGGTATGCTGGAGCAGTGTGCTGGATCGTGGGCGGCCATGAAGAAATTTGTGACTGATGCTGGCGAGCAGGTTGCTGCCTATATCCTGGCTGTCACGCGGGCCCATTATCCAGGGATTGACGTGAAGAGATTGGAAAGTGGCTTTCCCCGGAATACTTCGGAAGCCCAGGCGTCGGAGCTGAATGAAGAATCCCGGGAGATGGCCGCCACTCTTGTTAAGGACCTGGACCTGTTCGAGGAGCCCGGGGAGCCCAGCGCTCCATAGAACCATGAATGTGTTAGATTAGTTTTTGTAAACAACCAAACGTTACAGATGTATCTTGGTATGTTTGAACTTTATTTTGTTTGCTGAGTTAGCGCGTGACAGAAAAAACAAGAAACTTAGGGCAAAAAGATGATGATGTGTATTCATAACATGTTATGAAAGTACAGAGGTGAGTACATATCTTTTAATCCCCATGTAGCTATGCGTAGAAACGCCGGAGCTGGTCGATATGCCAAGAGTTTGGGACGCCTGTCCCGTTTAGGTCAGTTAACCTGTAGGAGGTAGGTCTTGTAACATGTTTGACGAGGTAGGGGCCCTCCCAGTGGGATGAGAGCTTGCGTAGTCCGACGGTATTTTGTATTCTTCGCAGAACCAGGTCTCCGACGGCGAAGAATCTTTCTTTGACGTTTCGGTTGAAGTATCTTCGTAGCCCTTCGATGTATTTTGCGGTTCGGACGCACGAGTCCATTCTTCGTTCCTCGATGCAGTTGACTTCTACTTCTCTGGCCTGGTTGGACCTGTCCTCGTCATATTGCTCTACATTGGGTGACCTGAACGCGATATCTGCTGGTAGGACTGCTTCAGCTCCGAATACCATATAGTATGGCGAAACGCCCGTGTTTCTACTGGGTTGCGTTCGGAGGCCCCATACTACCGCTGGTAGTTCTTTCAACCATCGACCAGCCTTTTGGTCCTGGTCGTTGGCTTTGAATAATCTTTTCTTTAGTGCGTCGAGGATCATTCCATTTGCTCTCTCCACCTGGCCGTTGGCTCTTGGGTGAGCTACGGAGACATACTTGACGACTATGCTTCTTTCGTTGCAGAAGTCCCAAAAATCCGAGCCGGTGAACGTTGAGCTGAGGTCGGTAATAATACAGTTAGGTAGACCAAAACGATGTATAATATCATCTAACAGCTCTGCTGCCTTTTGGGCTGTAGATTTGACCAATGGTTTGTACTCGATCCATTTGGAGAACTTGTTGATTATGATGTAGACGTATCTGAAACCGCCAGGTGCTGTTTTGAATGGCCCGATCATGTCTAGACCCCAGCACGAAAATGGCCATGAAGCTGGTATGGCCTGGAGATCGTGTGCCGGGACATGTATTTGTTTGGCAAAGAATTGGCACCCTTCGCAATATTTGACTAGCTTTTCTGCATTTGCAACGGCAGAGGGCCAATAGAAACCTGCCTGAAACTCTTTCCCGACCAGGGTTTGAGAAGCAGCATGGTTACCACATATGCCGGCATGAATGTCTGCTAAAATATGAGTGCCTTCTTCTTGAGAAACACACTTTAGGAGTAGTTCTTCTTTTGCATTTTTGCGCATAAGCTTTCCTTCTACCAAAATGTACTGCTTACTGCGCCGAATGAGGCATTCGGCTTCAATTTTATCCTGAGGAACGTCCGCCTTGGTGAGGTACTATATAAACTGCTCCCTCCAATCGTCAACTGTTTGCTGTACTAAGCTGACTGTCTGGTCGGTCGAGCCTGTTCGGGAGTCCCTAACGTCTCCTGCTCGATGGATGGCTTGACCAGGTCCTGGACAAACACGCCGTGAGGGATCTGAGCCCTGGATGATCCTATTTTGGAGAGAGCGTCGGCGGCTTGATTGTTGGCTCTTACGACGTGCTGGAATTGAAGACCGTAAAACTTGCCCTCGAGTTTTCTTATCTGGGTGACGTAGGCGTCCATCTTCTCGTTGGTGGCATCCCAGTCTTTGTTAACTTGGTTTATGACTAGAGCAGAATCGCCGAAAACCTCTAGCCTTTTAACTCCGAGCTCGATCGCGATCCGAAGGCCATGCAAGCAGGCTTCGTATTCGGCTGCGTTGTTGGATGCCCTGAAATGGATCCGGAGGACATAGCTCAGCTTGTCTCCGGAAGGTGAGATAAAGTGTAGTCCAGCTCCTGCGCCTTCGAGATTCAATGATCCATCAAAATACATTATCCAGTGCTCGGTGCTGGTCGGAGGGACTGGTGTAGTCATATCGGTCCATTCGACCACGAAATCAACTAGAGCTTGAGACTTAATGGAAGTACGACTGCGAAACTCAAGGGAGAAGGGGGCTAGCTCCAGAGCCTATTTTATTATGCGACCATTGGCGTCCTTGTTGCGCAGAATATCTCCTAGTGGATACTTGGTAACCACCAC
Source organism: Coix lacryma-jobi var. lacryma-jobi (assembly GCA_009763385.1). Classification (NCBI taxonomy): domain Eukaryota; kingdom Viridiplantae; phylum Streptophyta; class Magnoliopsida; order Poales; family Poaceae; genus Coix; species Coix lacryma-jobi. Next base: position 103,812,311 of record CM019828.1, on the reverse strand, counting down.
AATAGAGTAATAGTCAAAATAATGTCGCAGTTTGCGAGATGTGATTAGTATTGCATATAACAGTTTTTGCACCTGGGGGTACCTTGATTTCGAGTCGTTGAGTACTTCGCTGATGTAATAGACCAGATGTTGCACCTTGTAGGCTTGCCCTTCTTCTTCGCGCTCTACGACCACGACGGTACTTACAACCCGATCAGTAGTCGCTATATAAATGAGCAGGGTTTCACCATCCTTTGGTGCGGCTAATAAGGCTGGTGTTGTTAGAAGCTGCTTGAGTTCTTGAAAGGCGACTTCAGCGTCTTCGGACCACTCAAACTTCTCGGAAGCTTTGAGTAACCTAAAAAACGGGAGGCCTTTTTCTCCGAGACGTGAGATGTAACGACTTAGAGCAGCCATACACCCGGTCAACTTCTGGACATCTTTTACACTTTTTGGAGGTTTCATCTTTAGGACGGCTTGGATTTTTTCCGGATTTGGCCTTTGGCCGTCTTTACTTACTATATTGCCAAGCAAGATACCGGAAGGGACCCCAAAAGTACACTTTTTAGGGTTAAGTTTCCATCGAATTTTGTTTAGAGCCGCAAAAGTTGCGCGTAGATCATCTACTAATGTAGGAGCCAGCTTTGTTTTTACAACAATATCATCAACGTAAGCTGCTACGAGCTCTGCTCGGATTTCCTCATCTAAGCATTTCTGGATCGCCCTTTGGTATGTGGCCCCTGCATTTTTTAGACCGAAAGACATCGTTGTATAGCAATATGTCCCAAAGGGGGTGATGAACGATGTTTTGGGCTGATCTTCTTCTCTCAGAGAAATTTGGTGTTATCCGGAATAGCAATCTAGGAAGGATAGGAGCTCGCATCCAGCCGCAGAGTCGACGAGTTCGTCGATGCGGGGCAAAGCGAAGGAGTCTTTAGGGCAGTGTTTGTTAAGATCGGTATAATCAACGCACATTCTCCATTCTTTATTCTTCTTTTGGACTAAAACCGGGTTGGCGAGCCACTCCAGATGATACACTTCTTTTATAAATTCGGTAGCTAAAAGCCGGGTGATTTCTACCCTAATAGCCTCCTTTTTGTCGTGAGCGAACCGTCGTAACTTCTGCTTGATTGGCTTGGCGGTCTTCGAAACATCTAAGGAGTGCTCGACCAGCTCTCGAGGTACACCGGGCATGTCCGCGGGTTTCCACGCGAAAACGCCTACGTTCTCCCTCAGGAAGCTGACGAGCGCGTCTTCCTATTTGGGGTCGAGGTCGACCCCGATTCGTGCCGTTTTGCTTGCATCTCCTTCGATTAGCTCCACCTCCTTGAAGTCCTTGCTTCTGGTTGTCGCGCGCTTAGCTTCCTTGATTGGGATAGGCTGGTCCTCTGGAGCCACTTTCACCGCGTCCACGCGTGTCTCCTCTATGCGGATTGAGAGGTCATGAGCTTGGGCAGTAGCGAAACTTTCCTTCTCACATTCGTATGCCGTGGAGATACTTCCCTTTATGCTTAAGACGCCGTTCTCAGACGACATTTTCAGCTAGTAAGTAGGTGTAGTGTGGAACCGCCATGAACTTTGTCAGGGCCGGTCTCCCTAACAGTGCGTGGTAGGACCCTTCAAAGTCTGCTACGATAAAATTAACGTAGCAGATGCGGTGGCGTTCCTTTGTGCCGAACTGGACTGGTAGGGTGATTTGCCCAAAGGCTGAGAAGCTTGGGACGGGAGGATGCCCCAGAAAGGAGCATCATAGGGTTCCAGGTCACTTGACTTGATGCCGAGTTCTGGCAGCGCGTGCTTGAATAATATGTCGAGGGCGCTGCCACCGTCGATCAACACTCTTTCGAACCGTACCCCATCGATAGTCGGGTCAACAACAAGCGGAAAATGACCGGGTTCAGGAACCCTGGCCCACTGATCAGCTCTGCTGAAAGAAATTTCCTGGTGTGACCAGGCCAAGTAGTTGGGGTCGGATATCCTCTCGTCAACTCGGTCGACGGAGTAGACTGCACGCTCGATTTTTTTGCGTACTCTTTTATCGGCCAGGATTGCCTTCCCGCCGAATATGGTTCGCACGGACTTTTCGGCTTTTCTGAAGCCTCCGTGCTTCGGGTTCCGTCTTGGGTCCTAGTCGTCATCATCATCTTCTGGAGGACCTTTTCCCTCGCGTCGCTTCGGAGGGTCGTCTTCGGTGTCGGGGCGTTGTTTCGTCGAGCCATAGCGAAATATGGCTTTAAATCCCCTGCACTCCTCCATTGTGCGTCCTATGCCTGGGTGCGCCGGGCAATCTTGCTTCAGAATCTTAGAGTACGCTGAATCATAATTGCGTTTGCCTCCAGCCTTGGTGTTATTAACTTCATTACCCGGTGCTCGACCGAGGTTTGGCTGTCTTCGTCTTTCATCCCGGCTGTCGAACCTTCGGTTAGGGCGGCGATTATCCCTGAACCTTTCGCGATGATCGTCGTGGGCGTCGTCGCGCCGGTCGCCGCGGTACTCGTTTCGCTGGCGATCATCGTGCCGAGGCCTCTGGTCTCGGCGATCGTCCGCAAGCTGTGTGTTATATTCTTCTGCCCGAGCCCAGCTTTGGGCTATGTTAAGTAGTTCTTCGACCGTTCTCGGTTCCTTGCGCAATAGCTTGTTCCTGAGCCCTTCATGATGTTGTAATCCTCTAATGAAAGCTGAGATAGATTCATCATCGGTGACGTTGGCTACCCGGATTCGGGCATCAGAGAAACGACGGATGTATTCGCGTAATAGTTCGCCAGGGCGGTCTTTGACGCGCTCGAGATCATATTTGCTGGCAGGCTGTTGACAAGTGGCTTTGAAGTTAGATATGAATGCCTTTTTCAGGTCGGGCCAACTGTCAATGGAATCAGAAGGGAGGCTCAGAAGCCACTAGCTAGCAGCTTGATTAAGGACCACGGGCAAATAGTTGGCCATGACATCCCCTCCTCCGCCGGCTGCCCTTACTGTCGTTTCGTACAGCATAATCCACTGACGAGGATCTGCCTTTCCATCGTACGACCTCAGGTCGTGGATCTTGAAACCTCTTGGCCAGACGATAGACCGGAGCCTTCTCGTAAATTGTCTTGGACCAGTAAGGGTTTGATCTAGGAGGCCGTGTTCGCGATCCCATGCGTTTCGTCTTTCCATCTCTTGACGGAGTCTTGTGTCCTTAGAACCCTCAATGTGGTTGCATAGATCGGATTTTTCAGTGATGTGGTCGTGCAGGTCCCGGGGCCCAACACTTAGGTTATTCCTGGCACGCTGGTCGGCTCCGTCGTCCTGGCTGCCTCTGCGATTATTGCGATCGTTGTGGCGATCCTGATTACTGCTGGACTCTGGGTGAGGGTCCAGGTCCCTGCGGCTTCTTCTGGATCCGGTGGGTGTGGCATGAGATGGTCCTATCGCCTGGTCCTAGACTTGTACCAGGGATGCCTTCAGATACGCTCCAAGCTGCTCGAGCTGAGGTGTTACCGGAAGATTCTCGACTAGGTTCATTGCCATGGCGAGGTTAGCTTGAGGGGTTCTGTGGACTTGACGGTTGTCGCACATGTCGAATGCGTCATCGAGGTTGCGTTGTATGCGCTGTCCACCATTAGCCTCAGCTACTCTCTGAGTAGCTCTGTCAGCGTTTCTGGCTAAACGCTGAGCTTTGGCCTCGTCTGTTTCCCCGTCCACTGCCGGCTCATCATGACTGATAGCGAGTACCGAGCCCCCATAGCGTGGTAGGGGCCCGAAGCCTGGGGGATAATCCGGCGTCTGATCTGGTGAGTTGGACCTGGTCGATCCGGCGCTTGATGCCGATGCGGTGGTTGCGACGGAGGTTACGATTGCCAGGCAAGCATTGGCACCAGATTGCTTGAAGTTAGATGGCTGCTCCTCAGGAGTGCGCAGGTTCTTGGTATTATCCTGGAAGAGGCCCATGACTTGTTCCTCATATGTCAAGGCCGAGTTTGTCAATCCGTGAGGAAAGACAGGAGCGAAAAAGCTACGTTTCGCCCTGCTCGGTTCAGACTTCTGGGAAGGGCAAAACAGGACAGAGCAACTCGTAGGAGTGGAAGTGATGACCACACCGGTTTGAAGTTGTGTGTGTCTCTTAGCACGAGCCGGTCGTCGAGGTTGTTGCCATTCTCCTTCGTCATACTCATGCTAAGGCGGACGATCTCCGATCGAGTCTGCCAAAGCAAGAGTTTCGGCGATGCCCGCCGTGGCCCGATCGATGGATTCGATCAGGTCAGAGTTATCAAGGCGCCGTCCTTGGTAGCGAGGAAGCGCCGTTTTGCTTAGGGGCTCCGATCTCGACGTCGGGGCTCCCGGTAGCCGAGATGCTTGGGGCGTCTCCATGCTCCCGACAACTGGGTCACCTCTGGTAACCCATGAAAAAGACCCGAGGGTGAACGTCAAGCCCACCGGAAGATCCATGGAAGCCGGGAAAGAAACCATCCGAGTCGTCATGACGTCCGCACGCACACTTCCCACGGTGGGCGCCAGCTGTCGACGAAATATGGTCGATAGCCCACCTAGGGGTATGCCCAAGGTGGTAGATTAGCGGGGAAGGCGCGTGGAACGACGATCCGGACGTGACACCGGAACGAATCTAGATGAACACCAGGGTTTATCCAGGTTCGGGCCGCCGAGTCTAGCGTAATACCCTACGTCCTGCATCGAGTTGTCTACTCTGTATATTGATGAACGTGTTTTCTAGAGGGGGTCCCTGCTCGCCTTATATATCCGCAGAGAGCACGGTTACAGATCCTAGTAGATCGGATCTCAGAGTAGAATAAGGAAACCTAGTCGATTACAATCTCGTATCGCGGGGGACACGATATCTTTCCTAACCGACTACGCTTCCTTGCCTGAGAAGGCTCCTATGCCATCATCCGACCAGCTGGGCCGTTCGCCCGGCCAGCTAGGCCTTATCAACACGATCCTTCGCAGTGAGTTGGGCTGGCCTTCATGAAGCAGCCCAAGTCTAGCCGTGAGGGTACCTAGGTTTATACCCCCACACTCTCTCTCTGCCTCTTTGCTCCAAGATTCATTCCTTTGCAAGATTTGAGCTAGGGAAGTGAGATTAGAGAGTGGAAAGCTTCGATCTACGACTTGAGCACTTGGTTTCCATCTAGCTGGCTTGATTTGTGTCTATTACTCTTGGGCTCTTTGAGTCCTAGCCGGTTAGGTGTTCTTCGTGGTAGCCCGTGTTGCTTCATTTGTAAGGGCTCCCCGAAGTGTTTGTATTTCCCCCATGATTTCTAGTGGAGAAACTCTAGTAGCCTTTGTGGTTGCTTGAGTGAGGCTAGGAGGTGAAATAGACTTCGAACTTTGTGGTCACCTCAACAACAAGGACGTAGGCACTCCTTAGTGGATTGGCCGAACCTCGTGATAAATCGCTGTGTCCCGTGTGCTTGTTGATTGCCTCTACTTTGCATATTACTTGTGTTCTTCATGCTCCTCCTCTCCCTATCTCTTTCTTAGGTTGAGAAGGCTCGATCCACACCGTGGGAAGCAACCAAGGCTTGGTAAGGCTAGATTCGCTATCTATCATACTTAGGGAAGTGGGGCATATTCTTGTATTACATTCATAGCTCACATATATTTGATTTGTAGTCTCCTTCTAGGATTCCGGTAGTGTCATTTGTTTGTGTCGGTAGTACTGGTGTGTTACACCCGGTAGTACCAACCCAAACAAACAGGCAACGCCGGTTGTTATCTAACTACGAATTCTAGTTTGTGAAGTTTCAGATTGTCAAAAATCACCTATGCACCCCCCTCAAGGCTGATTAGATCCTTTCAATTGGTATCGGAGCCTAACCCTTGTGTTAGCTGCGGATACATGGGTGTATGCCGAGTCTCTAAGTGATGAGTGATTGTCAACGGGTTTGATCGCATGTTCTTTGGCTTGTGTTGTGCAGGTGTCGAGCTCGGAGACAGTGATCGAGGGCAAGGTGAAGGTCAAGTTGAGACGTGTCGTGCCGATGGACTGGGTGCGATGAAGGATGGGCGTGCCGTGCGGCGGACGTGCCATGCCGATGGATCGAGCAGTGAAGGGCGGACGTGAGGCTTGGACTGAGGGACCGGAGTGCCTGAGGATCAGCTGTGGTGGCTGGCAGCCTGGGACAGCGACGAGCAGAGACTTGCGGGGCACGGTGTTGCTCGGGTCGAGGACCTGGGGACACGTGTCGGTGGACGGGGTGCACGGGAGGTGCATCCCCTCTACAGCTCCGGTTTGTTGGTTGAGCCAGAGAAAAACCAACGGGTGGACGGTTTCCAGGTTTGGGCCTCAAAACCTGGGTGCTCGGTTTCCAGGTTGAGCCACAAAACCTGGGCGCGGATGGTTTCCGAGTTTGGCCACAAAACTCGGGTGATGGTCCGGTTTTCGAGTTTGGGCCTCAAAACTTGAGCGCTACGGGTTTCTGAGTTTGGGCCACAAAACTCAGGCTGGTGGGCTGGTTTCCCGGTTTGGGCCTCAAAACCGGGGGTTGCTGGAAAAGGCTGGTTTCCCGGTTTGGGCCACAAAACCAGGGGTGCAGAGCGAGGACGGCACGTGGCGGCAATCGGAAGGTTGCGTGGAGGCAACGCGGACGAGTTGTGCGGGCGTGGCCGTTGGATCTACCTACCACCGAGTTGGTCCAGAATAACCCTAGGGTTTAGCTGGTTCGCTCTGTAATTAGAATAGAGAGGGGTAGAGTAGGAAATAGACTTAGACTAGAATAGGATAAGTAGTCAGGGGAGACACCCTCCTCCTCCATCTCAGTTGTCTCAGTTTTAGCTATCTCATTTTGCTTCCTGCACTTAGGGTTTCCTGCTCTCCCATCCCCTGCTGTAGCTGAGATCCGCAGAGAGACTTGAACTCTGTGTACTGTTGATTTTGAGGAAAGGAGGCCGTAACCTCCTTGTCGTAGCGTGTGTTTGCGCTTCGGCTTGCGATTCGTGGGTGTGATTTGCGGTTCATTCGTGTTCTTCGCGGAATCCTTTTTCTCCACGATTTTCCCGTCGCTTGATCTCTTTGCTCGGTTCATCTTTTGCAAAACCGTTTGAACCAAGTTGTTCTAGATCGTGAGGCACTTCTTTCCACCGAAGGAATTAAACTCTAACCTCACGGTCTAGGAGATCGATCGATTTTCGTTTTGGATTGCGTTCTTGCTTCCTTGCCCCGAAATTTCTTGATTCACCGATTTGGAGTTAGGTTCGAGCCATGATCTCTTAGAGATAGCTCACTAACATCCTTGTGACCCCTCAGATCGAATCCTAGGCCTAGAGCTTTTGATTTAGAGGAGATCGGGTTGAATCATCAAAGAACTGCGCTGTTTTCGGGGGCATCGGACGCTATCACGGGAGCATCGGACGCTATCACGGGAGCATCGGACGCTAGGGTTCCTAGCATCGGACGCTCCGGTGACGCGTGTCACGTTTTCGGCGTTTTAGTTTGCATCGGACGCTAGGCATCGGACGCGTCCGTTGTCCATCGGACGCGCCGGAGCCTTTGCATCGGACGCTGGGTGATTACTGTTCACAGCGTCCAATGGTGGAACAGTAAGGTTCTAGAACCGGCCAGTTTGCATCGGACGCGTCCAGTGGTCTGGCATCGGACACAGGCCAGCGTCCGATGCGACTGGTTTCGCACGGTTTCATCCGCGGTTCGCTCGTTCGTTGTCGGAATTGATTTCCGTCTTTTGCATTGGCTTTCTAGAGTTGTGTAGTGTCCCGCTGTGCTTCTTGGAAGTATCCACCCTACATCTAGGGTCGTGGACATTAGCAAGCTCTAGGGTCTGTCTCTTGGGGTGATTCTTGGGACAGTGGCTCTAGTATCCAAAAGGAAATTTTGAAGCTCCCATTCACCCCCCCTCTGGTCGCTTTCTGGTTGCTTCTCGGTCCTTCAATTGGTATCGGAGCGGGTTAAGGATCTTCCACCTTAGCCGGTTCCAGATCCACAGAAGGCGACATGGATCGCGGCGTGGGCAAACCGCCGTTCTTTGATGGGACGAACTATGCGTATTGGAAGATACGCATGTCGGCCTATCTGCAGAGTTTGGGTGCTTCTATTTGGGATATTTGCAACTCTGCTGATTATGTGGTCTTGGCTGCTCGTGTTTCTCAGCAACAGATCGATGAGCACGATGCCAATAGCCGAGCCCGTAATGCTCTCTTTTCTTGTTTGAGCATGGGTGAGTTTGATCGTGTTTCTCACCTTGCTACGGCTCGGGAGATCTGGGACACCCTCATGCGTTTCCATGAGGGCACCTCTCAAGTCAAAACCCGACTCTACGAGTCGTTCAAGCGTGAGTATGAGAACTTTCGACATCAGCCTGGCGAGAGCATAGAAAGTTTATTCGCTCGCTTTCAGGTGATTGTCAACAGGATGAGGGCTAACAAGGAGCAGTTGCCTTTTGACGATCATGAGCGTGCTTTGAAGCTCTTGCATACTCTTGATCGGTCGGTGTGGGATTCCAAAGTTCAGGCGATCATCGAATTGCCTAACTATGAGACCCTCACGTGTGACGAGCTCTTTAGTAAGCTCAAGTCCAGTGAGATTGATGCCATGTCGAGGGCTTCTTATGCGAATCCTTCTGGCCCGACTATGGCTTTGGTTTCTGGCTCTTCTGCTAATCCCTCTGCTGGCTTTGCACTTTCTTCACTCTTTTCTGTCACAGAGGACCAGCTTGAGTCGTTGGGGGATGACGAGTTGGCAATGCTCGCCAACCGGTTCACGCGGTTCCACAACAACCGCATGAACCGTCGCCGCGGTGGAGGACACTCAAGATGCTATGAGTGCGGCGACCCCGACCACTTCATCGCCAACTGCCCCAAGAAGAAGCATTCATCTGGGAAGGGCGATCATGGGCACAAGTACGACTCCGGCAAGCGCAAGGAGAAGTACGTCCCCACGAGGCACAAGCGGAGGGGCGGCTTCGACAAGGAGTACATCAAGAAGAAGTACTTGGAGAAGGCCCAGGCTGAGCAGCGTGCGTTCTTCGCCACGCTCAGCGACGTCGATGGCTCGGATGACGACTCCGCTTGCTCAAGCAATGATGAGTCCGAGAAGAAGAAGAGAATCGAGGACAAGCTGAACGGTCTCTGCTTCTTCGCCGACGACGACGGCCTCTGCACCATGGCGCTTGGTGATGAAGTCGACGGCAAGCTGGAGCACATCCCTCGGAACAACGACGACGACGACGACTCCTCCCAGGTATCTCTCACCCACGACGAGCTTTCTGCTGAGGTCGAGAAGTTTACTGCCGCGCTCCTTAGTCAGGACAAGTTGCTTAGGCGTGCCGCTAGAGAACGCAAGGAGTTTAGGCAGAAGTGGGAAGACACGGTGAGGGAGCTTGAGTTTGCCAAGTCCACCGTGGTCGTGTCGGAGGAGGTTGAGTGTGAGATGTGCACCACACACATGACTGACCTTCTCACTTTGAGAGGTAAGTATGCTGCGTTGGTAGGAGAGGTGGATGAGCTGAAGGCTAGACCTTCTCTGTTGGGTGCGTGCAAGACTTGTCCTGTCTTGCAATCTGAGTTGGCAGAGAAGAATGCCAAGATTGTGTCTCTTGAGGAGGCCAACTCAGGTAGCACTAGTGTGGCTAGGTGTGCTTTGTGTGAGGGTTTGGAGATGGAGATTGCGAATGTCAAGCATGGCAAGATGCAAACCGAGGAGGAAAACACATACCTTCGGACCATCTTGTCATGGGTCTCTTGTAGTGAGCCGCCGCTCGGGATGATGATCTCCCAATTTAAGCGAGCTGCTGGAGGTCCTGGTGTAGGTTTTGCTCCGGGTGTTGATCTTTCTGCTTTTGGGAAGATTGGAGAGTCGAGTGGTCTGAACCCTAGTGAGAAGCCCACCTCCACCACTACTCCCAAACTTGCCAAGCTTCCACCCAAAGAGCCCGTCAAACCTACCACCAAGGATGGGGTGTTTGAGGAACCTCCGAGAGCTCCACCCAAGAACCAAGTCTGGCATCCCAAACCCAACCACCTAAAGAACAAGCTGGACACAATGCCACCTATCCAAGAGGAATTGCCACAGAAGGGCAAAGTGATCCACATCCACAGTCCTGCGTACCAACAACCCCCTGTGCGTGCGGTGAGGTACCAGTGTGACTTCTGTGGGAGAGATGGACACTTAAGCGAGTTCTGCTTTAGGCGCAAGAGAGAGGCGCGCCGTGCTCGGGAGATGGACAACCCGGACATGTACCACCCTTTCCAAGGTGTGCATGGGCCGAATGTCCAGAGGAGAGCTGCTAAGTCTGGAGGTCAAGTTCCCAGGCCTAGGGAGAGGAGAGCTCCGAGGAGAGAGGCCAGGCCTAGAGGTCCAGAGCCTCAAGTGCCAAGACGAAGGCCTCGTAGAGAGCGTGCCCGACGGGGTCCTGCCTCTACAGTTGACGGACCCCATGGCGGAGGCTTTGTTGAGCGCTTTCCCCCACCGCAGTGTAAGTACCGCGGTGAGCGCTTCTTCCCCAGCGGACCACGTTTTCCTGTACGTGGTGATCGCTACCCCCGTAGACAGGCTAGGAATAGTTTTAACACTGACCGTTCTTTTGAGCAGCCGGCCCAACACTGGTATTCTCCTTACTTCACTAACCCCAGTGTTGGACCGTATGCTCACCCTATGTCTTTTTATTGATGTAGGTGAGACGGTTGGAGGACATTTGGTTGGTGGATTCTGGTTGCTCGAGGCACATGACCGGAAACGCCAAGTGGTTCTCCAGCCTTAGCCCGGTCGTCGGAAAGGAGTACATAACCTTCGGCGACAATAGTAAAGGTAAGGTATTATCCCGTGGGACGGTGCGGGTTAATGAGCACTTTGTGTTGCGCGATGTTGCTCTTGTTTCTAACCTGCATTTTAACTTGCTTTCTGTTTTGCAACTTTTTGATGATGACTATGAGATTCGTTTTAAACCGAACCTTAGTCGCATCTTAGATCCTCAGGGCAATCTTGTATGTCTGATTTCGCCCTTTGGGAAAGTCTTTCGCGCGAATTTCTCAGAGTCGTTTGGTTCTTCTCGCTGTCTTTTGGCTAGTCCTTCTTCCTCCGATCTTTGGAAGTGGCATAGGAGGCTCGGTCATTTAAGCTTCGACTTGCTTGCAAGACTTAGCTCACTTGGGCTAATCCGAGGATTGCCCAAGCTTTCGATGGAGAAGGATCTAGTTTGCCATTCTTGTAGACATGGGAAGATGGTTGCCGCTCCCCACCATCCAGTGACTAAGGTCATGACCTCGCACCCTGGAGAGCTTTTACATATGGACCTTGTTGGTCCGGCTTGGGTGAGCTCGGTTGGTGGCAAGTGGTATGTTTTGGTTGTTGTTGACGACTTTTCGAGATATTCGTGGGTCTTCTTTTTGACTGAGAAGACTGAGACTTTCTCCTTCGCTCGCAATCTGATTTTGCGTCTTCAGAACGAGTTCCCCTTGAACTCGATGCGAGCTATTAGAAGTGATAATGGTTCCGAATTCAAAAATTCGGATTTTGAGAAGTTTTGTAACCACCTTGGCTTGGAGCATCAGTTTTCTTCCCCCTACACACCGCCCCAAAATGGTGTTGTAGAGAGGAAGAATCGGACCCTCGTTGAGATGGCCAGGACGATGCTTGATGAGCATAGGACTCCTAGGCGCTATTGGGCCGAAGCTATGAACACTGCATGCTATATTTCCAATCGCATTTTTCTGAGAGCTTTCTTGAAAAAGACTTCTTATGAGTTGCGTTTTGGAAAACTGCCCAAGGTGAGTTATTTTCGAGTTTTTGGTTGCCATTGTTTTATACTCAAAAAGGGCAACTTGGACAAATTTGAATCTCGTTCTTCTAACGGTGTGTTCTTGGGTTATGGCACTCACACTCGAGCTTATCGTGTACTTAACCTTGACACTAACCGAGTCATGGAGACATCCGATGTCACCTTCGACGAGACCATGGTTTGTCCTTCTTCTCGTTTTGAGCGTGCAGGTGATCATGAGGTTGGTGAGCCTCTTTTTGATGACGAGGACGAGGGTGCTGAAGGTATGGATGATCCAACACCCCCTCCACCTGCCGTGCCGCAAAGAGCGGCTTCTACGACGACTCACGGCCCCGACACCTCTTCTTCCTGGGGGCCGTGGGATCCGCCACCCCGAGCGGTACCATTTGTACCCGGGGAGGCACCAGCTGCTGTTGAGGGGGAGGCTACATCAACTCGAGAGGCGCCACGACACATCCAGCGCCAGCACCCACCTCAGCAGATGATCGGCAACATCGACGAACGAGTCACTCGGTCCAGATTCTATGAGCAGGGAGTTCGAGATGAGCATGATGGGCGAGCTGACATTCTTTCTCGGGTTGCAAATTAAGCAATCCCGAGAGGGGACGTTTGTGCACCAGGGCAAGTACACCAAAGACTTGCTAAAGCGATTCGATATGGGTGAGGCCAAGCCTCTTCCAACACCCATGTCGACGACGACTGCCCTGGATGCGGATGTGGATGGAGAAGCAGTGGACCAGAAGGAGTACCGCAGCATGATCGGGTCGCTCCTCTACCTGACGGCGACACGCCCGGACATTCAGTTTGCGGTGTGTCTGTGTGCGCGCTTTCAGGCGTCGCCGCGCATCTCTCACCGTCAGGCGGTGAAGCGGATTTTCAGGTACCTTCGTTTCACGCCTGAGTTTGGGATTTGGTATTCTGCTTCCTCCACCCTCTCCCTTTGCGGTTATTCGGATGCCGATTTTGCTGGTTGCCGCATTGAGCGCAAGTCCACTTCTGGGACTTGCCAGTTTATTGGTTCTTCTCTTGTTTCGTGGTCTTCTTGCAAGCAGTCTAGCGTCGCTCAGTCCACTACGGAGGCTGAATATGTTGCTGCGGCTAGCTGCTGTTCCCAGTTGCTTTGGAGGATGGCCACTTTGCGTGATTTTGGTCTGAGCTTTTCTCGCGTACCATTGTTTTGTGACATCACGAGTGCCATTAGCGTTGCTAAGAACCCCGTGCTTCACTCGAAGACCAAACACATTGATGTGCGCTTTCATTTTCTGCGAGACCACCAGAAGAAGGGTGATATCGACCTTCGCTATGTCGATACTCATCATCAACTGGCTGATATTTTCACCAAGCCTTTAGATGAATCAACCTTTAATCGGTTGAGGGGTGAGCTTGGTGTGTGTTTCCCCTTTTAGATGGGGGAAACATTTTGGATCTTGTATAGACTGACTCTTTTATTTTAAGTTTCTTTTCCTTGCATTTGTGCATACGCATTTACATTATGAGCTTCATGTTTATAATCACTAGAATGTAACTATGCTCTGTTTAGTATGCTCCAATGCTTATATGGATGCTTGTAGCTTATGCTCTTCCTGATCACTAGTACATGGTATGAGCTGAGCTATTTTGGAATGGTGAATTTACTTAATAACTTACAATCTGAAAATGTTCACCATTGAGATATGCAACTAGCATGTGTAGGATATGTTGAGTTCACTCGTGCTTTTCATATATGCTAGGTTGCTATGTCTCTAGTTATGAGTCATTCACTTGCTTGGTTTGTTCATATCATGTATAAAATTTGAACCAAGTCTTAGTGAATTGAAAAGATCGAGATGGGATTGCTTGTCAACACCTCACGGCATCGAGACTGTTTCTCATTGCACTTTGAGTTAAACTTGAGCCGTGTAGTGTATGACCGAAACCGTAGCTTCAAGCTTCTGATTGCTTCGGCATAGGCTTCGCTCGGTTGAAAAGTTAGGCAAAGACAAGCTTTCAACCTCTCGCAATCACATGCTAAATAATTGAACTTGTGAAGTCTTTACCGCTGCAACTCCGATGTATAACTGAAATCACAAGTGTATGCTTCATTCCTATGCATGATGATTGAACTTTGCTAGGGGTGGTTCACCTTGTATACATGTTTAGCACTTGTCTGGATTCCTAACTATACATGTGTAGTGCTATTTTGATGGTGACTATCTTTTTGGCTAAAAACCTGCTCACTTGCTCATATGCTTCATATTTCGTATGTGTGATCAGTTTGAGCCTTCGCTATTTGAGTGCTTAGTTGTGCCATTGGAGCTATACCGATTAGAGCCTTTTTTGCACTCTTTCGATTATATACCTGAAACTGCTAACTTGCATTTCTGACTTCATATGCATTTTGGAAGGGGGAGTTGTGTTGGCTCAAGGGAAGAGTCTGTGCTTGATAAGTGCATTTTCAACTAAGGGGGAGAGTTTTTGCAAATCATATGTCTCCTGGCGTTCAACTAAGGGGGAGCTTTTGCTAAGGGGGAGTCCCGGGTTGCTTGCACTTGTCGAGGGGACTAGCAAACATTTTCCTCATTTGGCGTCGAGGTTGATTTTGATTGGTTCGGAGACCTTTCGGTTGTTTTTCAATTGGTTCGGAGTGGTTTTCGTGCTAGTTGTGTTGAGCCTCTGTGCCTCTATCTTGAGGGACTAGCATTTTGCCATTTTTTTTAGCTCTGATTTTCAATTGGCTTTTGCTAGCGGTGTTGAGCCTATTCTACCTCTTCTTGAGGGCTAGCTTTGCTTTGCTTGGTCGCGTCGAGCCGTTGCCCATGTCTTTGGGGACCAAGTTCTCGCTTCTTCCACTTGACCTTCTTCGGCTTTGCTATGCTTTTGGGTCATTTGGTTGAGTTCTCTCTTCTCCTTCCTCCTACCTTCTTCTTTCATTATGATTTGTGTGAGTAGTTGACAATGCACTCATCAAGGGGGAGATTGCGGATACATGGGTCTATGCCGAGTCTCTAAGTGATGAGTGATTGTCAACGGGTTTGATCGCATGTTCTTTGGCTTGTGTTGTGCAGGTGTCGAGCTCGGAGACAGTGATCGAGGGCAAGGTGAAGGTCAAGTTGAGACGTGTCGTGCCGATGGACTGGGTGCGATGAAGGATGGGCGTGCCGTGCGGCGGACGTGCCATGCCGATGGATCGAGCAGTGAAGGGCGGACGTGAGGCTTGGACTGAGGGACCGGAGTGCCTGAGGATCAGCTGTGGTGGCTGGCAGCCTGGGACAGCGACGAGCAGAGACTTGCGGGGCACGGTGTTGCTCGGGTCGAGGACCTGGGGACACGTGTCGGTGGACGGGGTGCACGGGAGGTGCATCCCCTCTACAGCTCCGGTTTGTTGGTTGAGCCAGAGAAAAACCAACGGGTGGACGGTTTCCAGGTTTGGGCCTCAAAACCTGGGTGCTGAGTTTCCAGGTTGAGCCACAAAACCTGGGCGCGGATGGTTTCCGAGTTTGGCCACAAAACTCGGGTGATGGGCCGGTTTCCGAGTTTGGGCCTCAAAACTCGGGCGCTACGGGTTTCTGAGTTTGGGCCACAAAACTCAGGCTGGTGGGCTGGTTTCCCGGTTTGGGCCTCAAAACCGGGGGTTGCTGGAAAAGGCTGGTTTCCCGGTTTGGGCCACAAAACCGGGGGTGCAGAGCGAGGACGGCACGTGGCGGCAATCGGAAGGTTGCGTGGAGGCAACGCGGACGAGTTGTGTGGGCGTGGCCGTTGGATCTACCTACCACCGAGTTGGTCCAGAATAACCCTAGGGTTTAGCTGGTTCGCTCTGTAATTAGAATAGAGAGGGGTAGAGTAGGAAATAGACTTAGACTAGAATAGGATAAGTAGTCAGGGGAGACACCCTCCTCCTCCATCTCAGTTGTCTCAGTTTTAGCTATCTCATTTTGCTTCCTGCACTTAGGGTTTCCTGCTCTCCCATCCCCTGCTGTAGCTGAGATCCGCAGAGAGACTTGAACTCTGTGTACTGTTGATTTTGAGGAAAGGAGGCCGTAACCTCCTTGTCGTAGCGTGTGTTTGCGCTTCGGCTTGCGATTCGTGGGTGTGATTTGCGGTTCATTCGTGTTCTTCGCGGAATCCTTTTTCTCCACGATTTTCCCGTCGCTTGATCTCTTTGCTCGGTTCATCTTTTGCAAAACCGTTTGAACCAAGTTGTTCTAGATCGTGAGGCACTTCTTTCCACCGAAGGAATTAAACTCTAACCTCACGGTCTAGGAGATCGATCGATTTTCGTTTTGGATTGCGTTCTTGCTTCCTTGCCCCGAAATTTCTTGATTCACCGATTTGGAGTTAGGTTCGAGCCATGATCTCTTAGAGATAGCTCACTAACATCCTTGTGACCCCTCAGATCGAATCCTAGGCCTAGAGCTTTTGATTTAGAGGAGATCGGGTTGAATCATCAAAGAACTGCGCTGTTTTCGGGGGCATCGGACGCTATCACGGGAGCATCGGACGCTATCACGGGAGCATCGGACGCTAGGGTTCCTAGCATCGGACGCTCCGGTGACGCGTGTCACGTTTTCGGCGTTTTAGTTTGCATCGGACGCTAGGCATCGGACGCGTCCGTTGTCCATCGGACGCGCCGGAGCCTTTGCATCGGACGCTGGGTGATTACTGTTCACAGCGTCCAATGGTGGAACAGTAAGGTTCTAGAACCGGCCAGTTTGCATCGGACGCGTCCGGTGGTCTGGCATCGGATGCAGGCCAGCGTCCGATGCGACTGGTTTCGCACGGTTTCATCCGCGGTTCGCTCGTTCGTTGTCGGAATTGATTTCTGTCTTTTGCATTGGCTTTCTAGAGTTGTGTAGTGTCCCGCTGTGCTTCTTGGAAGCATCCACCCTACATCTAGGGTCGTGGACATTAGCAAGCTCTAGGGTTTGTCTCTTGGGGTGATTCTTGGGACAGTGGCTCTAGTATCCAAAAGGAAATTTTGAAGCTCCCATTCACCCCCCCTCTGGTCGCTTTCTGGTTGCTTCTCGGTCCTTCATTAGCGCTTCACCGCGTAAGGGAGAATCATGTCGACCCTAAGTAAAGAACAAGTTGATGACATTGTCAAGAGGGTTTCCAGTCAGCTGCTAGAAGATCAAGCAAAGAAATTCGAAGATCAAATGAAAAAGATGAAAGATGAGATTGAAACCTTGAGGCAAGCTTTGGGCAACAAAGGCAAAACATCTGGAAGCGGAGAAAATCCGCCACAGCCCAAAGAAGATAAGAAAAAGGAAGACGAAGAGAAAGGCAAGAGGGAGAAGGAGTTCTCTAGCATGTCTTATGACTATAGCCAAATGGGCAAAGTCCTTCAATTGCCTAGCATCAATCTAGGCAAACCACCTTCCTTTGATGGAATCAACTACAATGATTGGGAACACAAGATGAAGCTACATCTCCTTGCAGCAAGAGCTTGGGAGATTGTCGAGAATGGACCAAGTCATGTTGAAGGCGAAGAGTTCACCGACAATGATGTGATTGAGTTTCAACAAAATGCGCAAGCGGCATCATTGATTCTATCATGCCTTAAGCCCGAAGAAAGTAACAAGGTACATGGGATGGTGAATGCCAAGAAGATTTGGGACACTCTCAGGATATCATATGAGGGTGATGCAAGTGTAAGGAAGTGCAACATAGAGCTCCTTCAAGGAAAGATAGAGAACTTCTCTATCAAGAGTGGTGAAACCACCCAACAAATGTTTGACAAGTTCATGACCTTGATAAACAAGATTAGAGCTCTTGGAAATAACAAGTGGGATGACAACTCAGCTGCAAGAAAGCTATTGAGAGCATATAGGAAGAAGAACAAGACACTTGCATCAATTATCATGGAGAGACCTAACTATGAGAGCATGGGACCTCATGTGATGCTTGCCAAAATAAAGCATCATGAAGTCTTGGATGATGAAGCTATAGAAGATCAAGAAGCAAGCAATAAGAAGGTGGTAGCTCTCAAGGCAAACCAAGAAGAAGGAAGGAAGGCCCAAAATGACTCATCAAGTGATGGAAGTGATGATTCCGATGATGAGATTGCACTTCTTGTGAAGAACTTTAGAAGATTCATGAAAAAGAAGATGTACAAGAAGGGAAAAGGTGGATACTTCAAGAGGTCAAAGAAGAGAAATTGCTATGAGTGTGGTGCGGACGATCATTTCATTGCCGATTGTCCACAAAAGAAGAACAAGAACAAGTATAGCAAGAGTGATGACAAGAAGCAAAGAAGAAGAAGAGGTGGTGAAGCTCATCTCGGTGAGGAATGGTTCTCAGAAGATGACTCAAGTGATGAAGAGAAGAGTAAGGGCAAGGAGAAGGAGAAAGGAGCGGCCAACATCGCCATACACAAGACTACTTCTCCAAGCCTCTTCTCCAACATGACTACTTTGACCACTTCATCACGCTTGTTTGAGAGTCTTTCCGACGACGAGGATGACTTCACTCATTCTTGCTTCATGGCTAAGGATGAGAAGGTATCACCTCACTCTCCTACTTGTTCTAGTGATGAATATAGTGATGATGACATGGATGAATTTGATCTAAGCATCATAAGAATTTTGGTAAGAAATGTGGACCAAAGATATTAAAATTGCTTAGTAAATTGGAAAGTCAGAATGAGAGTCTTGTTTTGCAAGGGGGCTTGATCTCTCAAGAGAGAGAAAAGAACCTTGCATTGGAAGCCTCTCTTGCCGAGGAGAAGTTGAAGGTTGAAAAATTGACCATGGAATTATCTTTAGCTAATGACTCTAACAAGAAGTTGGCTAAGGAGTGTTCCACGAGCAATGACTCAATTGCTAATCTAAAGAGTAAGGTTAGCTTGGTTCAAGAAAGCCTCACAAGCTTTCAAGATAAATATCAAACTCTTGAACTAAGCTACAACACTCTTTGGAGTAGTACTTCTTCAACCTCCTAAGGATTCTGACAACTCTAATGCCTCAAGAAGTAATGGTTGCAATAGATGTTATAAAGTTGATATAAATGCTTGTGCAACTAACATTGTTGAGTTAGAGAAGAAGAGCAAAGAGATACAACGGTTGAACATGATTTTGAGGAATGGTTGCAAGTGTAAGATGGAACAACCAAAGGACATCCTCAAGACTGCAAGACACCCATCCATCAAAGATGGGATAGGCTACAATAGGTATGGTGGCAAGGCAAATGGAAGGAAGATGGTCAATGGGGTACCTTTTGTTAACTTTAACAAAGGGGTTCCTCTCTTTGACCTCATGAACAAGGCCAACAAGATTGCCAATCCAAAGGCTCCACTTGCTAATGGTAAGATCAACAAGGAAAAGCATGTGGAGGTTCCCAAGCAACAAAAGCTTATATCAAGAAGTTATACATGTGATTACTTGTGTTGTTGGGGAGAGAACGACAAGATTGTCATCAAGTATGTTGGTGCCCTCAAGAAGAGGGAGATTATGAGAAATGTTTGGGTGCCCAAAGTTTATGTGACTAACCCCCTAGGACCCAATCTCATTTGGGTACCTAAATCAAGAACATAATCTTGTTTTGTAGGAATATGCCTCCGGTGGACCAAGTTGGGTGTTGGATAGTGGATGCACCAATCATATGACCGGGGCAAAAGAAATGTTCACCTCCTTCCAACCAAGCAATGATTCATGCAACAACATTGTGTTTGGTGACAATGGAAAAGGAGAAGTGCTTGGTTTGGGTAAAATTGCTATCTCCACTGACAATTTCATATCTAATGTATTACTTGTGCATTCGTTGAGTTACAATTTGTTATCCGTTTCTCAACTTTGTGAAATGGGTTACGATTGTCTCTTTATGGATAAGGGTGTGACTGTATCTAGAAGAAGGGATTCCTCTATTGCATTTAAAGGTGTGTTGAAGGGAAAACTTTACCTAGTTGATTTCTCAACTAGTAAGGTAGAACCTACGACATGTCTAATGGCAAAATCTAGCATGGGTTGGCTTTGGCATCGCCGACTAGCTCTTGTTGGGATGAGGAACTTGGCCCAAATTCAAAGAGAAGGACACATCCTTGGACTAACCAATGTCTTGTTTGAGAAAGATAGGATTTGCAGTTGCGGATACATGGGTGTATGCCGAGTCTCGAGTGATGAGTGATTGTCAACTGGGATAATGCGCATGTTCTTTGGCTTGTGTTATGCAGGTGTCGAGCACGAATACAGTGATCGAAGGCAAGGTGAATGTCAAGTAGAGACGTGCCGTGCCGATGGACCCGGAGTGGTGAAGGGCGGACGTGAGGCTTGGACTGAGGGACCGGTTGAAGGACCGAGAATGCAATAGCAAGGCGACCAGAGGAGGGGGGGTGAATGGGAGCTCAAAAATTTCTCTCGAAACTTTGGCCTTTGTCCCACAAATCGACCCCTAAAGCTTCGATTGAAACCGTGATGCTCACGACCCTTGGAAGAGGGTGGATGATCCCTAGGATCACAGCGGAGCACCACAAAGTGATAGCAAACCAAAAACCAAAAGCACCGACACAAGTTCGATCCCTAGAAACCGAGTCCCAAACGTAGATTGAAAGCTACGTCGGGAAATCCCCAAATACCGATGCTAACAGGTAGCAAAGATACTTAGAGAGGTTCCTAGGTGAACTAAAGAGCCAACCGAGAAATCCGGAAACCAAGCAAAGAAGCCGGGAGAGCAAACGCACTAAAACTCAGCCTACAGCCGATTCGTGGACTGTCCGGACTCCCAGTCGCGGACTGTCCGCGTCAGGTGCGGACTGTCCGCCGGCAGAAAACCAGAAATAGCAATGAAGCTGTAAGTCCCCTGGACATTCCCGGACTGTCCGCAAGTGTGTACTGCGGACTGTCCACCGGTCACTCAAAACTAAATTGGCCGAAGAACACAACCACTGCTCCGGCTGATCCCCTACGCCCGGATTGTCCACCGGTCAGATGGCGGATTGTCCGCGGTCGACCAGAGAGGGCGATTTTGGTCGCCCTCAACTCAAATCCTCCCAAATTCGAATCAAACCAAAATCCCTTGTTCCCAAACTTGGAGAAGATGATTACGAGGTAGTTGGAAGACTATCCCCAAGAAATCATCCTCTCAAATCTACTCAAACACTGGGAAATCGAAAGGGAAGGTGTATGAACGAAAAAGCGCCATGAAAACGAAATCAACCCGATCTACTTGTTCGTGAGGAGTTAGATGAATTCCTTCGGTGGAAATGATCTCCTCACTATAAAGAACAAGTTGAATCAAATGGATTTCGCAAAGACGCAGTAGAGAGGGAGATCGAGTGACGGGAAAATCGTGGAGAAACGAAGAACGCGAAGAACACGAACAAAACACGAATCAAGTCATCGATCTGCAACTGTGTGGCTACCACACGCTACAACAGTGAGATTACGGTCTCACATCCTCAAAATCTCCAGTACACATAGGTATGGTTCTCTGCGGATCTCAGTTGCTATAGCAGGGGATTGGGAGAGTAGAAAAACCTAGAAGGCAAAGAGCAAATGGCTGAGATAGGATGGGAGGTGGGTGTCTCCCTCTACTTATCCTAATTCTAATTCCCACTCTACCCCTAACTAATTACAGAGTGAACCAGCTAAACCCTAGGGTTATTCTGGACCAACTTGAAGATGCTAGTGATCCGACGGCCACGCCCGCACAACTGGTAGCGTTGCCTTGACGCAACCTCACCGATTGCCGCCACGTGCCGCCACCGCTCCGCTCGTCCTTTTCCTAGACTTCGCCCCCGGTTTTGTGGCCCAAACCGGGAAACCAGCCTTCACGACCAACCCCCGGTTTTGAGGCCCAAACTGGGAAACCAGCCGTCCATCGCCTGAGTTTTGTGGCCCAAACTCAGCAAACCCGCAGCACCCAGGTTTTGAGGCCCAAACCTGGAAACTGTCCTCAGCCCGAGTTTTGTGGCCCAAACTCGGAAACCATCAGCACCCAGGTTTTGAGGCCCAAACCTGGAAACCATCCACTCGGTGGTTTTTCTGTGGCTCAACCACCAAACCGAGCCATCGAGGGGATGCACAGCCCGTGCACCCCGTCCACCGACATGTGTCCCCAAGTCCTCAACTCGAGCAACACCATGCCCGCACGTCTCCCCTCGTCGCTGTCCCAGGCTGTCAGCCACCACAGCTGATCCTCAGGCCACTGGTCCCTCAGTCCAAGCCTCACGTCTGCCCTTTACCACTCTCGGTCCATCGGCACGGCACGTCTCTACTTGACCTTCACCTTGCCTTTGATCACTGTATCCGTGCTCGACACCTGCACAACACAAGCCAAAGAATATGCGCATTATCCCAGTTGACAATCACTCATCACTCGAGACTCGGCATACACCCATGTATCCACACCGGTGGCCTGAGGATCAGCTGTGGTGGCTGACAGCCTGGGACAGCGACGAGCGAAGACATGTGTGTGGACGGGGTGCACGGGTGGTGCATCCCCTCTACGGCTCGGTTTGGTGGTTGAGCCACAGAAAAACAACCGAGTAAACGGTTTCCAGGTTTGGACCTCAAAACCTGGGCACTGATGGTTTCCGAGTTTGGGCCACAAAACTCGGGCTGAAGACAGTTTCTAGGTTTGGGCCTCAAAACCTGGGCGCTGCGGGTTTCTGAGTTTGGGCCACAAAACTCAGGCGATGGACGACTGGTTTCCCGGTTTGGGCCTCAAAACCGAGGGTTGGTCGTGAAGGCTGGTTTCCCGGTTTGGGCCTCAAAATCGGGGGCGAAGTCCGGGAAAAGGACAAGCAGAGCGGTGGCGGCAATCAGTGAGGTTGTGTCGAGGCAACGCTACCAGTTGTGCGGGCGTGGCCGTCGGATCACCACCTACCACGAGTCGGTCCAGAATAACCTTAGGGTTTAGCTGGTTCGCTCTGTAATTAGTTAGGGGTAGAGTGGGAACTAGAATTAGGATAAGTAGAGGGAGACACCCACCTCCCATCCTATGTCAGTCATTTGCTCTTTGTCTTCTAGGTTTTCCTGCTCTCCCAATCCCCTGCTGTAGCAACTGAGATCCGCAGAGAACCATACCTCTGTGTACTGGAGATTTTGAGGAAGTGAGACCGTAATCTCACTGTTGTAGCGTGTGGTAGCCACACGGTTGCAGATCGATGTGTTGATTCACATTTTGTTCGTGTTCTTCGCATTCTTCGTTTCTCCATGATTTTCCCGTCACTCGATCTCCCTCTCTACTGTGTCTTTTCAAAATCTGTTTGAATCAACTTGTTCTTTATAGTGAGGAGATCATTTCCACCGAAGGAATTCATCTAACTCCTCACAAACAAGTAGATCGGGTTGATTTCATTTTCGTGGCGCTTTTTCGTTCATACTTCTTCCCTTTCGAATTCCTGTTGATTGAATTGTTTTGAGTGGATGATTTCTTGGAGATAGTCTCCTAACTACCTCGTGATCATCTTCTCCAAGTTTGGGAACTAGGGATTTTGAGTTGAATTGGATTTGGGGAGATTTGAGTTGAGGGCGACCAAAATCGCCCTCACTGGGCACTCGCGGACAGTCCGCCGTTGGGGGCGCGGACAGTCCGCGCGTCGGGCTCCGACCGAGGCACTGGTCGCGCGGCTCGGCTTTGTTGACTCGGTTTGACCGGCGGACAGTCCGTAGTACCGAGTCGCGGACAGTCCGGGAAGCGTCCAACAACTGTTTAGCAACGTTGCTGTTTTGCTCTTTTGGCTGGCGGACAGTCCGCCACCTGAGCCCGGATAGTCTGTTGTTGGGCAGACAGTCCGCGGTCTAAACCCCAGACAGTCCGCGAGTTGGTTGTGTGTTGAGTTTTAGTGCGTTTGCTCTCCCGGCTTCTTTGCTTGGTTTCCAGACTTCTCATTTGGCCCTAGAGTTGACCAAGGAACCTCTCTAGGTATCTTTGCTACTTGTTAGCATTGGTATTTGGGGATTTCTCGACGTAGCCTTCCATCTATGTTCGGGACTCAGTTTTTTGGGGTCGAACCTGTGCCGGTGCTTTTGGCGTTTGGCTTGCTATCGCTTTGTGGTGCCTCGCTGTGATCCTAGGGATCATCCACCTTCTTCCAAGGGCCGTGGACATCGCGGTTTCGGTCGAAGCTTTTTGGGGGTTGATTTGTGGGACAAAGGCCGAAGTTTCGAGAGAAATTTTTGAGCTCCCATTCACCCCCCCCCCCTCTGGTCGCCTTGCTTTTGCAATATCGGTCCTTCAGCAGCGCATGCCAAGCCGAAAAGCAAGTTGGAGCAAAGCATCCAATGAAGAACGTCGTGTCAACCACAAGACCATTGGAGCTACTACATATGGATCTCATCGGACCCGTTGCTTACCAAAGCATCGGCGGTAACAAATATGGTTGCGTTATTGTTGATGACTTTTCTCGTTTCACTTGGGTGTTCTTTTTAGCAGATAAAAGTGAGACCCAAGGCATCTTCAAGAAGTTTGCTAGAAGGGCTCAAAATGAGTTTGAGCTCAAGATCAAGAAAGTGAGAAGCAACAATGGGACCGAGTTTAGGAACACCAACATAGAAGAATATCTTGATGATGAAGGAATCAAACATGAGTTCTCCGTTCCATATACCCCACAACAAAATGGGGTTGTGGAAAGGAAGAATAGAACTCTTGTCGAAGCCGCAAGGTCTATGTTGGATGAATACAAGACGTCCCATGGCTTTTGGGCGGAGGCGATGAACACCGCGTGTCATGCTATCAACCGCCTCTACCTCCACAAGCTAAGGGACAAGACGTCATATGAGCTTCTAACCGGTAACAAACCAAAGGTGCATTACTTTCGAGTTTTTGGCTGCAAGTGTTTCATACTTAACAAGAGGGCCAAAAGTTCAAAGTTTGCACCTAAGGTACACGAAGGCTTTCTACTTGGTTATGGTACTAACGAACACGACTACCGCGTATTCAATAATGCCACCGGCACTATTGAGTTAACGGTAGACGTGACTTTTGATGAATCCGACGGCTCCCAAAAGGAGCAAGTCAATGATGAGCTTGTAGGTGATGACATGTCTCCATCCAAAGCAATAAAGAAGCTTGCAACTGGTGATGTGAAGCCTATTGAGATTCAAGATGATGAAGATGAGACATTGCACACTCCACAAGATTCAAATGTCCATCATGTGCATTCAAATGCACGTGGTGAAGCTTCCGCAACTCCGATAGATGGAGGTGCAAATGATGTTCAAATGCAACATCAACTTGATGATCAAGCTCAAGCTCAACATGATGACCAACAAGCAAATGAAGACATCCACACATATGGTGAAGATGATGAAGATGGACCCATTCAAAGGAGATCACTCGTGCCACATCCTAAAGTGCATCATACGATTCAACGGGATCATCCCGTTGACAACATACTGGGGAGCATACGACGTGGGGTAACGACACGCTCACGTTTAGCAAATATTTGTGAACATTACTTGTTTGTCTCCTCTTTGGAACCTCTTAGGGTGGAAGATGCACTTGATGATCCGGATTGGGTGATGGCCATGCAAGAAGAGTTGAACAACTTCACTCGCAATGAAGTATGGTCATTAGTGGAAAGACCCAAGCAAAACGTGATAGGAACCAAGTGGGTCTTCCGCAACAAGCAAGACGAGCATGGCGTGGTTACAAGGAACAAAGCACGGTTGGTGGCTCAAGGTTTTACCCAAATCGAAGGTTTGGACTTTGAGGAAACCTATGCACCTGTAGCTAGGCTTGAGTCAATTCGCATATTACTTGCCTTTGCTACTCACCATGATTTCAAGTTGTACCAAATGGACGTGAAAAGTGTATTCCTCAACGGCCCCCTCTCTGAACTGGTGTATGTGGAGCAACCACCGGGTTTTGAGGATCCAAAATTCCCCAACCACGTCTACAAGATCAACAAGGCGCTCTATGGGCTCAAGCAAGCCCCTAGAGCTTGGTATGATTGCCTTAAGGACTTTTAACTCAAAAAGGGTTTTGAGATAGGAAAGGCCGACACTACTTTATTTACTCGCAAAGTCAATAATGATATCTTTGTGTGCCAAATATATGTCGATGACATAATATTTGGTAGTAATAATGTGAATTTTTGTGAGGAATTTAGTAGGATCATGACCAAAAGGTTCGAGATGTCCATGATGGGTGAGTTGAAGTATTTCCTTGGATTCCAAATCAAGCAACTCAAGGATGGCACGTTCATCACTCAAACCAAGTATACAAGAGACATGCTAAAAAAGTTTGAGATGGACAAGGCCAAATCCATCAAGACCCGCATGCCTACCAATGGACATCTTGATCTAAATGAGGATGGTAAGTCAGTGGACCAAAAGGTATATCGCTCTATGATCGGTTCATTGCTTTACCTTTGTGCATCTAGGCCTGATATTATGCTTAGCGTGTGCATGTGTGCAAGATTTCAAGCTAATCCGAAAGAATGTCATATTATGGCCGTTAAGAGAATCTTTCGATACTTAGTGCACACTCCTAATCTTGGCTTGTGGTATCCCAAGGGCTCCACTTTTGATCTACTTGGCTATTCTGATTCGGACTATGCCGGTTGCAAAGTAGATCGAAAGAGCACTACCGGGACTTGACAATTTATTGGAAGGTCTTTGGTGTCATGGAGTTCCAAGAAACAAAATAGTGTTGCCCTATCCACTGCTGAAGCCGAGTATGTGGCGGCCGGCGCATGCTGTGCTCAACTACTTTGGATGAAGCAAACACTAAAAGATTTTGGATGTGAGGAAAACAAGATTCCACTTTTGTGTGACAATGAGAGTGCTATCAAGCTAGCAAACAATCACGTAAACCATTCTCGCACAAAACATATTGACATCCGACACCATTTCCTGAGAGACCACGAAGCCAAAGGAGATATCTCCATACGCCATGTGAGCACCGAAAAACAATTAGCTGATATCTTTACAAAGCCTCTAGATGAGTCAAGATTTTGTGCTTTGAGGAGTGAACTAAATATCATTGATTCTCGTAACGTGGCTTGATGTCTTATACACAGTTGTTTTCACCTAGAGACCTAGACAAATGTTTTATCAAATATTATGTGTGATTTCAAAATATATTTTGCATGCTTCACTTGTGTCCATTGTTATGTACTGCTTGTATGAAATCTGGACATGTTTGAAGTGTGTGTAGTATACCACACAAGGTTCTCCTAGGATAGCTCTCTGTCCGTTCTAGAAGTGAACGGTCGGTAGTACCGCCATAAGGGTCAGTAGTACCGACCGTTGGTAGTACCGACCCCTATGGGCGGTAGTACTGATCGGGTTTGACCCTGGTATAAAAGGTCGCGGTGGAACCCCTTTCAACCCTATCCGATCAATTCCTTTTTCACCGCAGCCGCCGTCGCCTTCAGCCCGTTCCTCCCGGCTGCCCCTTCGCGCCTCTCTTTCTCGATCTGCCTCCTCCTCCACCCAAATCGATCTCCGTCCGGTGGGAAGGTGCGTAGGAGCAAGGAGATCGTCGTGGTGGTGTTCGTGAAGCCCGGAAGTTCTTCCTCCATTGGATTTCGGCCTCTTCTCTTCGAGTAGCAAGGTACTAGGGTGTTCATGCCCGATCTCTCAATTACCTTGTTCTAGGTCGATTCCTTTGGTAGGATTGTTCTCTCTAGTGTATAAATGCTTCTAGGATGTATGTTTTGCAAGATTGTTGGCAATTTGTGTGAACGGATTGGAGAAAACCGCATGCTGCAGTGCGGTTGGTAGTATCGACTCTTACGGTCGGTAGTATCGACCGCGCGCAGCAAGTTGTTTTCCTCCCCGTTATTAGATTGTCACTACCTTTCGCTACATCTTTTGAAGTAGTCTTGCTATCACCTATGTCTCATATCCGTCTATGCTCTCTTTTTCTAGATGTCGCATAGCCGAAGGGGTTCACGTGATACTCGACAGGCTAGAGATGAGGAAGAAGATGAGTATGTTGGCTTGGAGCAAGGCGGTTTGGAGCAAGGGGAGTCGCAGCGGCGCAATCCCGGGCATCGTGCTCGGCCTGGTGGGAGCAGTGAGGATATCACTCGATAGGTTCGTGGACGTTCGTCCACGAGCCGTCGGAGTGTCGGCAGTGACAGGGGTGGTGGAAGGAGTGGTGGCAGTGGTCATGCGCCTCCACCGCCTCCTGTCAATGGCCCTCCTGGCCGTTTGCACAGTGTGATCGTGGGAGGAGTGGCTCTGGAGGTTGGACCTAAGCGGGAGGGTCGTTCCATTGACCCTCGTGTTGGACCTCCGACTCCCTTGGCATCTGGAATGCGGTTGATCAACCGGTTGTTTCACATGCATGATGAGGCCGGTGCTTCGATGGTGAGACCTGCTTACCCTGGTAATGTCATGGATTATTCAGACAGGAAGCGGACAAATCTGTTGAGGACCCAGCGGTTGGAGAACCCCTATCATTTCATCAGGGATGACTCAGTGGACAGATGCTTTTGGTCCCGCTTTCAGCAGGACTACTATGTGTCTGTCCTCTGGAAGGGCTTTTGTGCTAAGGGGTGTCCTCCCCTTTTTGAGCACAAGCGTCTGTCGATTCGATCCTTGTCTGACAAGGGTTCTGAGGAGATAGATGCTTTGGTGCAGAGGCTTGAGGACTGGAGGATTCTGGGCCTTGTATCTGGTGAGCGCAGCTACAATCAAGAAATCATATGTCAGTTCTGGGCTACTCTCTTCATTGATCAGCCTACGAAGGTGCTTCATTGGATGACCCAAGCGGTCCACTACAGGAGTGACTTTGTCACTTTTGCCAGGCTGCTGGGTTTCAACCATGAAGACCGGAGTGCCCCCAGACTATCTGAGATGTATGGTGAGGGAATGTTCCCTGATGAGCTGCAGAACTCTGGCATCTACATGCATGGCAAGGTAGCCAACTTTCAGGTTAATGGGTTGAAACCATATTTATTTGTTCTGAACGACCTGATGCGGCTTACCTTGGACCCCAAGAGTGGCGACAACACGAATTTGAGGAATGATGCTCCAAAGGTCCTTATCCGATTTGCTCTGCCAGATGGACGTTTCAGTATATCTCACTTCTTATGACAGAAGATTTCTAATGTCTATAATGACCCGCACAAGGATTTGCCCTTTGCTCCGTACCTGATGCACATCATTGAGCATGTGGTTGGAGCGACCTTCGAGTATGACAGGAGCTTGAAGGAATACAAAGTCCGTCAGTTCTCTTCCACGGGCAAGGACAAAGCTGAAGAAGGTGGTGATGCTCCAGCAGCAGCTGCCCCTAGCAAGGCTCATGGCCAGGAGCAGGCTCATGAGGGTGCTCCTCCTGCTGCCTCTTCTCCTCGGCATCGTGAGAGGCATAGGAGTGGAGGTACTGGAGGTGGTGGAGGTGTTCGTTACACTCTCAGCAAGTTTTTTTTCCTAGTTCTGTTACAAGGCTGAGCGTGACGAGCGACATCAGCGAGAGGTGCGTGAGCATCTTGGTCTCCCTCCTCGGTCTCCTCTTCGGTCCTTCCCGGATCCCTTCGCCGAGTACGATGCCCAGCATGGACGTGATGATGATCATGATGATGATGACGATGGTCAGCAGCAGTAGTAGCATGGAGGTGATGAGGAGGCTGGTATCTTCAGTTCCGCCTTGTTTCAGCCTCTACATCCTCCGCCTTCGTATTAGCCTCCCCCCTTCTATCCTGACTACGGTGAGGGTCCATCACATGGTGGTGGATCCACCTCGTACCAGGGTGGCGGTGGTGGCTCTTACATGGGCTTTGCTGCCCCCGACGCCGATCCAGCTGGGAGTGGTGGCTTCCACGCCCCTTCTCCTCCGCCGGTTCCCTCTACCGCTCCTTCATCGTCATTCCCAGGTGGTGATGTTGGCGCAAGCGCGTACTCCTCTCTCTTCGGTGGATATGATGGTTCCTCAGGTGGCTACTATTAGTTTCTTATGCATATCGTGGCCTACCCTTTTTGGCATTTGATGTCAAAGGGGGAGTGTTAGGCCTTTATCATGATGTAATAGTTAGTCCTTGAGAGAGTTTAAACTATGAGAACTAAGTGTGGTTATGCTACTTGTTTATTTGTGATGTGTTGAGGATGTGAAACATTTGAGCTTAATGTTATTTTCATGTATGATTCATCCTCTATATTTCTGCTCATGTCATGGTTGGTGATTGTTGTTTTCGATATGGCTATGTGTTTTGAGTCCTTTTCTTTCTTCCATAGCCATTCGCTTTTCTCTTGTTACGTTGTTATGTGAATCACCATGCCATCTTGTTTATGCATCACAAATTGATATATATGATGTTGTCACACACACACTTAGGCACCCCACGGATTGCAAAATTTAGGGGGAGCTCTTTTTCTTATGTATGCAACCTTGCTTAATGTCAAGGTTTGAAATTCTTATCCAAAGCATACACTAAGGGGGAGCTCGAACTAAATTCTGGAATTCAAAAGCTTCAATTCTTTCTATCCATATTGTAAGCCTAAGTTGGTTGTCATCAATTACCAAAAAGGGGGAGTTTGAAAGTGCATTCGCCCCAAATGTGGGTTTTGGCTAATTAATGACAATACATTTGGATACAAAGATACCTAGCTCAAGTGGTGGTTTGAAAGTTTGATTTTAAAACTTGAGTTATAGGTAAGCCGGACTATCAAGAGGGTCACAAATTAGGTTGGCTAGATGTGGAGAAAAGTGCTCAAATCGACTAACTAAAGTTTGCTTGAGAGACACCACACGATCACGAACACATAGAGGGTTTTCTGTGCAGTCGGTAGTACCGACCATGAGGGTCGGTAGTACTGACCAGGGAGGCAGCGCGCAATGCTCTCTGGATGGAGTTCATTTTAACTGTCGGTAGTACCACCATAAGGTCGGTGGTACCGACCATCCAGACCATTCTAACATCTTCTCTAGATCGGCCCTGAACTGGCCTAGCGGTGGTACCGCCATAAGGCCGGTACTACCGACTCTCGGTGGTACCGACCTCGGCCGGTAGCAAGACAGTTTTTGCAACCTCTCTGTGTAGGCTCGAAAATGACTTGGTGGTAGTACCGCCAAAAGGTCGGTACTACCGACCCTCGGTGGTACCGACCCTGGTCGGTAGAAAGGTCATTTTTGCTAACCTCTCTGTTCGTGCTCAAAATGGCTTGGCGGTAGTACCGCCATAAGGTCGGTACTACCGACCCTCGGTGGTACCGACCCAAGCTGGTAGTAAGTCAGGTTTTCCGAGCTGTCTGTGTTGACGCATTTTTGACTTGGCGGTAGAACCGCCATAAGGTCGGTACTACCGACCCTCGGTGGTACCGACCCTGGTTGGTAGTAACAGAGGGACCAAGTCCCTTTCTGCGGAGCTCTCTGTTCGCGGCCATTTTGGCCTGGCGGTAGTACCGCCATAAGGCCGGTACTACCGACCCTCGGTGGTACCAACCTTTGGTCGGTAGCTAAGTTTAGGTCAGACTCAGATCTGTGCAACGGTTTTTTGACTGGTCGGTACTACCGACCATGGTGGTCGGTACTACCGACCAGCCTCGGGACTAAGGGACTATAAATAGCCCTTCTCTTCTCGTTTGACCGTTACCCACTCATTCCACTCACTTATTGCGACCTAACTTCAGACAAAGCCTCTCCAAGCATTGACTCCTCCCCTCTCTCTCCCTTTTTGCTCCAAGATTCATTCCTTTGCAAGATTTGAGCTAGGGAAGTGAGATTAGAGAGTGGAAAGCTTCGATCTATGAATTGAGCACTTGGTTTCCATCTAGCCGGCTTGATTTGTGTCTATTACTCTTGGGCTCTTTGAGTCCTAGCCGGTTAGGTGTTCTTCGTTGTAGCCCGTGTTGCTTCATTTGTGAGGGCTCCCCGAAGCGTTTGTATTTCCCCCGTGATTTCTAGTGGAGAAACTCTAGTAGCCTTTGTGGTTGCTTGAGTGAGGCTAGGAGGTGAAAGATACTCCGACCTTTGTGGTCACCTCAACAACGAGGACGTAGGCACTCCTTAGTGGATTGGCCGAACCTCGGGATAAATTGTTGTGTCCCGTGTGCTTGTTGATTGTCTCTGCTTTGCATATTACTTGTGTTCTTCGTGCTCCTCCTCTTCCTATCTCTTTCTTAGGTTGAGAAGGCTCGATCCACACCTTGGAAAGCAACCAAGGCTTTGTAAGGCTAGATTCGCTATCTATCATACTTAGGGAAGTGGGGCATATTCGTGTATTACATTCATAGCTCAAATATATTTGATTTGTAGTCTCCTTCTAGGATTCTGGTAGTGTCGTTTGTTTGTGTCGGTAGTACCGGTGTGTTACACCCGGTAGTACCTACCCAAACAAACCGGCAACACCGGTTGTTATCTAACTACGAATTCTAGTTTGTGAAGTTTCAGATTGTCAAAAATCACCTATTCACCCCCCTCTAGGCTGATTAGATCCTTTCAGATATAATTGGTTGAACCTGTTCCAATCTTTGTAATCAAGAATATCCTGGATATCACGATTCAAACCACCAAAGAATCTAGAACTAGCATCATTGTCATCTTCATGTATACCACAACGTGCTAAACCAATAAGAAATTCTTGATAATATGCCTCTACCCCTTTATCACCTTGTTTTAAAGTTTGCAGTTTCAAACGTAAATCACGTTGGTAATAAGGAGGAACAAAATGAGATTTCATACGTTGCTTTAAACCATTCCATGTTTGAGGCACAGCAGGACCATTATTAGCATTGCAAAGATCGCTCCACCAGAATAAGGCAAAATTAGTAAACTCACTAGTAGCAAGTCTAACTCTATGCTCAGCAGGAACATTATGAGAATCAAATTTTAGTTGAACAGCAAGTTCCCAATCTAATTATGTCTTTGGATCCATATTACCAGCAAAAGGAGGTAGGCTAAATTTAATTTTAGCAAAAGGATCATTATTATGATTATTACCTCTCATACCGCGACGATTGAAGTTGAGGCGGCGACGGGGACCAGCATCAGCATCCGCATCTTCATCACCAAAATTATCCGCATCGTCGTCATCATGATGAGGTTGAGGTCGCTGCTCAAGCTGTTCAATGCGATTGATCATATTGTTCACGTTGTGCGTCAGCTCGGTCATAAGGTTGCGTTGTTCATTCATGAATGTTGTAAGCTCGCCCTTAGACACGCACTCATTGAAATCTGTCAGAATTCCTGCCATTGTTAGAAGATAGAAAAAAACAACAGCAAAGTATTTCCGTATCAACTAAAAGGAACCAAGTGGTGCTGGTGGTGGGGGTGGTAAAAGTGGAACGCAAAATCACAAGCGGCTTACCACCGTTTTGCCTGTATTCTTACTAACGCCAAACAAGATCAAACCAAAGTGACGAAGCAATCTGTTGTTGAGCGTGGATAACAGTTGCAAGATGAACCTGTGCTGACAGAAGTATATGTGGAGCTATAGGTAGGCACAATATGACAGTAAGGATTAGCAATTAATGAATACAGATTAGCAAAGTTCAATAAGTATCCAAAGCACAAGTCACAATTGCTTGCTAAGACGTGTGTAGACGTAGCGCAACAAGATGAAACAAAGAACGATGGAAAGAACTCACAGAATAAGCAAATAGCACAGATTTTTCCTTTTTCCTGAATTTTTCCAAAAAGGTACTAATAGGAATCAAACTTTTTTATTTTTTCTCTATTTTTTCTATTTTTCTCTGAATAAGGAGCACAAAAGAAGCAACCACAAAAAAAAATTCTTTATTTTCCTGAATTTTTTTGGTAATTTTGAGGGGAGGAAATAGGGCGAAGCCAAGTTTGGGTCGGCTCCAAATGGTGTCAAGAAGCTCCACAAAAAATTTCAGATTTTTCTGGCAAACGAGCAAAAAGTTATGTCTGTTTTACTGAAGGTATCTCTAGTTATGTTTTCCGAAAGGCACAACACGAAAACGGCAGTTAGGGCAACTCGGCAGCGGCAGTTAGGGCAAAGCGACCGTAAAGTCCAACACCGATCACAAGAGCAAGCGTCCTTGTGACTAACAACAGTAGGTAGATGCCAGATGATGTAAGGAGGGCTGCGATGCAGGCAAAAATTAGAGCGGTTGGCAACCTATCTAGGGTTTGCGCGATGGCGAGAATTTACACAAGGCGGCTAGCGGGCAAGTCGAGTAATGTGGTGGCTTCGACTTGTTGTTATGGAACGGTGGATGGGATAGCGACGGAAACAAAGAAACAGCAACAGGCACGTTGAACTACGACGACGAACACAACCCTAAACCAGCAACAAGACTCGACCACGAACACAAACTCAACAAAGCGAAACTGAAATGAAATTGCAAAGGCACAAAGGCGATAGGACAACCTAAATTGAAATATTTTTTAGGCTTCTTGTGGACTCTAGGTAATGAACAAATATGAATCTAAGGGCAAACGAGATTATACCTCGCGGAAAACCTGAAATATCTGATACTAATTGATGAGGGACGGCCCGATCTTCCTTCCGTGAGGTAGCTGGTAACTTCGATTAGTGGAGAACTCGACGTTGGCGATCCGGCTTCAAATTAGACATGATTCAAACCCTGCAACCGTGACACCACTGCTCCATTGGTTATCAACCAAGCACAACTTGATTGACCTCGCCAAGAAGGCTAATCCTGCAAGCGAATTGAAGAACACAAGCAAGAAGGTAAAAACACGCAATCTGAAATTGCAAATATGAATCTCGTGAATATCAATAGAGGGGTTCAAGAACTCGGTTCCAAAGGACTAATTGACACAGTGGAGGAGATCAAGAACGAGGGCCCTGGATCACTTTAAAAGGATTCGACACCACAGTTAGAATGAACGATTCAGTTCCTCGATGGAAAACTAAACTCTAAACAAAACCCAAGACCTAACGACAACGGCAGCGGCTAATTATAGGGTTTAGATCATCGCCCCTGCTGGACACGCCCCCTAATGGGCTCTAAGGCGATACACGACCCATCGGACCAAAAGACAGTGTCGCAGCACCATGGCAGATTCTGGATGCTGACTTGTTTTGACGATTCCTGTTGACTCCGGATGTATTTTGACGTGATTCCAAATCCATTGGTTAGCTTATCAAATTATCTTTCCAAGCATATCTGGTTCGTCGAAAACGGAGTCTGTATGCGTCTGGGGCGTTGATTTTACCCGGGACTGCTCCTGAATTCCGAGGGTGACGTGGTAGCTGAGTTGGAGACGGATTGCAACTTGGGGAAGACCATGGCGTCGGTGTGTCCAGTGTGGCGATGTCCTCATCAACATGTTTAGTGCATCTAGTCACTCCTCACAATTATTAGACTTATTCATGAAAATAAAATGATTTTAATGCTTGTATGATGCCACTATTGTTTCTATGCTTTATATGATCTAGTGGTAACATATGACATGTTTATGGGTTTGGGATCCTAGTGTTTAATCTAGAAAATGAGCAATGGAATGTTTAACCAACGTGAGTAAGATAACCATTGCAAGATGTGTGAAGAAGCTTACTCTAGAGCAAACTGTGTTAAATGTTTCATGCAAATGATCTAGATTGAACCAAATGTGAAAGAACTAACTCTCTCGTAAACAATTTGAACCTTTTTTATGCAAACCTTTTATGGGAATAGCTGACAAAGGGGGAGAGAAAAGTCACAAAGATCAAATGAAGGGATCAAAAATTTGAAAAATATTTTTGAGCACACAAGTAGGGGGAGCAAGCTCATGAACTTGGTTGTTGCATTTGATTTGTGCATGTTCATATGCTTGCTTGCATTGCACAAGTTTTAAACTTTATATCCATGCTTGTGTGGTGTATGCTAGCAATAGATTTTGAATGATGATTTGCAAACTAGCATGCATAGGTGGTAGCTAGATGTAATTTGTTCTTACAAGTGGTACTAGAGGCTTTCATATAATGTTGATCTCATGAGGTATCTAGTGTTTTTTTAAGGTCTAGCTAAGCATGGTGCTAAGGATGGTATACATTGGCAACTCCGATTAGTATCACGCTTCAAAGGTCCATTCTATACACCTTAGCATCATTTGATAGTATTACTCTCCCACATTTCATATCTATGCATATGTGACGAACTTGAACCAAACACTATAGCACATATGTAGGGGGCAGCTAATACTAACAAAGAGGTGACTCAAATTTTCAAATACATATCTTTGTGAAAGGTTGTCATCAATTACCAAAAAGGGGGAGATTGAAAGTCCTTGTTTGGTTTTGGGTAATTGATGTCACCTAGGGTACTAACCTTTGTCATGAAGTGTTTATGAGCTAGGTTGGTACACACCAAGTGTGGGAGCTAGATGATGATCATGGTGTTGGTGGTGATGACCAAAAGATGGATCAAGTGCTCCACATTTGCAAAGAGAAGAAGAGAAAAGCAAAACCCTATGGAGATCAAGGCAAAGGTATAAGTAGGGATTTTGTTTTTGGCACTCGACACCATAGAGGGTGTGAGTGTGTTTAGGATTAATAGCCGTACTATTAAGAGGGGACTATCTCAGTGATTGCGGTTATCAAGTGTCACTAGGTGAATGTTGACACTGGTTATCTATCAAAATTAAAGGATAAATAAATATGAAAAGGGCATAAATTCAATCACCAACAAAGGTTTAGGGTTTTAATTGACAATATTCCATGAGTTTTGGTGAATTGTGATTCTGCAGGGACTAAACCAGGAAACCAGCGTTGATTGCTTCCCCTAGAAGGAAACCGACGGGAGATAACGCAACCGCCACATTAGGAAGTTTCTAGAAGACTCCAGAGGACACCAGAAGACACCAGGAGGTCGGGCACCGCGGGACCCTGCCAGGTGGGACCGACCGGTCCCACCAGGAGATAGACCGGTCTCCTCCCGGGCCCGCTGGCTTCCGTCTTCTGCAAGCTACCTCCACCGCCTTTGAGGATCCATCTCAGCCCTACGTGAAGTCGGTTTGATCTAACGGTCGCGGTTGATCCCTCGGGGCTATATAAGCAGCCCCAGACCCCCCTCTCCAGGCATCTTCATCTTCATTATTCATCTCCACATCAGAAACTAGGGTTTCAATTAGAAGTAGAGGTCCCTCTAGATGATTCTCTTCTAGTTCATCTAGAATTAGATCTAGTTCATCTAGTTGTAATCAAGAGCCAGCTATCAAGTAGAAGACTAGTTACCCCTCTAGTTTAGGTTTAGAACCTAGTCTTATATTAGAACTAGAAGAGAGAGAGAGGAAGAGATCAAGAAGGAGCTCCGGCCTGTCGGATCCACTTCTTCATCTTGTACCTGTGGATTCAAGTTCATCATCAACTTCAGCGATTGTTTCGGTAATCAACGTCTATATTTAAGTTTGAGCTATTGTTCTTATTATTCTTGAAGATTTATGACTCTCTTTTGAGTACTTTAATTCTAGTCATTCTAGAGTTAGAGTAGTTGGATAGTGTAAGCGTGGTGCTTAGACTTGATAGCTCATATATGCCTCCTATAACGCCGGTAGTAGTGGTTGTTCGCAAGGGTGACTCTTATAGCCTTGTTGATTCTTCTATAGTCCACTTACCCGTGTGTAGGCTCGGTAGGATTATACATTTGCATAAAAGATTCATACTCTGTTTGTGACCTTTTATGGCAACTTCCCCACTAAGAATAATATAAACATATCACTCTTAAATTGGAATTAGACCGCCTTAATGATCCCCTCTATACTTCTAGATTCTCCGTCCTTGTTAGCTACTCAGGGGATAGACTTTGAGACATAACACTATCCGTTCCTTTGGGTTCGATATTAAAACTGGGTTACTCCGGTGAAGTGCTACATCGGTAGATTTTATCTGTGCGCTTGCGGATAAAGTAGAGTGTGCGTTAATTTATACCAACAAGCATTTTTGGCGCCGTTGCCGGGGAACGGTAGATCAACTTAAGTCTTAGTTTAATCTTGTAATCATACTTTTATCTTTTCCTTTTTTGTCCCGGTCTTTTCATTATTTTTGTTTTCATTCTTATGAATGTTGTTTTTGAATTCCACTCTTATCTATCACTACCCCATGAACGCAAGTTATAACCAGTAGAATCCTTATACCCCATCATAATACCTGGTTATGAGCTATGCCTACCTTTTTGCTGCACTGTCCTTGTAATGAGCATAGAAATATAATTATGAAAATATTCCTTCGGGTATTCTTGTCACTAACCTTTCTAGGTCTGGAGCAGAAAAGAGCGAAGGAACAACAAACACAAGGTATGTCCCACCAATCATCATGCAACATTGAATTACATTCATCCAATCTTGATTTGCAAAATCCAAGCTTGGGGAATAGACTTTCTAAGAATATTTCCTGCCATGTTGCTATGTTGGTTGTCCCTACCTTTAGGATATGCTCATATACTAATCATACTCTTTCATCACCATCTGAATAAATCTCTACAATGCTTTCATGTTATCTTTATTTGCTATAGTATATTCTTTGGTTTTGAAGTATTATCATACACCTTTTAAATTAGGCATGGAGCTTAGTTTAACTATTTTCATGAATTAAAGTAAGACATGGTGTCTGGTTTGATTCTTGAGCTAAAAGGTGTGCTGATTTTACCTCTAAAGGCTTTTAAATTAAGTATGATGCTTAGGTTAAAATGCCTTCCTAGATCAAATTAGACGTGGTTTTCTAGGTTGATTTCTGAACTCATAGTATGCTATAGTAGATATTGGATATTTTGTTGGACTAACCCCTGCAGGGAAACTTTCAATATCAATTTGGGAAAGTCCGGAGATGAACTCACACTGGAGATGAAGAGACAAATGAACTTCAACAACTTTGCACAATGAAGACTCAGCTCATTCATCATGGATGAAAGAACTGTGAGTATCAAAGTTTATTTATTTTTTCTTCTACTGCAAGTTATCTTTTGCCTTGAATCATGTTAAAGTGCAGCCAACACATAAAATACTAGTCTATGCTAAAACAAGCCTAAAACATCTTTTTACTAGCATAGATGCAAAATACATAAGTTATGGATAACAACCCATGTTTCAAATTTTTGCAATCCTTCGGGTATATATCCACTGACGTTATGCAGGAGAGAGATTTTGTTCATTCATGGTTTGGTCTAAACATTGAAGATCCAAAACCCAAACCATAGACACACAAACCTACTCTCAGATCACAAATGGTGCTAGCCTAGCTTTGAGTCTTGCTTGGGAGCTGATGACAAACAGGATGCAACTTACCTCATATGAGACAACCTATGCCTGCAACCATCATTGCCCAAGACATCAAGACAAGAAGTGGGAAGTTATCCTCTTTTCTAATCAAGAGCTAGCTTGGGAGACAAGATGGTACCACTACAACAATAGCAAGATCTACAAGTCAAACACATGAACATGTTGTTGGGAATCCATCTGCATCACAAGCCAGCCTGGGAGAGACAATTCCGTTGTCTAGATGTGTTTCACAATCAAAGGGGAAGGAGAAAACCAGCTTCAAGACATATTGATCTCCTACCTATCACTTTGATCAGTACAAACCACTAGATGTCCCAGTCGAGAAGAAGAATATGATCCATCACTCATTCTTGGAAGATCGTTCTTGAACACCATCAATGTTATCATCTTTGCCGAACCTGGAGAAGTCAACTTTTGGATCTTTCGCTGCATCTACAACATCTACATCACTTATGAGAAGCCACAGAGAACCAACAGAAGACATCGAAGGGAGAACCAACTGCCAAGAATTGAGGAGGGAATCATGAAGGATGAAGCCACTGCACCACATGAGTTAGAAGATGGAGAGATAGTACCTGAGCCAGCAAATCAAGAAGAACAGCCGATAAGATCTCCATCATCTAGAAACTGTTGAGAGGACAAGTCTCAGTTGTGACATTACAAGACAAAAGACTCTCATGGAGGCATTCGAGTAGCAGCTCTAAATTCAAGTCTCTTGCCAACCCAATGATTAAAGGAAAACAAGAAAGGTTGACAAGAGAAGAATACGGAACTGTCCCTACATCCTCATAGTACAAGAAAGAGAGAGGATCCTAGTCAGCATACTCGAGGAACAATGCGCCTTCACTGATAAGTCGACATAAGAGAAGGAAGGTAGATACCTCTAAAGATGATTCCACTGTGATCTTCCTCCTCTCAATCACATTGTGAGACAAACAAGAGGAGACAACACATTCATAAACAACAACCAGCTAGACAAGAGAAGCTTCTACAAGGTGGTTCGACACATCACTCTTCAATGACAAAGTAACATTTCAAGGTAAGTGACCATCACTTTAAAAGTTTCTTCTTGATTCTAGTATGAACATAAATAAAGAACTAAACATGTTTAAGTTGCATCTCACTTGATCCAACCTAATCAACTCAACATGTTTAGTCCTTTGATCTTTGTTCCTAGCTTTACTCTCTTGAATCTCACTGTCTTAACTAAATGAGCTAAAATATTGTGCATCTAACCTTTGGAAGATGATATATCTCAATCATGAAAAGATCGACACATTATGCATAGATTATCCTTCCTTAGGTTAAGTAATCTGATCTGTTAAATATTTTAAGATGCTACTTTCATGCTCATCCTCTGATCCTATCACTCATGTTAAGATTGAATAGAACACATAAACAACAAGTTTGTCTTGTGCAATGTGCCTAAGGTTAGAGAGGAATAAACAAAACTTTTGGTTCTGTTGGTGTTTTTCCACCAACAAAGCCTATGCACTTGATCTCTACCTTGTCTTTATGAGCAGGACACACTCTTGAGCAAAACATGGAGAAGTTTATCACTCCCAAATTCTACAGAGTGAAGGTCCTAGATCTACAAGAACATGCACACTGAGCAAGATGCTGCCAACATCCATAATTAACGCTTCACTTCAAATTGCTGGACGAACAAATGACATGAGTGACACCATATCATGAGGCATAAACAAGAAGGAATGATGGAGGACGTCGTAGTCAGAATTAGAGGTCATGAAATCCCCACAGACATCTTGATCCTCGACATAAGAAGACGATGATGACCACCTCATCCTAGGAAGACCATTCCTCTACGCTACAAGTACAATCATCTACAAGAGGAAATCCATTTTTCACTTTCCTGGAGAAAAGGCACGATGTAACTTCATCAGCTACATGCCCAATGAAGCACCCAAGAAGAATAGAAGTGAAAGACGCCGCTCTCAAAGCCAAAGAAGACAAACTATCAAGAATAGAGAGGCCAATCATGAAGAAGCTATCGACATTGTCCCAGAAAAAGAAAGGAGAGAAACCTCAAGACAGTGAACCACAGGAAGTGAAGACTCAGACCAAGAAAGTATGGGAGAAAATGTCTGCACCTAAGAGGTACAATCAATAACAACTTTCCAAACATCTGACATACCTTGGGAGGTCTGAACCAAGGGAAGGTCCGGTTCGTCGGACCTAAATATCCGAACCTTCGCCAAATGGTAAAAATCGGTTGTTATCTTTATATTTACTTTGCTGCATATTTCTCATATTTAATCCATAACCATTTCTTGCATCATCATATTTAATTCACAACACATTTTAATTTATGCATTACATTAGAAAACAAAATAAAAATATTTCACTGCATCATAAAGCCCCATGTGAATAATTCTATGGCGTGTAAAAACCCACAGGAATGTTCACCGTGGTGGTATAAAAATAATAAAAATAAATATGCATGCATTCATCCTGTGCATTTTCTCTTGCATCATAAAAATATAAAATACAAAAATATTAAGAAAGAGATCTTACTGAAATTCTAGACAACTAAGGCTTAAGTGGCCAACCACTAACGCTTAATCTGTTCCACAAGTTTTGTTGTCTATTTGAGTTTCACAGGATTTGAAAGGCCAAGAAAAGCTAACGAGCAAGTGAATGCTCCATCTACTGTTAGAGCACTGTCTCAACAAACATCAACATCAATCAAAGCTCCGATAGAGGAAGGACATATCCACTGTCAGTCTGCTCCATTGCAAGATCGAACGACTACATCAACATTCAGCTTGGGGGAAGACACCCCCAGGTATCCACGTAAGTATCTTTATCCTCTTAAGTTTTTTATAAATAAATTCAAAACACCAAAAATATGTGAGCACATGAAGGCTCACCCTTAAAAAGAAAAGAACAAAAAAAATATGTGAGCACATGAAGGCTCACCATTAATTAAAAAAGACAAAAATATATGGGCACATGAAGGCTCAACGCTATTAAGCGAACCAGCTTGGGGGAGACGCACCCCCGTTATCTTCGCGATTCAGGTATGTCTTTATATTTACTACTACTACTATTATTAGCTTTTATCTTAAAGTGTGTTAGATTAAATAAATAAAATAGTGTGTCTAGTTTGTTTTAAGATGTTGATGACCAAAGAAGAACCTGCTCTCTCTAATCTTTTGCATGGAAATAATGAATAGTTGCTCTATCTAATTTCTTTCAAGTACCTAGCCTTCAAAGCATGAGTTCTCCTAATTAATAATGATGCCTTAAAATAAAATTAAATACATGGATGGCAAATACTTAATCTAAGGTCTAGGTAATTGGGATATGTCATGTGATGATCTAAGCTGCTATTATCTTGTTCTAAACAACACTAAAGTTCCGGAGATTTCTAAATATGAATATGACTAGTAATTGCATTGAGTTAAATTAAGCTTTGTGACCCTGTGAGATGTTACTTACACATTTCATCCATCTTCCGCATAAATGCTCACAATTATCTGTTGCTACCCTCTCAAAAGTTTGTTGGAAGCATATGGCTATTAAAAAAAAGAAAAAAAGAGAGAAAAGAAAAAAAAGATCCGAGGAAATAAAAAGGGACAAGTGTCTGAAACCTCAAAAAGATAGATCCTGAGGAAATAAAAAGGGACAAGTGTCCGGAACCTCGAAAAGAAAAAAAAAGAAAAAAAAATGTCAGAAAAAATGGGCACGTGCCCGACAGTAGAATTAGCCTGATAGCCATATGTCTCTGATAAACAGAAGAGAGTGAATATATTCAAAAGAGCATCCGACTTCATTTTTCCATACACATGCACTTCTTGATTCAATGGTTGGTTGACTTTCTCTTTGGATCTATTGTTTAATTTGACAACATATGTATTAATGCTTTTGAAAATTAATTAAAACTCCGGGATAAAGGTGCAGTGAAAGAACTAGAGACATAGTGCTTGATTCGATTGTTCAATCTCTCAATTATTTAGGATCTAAGGTAAGAGTAATAAGCCCCATGAAGAATAACATGATATGTTTCGGATAATTTTTGTTTAAACAGCAGGTATACTTGTTGAAAGTGAAGATATAGTAGCAACTCCCGATCCATTGTTAAGTTTTGGTTTTGCTAAGGGACTAGCAAAAGGTAAGCTTGGGGGAATTGTTGACACTGGTTATCTATCAAAATTAAAGGATAAATAAATATGAAAAGGGCATAAATTCAATCACCAACAAAGGTTTAGGGTTTTAATTGACAATATTCCACGAGTTTTGGTGAATTGTGATTCTGCAGGGACTAAACCAGGAAACCAGCGTTGATTGCTTCCCCTAGAAGGAAACCGACGGGAGATAACGCAACCGCCACGTTAGGAAGTTTCTAGAAGACTCCAGAGGACACCAGAAGACACCAGGAGGTCGGGCACCGCGGGACCCTGCCAGGTGGGACCGACCGGTCCCACCAGGAGACCGACCGGTCTCCTCCCGGGCCCGCTGGCTTCCGTCTTCTGCAAGCTACCTCCACCGCCTTTGAGGATCCATCTCAGCCCTACGTGAAGTCGGTTTGATCTAACGGTCGCGGTTGATCCCTCAGGGCTATATAAGCAGCCCCAGACCCCCCTCTCCAGGCATCTTCATCTTCATTATTCATCTCCACATCAGAAACTAGGGTTTCAATTAGAAGTAGAGGTCCCTCTAGATGATTCTCTTCTAGTTCATCTAGAATTAGATCTAGTTCATCTAGTTGTAATCAAGAGCCAGCTATCAAGTAGAAGACTAGTTACCCCTCTAGTTTAGGTTTAGAACCTAGTCTTATATTAGAACTACAAGAGAGAGAGAGAGAGAGAGAGAGAGAGGAAGAGATCAAGAAGGAGCTCCGGCCTGTCGGATCCACTTCTTCATCTTGTACCTGTGGATTCAAGTTCATCATCAACTTCAGCGATTGTTTCAGTAATCAACGTCTATATTTAAGTTTGAGCTATTGTTCTTATTATTCTTGAAGATTTATGACTCTCTTTTGAGTACTTTAATTCTAGTCATTCTAGAGTTAGAGTAGTTGGATAGTGTAAGCGTGGTGCTTAGACTTGATAGCTCATATATGCCTCCTATAACGCCGGTAGTAGTGGTTGTTCGCAAGGGTGACTCTTATAGCCTTGTTGATTCTTCTATAGTCCACTTACCCGTGTGTAGGCTCGGTAGGATTATACATTTGCATAAAAGATTCATACTCTGTTTGTGACCTTTTATGGCAACTTCCCCACTAAGAATAATATAAACATATC
The DNA here is from genome assembly GCA_009763385.1 of Coix lacryma-jobi var. lacryma-jobi. NCBI lineage: Eukaryota > Viridiplantae > Streptophyta > Magnoliopsida > Poales > Poaceae > Coix > Coix lacryma-jobi. The sequence continues at coordinate 103,768,291 of CM019828.1, read as the reverse complement.
ACTCTTAAATTGGAATTAGACCGCCTTAATGATCCCCTCTATACTTCTAGATTCTCCGTCCTTGTTAGCTACTCAGGGGATAGACTTTGAGACTTAACACTATCCATTCCTTTGGGTTCGATATTAAAACTGGGTTACTCCGGTGAAGTGCTACATCGGTAGATTTTATCTGTGCGCTTGCGGATAAAGTAGAGTGTGCGTTAATTTATACCAACAGTGAATTAATACATGCATATGAATTAGGGCCTAGTGTGCTAACCTCTAATCCTTTGAAAAATGTTTGGAAAATGCTAACACACTTGCACAAGGTGGTGCACACTTGATGGTGTAGGCACATTTGCAAAGAAGAAACCGGAGTTGAAAACGTGGATTTCAGGCTTGACCGAACGCTGCAACAGTGACCGGACGCTATTGCAACATGCGTCCGGTCACTATTGAAACATCGACCGGACGCTAGTGCAACATATGACCGGACACGCCTGTACCACTGTTCACGAGAGGCAATGAATGAAATGGAGTGATCAGACGCTTTGTGAGTCCGGTCAATAGTGACCGGACGCATCCGATCAATGAAAAACGTCTCTGGAACCTTTCTGTTCGTGACCGGACGCTAAGTGCAACATTGACCGGATGCTAGTGAAACATGCGTCCGGTCTCTAATGAAACATCGACCGGATGCTAATGCAACATTGACCGGACGCGTCCGGTCGCTACGTAAACAGCACATTCGAAGGGGTAACGACTATATTTGTTTGAGGGGGTATATAAATATGAGTTGGCCTACTTTGGGAGGGCTCTCTTGGCATTCTAACATCTTGGACATCCCTTTGAGCTAAACATACTCCCTCCCACTCATCTCCTTGCTTGATAGCATGAATCAAAGTGAGATTGAGTGATTCCAAGTGCATTTGCTTGTGTGTTTGCATCTAGTGGCACTTGGGGATCATTGTAGCTACGGGTATTCTCGTTACTCTTGGTGGTTGCCGCCACCTAGACGGCTTGGAGCAGCGGAGGAGCATTGGCACGAGTTGGTGATTGTTTGTGGCCATCTCCCGGTGATTGTGAGGGGTATTGTGCCTTCCCGGCGAAGAGCCAAAAGGTAACTCTAGTGGATTACGCGTGTCGTTGAGTTACCTCCATTTGTGGGTCGGTTCTTGTGGCGCTCAAGTGTTGAGCTAGGTTTGTGAACACCTATTAGCCACCGAACCACCAAGTGGTTGGTCGACACAACGGGGACTAGCCTGCCGGCAAGCACGTGAACCTCGGGAGAAAATTTTTTGTGTCCATTGTCTATTTGGCTATCTCCCGGACTTCATTGGTATTCATATTGTGGTTGATCATCTCTTGTCGGCGTCGGTATATCTCTCTATCATTGCATTACATTCTTTATTTCTTGTGTAGACATAATTGTTGCTAGAAGTAGCTCCCTGATTAGAAGTAATTATTTCTTGCTAGCTCACTAGTTTAGAAAGTAGCGACTTAGCTCTTGTGTGACATAGAGATCATAATATACTAGAATTGCTTGGATAGGTGGCTTGCAACACTTGGTAGAGCTAGAGCAAAAAGCTTCGCTTCATAATTGTCTAACTAGTTCTCTAAGTGTTTTGTAGAAATTTTATTAGGCTATTCACCCCCCTCTAGCCATTTAGTACCTTCCAATGGGGAATTGTCTCACACGACGTGAAAATTTTTGATGAAGTACTTATCCTGTATGGCGGAAAAAGTTTATGATGACTCATGTGTTTATAGTATATCCCGGATCGTGAGAAAGAGAGAAAAGTTTGGGTAGCTTCTATGCTATTGAAGGACCGAGAAAGCACTAGCAAGGCGACCAGAGGGGTGGTGAATGGGAGCTCAAAAATTCCTCTAGAAACTTTGGCCTATTGTTCCCAAAATCAACCCCCGAAAGCCTTGATCGAAACCGTGATTCCCACGACCCTTGGAAGAGGGTGGATGATCCCTAGGATCACAGCGAGGCACCACAAAGCGATAGCAAACCGAACGGCAAAAGAACCGGCACAAGTTCGGCCCTCAAAAACCAAGTCTCGAACGTAGATAGACGGCTACGTTGAGAAATCCCCAAATACTGATGCTAACAAGTAGCAAAGATACCTAGAGAGGTTTCTTGGTCAACTACGAGGCCAAACGAGAAGTCCGGAAACCAAGCGAGGAAGCCGGGAGAGCAAACACACAAAACCGGAAGCGTCAGGCGATTCCCGGACTGTCCGGACTTGGAGTCCCGAACTGTCCGCCCCTACTGCAGACTGTCCGCGAGGGGTTGGCGGACTGTCCACCGACAAAAAACCCGAAACAGCACAGTTGCTGCAAACTCCCTGGACAGTCCCGGACTGTTCGCGGTTTACACCGGCGGACTGTTCGCCGGTCAACCGAGACCCAAAACGCAGAGACTCGTGGCCACTGCTCTGGCCAAGTCCCCGACGCGCGAACTGTCCGCGCCCTGAGTGGCGGACTGTCCACGGTCACTCAGGGAGGGCGATTTCAAACGCCCTTCACCCAAATCTTCTCCAAATTGATTCAAATCAAAATCCCACGTTTCCAAACTTGGAGAGGATGATCACGGAGTAGTTAGGAGACTATCCCCAAGAAATCATCCGCTCAAATCAACTCAAACACCGGGAAATCAAAAGGGGAGGAGGATGAATCGAAAAGTGCCACGAAAACGAAATCAACCCGATCTACTTGTTCGTTAGGAGTTAGATAAATTCCTTCAGTGGAAATGATCTCCTTTCAAATACGAACAAGTTGATTCAAACGAATTTCACAAAGACGCAATATAGGGAGAGATCGAGCGACGGGAAAAACGTGGAGAAATGAAGAACGCGAAGAACACGAACCAAAACACGAATCAACACATCGATCTGCAACCATGTGGCTACCACACGCTACAACAGTGAGGTTACGGCCTCACTTCCTCAAAATCTCCAGTACACAGAGGTATGGTTCTCTGCGGATCTCAGCTAGCTACAGCAGGGGATTGGGAGAGCAGGAAACCCTAGAAGCAAAGAGCAAATGACTGAGATAGACGGGGTGGTGGGTGTCTCCCCCTACTTATCCTAATTCTAACTATTCCTAATTTCCACTCTACCCCTAACTACTTACAGAGCGAACCAGCTAAACCCTAAGGTTATTCTGGACCAACTCAATGGTTGGTGGATCCGACGGCCACGCCCGCACAACTCGTAGCGTTGCCTCGACGCAACCTCCCGATTGCCACCACGTGCCGCCACCGCTCTGCCGTCCTTTCCCTAGACGTCGCACCCCCGGTTTTGTGGCCCAAACCGGGAAACCAGCCTTCACAGCCAGCCCCCGGTTTTGAGGCCCAAACCGGGAAACCAGCCCACCAGCGCCTGAGTTTTGTGGCCCAAACTCAGCAAACCCGCAGCACCCAGGTTTTGAGGCCCAAACCTGGAAACCGTCCTCAGCCCGAGTTTTGTGGCCAAACTCGGAAACCATCAGCGCCCAGGTTTTGAGGCCCAAACCTGGAAACCGTCCACCCGATGGTTTTTCTCTGGCTCTACCACCAAACCGAAGCTGTAGAGGGGATGCACCACCCGTGCACCCCGTCCACCGACACGTGTCCCCAAGTCCACGACTCAGGCAACACATGACCGCAAGTCTTCGCTTGTCGCTGTCCCAGGCTGTCAGCCACCACAGCTGATCCTCGGGCCACCGGTCCCTCAGTCTAAGCCTTACGTCTGCCCTTCGCCAGTCTCGGTCCATCGGCCCGACACGTCTCTACTTGACCTTCACCTTGCCTCTGATCACTGTATCTGTGCTCGACACCTGCACAACACAAGCCAAAGAACATGCGCATCATCCCAGTTGACAATCACTCATCACTCAGAGACTCAGCATACACCCATGTATTTGCAATCTCCCCCTTGATGAGTGCATTGTCAACTACCAACACAAATCATAATGAAAGGAAGAAGAAAGAAAGAAGGAGAGAGAGAACTCAACCAAATGACCCAAAAAGCATAGCAAAGCCGAAGAAGGTCAGGTGGAAAGAGCAAGACAACTTGGTCCCCAAAGACATGGGCAACGGCTCGACACAACCAAGCAAAGCAAAGCTAGCCCTCAAGAAGAGGTAGAACAGGCTCAACACCGCTAGCAAATGCCGAATGAAAAATCGAAGCAAAATGCTAGTCCCTCAAGATAAAGGCACAGAGGCTCAACACAACTAGCAAGAAAGCTCGACACCAATTGAAAATCTGAAAAGCGAATGCTAGTCCCTCAAGAAAGAGGCAAAGGCTCAACACAACTAGCAAAAACGCTCCGAACCAATTGGAAATTTCAAAAATTCATCATGAGCAAGCTCCCCCTTGCTTGGTGCACATCCTCTCCCCTTTGAACATGGGAGATGTGATTTGTCCTAATTCTCCCCCTTAGTTGAAAATGCACCATCAAGCAGAAAGAACCGAATGAAGGACCGAAAGCAAATTTTCTCCCCCTCAGAAAATGCACCATCAAAAGTGCCAACAAGAGAAGTTCTTCCCCTTCCAACATGCATATGAGTCAAAATGCAAGTTAGCAGCTTCACGAAAATGCGAAGATGCTCTAAACAGTATAGCTCTAATGACTCACTGGAAAGCATACAAGCTAGCGAATGCTCAAACTGATCACCAAATATGAAATATGAACATGAGAGCACAGTGAACAGTTTTTGGCCAAAAAGGTATTCACCATCAAAATAGCACACAACATGTATAGACAGGAATTCGAACAAGTGCTAAACATGTATACAAGGTGAACTACCCCTAGCAAAGTTCAATCATCATGCTATAGAATTAAACATAGTCTTGTGTATCCAAATTTTATCGGAGTTGCAGCGGTTAAGATTACACAAGTTCAAATTTCAGCATGTGATTGCGAGAGGTTGAAAGCTTGTCATTGCCTAACTTTTCAACTGTGCGAAGCCTATGCAGAAGCAATCAGAAGCTTAAAGCAACAGTTTTGGTCATACACGACACAGCTGAAGTTTAACTCAAAGTGCAATGAGAAACAGTCTCGAAACTGTGATGTGTTGACAAGCAATCCCATCTCGATCTTTCCAATTCACTTAACTTGGTTCAGATTTTAAACAGAATATGAACATACCAAGCAAGTGAATGACTCAGAACTAGAGACATAGCAACCTAGCATATATGAAAAGCACGAGTGAATTCAACACATCCTACACATGCTAGTTGCATATCACAATGGTGAACATTCTCAAGTTTTATGTTTGTTAAGCAGATTCACCATTCAAAAATAGCTCAGCTCATAACATGTATCAGTGATCAGAAGCAGCATAAGCTACATAGCATCAACATAAGCATCAGAGCATACTAAACAGAGCATAGTCACATTCCCAAGAATATATACATGAAGCTCAGAATGTAATAGTTTATGCTGAAATGCAAAAGAAAAACGAAGACAAACGAAAAAGAGTCAGTCTATCGTACAAGAACCAAAATGTTTCCCCCATCTAAAAGGGGAAACACACACCAAGCTCACCTCTCAACCGATTAAAGGTTGATTGGTCCAACGGCTTGGTGAGAATATCAGCCAACTGATGATGAGTATCGACATGGCGAAGGTCGATATCACCCTGCTCATAATGGTCTCGCAGAAAATGAAAGCGCACATCAATGTGTTTAGTCTTCGAGTGAAGCACGGGGTTCTTAGCAACGCTAATAGCACTCGTGTTGTCACAAAGCAAAGGAACACGAGAAAAGCTCAGACCGAAATCACGCAAAGTGGCCATCATCCAGAGTAACTGGGAACAGCAGCTAGCCGCAGCAACATACTCAGCCTCCATGGTAGACTGGGCAACACTAGACTGCTTGTGAGAAGACCATGATACAAGAGAAGAACCAATAAAATGACAAGTCCCAGAAGTGGACTTGCGCTCAATGCGACAACCAGCAAAATCGGCATCGGAATAACCACAAAGGGAAAGGGTGGAGGAAGCAGAATACCAAATCCCAAACTCAGGAGTGAAGCATAAGTACCTCATAATGTGCTTGACTGCCTGACGGTGAGAGGTGCGCGGCGAAGATTGAAATCGCGCGCAAAGACATACCGCGAACTGAATGTCCGGGCGTGTCGCCGTCAGGTACAGCAGCGACCCGATCATACTCCGGTACTCCTTCTGGTCCACTGCTTCTCCCTCCTTGTCTGCATCCAGGGCCGTCGTGGTCGACATGGGTGTTGGAAGAGGCTTGGCCTCACCCATATCGAATTTCTTCAGAATGTCCCGGGTGTACTTGCCCTGGTGCACGAACGTCCCTTCCCGGGATTGCTTGATTTGCAACCCGAGGAAAAACGTCAACTCGCCAATCATGCTCATCTCAAATTCCCTGCTCATAGTATCTGCAAACTTGGCAACCAAAGCGTGAGAAGAACCATCGAAAATGATATCATCCACGTAAATTTGGACCAAGAGAGTATCGGTGCCTTGCTTGAGGAGAAAGAGCGTTTTATCTACACATCCCATTTTAAAATCCTTAGCAAGCAAAAAGGTTTTCAACCTATCATACCAGGCTCTAGGGGCTTGTTTCAAACCATACAAAGCTTTGTGAAGTTTAAAAACATGGATTGGAAACTTGGGATTTTCGAAACCTGGGGGTTGTCTCACATACACCTCCTCTTCTATGTAGCCGTTTAAGAAGGCACTCTTGACATCCATTTGAAAAAGTTTGAAACCTTTGGATGCAGCAAAAGCCAAGAGTATCCTAATAGCCTCCAAACGTGCTACAGGAGCAATTGTCTCCTCATAGTCTATCCCCTCCTTCTGACTATATCCCTGGACTACGAGTCTGGCCTTGTTTCTCACAACATGGCCATCTTCTCCCTGTTTGTTTTTGAAAACCCATTTTGTCCCAATTGGATGACACTCAGAAGGTGGAGACACTAGAACCCAAACCCGATTTCTCTCAAAGTTCTCAAGCTCCTCATGCATGGCATTGACCCAATCCGGATCCGTCAAAGCGTGTCCAACATCCCGGGGTTCAAAATCAGCAACAAATGCAGAATGAGCAAAGTGAGAGATTTGCCTTGACCGGGTGATGCGTTCATCGATGCTGCCGATCATCTGCTGAGGCGGGTGCTGGCGCTAAATGTGTCGTGGCGCCTCCCTTGCCGAAGTGGCCTCCCCCTCAACAGCAGTTGGTGCCTCCTCGGGTACAAAGGGTACCGCTCGAGGTGGCGGATCCCACGGCCCCCAGGTAGAAGACGTGTCGGGGCCGTGAGTCGTAGTAGAAGCCGCTCCTTGCGGCACAGCTGGTGGAGGGGGTGCTGGATCATCCATACCTTCAGCACCCTCGTCCTCGTCATCAAAAAGAGGTTCTCCGACCTCATGATCACCTGCACGCTCAAAACGAGAAGAAGGACAAACCATGGTCTCGTCGAAGGTGACATCGGATGTGTCCATGACTCGGTTAGTGTCAAGGTAAAGTACACGATAAGCACGAGTATGAGTGCCATAACCCAAAAACACACCGTCAGAAGAACGAGACTCAAACTTGTCCAAGCTGCCCTTTTTGAGTATAAAACAATGGCAACCAAAAACTCGAAAATAACTCACCTTGGGCAGTTTTCCAAAATGCAACTCATAAGAAGTCTTTTTCAAGAAAGCTCGGAGAAAAATGCGATTGGAAATGTAGCATGCAGTGCTCATAGCTTCGGCCCAATATCGCCTTGGAGTCCTATGCTCATCAAGCATCGTCCTAGCCATCTCTACAAGGGTTCGATTCTTCCTCTCTACTACACCATTTTGGGGCGGTGTGTAGGGGGAAGAAAACTGATGCTCTAAACCCAAAGAGTTACAAAACTTCTCAAAATCCGAATTCTTGAATTCAGAACCATTATCACTCCTAATAGCTCGCATCGAGTTCAAAGGGAACTTGTTCTGAAGACGCAAAATCAGATTGCGAGCAAAGGAGAAAATCTCGGTCTTCTTAGCTAAAAAGAAGACCCACGAATATCTTGAAAAGTCATCAACAACAACAAGCACATACCACTTCCCCCCAACCGAGCTCACCCGAGCCGGACCAACAAGATCCATATGCAAAAGCTCTCCAGGGCGCTTAGTCATGACCTGAGTCACTGGATGATGGGGAGCGGCAACCATCTTCCCATGTCTACAAGAATGGAAAACAAGATCCTTCTCCATGGATAACTTGGGCAATCCTCGGATTAGGCCAAGTGAACTAAGCCTTGCAAGCAAGTCAAAGCTCAAATGTCCTAGTCTCCTATGCCACTTCCAAAGATCAGAAGAAGAAGGTCCAGCCACAAGACAATGAGAAATGCCTCCGAGAAATCCGCACGAAAGACTTTTCCAAAGGGCGAAATCACACAAACAAGATTGCCCTGAGGATCCAAAATGCGACTGAGATTCGATTTAAAACGAATCTCATAGTCATCATCAAAGAGTTGCGAAATAGAAAGAAGGTTAAAATGCAAGTTAGAAACAAGAGCAACATCGCGCAACACAAAATGCTCATTAACTCGCACAGACCCATGAGACAATACCTTACCTTTGCTATTGTCGCTGAAGGTGATAAACTCCTTTCCGGTGACTGGACTAAGACTGGAGAACCACTTGGCGTTTCTGGTCATGTGCCTCGAACACCCGGAATCCACCAACCAAACGTTCTCCAATCGTTTTACCTACATCAATAAAAAGACATAGGGTGAGCATACGGACCAACACTGGGGTTAGTGAAATAAGGGGAATACCAGTGTTGGGCCGGCTGCTCAAAAGAACGGTTAGCAGAAAAACCATTCCTAGCACGCCTACGAGAGGAGCGATCACCACGCTGAGGAAAACGTGGTCTGCTAAGGAAAGAGTGTCCATCGCGATACTCAAAACGCGGTGGTGGAAAACGCTCAACTACAAAGCCACCGCCACGGGGTCCATAGCCTACAACTGCAGGCTCCCGCCGGGCAAGTCCTCTCCGCTGCCTAGGCCTGGGAACTTGAGGTTCTGGACCTCTGGGCCTAGTAGCTCTCCTTGGAGCTCCCCTCTAAACATTCGGCACATGTACATCATGGAAAGGATGGTACATGTCTGCATTGTTCATCTCCCTAGCACGGCACGCCTCCCTCTTGTGCCGAAAGCAGAACTCACTCAAGTGTCCATCTCTCCCACAATGCTCACAATGGTACCTCACCGCTCTCAAACTGGGTTGTTGGTACACATGGTTGTGGGTGAGGATCACCTTGCCCTTCTGTGGTAGAAGCTCCTCCTGGATGGGTGGCATTGTGTTCAGCTTGTTCTTTAGGTGGTTGGGTTTGGGATGCCACACTTGGTTCTTGGGTGGAGCTCTCGGAGGTTCCTCAAACACTCCATCCTTGGTGTTAGGCTTGAGAGGCTCTTTGGGTGGAAGCTTGGTAAGTTTGGGAGTAGTGGTGGAGTTGGGCTTCTCACTCGGGTTCAAACCACTCGACTCTCCAATCTTCCCAAAAGCAGACACATCAACGCCCGGAGCAAAACCTACACCAGGACCTCCAGCAGCTCGCTTGAATTGGGAGATCATCATCCCGAGCTGTGGCTCACCACAAGACACCCATGACAAGATGGTCTGAAGGTATGTGTTTTCTTCCTCGGTTTGCATCTTGTCATGCTTCACATTGGCTATCTCCATCTCCAGGCCCTCACATAAAACACACCTGGACACACAAGTGCTACCCGAGCTGGCCTCCATAAGAGACACAATCTTGGCATTCTTCTCTGCCAACTCGGATTGCAAGACAGGACAAGTCTTGCACGCAGCCAACAGCGAGGGTCTAGCCTTCAGCTCATCCACCTCTCCTACCAACGCAGCATACTTACCTCTCAAAGTGAGAAGGTCAGTCATGTGCGTGGTGCACATCTCACACTCCTCCTCATCAGTAACAACCACGGTGGACTTGACAGACTCAAGTTCCTTCACCGTATCCTCCCACTTCTGCCTAAACTCCTTGCGCTTTCTAGCGGCACGCCTAAGCAACTTATCCTGACTAAGGAGCGCAGCAGTAAGTTTCTCGATCTCAGCAGAAAGCTCGTCGTGGGTCAGAGATACCTGGGAGGTGTCGTCGTCGTCGTTCCGAGGGGTGTCCACCAGCTCGCCGTCGACCTCCTTGCCGAGGGCCATGGTGCAGAAGCCGTCGTCGTCGGTGAAGAAGCAGAGGCCGTTCAGCTTGTCCTCGATCCTCTTCTTCTTCTTGGACTCGTCATCGCTTGAGCAAGCGGAGTCGTCATCCGAGCCGTCGACGTCGCTGAGCGTGGCGAAGAATGCACGCTGCTCAGCCTGGGCCTTCTCCAAGTACTTCTTCTTGATGTACTCCTTGTCGAAGCCGCCCCTCCGCTTGTGCCTCGCGGGGACGTACTTCTCCTTGCACTTGCCAGAGTCGTACTTGTGCCCTTGATCGCCCTTCCCAGATGTGTTCTTCTTCTTGGGATAGTTGGTGATGAAGTGGTCGGGGTCGCCGCACTCAAAGCATCCTGAGCGTCCTCCTCCGCGGTGACGGTTCATGCGGTTGTTGTGGAACCGCGAGAACCGGTTGGCGAGCATCGCCAACTCATCATCCCCCAAAGACTCTAGCTGGTCCTATGTGATTGAACAGAGTGAAGAGAGTGCAAATCCTCCAGAGGGGTTAGCAGAAGAGCCAGAAACTAGAGCCATAGTCGGGCCAGAAGGATTCTCATAAGAAGCCCTCGACATGGCGTCAATCTCACTAGACTTGAGCTTACTAAAGAGCTCATCGCAAGTGAGGGTCCCATAGTTAGACGATTCGATGATCGCCTAGACCTTTGAGTCCCACACCGACCGATCGTTAGTATGCAAAAGCTTCAAAGCCCTCTCATGATCGTCGAAAGGCAACAGCTCCTTGTTAGCTCGCATCTTGTTGACAATGACCTGAAAGCGAGCGAATAAACTGAAGGACCGAGAATGCTACCAGAAAGCGACCAGAGGGGGGGTGAATGGGAGCTTCAAAATTCCTTTCAGAAACTTGTTGCCACTGAACCGTAAATCAACCCCAAAGGCAAACCCTAGAGCTTGCTCGTGTCCACGACCCTAGATGTAGGGTGGATGCTTCCAAAAAGCACAGCGGGACACTACACAACTCTAGAAACTCAACGCAAAAGACGGAAATTGAATCCGATCAAGAACGAGCCAACCGCAAACGGAAACGCGCTGAGACAACACTGACCGAACTCACCCTGCGTCCGGTCAACAAGCACCGGACGCGTCCGGTCAGGCAACGTCCAGTTTCGGACCTCTCTGAGTTGGATCAGACTCACGAGTCTGGAGAGTCCGGTCGAAGGCAGTGCGTCCGGTCAGTAGAAAGACGCAGAAAGTGAACAGTGCAAACCAACACTGACCGGACTCACTGGTGCGTCCGGTCGTCAGGTATCGGACGCGTCCGGTCGAGCAAAAACCCAAAACGGGAGCTTACTGAGCTGGACCGGACTCTGGTGAACAGAGCGTCCGGTCAACAAGGCAGCGTCCGGTCATGAGGACAAAACTGGTGAACAGTAAGTGTTGTGCGTCCGGTCAGTAAGCTCGCTGAGCGTCCGGTCAATCAGCAGGAAATCGCAGAAGACATTCAACGACCGGACTCACCCAGCCAGCGTCCGGTGGCCCCGACTCCTGCGTCCGGTCACCTCGTGACAGCACAGTTCATCCACCGATTTGAATCATACTCTCCCAAAACGAAACCTTTAGGGTTCAAACTTGGAGAGATGAGTCACAAGGAGTGTAGTGAGCTATCTCTAAGAGATCATTGCTCAAACCTATCTCCAAATCGATGAATCAAAGAATTTTGGGGGAAGGGAGAAAACTTGACCCGAAACGAAAATCGATCGATCTCCTAGACCGTGAGGTTAGAGATTAATTCCTTCAGTTGAAAGAAGTGCCTCACGATCTAGGACAACTTGGTTCAAACGGATTTGCAAAAGATGAACCGAGCAAAGAGATCAAGCGACGGGAAAAACATGGAGAAAAAGGATTCCGCGAAGAACACGAACGGAACGCGAATCACAACCACGAAATTGCAACCGTGTGGCTACCACACGCTACAACAGTGAGGTTACGGCCTCACTTCCTCAAAATCTCATGAACACAGAGGTATTGTTCTCTTCTCTGTGGATCTCAGCTAGCTACAGCAGGGATGTGGGAGAGCAGGAAACCCTAGAAGCTAAGAGCAAATGACAGGATGACTAACTGAGATAAATGGGGAGGTGGGTGTCTCCCCCTATTTATCCTAACTCTAACCTATTCCTAATTCCCACTCTACCCCTAACTACTTACAGAGCGAACCAGATAAACCCTAAGGTTATTCTGGACCAACTCGGTGGTAGGTGTATCCGACGGCCACGCTCGCACAACTCGTAGCGTTGCCTCGACGCAACCTCCTGATTGTCGCCACGTGCCGCCCTCGCTCTGCACCCCCGGTTTTGTGGCCCAAACCGGGAAACCAGCCTTTTCCAGCCAACCCCCGGTTTTGAGGCCCAAACCGGGAAACCAGTCCACCAGCTTCTGAGTTTTGAGGCCAAACTCAGCAAACCCTCAGCACCCAGGTTTTGAGGCCCAAACCTGGAAACCGACCTCAGCCCGAGTTTTGTGGCCAAACTCAGAAACCATCAGCACCCAGGTTTTGAGGCCCAAACCTGGAAACCGTCCACCCAATGGTTTTTCCCTGGCTCTACCACCAAACCGACGTCATAGATGGGATGCACCTCCCGTGCACCCCGTCCACCGACACGTGTCCCCAAGTCCACGACTTAGGCAACACATGACCGCAAGTCTTCACTTGTAGCTGCCATAGGCTGCCAGCCACCACAGCTGATCCTCGGGCCTCTGGTCCCTCAATCCAAGACTCACGTCTGCCCTTCGCCACTCCCGGTCCATCGGCACGGCACGTCTCTACTTGACCTTCACCTCGCCTTCGATCACTGCATCCGGGCTCGACACCTGCACAACACAAGCCAAAGAACATGTGCATCATCCCAGTTGACAATCACTCATCACTCAGAGACCCGGCATACACTCATGTATCCGCAATCTCCCCCTTGATGAGTGCATTGTCAACTACCAACAAATCATAATAGAAAGAAAAGAAGGAAGAAGGAGAAGAGAGAACTCGACCAAATGACCCAAAAGCATAGCAAAGCGAAGAAGGTCAAGTGGAAAAGAGCGAAAGAACTAGGTCCCCAAAGACATGGGCAACGGCTCGAGGCAACCAAGCAAAGCAAAGCTAGCCCTCAAGAAGAGGTAGAACAAGCTCAACACCGCTAGCAAATCCCAATCGAAAATGTCAAAAACTCAACCGGAAACAAACTCCCCCTCGAATAGTGCAAACAACCAGGAAGACTCCCCCTTAGCTGAAACGGAGGGTAATGATTTGCAATTTCTCCCCCTTAGTTGAAAATGCACTCGTCAAGAGTCAAAGCTCCCCCTCAGAAAATGCAGCACAAAGTGCTAACACGCATATTTCTCCCCTTTCAAAATGCAAATGAGGCAAAGATGCAAGTTAGGAGCTTCAGGAGTATACTCAATAGAGTGTAAGGATGCTCTATAGAGTTCAAATCCGATGACTCAGAAAAATGCACAGAATGCTAGCAAAGGCTCAAGCTGATCACTAAGAATGAAATATGAACATGTGAGCAGTTTTAAGCCGAAAAAGGTATTCACCATCAAAATAGCACAAGGCATGTATGGACAGGTAGTCAAATGTGCTAAGCATGTATACCAAGTGAACTACCCCTAGCACAGTTCAATCATCATGCTAATACCAATTTAGGCATTTACTTGTGATTTCAAATTTTAATCGGAGTTGCAGCGGTGAAATTACACAAGTTCAGAAAACAGCATGTAACTGCGAGAGGTTGAATGCTTGTTATTGCCTAACTTTTCAACTGTGCGAAGCCTATGCATAAGCAATCAGAAGCTTAAAGCAACAGTTTCGGTCATACACTACACAGCTCAAGTTTAACTCAAAGTGCAATGAGAAACAGTCTCAAAACTGTGAGGTGTTAACAAGCAAACTCATCTCGATCTTTCGAATTCACTTAACTTGGTTCAGATTTTAAACAGTATATGACATACCAAGCAAGTGAATGACTCAACACTAGAGACATAGCAACCTAGCATATATGAAAAGCAGGAATGACCTCAACACATCCTACACATGCTAGTTGCATATCTCAATGGTGAATATTTTCAAGTTTTAAGTTCATTATCAAATTCACCATTCAAAAATAGCTCAGCTCATAGCATGCACTAGTGATCAGAAAGAGCATAAGCTACAGCATCAACATAAAGCATCGGAGCAAAAACTACACAGAGCATAGTTACATTCTTCAGATTATACACATGAAGCTCAGAATGTAAAAGCGTATGCTGAAATGCAAGAGATGCACGAAGAAATCAAAAAAGAAGCAAAAACAACTGAAAGCAAAAAGTCAGTGTATCATACAAAATCCAAAGTGTTTCCCCATCTAAAAGGGGAAACACACACCAAGCTCACCTCTCAACCGATTAAAGGTTGATTGGTCCAAAGGCTTGGTAAAAATATCAGCAAGCTGATGATGAGTATCGACATGGCGAAGGTCGATATCACCCTTCTCATAGTGGTCTCGCAGAAAATGAAAGCGCACATCAATGTGTTTGGTCTTCGAGTGAAGCACGGGGTTCTTAGCAACGCTAATCGCACTCGTGCTGTCACAAAGCAATGGAACACGAGAAAAGCTCAGACCAAAATCACGCAAAGTGGCCATCATCCAGAGTAACTGGGAACAGCAGCTAGCCGCAGCAACATACTCAGCCTCCGTGGTAGACTGGGCAACGCTAGACTGCTTGCGAGAGGACCACGAAACAAGAGAAGAACCAATAAACTGGCAAGTCCCAGAAGTGGACTTGCGATTAATACGGCAACCAGCAAAATCGGCATCAGAATAACCACAAAGGGAAAGGGTGGAGGAAGCAGAATACCAAATCCCGAATTCTGGAGAGAAGGATAAGTACCTCATAATGCGCTTGACCGCCTGACGGTGAGAGGTGCGCGGCGACGCCTGAAAGCGTGTGCAGAGGCACACCGCGAACTGGATGTCCGGGCGTATCGCCGTCAGGTACAGCAGCGACCCGATCATACTCTGGTACTCCTTCTGGTCCACTGCTTCTCCCTCCTTGTCCGCATCCAGGGCCGTCGTGGTCACCATGGGTGTTGGAAGAGGCTTGGCCTCACCCATGTCGAACTTCTTCAAAATGTCGCGGGTGTACTTGCCCTGGTGCACAAACGTTCCTTCCCGGGTTTGCTTGATTTGCAACCCGAGGAAAAACGTCAACTCACCCATCATGCTCATCTCGAACTCCCTGCTCATAATGTCTGCAAAGTTGGCAACCAAAGCGTGAGAAGAACCACCGAAAATGATATCATCCACGTAAATTTGGACCAAGAGTGTATCACTGCCTTGCTTGAGGAGAAAGAGCGTTTTATCTACACATCCCATTTTAAAACCCTTAGCAAGCAAAAAGGTTTTCAACCTATCATACCAGGCTCTAGGGGCTTGTTTCAAACCATACAAAGCTTTGTGAAGTTTAAAAACATGGATTGGAAACTTGGGATTTTCGAAACCAGGGGGTTGTCTCACATACACCTCCTCTTCTATGTAGCCGTTTAAGAAGGCACTCTTGACATCCATTTGAAAAAGTTTGAAACCTTTGGATGCAGCAAAAGCCAAGAGTATCCTAATAGCCTCCAAACGTGCTACAGGAGCAATTGTCTCCTCATAGTCTATCCCCTCCTTCTGACTATATCCCTGGACTACGAGTCTGGCCTTGTTTCTCACAACATGGCCATCTTCTCCCTGTTTGTTTTTGAAAACCCATTTTGTCCCAATTGGATGACACTCAGAAGGTGGAGACACTAGAACCCAAACCCGATTTCTCTCAAAGTTCTCAAGCTCCTCATGCATGGCATTGACCCAATCAGGATCCGTCAAAGCGTGTCCAACATCCCGGGATTCAAAATCAGCAACAAATGCAGAATGAGCAAAGTGAGAGATTTGCCATGACCGGGTGACGCATTCGTCGATGCTGCCGATCATCTGCTGAGGCGGGTGCTAGCACTGAATGTGTCGTGGTGCCTCCCTTGCCGAAGTGGCCTCCCCCTCAACAGCAGCTGGTGCCTCCCCGGGTACAAAGGGTACCGCTCGGGGTGGCGGATCCCACGGCCCCCAGGAAGAAGAAGTGTCGGGGCCGTGAGTCGTAATAGAGGCCGCTCTTTGCGGCACAGCAGGTGGAGGAGGTGTTGGGTCATCTATCCCTTCAGCACCTTCTTCTTCATCATCGAAAAGAGGTTCGCCAACCTCATGATCACCTGCACGCTCAAAACGAGAAGAAGGACAAACCATGGTCTCGTCGAAGGTGACATCGGATGTCTCCATGACTCGGTTAGTGTCAAGGTTAAGTACACGATAAGCTCGAGTGTGAGTGCCATAACCCAAAAACACACCGTCAGAAGAACGAGACTCAAACTTGTCCAAGTTGCCCTTTTTGAGTATAAAACAATGGCTACCAAAAACTCGAAAATAACTCACCTTGGGTAGTTTTCCAAAACGCAACTCATAAGAGGTCTTTTTCAGGAAAGCTCGAATAAAAATGCGATTGGAAATATAGCATGCAGTGCTCATAGCTTCGGCCCAATATCGCCTAGGAGTCCTATGCTCATCGAGCATCGTCCTGGCCATCTCTACAAGGTTCCGATTCTTCCTCTCTACAACACCATTCTGAGGCGGTGTGTAGGGGGAAGAAAACTGATGCTCTAACCCAAAAGAGTCAAAAAACTTCTCAAAATCCAAACTCTTAAATTCGGAACCATTATCACTCCGAATTGCTCGAATAGAGTTCAAAGGGAACTCATTCTGAAGACGCAAAATCAGATTGCGAGCAAAGGAGAAAGTCTCGGTTTTCTCAGCTAAAAAGAAAACCCACGAATATCTCAAAAAATCGTCGACAACAACAAGCACATACCACTTCCCCCCAACCGAGCTCACCCGAGCCGGACCAACAAGATCCATGTGCAAAAGCTTTCCAGGGCGCTTGGTCATGACCTGAGTCACTGGATGGTGGGGAGCGGCAACCATCTTCCCGTGTCTACAAGAGTGGCAAACAAGATCCTTCTCCATAGATAACTTGGGCAATCCTCGGATTAGGCCAAGTGAACTAAGCCTTGCAAGCAAGTCAAAGCTCAAATGTCCAAGTCTCCTTTGCCATTTCCAAAGATCAGAAGAGGAAGGTCCAGCCACAAGACAACGAGAAGTACCAAAAGACTCCGAGAAATTCGCACGAAAGACTTTTCCAAAGGGCGAAATCAAACACACAAGATTGCCCTGAGGATCCAAAATACGATTGAGATTCGGTTTAAAACGAATCTCATAGTCGTCGTCAAAGAGTTGCGAAACAGAAAGAAGATTAAAATGCAAGTTAGAAACAAGAGCAACATCGCGCAACACAAAGTGCTCATTAACTCGCACAGACCCACGAGACAGCACCTTACCTTTGCTGTTGTCGCCGAAGGTGATATACTCCTTTCCGGCGATCGGACTAAGACTGGAGAACCACTTGGCGTTTCCGGTCATGTGCCTCGAACACCCAGAATCCACCAACCAAACGTTCTCCAATCGTTTTACCTACATCAATAAAAAGACATAGGGTGAGCAAACGGGCCAACACTGGGGTTAGTGAAGTAAGGAGAATACCAGTGTTGGGCCGGCTGCTCAAAAGAACGGTTAGCAAGAAGACCATTCCTAGCAAACCTACGAAGGAAGTGATCACCATGTTTAGAAGAACGTGGTCCGCTGGGGAAGGAGCGCTCACCGCGATACTCAAAACGCGGTGGGGGAAAATGCTCAACTGCAAAGCCACCGCCATGGGGTCCATAGCCTACAAATGCAGGCTCCCGCCGAGCACGCTCTCTACGAGGCCTACGCCTTGGGACTTGAGGCTCAACACCTCTAGACCTAGCGTCTCTCCTCGGAGCTCTCTGCTGCCTAGGCCTGGGAACTTGAGGTTCTGGACCTCTGGGCCTAGCAGCACGTCTTGGTGCTCTCCTCTGAACATTCGGTGCATGTACATCATGGAAAGGATGGTACATGTCCGGGTTGTTCATCTCCCTAGCACGGCGCGCCTCTCTCTTGCGCCTAAAGCAGAACTCGCTCAAGTGTCCATCTCTCCCACAGTGCTCACAGTGGTACCTCACCGCTCTCAAAGGGGGTTGTTGGTACTCACGGTTGTGAGTGTGGATCATCTTGCCCTTCTGTGGCAACTCCTCCTGGATAGGTGGCATTGTGTCCAGCTTGTTTTTCAGGTGGTTGGGTTTGGGATGCCACACTTGGTTCTTGGGTGGAGCTCTCGGGGGTTCCTCAAACACCCCATCCTTGGTGTTAGGCTTGAGAGGCTCTTTGGGTGGAAACTTGGTTAGTTTGGGAGTAGTGGTGGAGTTGGGTTTCTCACTCGGATTCAGACCACTCGACTCTCCAATCTTCCCAAAAGCAGAAAGATCAACACCCTGAGCAAAGCCTACACCGGGACCACCACCAGCTCGCTTGAATTGGGAAATCATCATCCCGAGCTGTGGCTCACCACAAGACACCCATGACAAGATGGTCCGAAGGTATGTGTTTTCCTCCTCGGTTTGCATCTTGTCATGCTTCACGTTAGCAATCTCCATCTCCAATCCCTCGCACAAAGCGCACCTAGTCACACAAGTGCTACCCGAGCTGGCCTCCTCAAGAGACACAATCTTGGCATTCTTCTCTGCCAACTCGGATTGCAAGACAGGACAAGTTTTGCACGCACCCAACAGCATGGGTCTAGCCCGGAGCTCATCCACCTCTCCTACCAACGCAACATACTTGCTTCTCAAGGTGAGAAGATCAGTCATGTGCGTGGTGCACGCCTCGCTCTCCTCCTCATCGGTAACAACTACGGTGGACTTGATAGAATCAAGTTCCTTCACCGTATCCTCCCACTTCTGCCTAAACTCCTTGCGCTCTCTAGCGGCTCGCCTAAGCAGCTTATCTTGACTAAGGAGCGTGGCAGTAAGTTTCTCGACCTCAGCGGAAAGCTCATCGTGGGTCAGAGATACCTGGGAGGTGTCGTCGTCGTCATCCCGAGGGGAGTTCACCAGCTCGCCGTCGACCTCCTTGCAGAGGGCCATGGTGCAGAGGCCGTCGTCGTCAGCGAAGAAGCAGAGACCGTTCAGCTTGTCCTCGATCCTCTTCTTCTTCTCGGACTCGTCATTGCCTGAGCAAGCGGAGTCGTCATCCGAGCCGTCGACGTCACTGAGCGTGGCGAAGAACGCACGCTGCTCAGCTTGGGCCTTCTCCAAGTACTTCTTCTTGATGTACTCCTTGTCGAAGCCGCCCCTCCTCTTGTGCCTCGCGGGGACGTACTTCTCCTTGCGCTTGCCGGAGTCGTACTTGTGCCCATGATCGCCCTTCCCAGATGAATGCTTCTTCTTGGGACAGTTGGCGATGAAGTGATCGGGGTCGCCGCACTCATATCATCCTGAGCGCCCTCCTCCACGGCGACGGTTCATGCGGTTGTTGTGAAACCGCGAGAACCGGTTGGTGAGCATTGCCAACTCGTCATCCCCCAAAGACTCCAGCTGGTCCTCTGTGACAGAAAAGAGAGACGAAAGAGCAAAACCTCCAAAGGGGTTAGAAGAGCCACAAACCAAAGCCATAGTCGGGCCAGAAGGATTCTCATAAGAAGCCCTCGCCATGGCGTCAATCTCACTGGACTTGAGCTTACTGAAGAGCTCGTCGCACGTGAGGGTCTCATAGTTAGGTGATTCGATGATCGCCTGAACTTTGGAATCCCACACCGATCGATCAAGAGTATGCAAAAGCTTCAAAGCTCTCTCATGATCGTCGAAAGGCAACAGCTCCTTGTTAGCCCTCATCCTGTTGACACTCACCTGAAAGCGAGCGAATAAACTTTCTATGCTCTCACTAGGCATATGTCGAAAGTTCTCATACTCTCGCTTGAACGACTCATAGAGACGGGTTTTGACTTGAGAGATTCGCTCATGGAAACGCATGAGGGTAGCCCAAATCTCCCGAGCCGTAGCGAGGTGAAAAACACGATCAAACTCGCTCATGCTCAAACATGAGAAAAGAGCATTACGGGCTCAGCTATTGGCATCGTGCTCATCGATCTGAAGCTGAGTGACACGAGCAGCCAAGACCACGTAATCGGCAAAGTTGCAAATATCCCAAATGGAAGCTCCCAAACTCTGCAGATAGGCCGACATGCGTATTTTCCAATACGCATAGTTCGTCCCATCAAAGAACGGCGGTTTGCCCACGCCGCGATCCATGTCGCCTTCTGTGGATCTGGAACCGGCTAAGGTGGAAGATCCTTAACCAGCTCTGATACCAATTGAAGGACCGAGAATGCTACCAGAAAGCGACCAGAGGGGGGGTGAATGGGAGCTTCAAAATTCCTTTCGGAAACTTGTTGCCACTGTCCCGTAAATCAACCCCAAAGGCAAACCCTAGAGCTTGCTAGTGTCCATGACCCTAGATGTAGGGTGGATGCTTCCAAAAAGCACAGCGGGACACTACACAACTCTAGAAACTCAACGCAAAAGACGGAAATCGAATCCGATCAAGAACGAGCCAACCGCAAACGGAAACGCGCTGAGACAACACTGACCGGACTCACCCTGCGTCCGGTCAACAAGCACCGGACGCGTCCGGTCAGGCAACGTCCAGTTTCGGACCTCTCTGAGTTGGATTGGACTCACGAGTCTGGAGAGTCCGGTCGAAGGCAGTGCGTCCGGTCAGTAGAAAGACGCAGAAAGTGAACAGTGCAAACCAACACTGACCGAACTCACTGGTGCGTCCGGTCGTCAGGTATCGGACGCGTCCGGTCGAGCAAAAACCCAAAACGGGAGCTTACTGAGCTGGACCAGACTCTGGTGAACAGAGCGTCCGGTCAACAAGGCAGCGTCCGGTCACGAGGACAAAACTGGTGAACAGTAAGTGTTGTGGGTCCGGTCAGTAAGCTCGCTGAGTGTCCGGTCAATCAGCAGGAAATCGCAGAAGACATTCAACTACAGGACTCACCCAGCCAGCGTCCGGTCGCCCCGACCCCTGCGTCCGGTCACCTCGTGACAGCACAGTTAACCGAGCAAAGAGATCAAGCGACGGGAAAAACGTGGAGAAAAAGGATTCCGCGAAGAACACGAACGGAACGCGAATCACAACCACAAAATTGCAACCGTGTAGCTACCACACGCTACAACAGTGAGGTTACAGCCTCACTTCCTCAAAATCTCATGAACACAGAGGTATTGTTCTCTTCTCTGTGGATCTCAGCTAGCTACAGCAGGGATGTGGGAGAGCAGGAAACCCTAGAAGCTAAGAGCAAATGACAGGATGACTAACTGAGATAAATGGGCAGGTGGGTGTCTCCCCCTATTTATCCTAACTCTAACCTATTCCTAATTCCCACTCTACCCCTAACTACTTACAGAGCGAACCAGCTAAACCCTAAGGTTATTCTGGACCAACTCGGTGGTAGGTGTATCCGACGGCCACGCTCGCACAACTCGTAGTGTTGCCTCAACGCAACCTCCCGATTGCCGCCACGTGCCGCCCTCGCTCTGCACCCCTGGTTTTGTGGCCCAAACCGGGAAACCAGCCTTTTCTAGCCAACCCCCGGTTTTGAGGCCCAAACCGGGAAACCAGCCCACCAGCTTCTGAGTTTTGAGGCCAAACTCAGCAAACCCTCAGCACCCAGGTTTTGAGTCCCAAACCTGGAAACCGACCTCAGCCCGAGTTTTGTGGCCAAACTCAGAAACCATCAGCACCCAGGTTTTGAGGCCCAAACCTGGAAACCGTCCACCCGATGGTTTTTCCCTGACTCTACCACCAAACCGACGTCGTAGATGGGATGCACCTCCCGTGCACCCTCGTCCACCGACACGTGTCCCCAAGTCCACGACTTAGGCAACACATGACCGCAAGTCTTCACTTGTAGCTGCCACAGGCTGCCAGCCACCACAGCTGATCCTCGGGCCTCTGGTCCCTCAGTCCAAGCCTCACGTCCGCCCTTCGCCACTCCCGGTCCATCGACACGGCACATCTCTACTTGACCTTCACCTCGCCTTCGATCACTGCATCCGTGCTCGACACCTGCACAACACAAGCCAAAGAACATGCGCATCATCCCAGTTGACAATCACTCATCACTCAGAGACCCGGCATACACTCATGTATCCACATAAACTCTCTATGCTCTCGCCAGGCATGTGTCGAAAGTTCTCATACTCCCGCTTGTGCGACTCGTAGAGACGGGATTTGACTTGAGTGGTTCCCTCATGGAAACGCATGAGGGTTGCCCAAATCTCACGAGCTGTGGGGAGGTGAGAAACGCGATCAAACTCAGACATGCTCAAACAGGAGAACAAGGCGTTACGCGCCCGGCTATTGGCTTAGTGCTCATCGATCGAAAGCTGAGAGACACGAGCAGCCAGAACAACGTAATCGGCCTTGTTGCAAATCTCCCAGACAGAAGAGCCCATGCTCTGGAGATAGGCCGACATGCGTATCTTCCAATACGCATAGTTCATCCCATCAAAGAACGGCGGTTTGCCCACGCCGCGATCCATGTCACCTTCTGTGGATCTGGAACCGGCTAAGGTGGAAGATCCTTAACCTGCTTTGATACCAATTGAAGGACCGAGAAAGCACTAGCAAGGCGACCAGAGGGGGGTGAATGGGAGCTCAAAAATTCCTCTAGAAACTTTGGCCTATTGTTCCCAAAATCAACCTTCGAAAGCCTTGATCGAAACCGTGATGCCCACGACCCTTGGAAGAGGGTGGATGATCCCTAGGATCACAGCGAGGCACCACAAAGCGATAGCAAACCGAACGGCAAAAGAACCGGCACAAGTTCAGCCCTCAAAAACCAAGTCTCGAACATAGATAGACGGCTACGTAGAGAAATCCCCAAATACCGATGCTAACAAGTAGCAAAGATACCTAGAGAGGTTTCTTGGTCAACTACGAGGCCAAACGAGAAGTCCAGAAACCAAGCGAGGAAGTCGGGAGAGCAAACACACAAAACCGGAAGCGTCAGGCGATTCCCGGACTGTCCGGACTTGGAGTTCCGGACTGTCCGCCTCTACTGCGGACTGTCCGCGAGGGGTTGGCGGACTGTCCGCCGGCCAAAAATCCGAAACAGCACAGTTGCTGCAAACTCCCTGGACAGTCCCGGACTGTCCGCGGTTTACACCGGTGGACTGTCCGCCGGTCAACCGAGACACAAAACGCAGAGACTCACGGCCACTGCTCTGGCCAAGTCCCCGACGCGCGGACTGTCCGCGCCCTGAGTGGCGGACTGTCCGCGGTCACTCAGGGAGGGCGATTTCAAATGCCCTTCACCCAAATCTTCTCCAAATTGATTCAAATCAAAATCCCATATTTCCAAACTTGGAGAGGATGATCACGGAGTAGTTAGGAGACTATCCCCAAGAAATCATCCGCTCAAATCAACTCAAACACCGGGAAATCAAAAGGGGAGGAGGATGAATCGAAAAGCGCCACAAAAACGAAATCAACCCGATCTACTTGTTCGTTAGGAGTTAGATAAATTCCTTCGGTGGAAATGATCTCCTTTCAAATACGAACATGTTGATTCAAACGGATTTCGCAAAGACGCATTATAGAGAGAGATCGAGTGACGGGAAAAACGCGAAGAAATGAAGAACACGAAGAACACGAACCAAAACGCGAGTCAACACATCGATCTACAACCGTGTGGCTACCACACGCTACAATAGTGAGGTTACGGCCTCACTTCCTCAAAATCTCCAGTACACAGAGGTATGGTTCTCTGCGGATCTCAGCTAGCTACAGCAGGGGATTGGGAGAGCAGGAAACCCTAGAAGCAAAGAGCAAATGACTGAGATAGACGGGGAGGTGGGTGTCTCCCCCTACTTATCCTAAATCTAACTATTCCTAATTCCCACTCTACCCCTAACTACTTACAGAGCGAACCAGCTAAACCCTAAGGTTATTCGGGACCAACTCAATGGTAGGTGGATCCGACGGCCACGCCCGCACAACTAGTAGCGTTGCCTCGACGCAACCTCCCGATTGCCGCCATGTGCTGCCACCGCTCTGCCGTCCTTTTCCTGGACGTCGCACCCCCGGTTTTGTGGCCCAAACTAGGAAACCAGCCTTCACAGCCAGCCCCCGGTTTTGAGGCCCAAACCGGGAAACCAGCCCACCAGCGCCTGAGTTTTGTGGCCCAAACTCAGCAAACCCGCAGCACCCAGGTTTTGAGGCCCAAACCTGGAAACCGTCCTCAGCCCGAGTTTTGTGGCCAAACTCGGAAACCATCAGCGCCCAGGTTTTGAGGCCCAAACCTGGAAACCGTCCACCCGATGGTTTTTCTCTGGCTCTACCACCAAACCGAAGCTGTAGAGGGGATGCACCACCCGTGCACCCCGTCCACCGACACGTGTCCCCAAGTCCATGATTGAGGCAACACATGACCGCAAGTCTTCGCTTGTCGCTGTCCCAGGCTGTCAGCCATCACAGCTGATCCTCGGGCCACTGGTCCCTCAGTCCAAGCCTTACGTCCGCCCTTCGCCACTCTCGGTCCATCGGCACGGCACGTCTCTACTTGACCTTCACCTTGCCTCTGATCACTGTATCCGTGCTCGACACCTGCACAACACAAGCCAAAGAACATGCGCATCATCCCAGTTGACAATCACTCATCACTCAGAGACTCGACATACACTCATGTATCCGCAATCTCAGTATTGAATATGCACTCCTATATTGTCATGGTCATTAAGTATTCAATCGACTAAGGCCATGAGGGGGAGCAATCCCAAATCAAGAAAACATGCGAGCATGACTTGCAAAAGTACAGTTAATAAAGGACTTTGTCAAGTTCTTGAAGTGGAATGAGGAAAGTATACTCCCATACGAATCAAGAGATGACTTCGTTTCCATGACATGATCATGTGAACGAAGCAACTCATAGATGTCTCCTTGTTCACAAGAGTTTTGAGTAGTTTCAAAATTATGGCAATAAAGTTTATGCCATATTTCGAGGGGGAGGATTGTATGATCTGGAAAGATACTCCTTTCCCCATACTTCAAGTGATGTGATGCATAATATGCATTGAGGATAAGAGTGATCTATAAAAGATAAAAGTGACCATTGGGGGAGTACAACGGTCATAATAACGATACCTCTAAGCAGAGGAGTAGCTAAATTCCTTGACCTTTATGGTTCTAATAGGAAGATAGCATAGTAAGCTAGTATTCATACGAGATGAGCCTCAAAGATATTAAAGTGGTGCTTAAGGCACCATATGATTTTTGACGGATTAAACCCAAATAAGAAATTTGAGGAAGCACCATCTTTACAGAAATACGAGATAATCTAGGGGAGCATGGTATGTAGAGATCTAAGACTTGAAGTGAAGTGGGACTGCGTGTTCACTCCAATGACTCAAGAACAATCATACCTATTGATGTTGTATGGCCTATGCAACATGTGTTGTTAGCTCTTCAAGAAAGATGAGTAATGTAAACAAGGAACCTGTAATACCATAGCCTATAGAACCAATTGCCTTTTGGCAATGAAAGAACAACAACAACCCCATATGGAAGAAGTATCAGTAACTAGGACCCTAAAGGTTCTAAAAGAATGAAAGATGAGAAGTTATTCCTAATGGAGCCAAAACAGTAGACTGGTCTACAAGACGCAATGTGGCTTTGGAGGGAACATAGAAAGATATAGCGATTTGTGGTGAAAGGATTTAGCCAAAAGAAAAGAAAACACTTTAATGAGTGTTAATGGCGCATAATGATTTAGAGTTACATCAGAAAGATAGATTTAAAGACGGTTTTTCTTTAAATGGAATTTTTATATGAAAAGTTTACATGGCACAACCCAACGATTTTTTGTCATGCAAGGAAAGGATCAAAAGGATGCCACCTAAAGAAATCGTTTAAGGATTAGAGCGAGTCACTGGAAAGTCATATTTAAAGATGAAGAATCAATTAGAAAATTTGGGTTTTAAAGAGAATGAGTAGGACAATGGTGTTGTGCAAAGTTCAAGAATGGGAAATTCATTTTCATAACCTTGTATGTGGATGATGCCTTGCTTCTTGGCAATGGTGTTAATCTGCTATTGGAGAAAAAGTCCTTGTCCTAAGTTACATAAGATTGAACTCAGTGAAATGTCATTCATTTTAGGAATTAAAACTTACTGAGACAAAGAAAAGGGGTATTAGAACTGTCTCAATATATTTGAGAAGAATAAAGAAATAAAGTATATATGTGAGTAAACATGTGCTTGCTCCTGTAGTCAAGGGTAATGGTTTTGGAAACTTTTAGTGTTCCAAGAACAGATGTGAGAACGATAAAATAAACGTCTTATATGCTTCAGCTGTTCGAAGCTTAATGAGTGCACAAGAATTTACCTTGACATAGTTCATGTATCCGGGATTTTGCCAGATGTCCAGTCTAGATATAGATCACTGAAATGGAGTTAAGAATGTCTTACAATTGTGCAAAAAAATTGTACGCCTCATGATGAGTAAAAGAGAACAAGTGTCCTCAAAAGTTATGGGCATAAATGATTATTTTTGGTGAGATATGTAGTGAAATCCATATTAGTAGCTAACACTCGCAGTTGGGGTTTTATTATGGGAAAGCTCTAAAGAAACAGTTGTAGATGATGCATACCCACAGTATAGCTTGTTATGAGGCTTAAAGGACAGGCAAAACGGTTAAGAGAAATTATACCCAGAGTTGATAATGGTAAACAACAGCAATAACCATTTAAGTAATTTACTCCTATGACTACAGGTCAAGTGTGCTACCAAACATTGAAATTAAGTTATATGTTGTGAATGATAATGTCTAGAATCATTACTTATAGAATTGAGCAAGTAATTGTGGATTCGCTGACTAAAGGTTTACCGCCCAGTGAGTTTAGAGAACTCACAGTCGACATGGGTTTATGGGAAAGCCTATGATTTCTGGATAATAAAGGGCCTAAAGTTAAAGAACCTATTTTAGAACAGAGACGTGTATTGTAGCAGTTGAATCTATCGGCAATTGATCGTAATGATGAGACACGCTCTATGCACTGATCTGTGATGGAATGGTGAAAGAAATAAGTGTGAAGTTTAAAGATATAAGTTAAGATCAATGGTGAGAATGTTAGGTTGATCTCACCGAGTGGCCCAACGACCATCTCGGGAACCCCTTGACCCGTGCCCTGATCGGGGGTGCCCAACTGCTAGCTGGCTGGTGGGAGGATGTGGGGGATCAGGCACCAAGCACGAGGTTCATTGGAGCCGCCACCCCACAGTCCTAACCCTAATCCGATCTAGAGAGAGAGCACTGCCAGCGACAAAAAGCATCATCATCAGCTCCTCCGCCGACCCCACTGCCTCACACCGTCACCATTGGAGCATCACCGTCACCGCCGAAGTGACATGACCTCACCTCCCTCGGTGACAAGTTTTTCATTCTAAAGTTAAGATCTTTCCCCACCTGATCTATTCCTAGTCGATCCATAGAATCTATCAACTGATTGCAAAGATCAAGGAAGAAGTTAGACTATGGTGTAATGCGGGAACAAAGAGGCTAAGAGAAATTTTTTGCCTAGGCTATTTGCCTCTTTTGCTTTGAGGGCCTAAAAATCCTCATTTGGGTGTTTGCTGTAATTGCGTTTTTTTTAGTTTGTAGTTTGGCTCTTTTCTCTCCTCTATCAATATCTTTATTTGTACTTTGGCACTTTTCTCCCCTCTATCAATATCTTTCATTTAACCGAACTTGGACACCAGCAACATTTTATAGGTTTTAGGATCAAATCCTGCCACAAATAATAACAAATTAACAAGTGCAACCTGAAGGTGTGGCGGCCTACTACAAAAGATGATCCGTAAGAGTTTCACGAAGGACTTGACACATTATATATGATCCTGTTATTTTGGCAAATTATATACACACTAGTAGAAAACAGCTCTAAGCCGCCGGTCCTCTTTTTTTTACAGACGGTTTCACTTTAGGGCCGTCTGTGTAAAGAAATTGGTTGGCCACGACTTTGAAACCGCATACATGTGGTTTCTTAAGGGAACCGTCAGTGATGTTTCTGGTATATATACCCCTCCTTCCTCCCCAAGCAAAAACTGTTCATCGCAGCCACGTTCCATTGAAGGGCAATTTGGAGGTCCAGATCTCTCAAAATATAAGGGGAGAGATTTTGATCTTGATTTTTTGGAAGGAGGTTGCTAAAAAAAGGTTAGTTTACATGCCTATAGCATCATTTTGTTCATTCTTGCTTAATTTGAGCTACTTTTTGGATCTAGGGTTTCACCATGAGTTAGAGAGAAAAAAACTAGCTTCTTGTCTTTATTTCTTCTAATGAGGTTGCTTAAGATGTTTACATAATGTCTCTACTCTCTCCCTTTTCATGTTTGCCTCTCAACTTACCTAGTTTATGCAAGATATATATTCCATCAATGGTGTGTTCTTGTGTATTTATGTAGAGAGAGAAATGTAGGGTTTTTTGTTATTTTTTAATTAAGCTCATTAGGTTTTTCCCCCTTAATCTCTCTATTTATTTCTCAATTTATTTTATCCACATGTATCTATTTTAATTATACAACTTAGGTTTTTTAATTATGCTACTTAGGTTTTTTAATTTAATCCCTACCTAATCCCCACCTAAACCCTAGCTAAACCCTCACATAAATCCTAACCCTAGCTAATAAACCATAGCTATACCCTACCTCACATCAAAAGGTGCTATTAAATATCTCTAGATATATATAGTTATTTGTTTCGCAATGATTACAATACCTGAGGTCCACATTGTCATGATTTTTACAGGTAATGATGGAGCGGTCCTTTTAGATGTACAAGTTATCAAGACTAGATCCATCATACATACCCGAGGTACATAGGTTTATTGATGCCGCTAAGAACCATGCAAGGAGAACAAAGAAGATGTGCATACATTGTCCATGCATGGACTGCAGAAATATTGTTGTATTTGATGACACTCAACAAATCCTTTCTCATATGGTCCACCAAGGATTTATGAAGGATTACTTGATTTGGACAAAGCATGGAGAGGGTATCTCTGCGCCTTATACAACTGGAAACCCTGCGAACATCGACGTCGATGGTCCAGATATGATTGCTGGCAGGTTTCAGTTCGTACAAGAGACACAACAACCTTACGCCGATGGTCTAGACACCGAACATGTTGTGCCAATTGTTCCTCATCATGGTTTCGCCGGAGGAAATGAAGATGTCAGAACTAATATCCTTTCAAAAAATATGGCTGCGGAAGATGCAGAATTTCTAGAGGCAATGGTCATGTAGAAGATCCACCAATGTTCTTCATGAAAGGTATGGAGTCCCTGTTGAAGGCAGCAGAAGAGGCTTTGTACGATGGGTCTAAGGGTTGCACCAAAGAGTTCACGACGTTGCGGTCTGTGTTAAAGTTGTTGGTGTGCAAAGCTAGGTATGGTCTTTCTGATGCTGGCTTCGATGCATTCTTGAGTATTATCGTAGACATGCTTCCTAAGGAGAACAAAGTGCCTGCTAACACGTACTATGCCAAGAAGCTAATCAGTCCACTGACGATGGGTGTTGAGAAGATTCACGGGTGTAGAAATCATTGTATCCTATATTGAGGTGTTGATTACACTACTACATTTTTACCCTTTAGCAACGTCCAAAATATGTTGCAATATCCTTGTTTTCGGTGCAATAGCCGCAATTGCACCCATAAAATTTCGTAAACAGATGATGCATAAAGTCCCATGGTATTAACCTTCAACCACGAATGCCTTTGTGTCGTTGCACTAATTTTGGTATTGCAACACAGTGAGGCGTTGAAACAATCATCTACCGCCGCGCTCGAGTTGGTTGCCATGTATCCTATCGCGACACATCCGGTGATGCTAGAGGTTTCACTTGCACCATCTAAAAAGTGTTGCAATGTGTAAACTGAGGCATTGCACAATATTGTATTGCTACACCCATGTTGTGGTTGCTACAGGGGTAGCCCGTCTATTGCCATCAACGTGAATTGGTTGTTATATGTGGTTTCCTATTTTACCACGAAATGGATCTCGGTGCAATAGGGGTGTCCTCTAGTGCTACCAGGTGTGCTTGGATGCTAGAGGTAGACAGCTCTATTGCCACCAACAAGGTTGGTTGGTATAAGTTGGACATGTTATTCTAACCAAAAATAGTTTGGAGGCTAGAGGTGGGACACTCTATTGCCACAAAATGTGGTTTGTTGTTATATGTGATCTCCTCTATTGCTTCCAAAACTTTTTGGTTGGGTAAAGTTCATGTCTCTATTAATACCATAATAATCGGTTGCAAAATGTGTACCTCCCTCTATTGGCACGACCCGTCGTGACATCGAAAAAACTAGGTTGCTATAGGATGAATTATCGTTTGCAATGAATGGTGTTGCTTTCCATATTCTTGTACATACTGCTACGTGTCACCAAGAATTTAAAATAATAATATAATACAGGATCATAACAATTAACTATGCATTTAACATGCATCAAAACACAATTAATTAAACCACAATAGTAGTATGAAATTATACCGCAGCACATAATTAAATGTTTCTCACTCCATCCACACTACACATGAATTAAAGTTTGTGATGACCACACACACTGCTCCACTGTTTCAAAGTACTCTAAATGATGACTTGATACGATCAAAATGAATATCATCCTAGGCTAATTGATATAAAATAAAGCACTTGATCAGCAATCCCATCACTTGATCAGCAAAGGATGGTGACTCCAAGACGATCTCATCACTTGTCGCTCCATCGAAATGCTTTTACTTTTCTGGAAAGAATGAATGACATTTGTTTTTAGCATCAAGTAAACTAAAATTAACATTAAAGGTACACAACAGTGGACACTAAACCAAAGTTTCATTGGTCATCATAAAATTATATGAATTGCTCATCATAAAATTATATGAATTTCTCATCATAAAATTATATGAATTTCTCATCATAAAATAATATGAATTGGTCATTATAAAATTATTAGAATGATAGCATGTAATGAACTCAATTATAAACACTTTGACAGCGGGAACAGAAACGTTCACCTGTTGCCTTCTCGTTGTTGCTAGTGTTTTGTTTCTTGTTATTGGGTCCCTGCTTCAGCTGTTCTATAGTAACGTATTTGGGCGTTGTTGCCTTAGATGGTTCATTGCATACAGGTCTAGTACTTCTTGTATGGCGAACGCTTCTTGTCGTTTCTTTATCAGCGAGTTGAGTGTCTTCAGGCTGCTTGTCCTGGGAACAAATAAGGACGATCAAAGGATAAAATCAATTATGCATCATTTTGTGCAGTATCAGATGATAGCATTAAAAAGTTGTCAATTCACAGTCAACCTGATTTGAGGAGATCAAAATCTCTAGGGTAAGCTCATCAACTTGAGTACTTGTGTTTGCTGCAGCAGTCGCCACCTCTGCAATTGCAGTGACATTGTTGTTTGATTGGACAGATACAGATGGTTAGTTATAGAACCAAAGGAAATAAAGTCATTCAATAACTAGCTTCATGCCAACTTAACATTTTGCATTAGTAGTACATGTTGCAACGCTTCCTGTGCTTGTCCTGCTAGCAATGCTTGGATCTCTTGCCTAAAGGCTTCTTTATCAGCTTCCCTTGCCCTCATAATTTCTTTAATCTGTCCTGCATACAATGACCTTTGAGCTTGCCTTTCAGCTTCAACCTCAGCTCCCCATTCAATCATTTTTTGTTGTAGCTTCTCAAATGAGTCCATGAGCTCGAGGTGTTCCTGATGTCGTTCCTCTTCCCTACGAATTTCTTCCTCCCGATCCGCATTCAGCAACTGCCTTCTAGTTGGGTTTTTTTTTGCAAGGTACCCATTACCATGCAACTTTTTTGATTTGCACTTTGTGACTTCCTTGTATGCATCCTGGAAAATCGCATTCCTCTCCCTTAGGGAAAGGAAGTTGCCTCTGCATTTGATTCCTTATCACAAATAACCCTCCTTGCTTTCTCCTAACATTTACAAGGCACATATGAAGGAGTTAGTTTAACATGAAATTGCATGCACTAGCAACTTGTGGACAAATTCATTAGGAACTCACATAGACATCTTCAGTTACTTGGTCTTTCCATACCTCATTCTTAGTGTGAGTAATATACCAAAGTTCTAAGTCATTGGGCTCATCACCAGTTTTTGGGTCTCTCTGATATGTCAAGAACAAAAAAATTAGAAAATCATGCAGCAAGAAAGCTTGTAGATGTGCTTCTCTAGTTATTACCTTCTCATAGCTACACTGAGAAAAAGGCTTAGAGCCTGACAAATGTGTGGTCTTTTTCTGGGATCGATTCTCAGAGTTCTTCATGCTCTTTTCCTACATAATGCAATTTGAACAGTCATCTTAATTAATTACAATGACAACCATTTTTTATAAATTGCTATTGTTAAGCATAGTAGAAATGTGGAACAAACCTGGAAATTTGCACTCCTAAAATACTTCAATAAATAGTGTCATTCTACCATGTCTAATTCATCAGGCTTATGGTTCATTCTCTCCTCGTAGGTGTTGTATGCCTTGGCTGTAGCACTTAAAGTTGAACGTCACCCTTTGTAACGCTCTTTAGCAATGGCCCATATCTTCATCCTTGAATCATAAGTATCCTCAAGGTCCCACCTAGCCTATTATATAATTACAAGGACATGCAAATACTTGGTCAGCTGTTACATTACTGTATAATTAAAATGTATACACAAGCAAAAAGATTCTTACCAATATGTCAGATGTTATTGACTGTTTAACATCATCATGGATATCTTTCCATGTTCTCACTCCAATGAGTGGCGCCCTTTTCCTTGTAAATATCACTATTTCATCGATGAACGTGCGCGAGTTGTCACCTACCGCTCCTC
Source organism: Coix lacryma-jobi var. lacryma-jobi (assembly GCA_009763385.1). NCBI lineage: Eukaryota > Viridiplantae > Streptophyta > Magnoliopsida > Poales > Poaceae > Coix > Coix lacryma-jobi. Next base: position 103,735,265 of record CM019828.1, on the reverse strand, counting down.
CAAGTTTAGAGAACTCAACATAGAGCTTTTGGTTGCCAGACTTGTGTCTCTTGGAGAGTGCCTTCAAGCACTTGAGGGTACCACGTCCTCTTTTCTTCCCATTTTCTAAGCCAATTCCATGGAAACGAGATGTTACAAATTTCAGAGCTAAGAGATGAAAGAAAATTAGTTTGTGTTTATGGCTAGACAACTTTGTGAATTAAAGCTTATTTTCTTTGTTACCTTTTCCTTGATCTGGTCTCCAACGCCGAGCATGAGATGGTGCTTGCACTGGGTTGCTATCTTGACTGGAATGTATCTGTTTGCTAGGATCCTTAAAAGCATCTGCAGACAATATTGTCACATGATCAGGTAGCATAATTGGAAGTTTGCAAAAGAATTGTATTTTGTTTGACAAGTAGGATAGGGATATTACTGATGTCATCAAGGTCTCCTTGAACCCTCAACCATTCTATGAATGAATGCAATGATTGTGTCCTCCCTGTATATATCTTGGAACTCTGAAAAGAACAATAATATGAGTCATGAGTGTGCATTGCAAAATCCACACACACACACATATATATATATAAGGGATTTATCGTAACTCACCCAAGCCTTCGTCCTTTTCATGCAAATAATATAGCCAATCTTTGTAAGCATCTAAATCAAAATCTTTGTCTTCATCATCATCAGAGCAACCTCTCTTCTTTTTAATGGGTGTTATGGCAACACATAGGTCTGATGCTAGATTCTTCGATAAAACTAATCTAACCTCCCTCTCAACCTCGTTACTAACTAACATATCTGATGCATCAACATCGTATTCAATTTCATGTAGTGTTGCTGACGTAGCATCAACACTTCTCTTCTTGAAATACATGTAGTCCCTAGACCGATACCCCAGTTTTGATTTCAATGTTATTAAGTTACCTAGCGACATGTCACTCTTGTCAATAGCAAATGACTTATAAAACTGTTGTCCCTCCTCACTCCCTATGCAAACGACATGTACTATCCATCTATCTTCCATTCTGCATATTAAGCGATGACACTTTAATTAAATCGCTAGCAGAGAATGATGCACTAATAGAGAATGATAAGAATACTACTAAAAATATTAATAGGAACATTGCAGAGGGATCATTTACTTATTACACAAATATTCCTATAGATCTTGTTCATGTTAATTAATAACAACAACACCGTAATTTAAAAGAAAGTGTTGATGAGACGTGCATATACGTACCTATTCTCGATCACGTCCTGAGACGAAGGTAGAAAATCTTGTGGATCTTGGCTGTCGTTGCTTGCGTCGTCGTTGGCCAAACTCTGTGACCCAAAGAGCGAAGCCTTCGCCTGACATCTGCTGGTCGCGACCAGTGTTGGTGTAGTCGCCCTCCCAGCTGATGGCGTGACCATTGTTGTAGGCAGCAACGCCGACGCAGGTGTGTGCAGCTCTGTCAACGACGAAGGGGTCCCCCTTGCCGCCTCGGTCGACGTCGACATCTTAGGCTGTGTGGTGGACGACGAGAACTCGTGGTGGTGGCGGCGGCAGCGTCTGTGGAACCATAACTGAGCGAGAGGGGATTAATTAAGAGGGGATATATATATCAACGCGGCATTTAGGCTTAAACGTGGGCAGTGGCGCGTTAGTTTGGCGCTATTGCTAAAAAAATTTGGATGGAAAAAATGGCGCCACTTTTAATTCTTTGTGCTTATCACGTGATCTTCTGGCCACGTTTAGTTTAGGAAATTTCCATAAACTTCTCACTCCTGAAATTAGCAACCAAAAATTTTTTGGACATCTTTTAGTTGGTGAAATTTTTTTGCACAATTTGAGCCTCCCTCCATACAAGTGCAAAGGAGCCCTTAGTACAAATTTTCATGCTCCAATGCACTAGCTCAAATTTTGACCCCCACGTTTAGTTGTAAAACTTGAAAATCGGTTCAATCAACAAAAAAAATTTTGGCCTTTTTGGGAACTAAACATGACCTGAATTACCATATGGATATTGTTGCATCTATATCAAAGCAATTTGGCTACCTAAATAAATAAACTAAAGAGTAAATTGCACTCACCATACAACAACTATTTAAGTGGGTGCATATTAGTCCAACATCTTGTAATTTATTTAATTTAGTACGACAACTATCTAGGTGGGTGCACTTTACTAAGAGAAGTTGTAAAATATTGGTTGTGATCTAAACCAAATTGCAGAGGCAGAGGATACAAGAAGGATCAGTTTGGGGTTATTGATATCGATACTACTAGAAACAGGTATGAGAACGAACCCTATATTCTAGCGACATAGGCAGAACAGGTGTTTTATGTGGATCTGGTAAACAAACCAAGTTGGAGAAGTGTTATTGCGATGAAACCAAGGGACTTGTTTGCCATGCCTGAATTAGAACTGGAGGACTCAGTTGATGTGGGTATCCAAGGCATTAGTGATTTACTCGGTGGACAAGAGAATTTGACAATTGGACATGACCGGACAAGGAAGGCACAACCGGGGATGTCTCTATTATTGCTCAGGTGCAGGCCGAAGCAGTTGATGAACCAGACCATGTGGCCTTATTAGATGACGATGAAGATGAGGAAGATGACACGTACATTGAGGATGGAGTTGTTGCGCCAATTGTTTCTAGGGTACAATCCCAAGATGATGACTTTTTTTATTTGATTACTTATATGATTTTGTTTGTGTGTGAACAAACAATTTATTTCCATGATATTGGATGTATCCTAGTTCATCTATTAATTATCCCAGAAGTTGCACTGGTTGTTTTCTGTTAATTTTTGCTTGGCGTGTAAAAAAAATTTGTTCAGGTCGTGGAATCCTAACAAAAAAAACTTTGAACATGTATAGAATTCACATACTATATGTCGAAATCAAGTGTTTTTTTTGAACCACACTTTATGAAAATTAAACAGGTAAAAGATCTCTTCAAAACACATACAAGCTGTTGATCGATAAACATTACCCAACATCATTAGATCAGGTACTTTACTACAACACTAAGTACAACAATTCCAACACAAACAAAGACCAGATTCATTTTCCACATTAGGTGGTCCAATTTTTTCTCCAGGTCCTTCATCCCCTCATCATCTAATGCAGGTTCACTTCCCTCTGTCCCTTCTTCCAGATACTCAAGCTCCTCACACATGATGACAACCACCTTCTTATCAATCAAGTCATCTAAGTACTCCTTCTGAAACTTATAGTAGCCACATAATTTGGGATTCTGCAAAAAGATGGAACTATAACAGTTAATACAAAGATTATGCAAACAATGGCTGACAACAGTTAGCAAGAAAAGCTTCACTGACCCCATTCCTCGGACACTTGATAAAGCTCATGCCCTTGTTTCGAGTCTCCGACATGACGCGGAGCTCGATCACACGAGCGAGGTTGCAATCTGGACATTTAACTAGAGGCAGCCCAGTTTCTTGACCTAACGGATATGGTGCTTGCGTGTGACAGGAACTAATGGCTCGTTGTTCCTCCCTCCTCGATGCCCTACTCCCAGTGGACGAGTGATCTTCCCTGTGCGCCGCCATACCTAGATCCATAACGAACGCCAACGTCGGGCAACGAGCGAGCAGGGGGGACGGTGGCGGCAGCGACGGGCACGGATTGGGGAAGGAAAATGTGGCGTGGGAATTGGGACTGTTGACCGACCTATATTATGTATAGACGAATAGAATTTGAGTGCAACCAAGTAAGACTTCATTGCAATAGACATATACCAGTTGCCACGACTATGGCCAGTATTACTACCACACAAAAATGGTGGCAACACATACATGATATTGCATCTCGCGGCTAGAAAGGATGCAATAGCCATGTAGCTATTGCCACAACGTGCCAAGCATGTTCCAACCTACATCAATGGTCGTGATATTGCCCTTCATAAGCAACCAAAGCTAATATTGTTGCCATATCTCCTTTCTATTGCAACAAACGAACTGCTAATGCAACTCAAATTTGGTGTAGCTGTACAACGAACAAATTGCAACAGAAATCCTTAAAATGGGTGCATTATCATGACCTTGTTGCAACCAAAACAAACAATATCGCAACACACTTAAAGTGTAGCAATATGCACACATATTACTACCAATTTAGTGTTTGGGTGTCATAGTACCCCCCCTGTTGCACCCAAATGAGTGGTGTTGCCAATGTGTTTCGTGGTTAAAGGGTGAAAACCACGTAGTGTTATAAGGACTTGGATAGCTGTCCAAATTGTGGTGCAAGTAGGTACAAGACGAATAAAGACTACAGAGAGGAAGAGTGTGTTGCCTCCTTATGTAAAGGAAAGAAGCAAAAGAGGACCCAACATAAGACCCAGAAGTGTAGTTCAAAACCCACCAGCAAAGAAAAGCAAGAAGTAGACTATTATGTGCAGAAAAAGATTTCTGCTTTGGTGATGTGGTACCTGCCTATGGTCGATCGATTGAGGTGTTTGTTCGCTAACCCAAAGGATGCCAAACTTATGAGCTGGAATGCTTCTGATGAGCACAAAGACGATGGGAAGCTTTGGCACCCAGCCGATGGCCAGCAGTGGAAAGATTTCAATGAAAACCACAAGGAATTTGCAAAGGAACCAAGAAATGTTAGGTTCGCACTGAGTACTGACGGAATGAAGCCATTTGCTAAGAGGAGCAGTAAGCACAACACATGGCTGGTGATCCTCACCATCTACAACCTTCCTCAATGGTTGATGCAGAAGCAAAAATATCTTTTGTTAACCATCCTTATCTCTGGACCTACACAGCCTGGAGTTGACATGGATGTTTTCTTGGAGCCCTTAATGGAAGACATGAAATTATTGTGGGAAACAGGTGTTAAAATATTGGACGAGTACTACAAAGAATCATTCACACTGAGAGCAATTATCTTTGTTACGATCAACGATTACCCAGCTCTTTTCACTTTATCAGGGTAGTTCAAGGGAAAGGTTGGTTGTGTGGTATGTATAGATGGAACCTCTTACATGTCTCTTACTGCATCTAAGAAGATAGTGTACATGAGGCACAGACGCTTCTTATCGAAAGGACACAGGTACTGCCCGAAAAAGATGGATAAGTACTTCGATAATAACGTTGAACTATAGTCTACTGCTCCATTAGGTAACAGTAAAGGCAAAAGATTTTTTCAACATAGTTAGCAAGCTCAAATTTGTTTTCGGGAAGAAGACAAAAGACAGAAAACCAAGAAAGGATGTCAAACCAACTCCAGGGGCTACATTCAAGAAGAAGTCTATTTTCTTCAAGTATTTGTCATACTGGCCAGAGTTAGATGTTCGTCATGCGATCGATGGTATGCACGTTCAGAAGAACGTGTTTGAAAGCCTAATTGGAACCTTGCTAGACATGAAGGGCAAGACAAAGGAAGGACTAAATTCACGCATTATATTGACATGGTACAGTTAGACATAAAAAAAGAACTTCACCTTGTTCTTCAAGAAAATGGGAAGTACCACCTCCCGGCAGCAAGCTACAACCTCAACAATGATGAGAATCATGCGATGTATGTGTGGTTGAAGAATTTGAAAGTCCCATCTAGATTCTGCTCTAGCATATGGAGTATTGTGTCAATGAAAGACCTTACACTCACTAACTACAACTTACATGATTGTCATGTCATGCTGACTACTTTCCTCCATATTGCCATCAGAGCTATCAATCCAGTGGATAAAGGTTGCAGTCACACGGTTGTGCTACTTCTTTAATAGGATCTCACAGAAGGTGATTGATCATGATGAGTTGGCGTCTTTTAAGGAATTCGCAGTGGAGACAGTGTCACAGTTTGAGATGTGTTTTCCCCCAGCATTCTTTGATATTATGGTTCACATTGTGGTGCACTTGGTTCCACAAATAGAGGCACTGGGTCCATGTACTTGCATGAGATGTGGACGTATGAGCGTTTCATGTCAATACTAAATGGTTATGTATCAACTCGTGCTCCACCGATCGTGGCTCCTATTAACCCCCATCATCTCTGCCACCATTCAATTCTCCACCTTCCCCATTAAATTCTCCACCTTCCCCACCACCCACAGATCTTGAATAAACAAGGGAGGCACCAGAGCGGACAAAGAAGAAATATTCAGTACCCAGACTGGTTTCCCCCTTCGATCCAAAGAAAAAGACTGCCGACACAACCAAACTTTTGTTAGGAATTGCACTCACCCGCACTACGCGTACCCTTGACTTGGCGGAGCATGAGAAGTCAGTGCAAAAGCCTAAGGTAATTTCCATAATTATCAGGAAGCCAACAAAGGATGATTACAAAAATATCTCTGATAAATATGTGCCTGGAAGGCCTCTACTCAAGTGGGATAAACTAAAGAAGATCTCAACTGGTGTTAAAAGGCTGCATGACTAGTACATGAGAGCATCATCTGTTGGCATCGACACCATCATGTGTGTATACCACCAACTGTATTTGTTAGTGACAGACTAACGACCATTGTTACCTTCGAGGACATGTGGTTGATGATGAACCTTCCGAGACTCGATGTACAACTCATAACGGTTTTTGCCTTGTAAGTCACTCATACTTATACATGCATGTGTTATTATCAGTGAGTTGTATCAATTTTCAATATCTTACATGTACGTGCGCCTTGGAGAATGCAATATGATCAGCAGGAGATGTGTTATGGTCCAGATCCTAATTCTAATGCTAGCCAAAAGGTTGGGTATTTGAACCCAATGAAAATAAGTGAGGAGCAGCACACATTCAGAATCAGAATCAGGGATCACTGCGAAGACTTATAGGGTTTGGAAGGTGAAGCAAGGGAGAAGAAAAAAGAAGAAATTAAGATGGAGTTTGAAACCAGATACGCCTTCTACCTAAGACACGCAATGCTTCAGTTTTAACATAGACAATGCATAGTGGCCTCGTATAACTTTGGGTAAGTGTGAGTTTGCATATATCAAATTAATTATTCTAATACACACATGCATCATAAATTTGATTCGTGCAGGGACCACTAGATCTGCTTCATTATTTTCCCTAGGGCTGGAAAGGTGTTGGTATGTGACTCCTTAGATTACCCGACTACAAGCTATGCAACATTCGTGAGGCATACTTAGAGTTGTAAGTTGAGATTTTGCTTGCATACTTTAATCAATGAGATGTTCAATTCAGAATAACATGGTGATTCTATTCGAGATTATAGGGCATATAGGTTTTAAAAGATTAAAGGTGGAAGGTACGAGTCATCGATACCAGGGCAACCATTGAAAATACATCGTAACTGGCCGGTACGTATGGAAATTTATAAATACATATCATACATGTACAATACATAGGACGATGTTGCAATAGTGCCACAAGCAACCACCCGGATCGGTCCGCTGTGGATACTACGTGTGCGAGTTTATGAGGGAGAACGGACGATACATCAAAAACCATTCTAAGGTAATATAAGTAATAGTTATGTATGCAGTTCTGATATTAAAGTTGTAAATGTATTATCAAGTGTAAATTTATCATGTTTATAAACCTCTTTTCTAGAAATTTGATGTACAAAAGGCGAAGCACATGAACGAACAAGCTTTATACAACATAGTTGATGACATGTGCTCATTCATCTTGAAAGAAGTCATTCTATGTAATGGGAAATATCACGATGCTACCAGCGTCTTAGCAAGCCCACAGTATATAGAATACTCACAGAGACTAGTAGGCTACAACTTAGTCGAGACGGTTATTAGGGAACCGGTGAAAACTTTGTTGTATATAATGTTTGATGTAATATGTGTAACTTTATGTTTATGAGCACGAAACTTTGATGTATGAAACTTTGCATGTTGCTATATTTGAACCCAATAGGGCTTAGTAGTTCTAATATCAATGTATATATACATTTAATAGTAATATAATATATAATAATACATAATATATATAAAAATATCAAAAATATATACATATAGTCTGCAATAGCACACTCGGTTGCTTCTGAACCGCCTGTGAAAATCCATTTCTACAGACGGTTCACCTAGCGGTTTGCTAAGTGAACCGCCTGTAGAAATGAATTTCCACAAGCGGTTCACAAGGAAGTGAAGGAACTGTCTGTGTTGTAGTCCTATTTCTTAGCCTCCAGCGCAGGCGGTGCTGGAAAACGCTAGTGAAAATGGGTTATGAATCACCTGTATAGTTGTGTCTGTACTAGTGGGAAGGACTACTGGAGTGTTGAACCACATGCTCACTGCATTAGGCCAGAAACTTGTTTTTTTAGCCTTCGTAGATCCTGCAGTTTGAGCGTGGAAAGCTAACTGGATGTGCGATATGTAACAAATAGAAAAAAGCTCAATTAAGAAACATATTTTTTCGAAAACTCAGCAAGAGATTTGCCAAGTTAATTTATTATTAGGAGGAGATTAAATGAAAGAACACAAAAGGTCAAAACACAGACTCGATTACGGCTATCGCTACTGCTACCACTACTGGGTCCGCTCGAAACAAAAGCTCATCACTGAAAACTGAACCACATCTCGCGCGAATGCCAGCTTTTATAGCTCATGACTTCCTTTATCAAAAAAAAAAAGACCACTTGCAATGGTTGTAGTGACGAGTGCTTCCACCATGCTAGAATAGGGCATATGTTTACATCTATCCTATCTAGGCCATGTTTGGATACACCAGCTAAACTTTAGCTAGCTAAATTTAGCTGCTAGGCATCTAAACAATTCAGCTAAAGTTCAGCTAGATTTAACTATTCCAACCCAGCCAAAACCAGCTAAAATTTAGCTGAGTCTATTAGCTGGAGCAACCAAACATTACAGTTAAAGTTTAACTGACTAAAATTTTACATTGAAATTTTAGCTAGCTAAATTTTAGTTAGGTATATGGCCCTAGACAACCAAATGCTCTTCTCTGTGAGATTATGCACACCCACCAATGCGAATGATCCTTATGCACACAAACAAACAGATTTCAAAACAGCGCTGCTGCACGAAGAAGGGGATACAGTGTATGAGTTTGTGAGTGCGCACGCATGCAGTGTTTTGGTTGGGTTCTTCTCCACGCTTTGTGACGACTGAAACACTAGATGCCTAGATTGCATGAATGGGCATCCAGATTGGATATGTTCTCCCCTCCCCATTTTAGTAGCACTGTGGGCAAGGCTTTTGCGTGTTCTTTCTAAAGAAAGTTGTAGCTAGTTGCCGTATACATGCAATCAGACATAGACATTAGGTGGTAGATTAACTCAGAATGGCTGCTGTGTGTTGTTTGATCGTAACAGTTATATTGTTGTTGATGTAACCAACGTTTCAGCCATATATTTTTTTAACCAATCTTTTGTAGAATAATAACACGTACTGGAAATAGTCTAGTCAAAGGCTCCAAATTAAGCCTCTCCCGCTGACCCTCGCTGGACAAGTTCATCGTCAACTACTAATAAATGAATTAACTAACATACTGTACTGATCTATACACGCATATAACCAATTATTATCAGCTAATTGTCCCCCTTTTTTTTTTCTTCTCAAACAAAATGGTCGGTCCTTGGCTGGTCTGACCAAGGCACCAAATACCTACTCCTACAATTTTACAATTATATGAACACAATAAGCAAGTGGCACTCTCTGCCTCCAAGTCTCCGTAATCAGAGCCAGCAGTCTGGAGAAGCTGTCATCAAATCGGGTACCAGCAGCTCCGAGTAGTACATCTGAAGCTCGTAGTAGTAGTGCAAGATCCAATACGAATCGAGCACAGTGCAGTCCTAGGTTGGCAGTTGGCACAGTGCGTGCTCTGTCTGGCTCTGCTCTGCACGCATCTTCTGTCCTAAGCAACCCCGCCCATTTTTGTAGTGCCGCCACCGCCATGGCGTGGCAGCTGCTCTCTCCCATTCCCATTCCCATCCCATGGTGGTCGCCCACAGGCGCGATCGAGAGCTAATGGAATGGCCATCACTGCCCCCAACTAACTAACCACCTTTTCCAGTGGCCACTGCGGCTGCGGCACTGCCATCACCTGTCAGCATGCATGCAGAGCTTGCATCCATCACCTACAAATCCCTGTCGCTGTCGTCGCCATCGCCGTCGCTCGTCGTCGTTGTCATCGTCCACGTAGCAGTAGCAGCGAGCCCAAGGCCCAAGGGTGTCGGTGTACAACTGGGTGTCGGCCACGGCCAGCTAGAGCTGTGAGCGAGGGTTGGTGCTTAGCCTTAGTAAGTACAGTAGGACATGGACACCATCGAGGAGTGCGACGACGGAGGCCGCCACCTCCTGGGCTCCAGGATCCTCGTCGGCGTGCCGGACAACTCCCGCGGCTGCTCGGAGCTGCTGTCGTGGGCGATCGGCGCCGTCGCCAAGGCCAGCGACTCCGTCGTCGCCGTGCACGTCCTCGGTAATTACTAATTAGTCGATCCATCAAACATACCACTTCATGTGCGTTTCTGCTGCTCTGCTGTGTTCTGTTCTGTTCATGATGCCCTGCGCCCCTGCACTGCAGGAGGGAGAGGGAGGAAGAGGAGGCTGCAGAAGGCCAAGGCCTTCGTCATCTACATGCTCGGCGAATTCGTCGAAGCTTGTGAGGCCAAGCAGGTGAAATTGAATTGATAATTATCAGGCTTTGCCCATTTCTTGTTCCTGTGTTAGTTTGATGAACTCAGTTCAGGTTCAGGTGATGTCAGACTTTTAGTTCCATGTACAGTATCAGTATCTTTCTCTGTTTCTTTAAAGTGTATTCTATTTGTTCCGGTGTGGTTCCCTTTTCCCTCATCTGTGAATGTGATTGTGATCACAAACAACACACTGCAGAGAGGGGAGCTTGGAAGCCAAGTTTGTGCATAATTGCTAGTTGGTGTTCCTTTCTGTCAGGTTTTGTCACATCTTTTCAGCGGCTAGCCCAGTTAGGTGGAGTAGGGCTTTTAGATCATGATATATATGATAGGGCCATGCTCTGAGTGACTGAGCCTGTCCTTTTTTGCTGTCATATTCTCTCGTCTAGTACTGCTTGCTTTCACTGGTTGGTAGTCTAGTAGCAGTAGTGGGAACAATGCACTGTGGTTAGGGGTGACAATCATGTTAATCAATTAAATAATAAACATTAGATTTTTTGACAGACCTGTAACTATTTTATTACTTTGTTACCTTTTTAGATTAATTTGGAGGCCAAGGTGATATGCAGTTCTAACATTGGGAGGGCCCTCACCCAAGAAGCTGCATTGACTGATGGAAACATCCTTATTGTGGGGAGATCAAGAAATGGATACCATAGGTAATCTCAACAGGCTGATTCAACTTTAATGTCCAAATAGTCCTGAACTGAATTTTCCAAAAAAAAATATATATATATTGGTATGTAATGTCTTTAGCCAGTGTGTATCGCAAAGTAATCAGTTTTCAAAAATAATTGAAACTAGTATTGTCAGTTAGAAGCCTAGAAAATATTGATCTTACAGGTATTACCATAAATCCATAATAGGAGCCATTTTGAGGTTGCAAACTACTGCTTCATGCATGCTCCAAAAAACTGCTCCGTGATTGCTGTGGGAAGGGGAGGCCTACCACAAAGTAGTACTCGGCTGGGACCTCGGTCATTTGATGGTAAGATCACACATATGGTCAGAGTACATTTTTCTCAGATGCCCAATCGATAAACCTGCTTTCTGAAACCAATTATTATGACACTGAAAGTAGCAGACAGCAGCATCTCCTCAAGCTCAACATGGAGCAGAAGATTCCCACCCCTTCAGAAACTACTGAGATCAAACTCGACACGAAAGCTGGCTCAATCGTCTAACGAAGGCGCCGAGGACAAGAGCTCGCTGAGAGCAGTTCTGGATGGGCCAGAGCCGGAGGGAGGGGAGAACCAAGTCACTGAAGAATGCTACAGCACGTCTAGCCATGAGGTGAGCCGGCGTGGCTACAATGGCCTGTGGAGGCGGTTGTCAGACATGAAGCTCTGGCTCCCATTCCTGAAGAACATCGGCGATGATAGCGCCAGGGGCAGCGATGTCGATTCCACCTATGCTGAAGATCACAAGCCTGCCTGGAGGTGTTTCAGCTTTGAGGAGATTTCAGTGGCCACTAATGACTTCCATCCAGGTGACTCTTCTCAAATACTACTAGTTCATTAAGTTTTCAGAAGTTCAGCTATTCTTATCTTAGTGTACCGAATTTGCTACCATAAGAAATTAAACACCAAGATCATAGTGCAAGATTATAATATCTTTTTGTGGTTTACTTGTAGATAACATGGCTGGAAGAGGAGGCTATGCAGAAGTATATAAGGGCACCCTGTCTGATGGCCAACATATAGCTGTGAAGAGACTAGCAAAAGGCACGCCCACTGAGCAGAAGGAGAAAGAGTTCCTGGCAGAGCTAGGGATTCAGGGGCATGTATGCCATCCTAACACATCGTACCTTCTTGGATGCTGCGTTGAGAATGGGCTGTACCTGATATTCGAGTTCTGTGAAAATGGCACCCTAGCATCGGCACTGCATGGTACCGAACTTCATTCACTAGTACAGTATGTATATCATCATTCAGAACTAAGGAGAATTCTGTCGATTACTTATGTGACAGTAGAGATCAAAATTTGTTTTTACAGGGAAGAGTGGGAAAACTCTTGAATGGCCTCTGAGGTACAAGATTGCAGTGGGTGTTGCGGGGGGCTTGCAATACCTGCATATGTTCTGCAAGCATCGGATCATCCATCGCGATATCAAGGCATCCAATGTACTACTTGGCAATGACTTTGAACCTCAGGTAAATTATTTTTCTGACCAAATAGCTATCTTCCTTTGATGCATAGACTACAACAGATAGGTTGTCGTATCTGTAACAGATTTCAGACTTCGGTTTGGCAAAGTGGCTCCCAAAGCAGTGGACTCACCATTCTGTCATACCCATAGAAGGCACATTTGGGTATGGACAGTACGCTCATTTTTTGAAACCGTGGTAATTCAAGCACATTGCGTTTCGGCTCAAATTTTCAGAAATAACTTTGAACAGGTACTTGGCACCAGAATACTTCATGCATGGCATCGTCGACGAAAAGACCGACATATTCGCTTTTGGTGTTCTACTGCTAGAGATTGTCAGTGGAAGGAGACCCATTGACTGCTCCAAGCAAAGCCTTCTACAATGGGTGAGCACAAGAGAAAGAAATGACACCGATATGGGAAACAAATGATGTTTACCAGGCAACAACAATATATGACTTACTCTTGTTGTCTACTAGGCAAAGCCACTGCTGGAAGCTGGGCAAGTGACTGAACTTGCAGACCCGAACCTCGGGGACGACTATGACAAAGATCAGCTGAATAGGATGGTCGCAGTCGCATCCCGCTGCATTATGCGACCGGCGATGTGGCGGCCTTCAATGGCCGAGGTACTAATCAGTTTTATCACTGACACAGATCAGCTGAGTTGACAAAGATCAGCTTGTCTGATTCGCATATTGTGAAATGTTTGCTGATGACACTATGTCATTTTTCAGGTTCTGCATTTCCTGTCTACCACTGACGAGTGTCTGAAGGAACCTGAGAAATGGAACATTCCTGAGGACGAGGTGGACGACATGGATGATTGTACATTGTTTTCTGAATCTTGTTCACTGTAGTTGTAGCCTCCTTTTTCCCATCTTTTTTTGTGTGTGCTATTGGCATGCCTTTCTTGTCATGGTGATGGTGATGGAGCTATGTTTTCTGGTTTGTAGTCTTAGATGACTGGTATTTAATTATGTAATATATGGCGGAGATTTTGGGGATGTATTCAGTGCCGGCTCGGCTTTATCAGTTGAATTAGAGTATGGATGAGGATGACCGCAAGAGATCGCATTCCCTAATGGGCGCAACAACCAAACATGTAACTGCAGGAAGCCACTGCTAAACCAAGCAGGCTTATGATTTACACACCTTTTCTGGTGGGATTATGAATTTTTTTTTTTCGCGACCATGCAACAGCATGTATATTAATAAGAGAAGGGGAAAGTTACAACACCCCTAGCACACCCAGCATGCGAGAAACACACCACAGGCAGCAGGGGGTTCACCGACCGAACGTAACCAAGCTTACACAAAGTTTAATTTACATAATTTAAATTTGCGACTCCGGAACCGACACATAAGACGAGCGCGCCAATCAATGGCGGACGACGAACTGCTTCCTCGCCGGAAACAGCTCCCTGATCGCTTCACGCCGTGAGGAGGACAGCGGCTCGACAAAGATCTCGGCGAAGCGACCAGCTGCTGAGCAATCCCCTGCGTTCGAAGCAGCGACGGAACGACCGAATTTTGCCACCATGACGTTTGTTGCCTGCACGACAGGGTTGGAAGCCCTTTACTTTCCCTGCCAGCCTTGTGCTTCGCCGAGGAATGTCCCCCTGGACTGGGTCTTTGACCCCACGCGGGCGGGGAGGAGTGCTCAGCAACGGCTGCCCCATTGGAATGGAGATGGAATCCACAAAGGATTGAATAGATTGCCCTTCAGCCACCGACACCGGCAGGACAGCGAACGGCGTTGGCTGCTGCCCAGAGACGACCACGCTCCTTGCCTCGTCCAGACGACTCCCGACACCGAGAGCAGCACCACAGAAGAGCGTCGGGCTGTCCAAAAGACGACCCACAAAGCCCAACAAAGGCGTACTGGGCTCAGGCGCAACGATCACACCCAAGGAGGCCTCGAGCAGCATCGGGTCCTCTCCACCAGCCGCAGGCACGCCTCCCCACCAGACCGAAGCCAGCGACGTCATCGATGAGCGGGTCCCCCGAACGCAGCATGCCGCAGGGCAGAACGACAGGCGGGTCACATGCCTTCTGAGTAGCCGGCACAGACGACGCGCCAAGCCCTCCGCCGCGGCCGCCACGACATGACTGGGGCTCCGAAAGACCATAGACCCGGTCCAGGACCAGATCCTATCCCCGAGCTAACGCGTCCCGACGAAGCGAACACGAGGAGTCGACGGCAGCACGCCGCCAGCACGGCTGGGCATCGACAGCGCGGGCGCCCTACGACGGCGAAAGGCGTCATCCGTACCGGGGACAAGCCAAGGAACTCTGCTGAACCCGCGCGGCCTGAAGCTCGGCGGACATGCCCCCCAAGAAGGCACCCCCGGGACCTGGCTCCCTGACGAAGATCTGCCACGCTTCAACCCGGCGGCCGGACACTGGCGCGCCCGGTGACCCTCCCGCCGGCAAGAACGACAACGCGACGGGAAGGCGCACACCGCGGCAACGCCAGGCAATTGAAACACTTGCCCACCAGATCCACAGGCACAGGCTTTGCCACCCTTCTAGACTGCAGCCGCCGCCGCCAACGCCGGTAGCTCTGAACCCGGCGAACCCCCTCCGCATCAGCTGCACCCGAAAACCGGGCCGGGTGGGCGACAGGGCTGCGCACCTGAGAAGCAGCGCCGAGCTGAACCCCGTTGCCACGCACGCGCGCATGGAGCGACCGACGCGGCCGAGAAGGCCTGGATGGGCCCTGCGCATCGGCCCCCCCGCCGCTGGCAGCGCCGGGCACCGGCGAGGGTACGAACCCCAACATGTCCTCCGAGCAGCCAAAGGAGATGCGTCCCCCGGATCTGGACGACGGCGACGACTCGGCGAAGGGACCCCGGCAGGGGGGGGAGCTGACCGCTTGGCGAGAAGAACGCGGCCTCGACGCCGTCGGCCTCCTCGACCTCGTCCGCCCAGGAGCACCGGCCCGAAGCTGGGGAAGCCCCAGCCATGGCGAATGGGGGCTTGGCCTGGATGGCGACACACGCGCGAAGAGGGATCTGCTGCCAAAAATTAGGTTCAGCTCTTAGGAAATGGAAAAAAATATCCAGAAACTCCCCTTCCCCCCACCCCAAAAAGAAATATACTAATTGATATCTAAATGTGTTTTAAAACTTTTCATGACAAAAGTATGATATTCAACAAGTATGGATGCAACGTACATTAATGTTAAATGCATTCATGTTGGTTGGATCTTGCATTTTTATTGTGATTTTTTTTCAAAATACATTTAGACATCAATTACAATCGTTCATTCTGGATTTTGTTTTCTATTTTCCTTGAGCTAACTAATTTTTGGAAGGTTGTAGAGATATTTTTTATATCTAAGTATTTTTTTTGGATTAGCTGTGTCTCAATCTATCTCTAGGAATTTTTGTCAATATTTTTAGAAGCTTAGAGACATTTTATGTGGTTCAAATATTTTATCCCGTATTCACAATATTTTTTAACTAAGAAAGACAAAGCCACCTCAGACTAGGGCAGGGCTGGGAGGGTGTGATGTTTAACTTTAAAGTTTGAGAATAAAATCCATACTATGACGACAGCTTAAGAAGATAAAATATTTTTTCCGACAACAATGGTATAACGATTAAAGAATGAAAGTTGATTTGAGGCCTAATAAGAAAACCCGTCCCATGAGTCGCTTCCCCAAGTCCAATTTTCTATTATTGACGCTCGATTTTGTTTGTCCTAGCTCCCTTATGAAATGTCAATCACGCAATCACGCAATCAGCCACTCTGAATGTATGCTTTTGTTGTGCTATGGCTCATTATTTTGCTCTTAATTATCAATCTTGGATCGATATCTACGAACACATGGTGGATACATACCCATTTGTAAGGATGGTGAGTGATTGTCAATGCCATTCGATTTTGTTTGTCTTAGCTCCCTTATGAAACGTCAATCACTCAATCAGTCACTCTGAATATATGCTTTTGTTGTGCTATGCCTCATTATTTTGCTATAAATTATCTTTTTTTTGAAGCAGTCAGCAGGGAAGTTCCCTACCTATTTTTTTGTATTTTCATTAAAAAGGGGGAGCTACAAAAGATACAGGTTACAAGGCTCTCAGAGACAAAACAGATAAAACAGAGAAATTGAAGAAAATTCTCACACCAACTAACAATGTCGTTACAGATGGATATATATGAACACATGGTGGACACATGCCCATCTGTAAGGATGATGAGTGATTGTTAAGAGATGATCGAGTTTTGGCTTAGTGTTTGAGACTACCATTACGTGATTTAGATATGGTGCAACATGTCTTGTCATGTGAGACAGTCAACGACAATGGAGAAGGTCAAACGAGTTCGTGTCGATAAACTGAGAGCGTGAAGTGCGGACGTAGAGGCTTGGACCAAGGAACCGAGGACCAGAAGATGGACAACGGACGGTTGACCCTTGGCGACGTCGATAAGCAAATGTACATGGGAATATGGTGTAGATTGTGTTGACTGAAGTCAAGACGAGAGTGTGAGCCCTTGGTGATCGGACGATCGAGGACGAGTAAGACATGTGTCAAGATCGTGGTGGAGGTGCAGTGGATATGGCTGTTTGGGCCTTAAAACCACGAACGACAGGTTTGCTAGGTTTGAGCCTCAAAACCCAGGGATGATCTTGGAGCAGCATGTGGCATCATCGAAGAGCTTGCGTCAAGGCAAAGCATCTTCATGAAGGGCTTGTGGTCGTTGAAAGGTCCTAAATGGCTAGGGGGTGCATAGCCTATAAAATTTTTTACAACAACACTTTGTTTCGCCAGAAAAATACGGAAATATTTCTCTGGGTGTAGGAAATAATGTGCGGGCGTGCCAGTGTACTAAAGTACACAAATAAAGATAGGAAGCCTCCCCATTTGTTGGGCGTTGTCGGTGTGTTGTTGTTGAGTTTCACGAGGTGGCGCGGCATAGTCTTGACGCCTTGTCCACATGTTTCGTCGTGGCAGCGGAGCCATATATCCTCAGTGTGTGGGTGGTGGAGATCTACGACGTGGCGCCAAGGTTTGTCGCTCGTGTTGGGGACGATAGCTTGGAGCGCGTCTCTCCATCCCGCTCCTAAAGCAAGTTGAGGAAGATTCTGGCACATCCTGAAGCCTCCTTCCAAGCTAAGCCACCTGTTCTTGCAGTCGACGGATCTCCTCTCGCATGCCCCTATCGCGAGGTGTGGACTCTTCAGTTTGCAAGGGAGCAAACCGGTTGGTGCTCGGTGATGGTGCGTCGTTGTTTGCAGTTACATGAAGGCAGGATACCCATCCAGTCGGTTGGATAGGGACCCTGTTATCAATGACGGCAGCCGGCCCGGCAAAGCGGGGCTGCCAGTTTGTGCGACGCCTCTTCCAGTACTCCCGCATGATCGCGCGCCTCACCAGCTCCTTGATCTTGGCAGGTTCGTATGCCCACCCATCAGGGAACAAGCTGTAGGGAGGTTCAGTCATGCTGGGGTAGGTGAACACCCGATGGCTAAGGTCTCTCACGTCTAGAGACCAGTCTTCTTCCGGGACAGCGTTTCGTGCAATGCGAGCACTGACTTGTTGATGGAGCCGTTGTACCTTGTGGTACTTCCTCCTGTAGTTGCGTAGTGGGTGTGGGCTTGACGCATGGCGAGCATGCATCATTTGCCGACGTAAGTTGCCAGAGATAGCCTCCAAAGCTTCTAGCAACTCGACCTCCATATATTCCACAGGTGCAACATGTGCGCCTGGTGTCGGAGTCGATGTAGGGAGCAGCAAGGTTGCATGGCTTGCACGCCTATTGTTCGCCTGGGCGCGCAGTTGTTGCGCAGCGTGGATATCTCCCTTGATCTCCGCAAGGGTGGACTTCTTCAAGAGAGCACGAGCCTCTAGCATGAGTTCACAACGTTCCTTCTTGGCCTTAGCAAAGGCCCGCTTCTGTGCTTTCTTGAGCTTCTGGAACAGCACCGGGTCCTGCGTCTGGTGGAAGTAGGTCTTGCCACCGTGCTCAAAGATAGCCACCAGAGGGTGCGTACCGAAAGGGATCAAGAGCGGGGTCTCGATGTTGGTGGCGCCGTGTACTCCTGTAGCTTCCTTGCAAAGCTTCATGGGACGAGTCTTCTCGAACTCCATGGGGAACGCCAGCTTGATGCCCCCAGTGCTGGGTCGTCCCTCCGCTCGTCCTTCGATCGACACCATGAATTGCCCGATCTGAATCATGGCGGATTCCTGAGTGGTTGCAGCGTCAGATGGTCCTCCTGCAAGAAGGAGATCACGTATGAGGACAGCTCCACATCGGGGCCCGTCATGCAGTATGCTGTGTTTATTGGAGGAGAGTCGAAGACGAATCCGAGGACCACATCGCAGCAGAGATGGGAGGAGAACCAGGTCCCACTGGGCGTGCCAATTTGTTTCGCCAGAAAAAGACGGAAATATTTCTCTGGGTGTAGGAAATAATGTGCGGGCGTGCCAGTGTACTAAAGTACACAAATAAAGATAGGAACGAGTATTTTATTAATCATCACGAATTAACAAATACAAGTTCCAAATATAGATGCGCTCCATGGCCTGCTGGCGGCGATCTGACTGGGCATCGTGGTCTTCTGGTTCCTGGGGCCTCGGAAGGCTCCCAGTTAATTACCCCTGCGAGTCAAGCTCACAGAGTACCTCCGATTCTGCTGCTGTGGTCGTCGTCTTCAATCTTCGCTTCACGTCTCCATGCTTGTGGTGTTGGTGTAGATGTAGATGGCGTCGGCGCGATGGCCTCGTCAGTCCATGAGCCGGTACAACGGAGCTGGGGAAATTAGCTACGCCCGCCTGCGCCGTTCGCCTCGTCGGTATCGAACGACGCATAGTGTGGTCGTGGTAGTAGCACGTGCATGATTGGTGTAGTTCGGACTGCTTCGGACAGCCTCGGCGACGTCGTCGTGGTACGCTGTAGAACTTGATCATGTAGAGTTGAACTTGTAATGGTTGATGAAGACTTGCGCTCGGCGTAGTAGATGCATCTGGTTTGGCTTGTACGTGCATGCATGTGCATTGTACCTTTTGCTTGCTTCGTCAATCTTCCTTGCATGTGGCCTGAATCGCTTGCGCATGCATAGCCTGCACGTATATGTGCCTGGGTGTGCGCGCCCGTCTCGGTGGTTCAGATGCATCCTGGCGGCCGCGTATAGTACACAGGCCAGCCTCCAGCGCTTCGACCATCTGACTCCTAGATAAGATCCTCCAGCGCTTCGACCATCTGACTCCTAGATAAGATAAGATGCAGGAACGTACAAGGTAATTAGATTAGCTTCTCACCCACGAACAACGGCGCGAACGACATCTCCTCCCGCTCGTCGCTGTTGGCTCCTTGGCTTGAACCTCCTGTTGACTCGACTCGCCGAGAAAGAAAGGCTGCCTGGGCTCGTTCTTCTTCGGCCTAGATTGTGATTTTTTTTCCCTCCACGTGAGGTCCCGGGGGCTTTATATAGGCAGCGTTTAGGGTAGCAGCTGATCTATCGGTCGCACGTACGCGGTACCCCGCCGCCCGGAAGTTTGTTAATTGGGAGAGAAGATATCCGGAGTCCTATCTTCACGTGCAAGGAAAGAGCTCGCACCTATCACTACAGCAGAATCGCTCTTTGCCGAGTGCTGGCAGCACTCGGCAAAGAGCCTTTTGCACTCGGCGAAGGCTTCGCCGAGTGCCGCACTCGGCGAAGAATTTCACGGCAAAGGGTTCTTTGCCGAGTGCCAAATATCAGGCACTCGGCGAAGGCTTCGCCGAGTGCTGACATATTTGGTACTCGGCAAATAAAAAAATAAAAAAACCCCGAAAAAATAGGGAAAATTTTTTATTTAATTGGAGAAGGGGCCCACTGGGCAACGCCCACTTGTCGCCCTCAAAATCGCAAGTTCTACTATTTTTCAGCAATTTTCTCTCACGCAATCAGCAGGATTCGAACTCACGACCTCTCGTTCGCGCGGAGCCTCCTCTACCACTGCACTACACACTCATATACGTTCCATCTCCGTTTCGATTACCCATATATTATACTAAACCATGTGTAACTTGCTTATTTGAGGCCGTAAACGAATTCCAATCAAAAAATTGTAAACTACAAAGTTTTCTAACTTTTCAAGATCTAAAACTTTTATTTTGGTAGTTTTTCCATCCGAGGTCGTTTATAAAAATTTGAATTCTAAATTTTACAATTTGAAACATAGTTTTCGTTGACAAGATGATTTCAAATCAAAAAGTTGTCAACACCAAAGTTTCATAACTTTTTGAGATCTACAACTTTCATTTTGGTCATTTCTCCATCTGAGGTATTTTGAAAATTTTGAATTTTAAAATTTTCAAATTCGACGCAGTTTTGCATAACTAGATGACTTCAAATTAAAAAGTTATCAACTACAAACTTTCATAACTTGTCAAGATCTACAAAGTTTATTTTGGTTG
Organism: Coix lacryma-jobi var. lacryma-jobi; assembly: GCA_009763385.1. Classification (NCBI taxonomy): domain Eukaryota; kingdom Viridiplantae; phylum Streptophyta; class Magnoliopsida; order Poales; family Poaceae; genus Coix; species Coix lacryma-jobi. The sequence continues at coordinate 103,714,138 of CM019828.1, read as the reverse complement.
TTTGACTATTTGTGCATCCGATATTGTGGTTCTAATATTATTCATAAACATTATATATCACTCTTGTAGTTTTATAAACTACCGGAGAGATATATAAGATTTATGAACGAATTTATTTTAAGTTTGTCAAATGAAAAAATCACCAAAACAAAAATTGTTCATCTTGATAAGTTAACCAACTTTGTAGTTAAAAACTTTTTTATTTGGATTAATTTACTGCTTCAAAATGTAATTTAAAAACTGGCTTTGCCGAGTGTCAGAAAAAAAACACTAGGCAAAGATCTCTTTGCCGAGTGCCACGTGGCTGGCACTCGGCAAAGGCACCTCTTTGCCGACTGCCAGCCACGTGGCACTCGGCAAAGAACCGCCCACGTGGCACAGTTCGGGGCCACATTCTTTGCCGAGTGCCACGTGGCCGGCACTCGGCAAAGGCACCTCTTTGCCGAGTGCCAGCCACGTGGCACTCGGCAAAGAACCGCCCACGTGGCACAATTCGGGGCCACATGCTTTGCCTTGTGTTTGCGCTTTGCCGAGTGCCACGTGGTCGGCACTCGGCAAAGAGGCTCTTTGCCTAGTGCCCGAAATTTGGCACTCGGCAAAGCCACAGGCACTCGGCAAAGATTGATTTTCCCGTAGTGTATCTCCTGTAACGAACCCTTCAGAGCACGCTTCCGTGGCTGCACGCGTACGTGCTAGCTAATTGCCCCACCTGAGCCCAAACTCAATTAGCACCCCTTCCTGCCATCCATGACGTGTGGACCCTGCAGGGTAGAGTTCTAATCTAGCTAAAATACATACGTATATTTTGATTCAACAGCTAGCAACCGCGAGGTGCACCGCCTGATGATCAATGTACGTGTATCTACCAGTCGTACCATATACCAAAGGTTAAGCCTCTAGAATATTTTGGATCACTTGCTGAGTCGCGTTGAGCCACACAGACTATCTCGCGAATCCGACGACGTGACTTGTGATTACGGAATAACACCGTACGTACATATACTGCGGCCACTTCGGCAGGCGTTGCATGGTGATACATTGCTAGCTTCTCTTATTTGCACGTCGTAATTATACTCACGTGCATGCATGGGCACCAGAAGCGCCCCACCGTACAATTTTGCTAGCCTCTTTCCATATATAGGTAGTACATGAACATGCATGCACATTTTCATATATTTTATTCATATATACACACACTAGTACGTATAAGCATAATCTTACACGTGCGTAATATGAAGATTTAGAAATGACAAAAATCCGTCAAACACACTTAAACAAACTTATTAGACAACTAAATATTGTATGCAAGTTTTGCGCTAGCTCTACAAAAGCCAAGCCACATATCCACAATTCTAGTATAGTATTATCTCTATGTCACATTCAAAGGCTATGTCGCTATTTTACAACTAAAGAGCAAGATAACAAGAATAATTGCAACTTCACAAGCTAAACAAAGAAACTAGTTACAACTAGATACTACTATCACTAGCATGTATGGAACAAATGTAAATACAAGTGATAGAGTGAATGTACCGCTGTGACAAGTGATCAATATAATGAATACTAAAAGAAATCCTCGGATAATGATGACGCAAAGATTTATCCTGAGGTTCAATTACAAGTGATCAATACAATGAATACTAAAAGAAATCCTCTGATAATGATGACACAAGGATTTATCCTGAGGTTCAATTGCTTGCCGACAAGCTAGTCCCCGTTGTAGCGATTCACCCATTTGGAGGTTCACGAGCTAATTGGCATCACACGCCAAACCCTCGATAGGGTTCCGCACAACCACACCACAAGATAGGGATCCACAAGTTACGAGCAATCCACTAGAGTTACCTTTTATGATCTCCCATGGGGTAGGCACAAGAAACCCCTCACAACACACCGATCGGAGCCGAAAACAATCACCAACTTCTGCTCAACGATCATCACCGCTCCAAGCCATCTAGGTGTCGATAAACACCAAGAGTAACAAGCAAAATTTACAGCAAAACATAATCACCAAGTGTCTCTTGATGAATACACTCATGCAATGCACTTGGATCCTCCCAACCTCTCACCTTATGTTGAACAATCAAGCAATATGAGTGAGAAGGGAATGGCTAGGCTCACAAAAATGTTTAGGCAATTAGAATGTCCAAGAGGGTGAGCCCAAGCTATCCACTCCACTTATATAGAGCCTTCTCAAACAATAGTTGTTGCCCCTTCGAAGCAATTTTCTGCGAGGCATCGGACGCTCCTACTCGAGGGCATCGGACGCATCGTGTTTGATGCATGGATGCATGCCACATGTCCATCCAATTCAACCTCGACCGAGTGATCCCAACGGCAATCAAAGTCGGGCCCTTCCATGTGGCATCAGACGCATAGGTCCGTGCGTTTGATGCCTTGCCAAACATCAACAGCTAGTTTCTCTAAGCATCGGACTCTGCTACAGTCGACTATCGGATGCGATATGCAGAGAGCATCCAGAGAGCTCCCACGGGCATTGGACGCACCTGCTAGGCGTCCATCGGACGCACCCGGTGTTTGATACCCACTGCTCGAGCAGTCACTACCACCTCAAGGACATCGAACTCGACCCCGTCGTGTTTGACGTTGCGTCTGATGCCCACCAAATGCGTCTGATGGCACCAAGACCAGCGTTTGATGCTGGACAGTGAGCTCCTCATCTTCTTCAACTTCATCCCTTGTGCAAATGTGTTAACTCTCTATAGTGTCTTGATCACCAGAACAAAAAGGCCCTATGGTTATACCTTTGCCTTGAACCCATTTTGTTTCTTTCTCTCTTCTTTTCAAGCTTTTGAGCACTTAATCACCACGAAGTGGACATCACCATCAATCTAGCTTCATCACTTGGACATCACCATCTCTTCTTTTCAAGCTTTTGAGCACTTGATCACACATGAGTATAGGGTTAGTCCAATAGATTTTATCAATTATCCAAAACCAAATTAGGGCTTTCAGTCTCCCCCATGCAAGGAAATCAACTTGGACCACTTCATCCATGTGGTTAAGTGGTGCAAGGAAAATATCTAGGGGTATTCTTGGAATGTGCAACAACCCTATAAATAAGGATAGAGATTGTCCAAGACAACTATCTCTCTCATCTAGATCATTAGCACAAGCAAAGGATTCAACTGATAAGGAGATCATATTAGCAGTAGAGAGGGTTGAGTGCCTTTTACTTCTAGTTTTTGAGAGGGAGGATGAAGGGTGGAGACTAGGCCACACCCTTGTAAACTTGATTTTCTGCAAATCAATCAAATTGACCTCTAGTCTTTTGGATCGAATTTATACCTTCCTGTCTTTGTCTCCGTTTTGGTGATTTTGATGGTCACTTGGTTTTTCTTCGATATAAGTTATTCTGTTTGATTGTTGTTATTCTAAATATGCTATGATCCAGAGGAACACTTCTTGCCACTTGTTTTGGCATAATCCTCATAAGCATGAAGATCTGATCTTAGAGATGGTTTCTTAGGGCCAGTTTGGTAGAGCTCCAACTGATTCTGATTCTCCATAGAAGCTGATTCTCCATAGAAGATCTCTGTGCAAAATTTGGTTTGAGCAAAAAACACCCTTTTAGAGATTGGCTCGTCTTGCTAAGCAAAAAACCAATTAGGCCAGTTCTTGAAACCACCTAGGCCAGTTTGTGCAGAGAAATCGGCCATGCCGGTTCCTGAAACCGGCAAACCAAGCCAGTTTGGTTGCACCTGGTTGGCTTCGTTTGTGTTTTTCTTTTCTCGACTGTGTTTTTTTGTTGCTTGCTTCTCATATTTTTTGGTTATCTTCTCTAAGTGTGTTGTAAGTCATCCGGTCGATCAACAATTGGCACTTCGATTCATGATTTTAGATTTTTGAGAGTGTTGTGGGTATTGTTGGGATATAGGCCAGTTTCTCGCTTTAGAAATTTGAATTGGCTTTCATTCAAATTCCTCTAGTCGCCTGCTCAGACGTTCAATATATATAAATGTAATTTCGGAGTGGGTAGTTTTGTCTTACAAAGTTCCATAATATTGGCCCCCATTTATTTTTTACAATATATGTTCGAACTTGCTTTTTAGAAAACAAAAGGTAGGAGGAAATTGACCCCCCAAAAAATTTCACTTCATATATTTTTTTCATCCATACCTGCAGTTGCAGCCTTGTTTTTCATGAAAAAAATAAATAAGATAAAAGTGCAGCCTTGTGGGTATAAACACATTGATAGCTGTACCTAATAAGACAAAATAATTAACTATTTACCAACTTTACGCGATGGGTGGTATATAAAATATCATGTCAGTGACTCAGGTGTCAGCGACACATGTTATGGTGTCATTCGTAATAGTGGTAAAAAGTTAAATGCCCCTATTCGGGAGTAAAGGACATTTAGTCCTGGGCTGGGTTACCAACCGGGACTAAAAGTCAGTTTTTAGTCCCGATTGGTGCCCCAACCTAGACTAAAGAGCCAAGACCTTTAGTCTCGGTTGGTAACACGAACCGAGACTAAAAGGCCACCCTTTAGTTCCGGTTAGTGTTACCAACCCCGACTAAAGGTCTCTCACCTGGGACTAAAGGTCCTTCACGAGTGAATTCAAAAGGAGAGCGTCCAGAACTATGTCATGTGGGTTGTGTAGCTGAGTTGACAATTGAGTTATGTATAAGATAAGATGAGAGATCTTGAGTTCAAATCTCACGAAGGGCAAGTAATTTTTTTTGTTTTGAGGATGACCTTTAGTCCCGGTTGAGTGGTCCGGGACTAAAGGGGCTTAAGAACCGGGACTAAAGCCCGATTCTGCACTACTGAGTAAAATTGAAAAAAAAAATATGCGCATCGCCATCTAAAAGTTCGTCACAACAATAATTTGCTACAAAAAAGATGGAGGGAGAATATTCCCAATATACTTCGTACTAGTTTAGTTCCTCGTTTGGAAAACATCCCACAAACCCAAAGCAGACATCCTTTTACCATGACCGACATCTTCATCATCATCATCTAAAAACAACTATAAATAGACTAGTGATCATGTCACACTTCAAAACCCAGTAGAAAAATTGGAGCCATGAATCATGCAAGCGACTGTGTCTTCATAACAAATCCATAGGATTTATTATCTTAGCACAGATGACAGAACTGCGAAAACTACATGTGAACAACTACACAACCTTATTCAGACAGCTACATGTGCTATCTTAAAAATTGCATTAATCACCTACTTCAATTGTGGAAAGTAACTTTTACTACAGCAGATCCACGTTATCAGCCAAAAAACAGTGATTGTAGTATGCGCTTTCCACTAGCCCATCAATACTTAATTCACATAGAACAATTTCTGTCCCAGACTCACAGAATGTATAGGAAATAATCTAACCACGAAAATACCAGTAATAAACAACTACTATACAACACAATGCAGACAGTCTCAATGCTAGAAACCACACCTATTTTTTGTCCACTCACATATTTTTTTCTTTTCATCCTCAACCAAGTATGCCTTTTCATATTTTGGTTCTTGTGTAAACATGATTTCTTTCCCTCTCTTTCTTCTTTAATTAGAGTGACATGTTATCTTTTTCTTAGATGACACCATAATTAATGAAGATAGAAACTATGTAGTTTGATGCTTAGGAGTGCTTTTAGAGATGCCATATTAGTAACTGCTAGTACTAACCGATATGATTGGTCAGCCAGTGTAAAATCTGCATCATCACTTCAAAAGTAGTGATCGAGGATCTACAATTGTTTGTTGTAATGATGACATAAGAAAATCGTAATTCGATGATCGATCCATCAAACGCATCATCATCATCATTGGAGAAACAAATCTGCTAACTTGTACTACAATTGTTCGACACAATAGTGACATAGGCACAAGATTTTGGGATCACCATGGATGGAAATCATCTTGGAATAGAAAGTCAAAACACTAAAACCATGGATAAATAAACACAGCTAGATACAGTAAGCTATTCTCCATAGATTAACCAAAAATCATGGATGGCAGATTTACACCACAATTATATTGTTAACCTCAGTAAATCAAGGACGATGACCCATCGAAGAATTTCATAAACAGGGCCTTAAGCATTGAAAATGGATCCATGAAATCACCACATGATTAATTAATCATCTTAGCATACATAGAAAATGGATTCATGAAAAACTAACAGTGAACGTCGTCTGCATGATAAGCTATCTTACACCACACAGTAAATCCCCCTAGTTTGTTCACCACCAATTGATGATGTCCCATCGAAATTCCGCGCCATCATTTAAAAATAGCGATGGCGGAATTTCAGCACAAATTGCCCGCATGAATGATGACACATTGACACGACACAAACAAGAACGATGGTGACGTTGCCGCGCGCCCATTTGTTTCAAGCTGGGCGAACGCCACCGCCACAAGAGCTTGGCACGATCGACCTAAGTTTCAAGGCTTTCTTTTAACTTGTGACTTGTGTGGGACGAACTTTCTAGAAGCTTGGCACGACCCCGTAGGCCCCGGCGGCGTCCACGTAGAAGCCGTCCCTGGCATCGTCGGAGAAGGAGAGCCAGAACTTGGCGGCGGCGTCCGTGGCGTCGTCGTCGTTGGTGTCGGATGTGCCGGCGGCGCGCTTGACGAAGCGGCCCTTGATCCTCGGCCGCGCCTCGGCGTAGGCCTTGCGGGACGCGTAGCGGATGGTCTTCTGGAACTTGCGGTTCTTGCGCTTCTCGCGGTACCTCTGCACCCTCGCCTCCCGCTCCGCCGCCGCGGCGACCACGGCGGCGGCGGCTCCCGGGACGACGACGACAGCGGCATCGGCCGGCGACCACGCGGTCGTTGTCCATGCGGCGGCCTGGCCGGGCTGCACCCACAGCGGTGCAGCGCCGTGATGGACGGGCGCCACGCCGTCCGGCAGGTAGCCGCCGCCCGTGACGCAGGCCGCGAGGTCGACGTCGGACAGCAGGTCGAACAGGCTCCTGCCCTCCGCGCCGCTGTCGCTGGTGGTGAAGCTCGTCGACGAGCTGCCGTTCTGGGGGCTGCCGGCCTGCCCCTGCGCGTGCGCGGGCGAGGGCGCGGCCGCCGCCGCCCACGACGACGCCGCGTCGATGTCGTCGGGCGCGAAGAGGTCGTCGTACACGCCGGACGCAGCCGCCACGGCGACCATGGAAAGAGGCACGCGCTCGTGGCGCGATGCCAGCAGGTTTGCGGCGTGCACGGCGGCGTCGCAGGGGCTGCAGAGCGCCGCCGCGTCCGCCGCGCAGTACACCGCCGCGACGCCTCCGCAAACTGCGCAGGCGGCGGCTCCCCCGGCCGCTGGGCTTGTGCTGCCTTCGCTTCTCATCTCTCCTGTCTCCTCCTAGGCTTCTTCTTCTTCGGCGGCGGCTTGCCTCGGCTTCTTAGCTTGTTGCGTTTGCGCTTGTGTGTTTGTGTTTCTGAGTGGGAAATGGCAGTGAGCTGCTGAGCTGTATTAATAGGGGGAGGGAGATGAAGGGTCTGTTTGGTTCCTCCCACTAAAGTTTAGTGAGTAAACTTTAGTCATTTTTAGTAGCAATACCCCTACTAAAATGGACTAAAAGTGACTAAAAGGCCTTTTTAGTCATTTTTAGTAGAGATGTTTGACATTTTAGCTACTAAAACTAACTAAAGTTTAGTAACTAAAATTTAGTGGGTGAACACGCGAGGACGAAGGCGGGAGCTTAAGGAAGGTGGAGTTGGTGAATCGCTTAAGTGGACACGTGGAGCTCTAATGGCCACGAAAACTTTGTCTGAGGCACATGATCGTGTAATTTAGGGCGGGGGGGTGGGGTGGGAATTGGTAGGTGTACTATGGTAGGCACCCTTGTTCCCTTGCCAAACCATCCATGTACCATACAGGTCTGCACTTGTTACGGTGTAACTTTTGACATTATTTCCTTGACATAACATACTCCTGCCCTTCAACAGTAAATTATATATATATATATAGGATAATTATTCTGTACTCCTAAGGAGTAGTTACTCTCATGTGTATATCTCTTAATTTATGGAGTTTATGACCCGGCGAAGTATATGTATACAAAGTATATGATCATACTAGACATTCTAGAGTGCCATATATGTCAAGTATGCAAGCATACAGAGAGTATATGGTCATACTTATTTAATATACTAATGTAGTGATATTTTAGTAATATAATAAAAAGTATATACTCTTTTGAATTTTTTTTGCGTAAGTAAGATTTGGAATATCTTAAAATAAGTATATAAACATACTCAAACTGATAAATTAGTATATACACATACACAATGTGGTTCATTGAAGGTGAGAGTAACTACTCCCGGGAGTATAGAAAACTCACCCTATATATATATATATATATATATATATATATATATATATATATATAAAGAGAGAGAGAGCATGATTCTTGGATCTTGGATACATAGAGAAAGCGTTTAGACGCATGGTTGGTATATAGTAACATAAAAACACTTGGGCATTGAAAAATGACTATTTGGTGTTTGCCACTTGATCCATTACTTCGATATATTTTTCATAATTTACAATGTATGTGTCAGTGTTCGGAACCCGGGGGTCTACACCAACGAGTAAATTTATAAGCGCGTGCTCCCAAATCCGGATGGTGATGCAAAAAGAACACAACAATTTATCCTAGTTCGGGCAAGAGAAGGCCCTACGTCCAGCGGGGGGAATTCTGTATTATCTTGCACCGAAGTGCTTGAACAGGGGCGAGTACAACCGTGATCGTGAGCGGGGGATATGGAGAAGGGTGACTAGAACTAGAGGGTTGGGCTTTGGAGTTCTAGGCTATTGTGGAGAGCAGGTGAGTTTGTGCGTGCATCCATTCTCCCTTGTAGGAGTCTTGCCCTACCCTAAGCCCCGGTGTCCCCTTTTATAGGCGAAGGGGAGGCTCAGGGTTACATGAGTTTAGGGCTAGCGTAGGTGATGACGTGGGTGATGTCGTCGGTGATGATGTTGCCCCTTTTGGAAAGAAGGGAGCTCATTTACTCCCTTTCTCGGATTACAGACGTACAGAGCTAGCGTTCTTACGACGGACGCTAGGAGTACATAAAGCAGAGAAAGAGAAGGATTAGGGGACCCCGAGGTTGAATCTATGAGATCCCAGCTCCTTTGAAGCTGACGAAGGGCCATCAGGGTTGATGCCTGCTTCGTCCTTGGGCTCAGCCCCTTCTCTTCCCTTCTCCGACTTGTTCAGCACGGCCTCTCCAGGGCGGTGTCCTGAACGTGTCGGAGAGTCATAGGCGGCGTACACGTCGTCGTGGCGAGTGAAGACGACAAGTACGAACACGAGTCCAGCGATGGCGACGAGCCGTGGGGACCTCAGCATTGCCGCAAATGATTTCCTCACTGTCCGAGGAAGGGAGAGACGGGACTGTCGGGTTCACCTTGCCCTGCTGCGTGTCACCTTTCCGCCAATCCCAACGAGGACAGCGATCCTGCGAACTGGAGTTGTAGCGCCAGCTCGTCGGTGGTGATGCAGGTCAAGCGAAGACCTTGTCGGTAGTAGCAAGTTCTTCGGCTCGCCCGGTTAGACCGCAGAGGGCGCGGGAGGCGTTTTCGGATCATTGATCCTTCAAAAAGCCTCTTCCGCCTTCTGTGGCAGCCCGTGGGGGGAGGCAGCTGGTTCCATTCCACTGAACACCCTCTTTTTGTTGCGCTGGTTATTGGCTGACGAGCATGTCGTCGGCAGGCTCAGTGAGCTCAACAGTGGGTCTCAGTGAGAATGGCGCCAGCCCTCCCCCGTGCCCCATTTCTTCTCCTAGCCCTGGCTCCTCCTCTCCGCTTGACGTAACATCAGCGAACGGAGAGGCTGTCCAGCGCGTGGAGGCAAAACGGGGCATGATGTAACATCAGCGAACGAAGGCGTTCGCTAATGGTGACCCTTCTCGGTCCTTTCGCAGGATCCGAGAGGAGTCAAGATCTGTGTTAGGGACATGCGAAGCCCCTGAGTGCTCCTCTGGGCATGGCGAGCAGCCCCCGGCCGCATAGGGGATACGTCGTGCCTCTGGGGCTACGAAGAGGTGTAGCCGTCAGGCAGGAGGTTGATGCCCCTATCTGGCGCGCCAACTGTCGGTGTTCGGAACCCGGGGGTCTACACCAACGAGTAAATTTATAAGTGTGTGCTCCCAAATCCGGATGGTGATGCAAGAAGAACATAACAATTTATCCTGGTTCGGGCAAGAGAAGGCCCTAGGTCCAGTCGGGGGAAAGTTTGTATTATCTTGCATCGAAGTGCTTGAACAGGGGCGAGTACAAGTGTGATCGAGAGCGGGGCATATGGAGAAGGGTGACTAGAACTAGAGGGCTAGGCTCTGGAGTTCTAGGCTATTGTGGAGAGCAGGTGAGTTTGTGCGTGCGTCCGTTCTCCCTTGTAGGAGTCTTGCCCTACCCTAAGCCCCGCTGTCCCCTTTTATAGGCGAAGGGGAGGCTCAGGGTTACATGAGTTTAGGGCTAGCTTAGGTGATGACGTGGGTGATGTCATCGGTGATGACGTTGTCGGTCATGTCGACGCCGCTGTAGAGACGTACTCCACTCTGTGGATGCGTCTCCGGTCATGTCAGCACCGTTGTAGCGTCGTGCGTCGTCCCATGTCGACGTACTCGACGATGTCGGTGAAGGACGATGCCCATGTGCGGGCATGCAGAGGGATGTCGCGTCGAGTGTCGTCGGAGTGCCGATCAGTCTTGGAGAAGTGGCTTCCGAGGGGGTCAACGAGGTGATCGAGGCTCTTCACGAGGGGGCTGAGCCTTACGCGAGCAGGGTCGAACCCCAGGACACGTTATGACACATTGTTCCATACTCCAAGACGTGTTCCTGTAAAAGAGGGTGCATTAGCATGCTATAAGGCGGCTCTTTTTTAGAGCTGTTTGTGCCTTTCCATTTTTAACTTAAAAAAGTTATCGTGCAAGTACTCCCCTCTCTCGTCCTCGTCTCGAGGCTCTGTTCAATTTTTCATGCGACTTCCCACTGCCTCGAGGGATGATGAGAGGGAAGAGGCCCGCACTACCCTATCGTTACGCCTATGTTTGCCTGGCCCCTCGTTTGATCCTTGGGGAACTCGGTCCGCTGCCCATGTTCTATTTCAACCGGGGGTCTGGTGCTGTTAGCCCCTGGGGGCGTTAGTGGCCGAGTCCCGACCAGCTTCCCTAGAAGGCACGGTTGACGTCGTTCCTTGGGTTCGAGAACAAAGGTGCACCGAACATGGGTGAGTTGATGGGGTTTTTGTTTTGTTTTCACAAAATGTAATATGCTCTCTACTTATAGAAACGAAAAAGCATTTTGAGGAAGAAAAAAGACGTAGCTTTGCGAGTCGAATCGTCGACGCTGTACTCCCTGACTTGTCGAGGGTGTCCTTTCCGCACGCGCGTCCCATTCATGATGACCTGCTAGGAGTTTGGGCTCGAGTCCTGGCAAGTGCCAAGTCTGCTCGAGGTCTTTCTTAAATGTTTGTGTCCCCTGAGTGGGTTCGACCCTCTTCCATCGAGGGTTACTGGGCGTAGTCGAGCTCCCGAGCCTTGAGCGGCTTAGGGCGTTGCTATCCCCAGCATCCTCCCCACGAGTTCTTTCGATCAGGCGCGTGGTGGAGAGCGTCGTGGTACCCTTGATAGGGCAGAGCTTGCTCGAGGCCTGAATGCATGGGCTTGGGTGAAACGGGAAGTGGATTCAACCACCGAGGCCAGGGCTCGTGGCCTCGGATGGCGAGATGGGTTGCAACCCTGTTTAGTCCATGAGGCTGTCACTGGAGTACCTTTTGCAGGCGTCGCACTATTGTGGGATTCACTTGGAAATGAATCACCGTTGTGCCCTCCTTTTGAGGGGCCAGTGCTTAAGCGATCAGCGGGGCGTGGCGATAGGCCGTCTGCTGTGTCAGCAATCTGAAAGGACCCTTCGGGGAGCTCAGGCTTTAGACCGCCAACCTTCTTGATGAGGCGCCTTGGATTACTCGGTCCATACCGGGTCCTTGCGGAGGCGTGGATACGGAAGCGGACTAGCGTGGTACTCTGGCTTTGCTGAGGTGGTGTTTCGTCTAGCCGTGGTACCGTCTTCGTACGAATTGATTCCAGCCCGGGCTCGTGTTGGAGACCGAGATGGTTTGACGTCTTCCTACAAAGGATATGCATTAGTATGCCATCGTGTAGTCTTTTTCAGAATCGTTGTACCCTTTTTTACTCTTTAGTTTTTTTTTAAAAAAAGGTTATCGCGCAAGTACTCCCCTCCCTCGTCCTCGTCTCAGGGCTTCGTTTAGTTTTTTCGCACGACCGCCCGCCGCCTCGAGGGACGATGAAGAGAGGGAAGAGGCTTGCACAATCCTATCGTTGCTCCCATGTTTGCCTAGTCCCTTGTTTGAACTCTGGGGAACTCAGTCCGCTACCCGTGTTCCAGTTCAACTGGGGTCCCGTGCCATTAGCCCCTGGGGGCGTTGGCGGCCGGACCTCGACCAGCTTCCCTTAGAAGGCACGGTTGACGTCGTTCCTTAAGCTCGAGAATAGAGACGCGCTGCACACAGGTGGGACGGTAGGATTTTTATTTTTAGTTTTCACAAAGTGTTGTCTTCCTTATTATTGAAAACGAGAGAGTGATTACAAGAAGAAAGAAACATAGCATTTTGCGAATTGTCGCTGTTGTAGACCTTGCTTTGGGCGCGACTTTCCTCCGCGTGTGCGTCCTTTTTGTGATGGCTCGCTGAAAGCTTTCGGTTTCTTGGTGAGGCATCTTGGCGAAGAAGTTTTTGAAACAGTTCACGTTCGGAGTTTCGACTCGAGGCTGGGGCGAGAGCCGTGTCCGTCTTGGCGAAGAAGTTTTTGATGCATGTCCGGTCATGTCGGCGCCGCTGTAGCGTCGTGCGTCGTCCCGTGTCGACGTACTCGACGATGTCGGTGAAGGACGATGCCCATGCGCGGGCATGGAGAGGAACGTCACGTCGAGTGTCATTGGAGTGCCGATCAGTCTTGGAGAAGTGGTTTCTGAGGGGGTCAACGAGGTGATCGAGGCTCTTCACGAGGGGGGTCAAGCCTTACGCGAGTAGGGTCGAACCCCGAGAAACACGGGGGTATGTGGAGATCATTAAATGCTTCTTAGGCCGTTACGGAAGTAGGTATGGGGCGGTCGAGGCTTGCTTCCTTCACTGGGAAGGTTTGGCGGTCGAGGCCGGCTTTCTTAACTCGGAAGGTTTGGCGGTCGAGGCCTGCTTCCTTCGCTCGGAAGGTTTGGCGATCGAGGCCTGCTTTGGGGAATTTGGGGAGTGACGGGGATATACGGTGAGGCGGTCGAGGCCTGCTCCGTTCGCTCGGGGTTTTTTCGTCACCGTGCCTCAAGGGTGTGCTGGTGTAGCCTTGAAGTGGAATCCTCCAGGGTTTTGATGGGTTGTTGAGGTTTGTTCATGGGTCGACCCATCTCGGATTGGGACTTGGGCCGATTTTGGTATGGTGGTTGAAGGCTAGTCGTGGGCCTTGCCACGGATTAGTTTTTCGAAGTGAAAGTTTTGGGGTACCCATTTTCCATGTAATCGACAATATGTCTAACACTATACAACATGAGCCATGAATGTTTGAGATGCTCTCCCCGTTTGTCCTTAAGAGATTCTGACCATAGCTAATCAAAATGGTTTCTTAATTACTACTTTTCTTATCTCTATCATTTGTACACTGCCCCTCATTTCTTATGGGGGTATTAATCATAGGTAATCACCACCAGCGTGTCCAGAAATACTAGTTCTTCAAATTCTACTTTCATTTTAGTTTCTCAACAAAAAGAAGCAAAAGATGGATATATGTCATTTTTGCTTCTACCATGGCATGTAGCAAGGGCAATGTTGGTCTGGAATATCAAACTATACTTGAATCGATAATGCTCCAGTTAAGAGGTCCGCAACGAACGAACACCTCACTCGCTCTCTCCCACACCCGTTTGTTCCTACCGCCCCTTCTTCCTCTGTGGCTGATCCTTCACAGCACCTACGCACGCGACGCTGCTCTGCTATGCTGCACCTCCACCTCTGCCTCCACATGCGTCGCCAGAGCCGCGTGCCTCTCTGTCTCCCTCTCCTCCTCCTGCTCCGGCATGAGCACGAGCTCTGATCCACGCAGCCATCCCCCCGGCCAACCCCTGCCTCAACTCGCGGCAGTGCAGGCGCAGATCTGGCGGTTCCTTCACTCACCCCGCCATCCCCGTCCCCTACCCCAGCGACTCCTTTTCCCCACCCTGGTGGCTGGGAGCCCCCAATACACACAGATCTGGCGACCATTGCACTCCTAACACTAGGCTCTCTCTCCCCCCTATGTTTTATTTGTATGTTTCAACTGTTTCAGACGTTTCAGAGGTACGTTGTGGTTGAATCATATAGATGTTGCAAAACTTGATTGGGGGATGTTGCGCATGTCGCATATGTTGTAAGTATTTCAAAGACATGTTGCAATAGTATGTTTTGAGTGTTTGAGAGGTATGTTTCATCTGTGTTTTCCAAACGCATGTTACAATTGTGTTTATCTAGATGTTGCATTTGTTTCACATATATGTTGCCTATGTTTTATTTGAATGTTGTGTATGGTTGCAATGGTTTTCAAGCGTGTTTCAGGTGTTTTTTCCAGTGTTTCAGTAGCATATTTTAAATGTTTCAACAACCTTCAGATGTATGTTGCACCCATTGTATTTGAATGTTTCAAAAGTAGATCGGGTGTTTGCACCTCTTCTCCTCCCACTTCTACAACAGCATCTCTCTCGAAGCTTGCAAGGTATCTATACGATAGCGAGGTTGGGTCCTTTCGAATTGGAGGCGCCGCATGTCATACCCCTCTTGTCGCTCAGGTGGCACGGGCCCCACGTGCAGCGCGAAAACGAGCGTGGCAGTGGCCTGCGGAAGGGGACGTGTCGGGGGTTTGCAGAAGGAGCGTGCCTGAGATGACAACACAGTAGCGGGATGGAGGTGGAGGAGATAGGCTGCGGATGAGGACACACACACGCATGTGGGTGCTATTTTTCTGTGCGCAGGTGTTATTTTTTTGAGGTGCGTCCGGACGGGATCCTCACACCGGACGTCCGGGCGCAAGACTTACTTTCAAGATTTCCTGCCACATCGAATCTTTAGACGCA
Source organism: Coix lacryma-jobi var. lacryma-jobi (assembly GCA_009763385.1). Classification (NCBI taxonomy): domain Eukaryota; kingdom Viridiplantae; phylum Streptophyta; class Magnoliopsida; order Poales; family Poaceae; genus Coix; species Coix lacryma-jobi. The sequence goes on along the minus strand of CM019828.1, from coordinate 103,699,048 downwards.
TGCATAAAACATTAAATATAGGTAAAAAATAACTAATTGTACAATTTGTCTGTAAATGTTGAGACAAATCTTTTGAGCCTAGTTAGTCCATGTTTGGACAAAGTTTGTCAAATAACAACGAAAGTGCTACAGAAAGATTTCCCCAAAATTTTCGCGAACTAAACATAGCCTTACCCTACTTGAATATACCTTATGAGATTTGTTGTCTAGAATATCAAAATGACAGCTCTATTCGCATGAAATTATTCGCAGCTGGTCTCAGCTATTTTAATAGTGTTCTGTGAGAAAACGATAAGTTCAAATGCTATTGATGTTTCTATCAATGATTAGCATCAATAATTGCAGTAATGCATGGATAAATATTCCTTCATGGGACAATGGGCAAAGAAGAAATATTCCCAGCTTGATAACATGCCGGCTTGCTATCATTGTACTAGTGCACATAGTGATTTGCTTGGAGTTTAGTCCCGGGGCCGCCGGGGGGTGTTTAGCTAATACAGTAGGAGTGCTCCTGGTCAGACGGTAGAGGGGAGCTGTCTGTCCACTACTCGGCCTGGTCTGTGCCGACGTGGGACCCGCCTGGCCTATAGAAATCGCAGAAATTGATCCTGACGATGACGTGGCTTGCTCGACCGCCCGGGATGTTATCGTGGCGGGTCCCACAGCCTTCTTTTCCTCCCTGGTGCAGTGCATTATTAATTCAACGCGCATATTTAAACAGTGCGGGGTATCGGCTGGCGATTGGTGGTGGTGAGTTCTGAGTGGTGACCGGAGACCGGAGAGACATAGCTCGGCTTGGCTTCCTCGCCTCGTCTCGTCTCCTGTTGTCAGTGCCTGAAACTCGGTTTTCTTTGCTCTGACCTCTTCAATCCTGCCGTACAAGCGAGGGAAAAAAAGAACTGCTAGTATCATTTTCCTCGTCAAGAAAAATTAGCTATGCTCGCTCCAACTAAAATGGGTGCGGGTGTTGTGATGCTCGCAGCTGACTTTGTTCGTTTTAACTTATCAATCATACTTAGATTTATTCTTTGTTACAAAACATTCACTACCTGAAACAAGGTCTGTAAGAACGAGATCCCTTTCACTGTAGGGGCGGCTGGTGTTGAAGCCGTACTTACAGTGGAGTATTGGTGCCCATCGTTACCAGCCGCCCCTACAAAACACTGTAGGGGCGGCTGGTGATTGAACCGTCCCTACAGAGGAGCACTGTAGAGGCGGTTCAATCACCAGCCGTCCTTACAGTGGCACATCACTGTAGGGGCGGCCGGTGATTGAGCCGCTCTTACAGTGCTCCCTGTAGGGGCGGCTCAGTCATCAGCCGCCCCTATAGTGATTCACTATAAGGACGGCTCAATCACCAGCCGCCCCTACAGTGGACATCCAAATAAACCCTGCAACCACCCTTCTTTCACCTCGGGACATACTCTTCTACCCGAGAAAAAAGGTTGAGAGGCCTTGGGCTCCTCCTACAGTGGGATCATTTGTAAGGGCGGTTCAATGACCAATCGCCCTTACAGTGGGTTCTTTCATAAATCTCACTTAAACCCTATAAGAAATGTCCCCGCTTGTGAAGCATCTATGATGCCACTTTGTTGAAATCGTTTTATATTTTTTTCCTAGAGTTTAAGCGGCCAAGGCATGTCATCACACCAAATTTTAGCATTTTTTGAAAAAATATTGAATTACTGAATTTTTATTAAGTTCTAGAAATTTTAAAGTCCGGTAGCTCGCATATGAAATTTGAGACACTAAATGACCTCTAGTGAGAAAGTATTGAGTGCCAAAGTTGTAGATAGCAACATCATGCACATCTTTTGTATAAGCCATCCCTTCATTTGGCGCTTTTTTATATGGTCAAAGATTTCAAATTCAAACTTGGAGAGAGTTTTGTGTCGCTAAGGAATTTAAAAGTGACCCTTATGAAAAAGTTTTAAATACCAAAGTTGAAGGGGATAATATGATCTACAACTTTTGTTTTGGTCATTCCTTCATTTGACACTGTCATAGCACACACTGTCCACATCTACTCTAATTTTTCACAATCTCACTTAAACCCTATAAGAGATGTGACCACTTGTAAAGCATCTACGATACCAATTTGTTGAAATTGTTTCATATTTTTTTTCTGGAGTTTAAGAGTCCAAAACATGTCACCACACCAAATTTTAGGATTTTTTGAAAAACTACATAATTACTGAATTTTATTTAAGTTCTAGGAATTTTAAAGCCCGACAGCTCGCAGATAAAATTTGGGACACTAAATGACCTGTAGTGAGGAAGCATTGAGTACGAAATTTGTAGGTAGCAACATCATGCACATATTTTGTATAGGCCATCCCTTCATTTGGTGTTTTTTTATATGGTCAAAGATTTAAAATTCAAATTTTGAGAGAGTTTTGTGCCACTAGGGGATTTAAAAGTGTCTCTTACGAAAAAATTTTGAATACAAAAGTTGAAGGGGACAACATGATCTACAACTTTTGTTTTGGTCATTCCTTCATTTGATACTGACGTAGTACATATTGTCCACATCTACTCTAATCTTTCACAGAACTCACTTAAACTCTATAAGAGATGTGTCCACTTGTGAAGCATCTACAATGCCACTTTGTTAAAATTATTTCATTCTTTTTCCTGGAGTTTAGGTGGCTAAGACATGTCACCACACCAAATTTGAGGAGTTTTTGAAAAACTATTGAATTACTGAATTTTTCTTAAGTTCTAGGAATTTTAAAGCCCGACAGCTCGCAGATGAAATTTGGGACACTAAATGACCTCTAGTGAGGAAGCATTGAGTACCAAAGTTATAGCTAGCAACATCTTAGTGCAGGTTTTCATAATTTCTTACCTTTATATTTACATTTTATATTTCCTCCCTTTGACACTATTTATTATTGCTGTTGTCTTTCCCAATGAAAGGGAAATACTGTTGGAGCCATGGGCAACTATAGGGGAAGGGGACTGAAACAAGTGAGAAGGATTGTAGAGGATTGCATAAAGAATGTAAAGCATCCAGTGTACCACATCAAGGTGATTGGTTTCACCCTTCCTTGATGTTATTTTGATGTGGTGTTCACAAGAAATGGATTATTGGGTGCTTATGGTTACTGTTTAACTGTATAGGAACTACTAATCAAACGGGAGCTAGCAAAAAATCCTGCTCTAGCCACTGAAAACTGGGATAGATTTCTCCCAAAGTTCAAGAAGTAAGGGCATGCATCATATTTCTATTAGAGTTTCAACATCAAGTATATTGTGTTTATCTGATTATCACTTTTTTATATATATTTTGTAGGAAGAATGTCAAGCAGAAGAAGCCTCAAACTAAGGAGAAGAAACCATACACACCCTTTCCACCGCCTCAACAGCCTAGCAAGGTAAGGTTAAAATTATCTTTCATTTTGGATCTTATTGTTACTCAAGCCAGTTAGCTAATGTCATTCATCCATTCACATATTTATCTAGGGAAGCACACAACTTTGATGACCAGAATACCCAGGAGGAGGCAGTAATATTCTTTAGCTACAATTAAGTGTATATTTAGGTGTTGTTCAAATAATACATCACTTAGTTCTGGTAATCTGTCCCAAGGTAACAGGTGTAACACTTCTCTTTTGTTTGGATTATATATGTTGTGATGTGGTTTGAATTATATATATGTTGTGCTGTGATGTGGTTTGAGTTACATAAATATTTATTTTTTTGCTGGAAACTGCACTGTAGGGGCGGCTCTAGATTGAACCGCCCCTACAGGAATACACTGTAGGGGCGGCTCAATCTAGAGCCGCCCCTACAGTGAGAGCCACTGTAAGGGCGGCTGGTGATTGAACCGCCCCTACAATGGACCACTGTAGGGGCGGTTCAATCACCAGCCGCCCTTACAGTGGCTCTCACTGTAGCGGCAGTCCACTGTAGGGGCGGTTCAATCACCAGCCGCCCTTACAGTGGCTCTCACTGTAGGGGCGGCTGCACAACCGCTCCTACAGTGGGTGCACTGTAAGTACACCTTGATAGGAGCGGTTGGGTCAGCCGCCCCTACAGTGCTTCTGGAGCCGCCCCTACAGTGCCCTGTTGGCATAGTGATTATTAGAATAGCCAAAATTAACTCTCAATAAGTTCCCAGTGACATGTTAATGAGAGATATTGCAGTCCAAGCACCTACAACACCAACTTTTGTGCTTCTTCTAAGCATGATGGCCATTGTCTCACTGTAACAGTAACATAATACGCAGACATTACATATATGAAATCTCCCATGCGCATGAGAAACCCGTATTGAAACCTGAACTTAGCTAAGCATCATATAGAATCCTCTAGGTTTCCGACATTATTACATGTATGAAAAAAGAAATCATCACTACAAAACACGAGGATGTGAGTGCTATTTGAGACGTGTGCACAAATTGAGATGCACAAAGGAAGAAATGCTCATAGAGTTGACACCTTCGAGTAAGGTGCCTAGCTACTCCCACTACAGGAGGTCCAGGCTTTGCCGAGTGCTGGAAGCACTCGACGAAGCCTTCGCCGAGTGCCGCACTCGGCGAAGGGCACTTGGCGAAGAATATAACGGCAAAGACTTCTTTGCCGAGTGCCAAATATCGGGCACTCGGCAAAGGCTTCGCCGAGTGCCAGGTTAGCACTCGGCGAAGGAAACGACAACCGTCACTTGACGGCCTCTTTGCCGAGTGCCACGTGGTCTGGCACTCGGCAAAGAGGCCCCCTTTGCCGAGTGCCACCTGTCCAGGCACTCGGCAAAGAGGGCCTCTTTGCCGAGTGCCACGTTTCCAGGCACTCGGCAAAGGGGGCCTCTTTGCCGAGTGCCACGTGGGCCGGCACTCGGCAAAGGTGGCCCCCTTTGCCGAGTGCCTGGAAACGTGGCACTCGGCAAAGAGGCCCTCTTTGCCGAGTGCCTGGACAGGTGGCACTCGGCAAAGGGGGCCTCTTTGCCGAGTGCCTGGACAGGTGGCACTCGGCAAAGAGGCCCCCTTTGCCGAGTGCCACCTGTCCAGGCACTCGGCAAAGAGGGCCTCTTTGCCGAGTGCCACGTTTCCAGGCACTCGGCAAAGGGGGCCTCTTTGCCGAGTGCCACGTGGGCCGGCACTCGGCAAAGGTGGCCTCTTTGCCGAGTGCCTTGACCATGAAACTCGGCAAAGAGGCCGGCCTGGGCAAAATTTGCCCAGCTTTGCCGAGTGTCGTGGCCTCTTTGCCGAGTGTGGCACTCGGCAAAGCTGGGAAAAATTGAATTTTTTTCTGTTTTCATTTTCCTTGACAGAAAACATATCACACATCCATATTCCATTTCAGACAAATATCACATGCATATATATCACACATCCATATATCACATACATATCCATTTCAAACAAATATCACACGTTTAGTCTCCATGCATCACAAGCTCACAAGTTTATCACAAGTCCATCACAAGTTCACAAGTCCATCACATCCATCTCACAAGTCCATGACAAATCTAAGTCGGCCATCACTGCTCACCTTGGTGCTCAGATTGTGAAGAACCCCCACCTTGCCACGCGTCCCACGACCCGCCCGAAGGACCACCTTGCCAACCTTGCCACCCAGGCGGCGGAGGTCTAGATGGCCAGCCGGTGTACCCTGACTGCAGAGGAGGGTAACCTGGCCACCCATAGGGCTGAGGAGGGCCACCGGGGAGCCACCCAGGCTGTGGAGGAGGGCCACCAGTGATGTGCAGAGTGTGCGGAGGAAGGCCAGGTTGAGGAGTCAGTGCCGAACCCTCCGACTGTGAGTGCACAAAGGAGAAGCAAATTCGTTAGCACCTGGAGGACAGCCGTAAAAGTTAAAGAAATATAAACAACCATATATACTCACCGGAGTCTCTGTCGTAGGAGTAACACGAGGCACAAAAGGAGTGAGCAGCGAGGGAGGCACGACAACACCCGGGATGTTCAGGCTCCCAAAGAAGTGAGCTATGTCTTGCGTCCTCTGCGCCTCCCGCTGCTGGACGACCAGTAAGTCGCGACGATGGGCCGCCGCCTCGGCCTCGTGCATGGCCTGCAACCTCTGCATCTGGTCCGCCTGGGCCTGCATCTGGGCCTGCAAAATTCGTCCCGTAAGGTTTAAACAATGCAAAGACAAGGTATATGTGTAAAAGCAATGAACGACGAATAGAACAAGTACTTACCTGAAGTGCTGCCATCATCTGCTGTGAGGTCGGCTGCCGAGGTCGTATGGGGACGGAGGAGCTCGTGCTGGCAGCTCGAATCTCAGCGAGGTTGGGAACAGAGGACGAGTCAACTGCGCTGTTGGCTATCCAGTACCGGTCGTGCTGCTTCCCTCCTCCCAGCCTCATCACCAGGTCTGTATCTAGAGGCTGGGTGGCCGGATCGAAGTCCTCCCCATGGCGCTCGCGAGCTGCAGTGGTGTACTCGGTGACCTTGGTGTAGGCGTTCGTGTTGGTGAACGCCTCGGGCCCGGCGTTTAGGTTGTACTGGGTGCTCGCTGCAGTCGCCTTGCCCTAGTGCGACAAGTGGTACGCCTTGAAAGGGAGGCACTCCTCACCACCATGCAACTAGGACTACGAGGAAAACACAGATGATTACAAGTAATGAGTAATTGAGTGTTAGAATAAAAAAATCAGTAGAGCATACCCATCTGTCGGCGTACGCAGCGAGGCTAAGGTTGCCTTGGTGGTGTGGCACCCCAGGCATCTGCAGGCGGCAGTCTCGGCGGGCATTGTGTGTCTCGTACCACTCATACGATCTCCACTTGTCCACAATGGCCACCCAGCAGTCTAGGTGATTGGCGCACCAACCAGGACAGAACTGCAAGACAATAAGTATTTAATATGATAGAAGAGCCGCTAAGTGATGGATGGACCAATCAGTATTACTGTTTTGTACGTACCTGGATGTACTGCTCCCTAGTGAGGCCGGTCTCCCTGGTGAGCATCATCTGCCTAGCATCCGACTTCTTCACCGCCTTCCCTAACACGTCGGTGTTGTAGTTGATGACGCATTCGATCCGTGCCTCGTGGTACATATCCGCGAGCCGGGACCTGCAGACCCTGTCCTGCACGTGCAACGCCTCGGCCTCTCTCCCCGCCTCGCACGCAAAGTACTCCTGCATAAAGACAACATGTACCCTTTCATTATTTCAAGAACGTCCAACAAATACGTATCATTGAGAAATGTTGTGCGAGCAAGACTCACCCAGAACTCGGCCCTAATCCACGCTGCAACGGTGGTGTACGTGGGGTCCGGAGCGGCACCGAAGTGGTCCCACGTCCAGGGCGGTGACCTAACCCCAGCGTAGGGGACCAAGCCAGGGTAGTTCTTCCGAATCAGAAGACTTAACATGCCATTGATATGGCGTGTCTTGCCACCTGTCACAAGTTCCCAGTTCCTGCATGAGTCATTAAGAACAACTGTTAGTCGGAAGTTTAATTTTGAACATGTCATGTGAACAAGTAGTGAAAACATTAATGGTAACTTACTTGTCGCCGTAAGGTCGAATCACCGGACGACGGCTAGGTGCGAGACGCTGCTGCGGGAGCTGCGAGGGGCCGCGCAAGTACACTCTGCTCGAAGCAGAGGAAGTGGAACCCCCTCCTGAGGCACCTACGATCTCGGCACCCTCGTCCCCCTGGCCCCCCTGGCCACCCGCCGAGTTCGAGGAAGTGGTGTCGTCGTCCGACATCCTCCGGGTCGTCCCTCTGGCGTCCCCCTGGTCGTCGTCCAAGGAGGTCTCCGCCGGGTCGGGAGTCGGGTCAGGAGTCGGGTCAGGAGTCGGCTCCCTCCTAGGACGTCCACGGGGGCGGCCGGGCCTCGCCCTCCTCGTCGACGGCTCCTCGACTGCGGTGGGTGGTGAGCTGGACCTCTGGTAGCGCGAGTTGACCCGCCGCTGTTGCCGCCTTCCGCCCGGCATTTTGTCGAGTGCCTGCCATTACAAAGATAAAATCAATTAGCATATATAAACAATAAGTATTTATAAAGAGATACAAAATGAACAAAACATAATTGCAAAATAATTATAACAATATAGCATTACATGAATTAAAAATTATCTCCGCGATTGTCAGTGGCTAGTGCCCCTCGTGTGTTGGCTCGTGGCACACGTGTGTCGTCATCACTGTCAATATTGTCGAAACAATCGGCGTCGTCTCCATCATCCTCATCACCCTCGTCCTCATCAATGTCACCACCAAACTGTAATCGCTCAAGCATTCTTAAGTCCTTGGCATTGTGCACCTCATCACCCTCGTCCTCATCAATATCATTGTCATCGTCTTCTTCCATGTCCATCAACTCAAAAATGTCAATGTCAAACCTCCCTTCTAGCCCCTCAGGTTGAAAGAACTCTCTGCTATATGTGTTTGGGTCGAAGTTGTACTCATCATCGTTTGGGAGAGGCGCTTTACCGCGCGGCGATACTAACTGCACAAGGTACCAACCCATAAGATTGTTGTCTTCTTGACACGCCCATGGGAGATAATAAACTTGTGTGGCCTGTTGAGCCACAATATAGACATCGTCTCCCTTGTAAACGGAGTCCTGTCGAATTTCGACTAGCCCAATCTCAGGGGCTCTTCTCGTGACATCAGGATCGAACCAATGACATTTGAATACCACTGGATTAATAGCTTTGGTACCCTCAAAGTTGAGCTCATATATTTCTTTGACTATGCCGTAATAGTCGCGCTCATCGGTGTCGGGCGTACGAACTCCGGTATTCGTGGTCTTTCGATTGGGCCGACTCTGCTCGTAGCTGCTTGTGTGAAAGCGATAGCCATTCACATCATAAACGGTGAATGACTTGACCCTATAGTCGAAGCCATTGGCAACCTGTTTCAACTCATCCATCATTTCCGCATCTGTGCGGGCCTGTAAGTTGAGACAGGGTAGATCGTTTCATCAAATGAAACAAGAAATGAAATGAAATACAAGGTTAGTTGGGTGGTACCTTCGTACTAAACCACGAAATGAAATCGGGCACAACATTTTTGAGAAGATGGTCTGGTTCTTCAGAGGAAGGTTCCCTATCCTCTCTCTCCAGTATTCATCAATAAATTTCCTTAAAAACAAGGAGGTCGAATCAATAGACTGAAGATAGTGACGGCGCATGTAACAAGCTCATTGAGAACTTACTGCACATAAGGAGTCACTTCGTCAAGGTTCAACAACACATACAACATGATAGTGTGCCACTCATCATGCCGCAACATCTTGGTCCTCGATGCGCTTGCTCTTCCGAGTTGGCCTTTGAAAAGGCTGAGGTTCGATAAACTCTCGTCGACGTTGTAACGAGAGGGTGGATTGTGCACGCTAGGAAGGTTATCCTTATAATATGTTGTTGTGAAGTTCGACACCTCCTCCAGAATAAATGCTTCTGCCACGGAAACCTCTATTTTAGCTTTATTTCTACACTTTTTCCGAAGAACCTTTAGACATCTCTCGACTGGAAAGCACCAATGGCACTGCACGGCCCCCCCATCCGTGCCTCGTACGGTAGGTGCAAAATCAGATGTTGCATCGGCAGGAAGAAGCCGGGTGGAAAGATCATCTCCAACTTGCAGATCAACACTATGATATCACATGTTGAGATGTCCAGGTTTGTAAGCATCGTACGTGACAACTTGCTCGAAACATTCTCAAATTTTTTTCTCGGCATACGCATATGATGTAACAACATGTCGCCAAGTTTCGCGATTTTTGGAATTCATTTGCATTTTCTATAATTAAAAAACCGCCCGCACGTAATTTAGAGGCGTTGCCCTGTGAGCACGTTGATCGAAACGTAGGGTCAGTTTTTGGATTTGGTCTCAACGTACGGTTAAGAACAAGAATAATATTTTTTAAATGATGAAAATCCATTATTCGATGCACCCGCAGTTCAAACTTGCGTCTTTCGGGAAAATTCAAGAAAACGAAAGAAAGTAAAAAAAAATATAACAAGAAGTTTTGAAAAACTGTCAAATTTGAACATATTGACAGTGGTAGTGTGGGGATGACCCACAAAAATTTTGGTGTCCAAAATCCAAAAAAAAAACTTTGCCGGGTGCCACGTGGACTGACACTCGACAAAGAGGGGATCTTGGCCGAATGCCAGCCACGCGGCACTCGGCAAAGAACAGCCCACGTGTCACAGCCCGGGGCCCCACTCTTTGCCGAGTGCCACGTGGCTGGCACTCGGCAAAGAGGGGGTCTTCGCCGAGTGTCAGACGGTGGGCACTCGGCAAAGCTAACGGGCCTGGATGCCGTCTGGTCCGCGACACTTTGCCGAGTACTCATCTTTGCCGAGTGTGCGGCACTCGGCAAAGAGGTCACTTCGCCGAGTGCTTTTCTTTGCCGAGTGTTGGGCACTCGGCAAAGCAGTCTTTGCCTTGTGCGCAGTCTTTGCCGAGTGCCAGATTTCCGGCACTCGGCAAAGAGGCTGTTTGTCGAGTGCCCGAAATTTGGCACTCGGCAAACTCGCAGGCACTCGACGAAGATCGTGTTTCCTGTAGTGTCCCTTTGTCCCAATTATAATTTCAAAAAAAACAAATATATTTAAGTTAACCAAATCTATAAAAAAAGTACCAACAATTGTTATGACATTGAATATGTTCCAGTATATTAGTTATAAAAAATATATATGCATATGAAACCTGTTTATAGACATAAATGTCAATATTAGTTTTTGTAAATTTGATCAACTCAAGAAAGTTTAACTGATCCTAAACCTACAATTACATTATTATTTTACGAAGGAAGTATGTTACAAGACAAAAGGAGAAAGTCAACACCCGCACGCCTCAAACTAGGGCTTCAGAAAGGGTGCACATGTTTTTTTTATCTATTTTGTGTATATACGATATATTTCTCATGCATCCTTAACAAAGGTGTCTAGGTTTGTTGTTTTGTAAAAAAATGTCATTAATTATGTAGTTCATTTAAATATGACATGTACTCGCTCTATTCTAAATTGTAAGTCGTTTAGCTCGTCGAGATATAAATTATAGGTTTTTACTATAATTGTAGAGATAATGTATGTCTAGTACATAACGAAAGTTATTTACGTAGAAAATCCAGAACAACTACAATTTGGAAGAGAGGGGTAATATACATTAGTCAACTCTAACCTTGAAGCAACAAAATTAGCAAAACCACATGTAGCAAGTAAGAGCATGTTTGGCACGGCTCTAGCTTCAGCTTTGGAAGCAGTTTTTGTGGAGAGTTGGAGCACACCAAACACTTTAGAAGAATGAGCAGAGAAGCTAGAACTCCAAGAGGAGCGGTTTTATGTTAAATAGTAGATAGGAGCTAGAACTGTAGAAAAAATGTCATCTTCTCGATCTGGCTCCTCGATCTAGGGTATTAAATAGTAGATAGGAGCTAGAACTGTAGAAAAAAAATGTCGTCTTCTCTGGCTCCTCTAGGGTAGCATTTAAGGAAAGAACCATGACAAGCAAGTCTTAATAGTCTTATGACAGAACTTAGACTGTCGTTGGTGGTGGTTATCTGTTGGTTACTCCCTTTGTCCACGAAAGAATGGATTCCTAGAATCCGTGTCAGTCAAAACTTTTTAAACTTTGACTAACTTTATAGAAAAAAGTAATAGCATCTATGATATAAAATGAACATATTATGAAAATATATTCTATGCTATATCTAATGATACGAATTTGAGATTATCAATCTTGATAGTTTTTTCTAGAAATTCGGTCAAAGTTTAAAAAGTTTGACTTAGGACAACTCTAGAAATCTATTTATTCGTGGACGGAGGGAGTACACCTTTATCTTCAAACTAAGGCGATCAGGCATTCATGTATGAACCCGCCGCTATCCCAAACAAACATATAGTCCCTCTTTACCTATAAAGCAAGTCATTTTGGACAAGGTTTAACTTAATCATTGAGAATATAAATATGAATAACTTTTAAGTTGTTGAATTTGGAAATATGAAAATCATATGAATAGATTTGTCTTGAAAAATACTTTCATAAAAATATAAATATATCACCTTTTAATGAATATTTTTATAAAAATAAAAAGTCAAAGTTATACTTTGAAAATCGTGTTGTTGTCCAAAATGACTTGCTTTGCAGGTATGGAGAGATCAGTAAGTATATACTATATATACTTACTCCCTCCATATTGAAAAAGTTGACGTTTTGGACAAGGCTTGGGTCAAACATTGAGAATATAAATCATAAATAACTTTTAAATTATTGAGTTTAGAGATGTAAAAATCATATAAATAATTTTGTCTTGAAAAGTACTTTCATAAAAATATACATATACCACATTCAAATAAATATTTGTAAAGAAACAAGTGGTCAAACTAATGTTTTGGAGACCGTATCGCTGTCTGAAACGTCAAGTTTTTCAATATGGAGGGAGTATGTTAATATAATGATTGGCTTGTGCGTGCTACTTGGTCTAGAGCTTAAGTTGTTATTAACAGTAGTTAACATCAGATCGATTAACATAATCTGTCTCTTAGGTTAAACAAACACGAATCATTAGCGAGGAGGCACATCCCCTGCCCGGCTGCCCCGGATAAGCTAAACAATGGCGCCGCCACTCGAGCGCCTTGATGCGGAGCGGCTACCGTTTTTTTTTTTTTACCTTCCCGACCCCGAGTGCATGAATGAATGATTGAACGGCAAGATAAATAAAAAGGCGAAAAGAAAGAGACAGCAAAAAAAACGCCGTGTTGCGTGAGTGATAATTTCCACAAAGCAAAAAAAAAAAAGGTCCAAGCCGTGGCGCACTCGCGCACTAGTGCGGCCAGGCAGTAGGCAGGGCCCATGGTTATTATCTCGCCGCCGTCGTGATGGACGTGCGAAGAGGGAAAGGCCACCTCAAAGTCAACGGGGTCTACCACGTTGACTTGTGCGCCTGTCAGGCCGTAAGGCAGAGGGTCGACACGTGTCCTTCTGGAACGTTCGGATGGAAACTAGCCGGGTGGAAAACCAGCTGGAGCTGAGCCTGGCGCGCAGTGCGTCACGGCCGGGATAGCCTGCGTCTGCAGCGCCGGCCTAGTGCCACGTCGGAGTGCTGGCTACCGCGGGCAGCAGCGACCTACTCCCTCCGCTCTTAATTAACTATCGACATTAATTTAACTTAATTTGTAGCAAATATATACAATATTTATATCTCTAAATAATTTTGTTAAAAAACTAAATTCAAAGATCTTTCTAATGATACCAATTATGTAAAATAAATATTAATATTTTTAATATATATTTAATCAAAAATGTTTCTTAGGAAGAAAAACGATAATTATTTAGGGACGGATGAAGTATAGAAAAAGAAGGATGTGTTCGGATGATGACATCGGCTAAGGACAGCTCTAATAATTGGCTTTTAAACTAACTTTAAGCATTTTTCTTATATTTTAATAGAGGAGAGAGAACAGCTAGCTCTTACACATATTTTAAAGTTATGTGAGAGTGTCATTTGAGGTTATCTATGTTAAAAGCTATGTGTTAATATTGAAGAAGTTAGCTTAAAGCCAGCAGCTGACTCTAACCATTGCCGATGCCCTAAGCGCATTGTTCTTTCTTGTTCTTCTATGGGGGACGGTGCGCCGATCGATCGAGTCAGAATTCTGTACTACGACTAGGATTATGATCCGTCCTCCTTCCGTATCACAAATAGAAGTCCTTTAGGACAGCGACACGGTCTCCAAAGTATAACTTTGACCACTTATTTCTTTAAAAATATTTATTGTAAAGTGGTATATGTATATTTTTATGAAAGTACTTTTCAAGACAAATTTATTTATATGATTTTTACATCTCTAAACTCAATAATTTAAAAGTTATTCATGATTTATATTCCCAATGTTTGACCCATACCTTTTCCAAGAGGACTTCTATTTCCGATACGGAGGGAGTACTTAGGGATCTGTTTGATCTCTTGTTATAAACTTTATAGGTCTAAAATTTTTAGAACACTTCAGTTCAGTTTTAATTAAACTTTAGTAAAGCTTTAATGTGAGATGGTCTAAATTTTAAAACTAATTTTAGACCATCTTTTTAGAGGAATTTACGTCCAAAATTTGGAGAAATAGATCCAAACATGCCACTCTAAATTATTTTTGTTTGTTTTGCTTAGGTCAATTGGACAAAACAAACCGTCCACACGCTTAGATTTTCTAGATCTTTTTGCCCCCAATTTGATGAAAAAGTCGGTTGACCGAGAGTGACTGGTGTGCTTGGAGCACTAGGTAAGTGCTGGATTGTTTGAAGGTGATTGGCAGTTACTACATACTAGTATAATTAAGTTGCTTTCCAACTAAATGATCATCAGCTGGAGCTCACATACTGCAGGCGCACTCAAATCCGAGGAAACGCCAACTGCACCAGCTGTTTTAGAACTACCTGTAGCAGACATTTGCACCGTTACAATGTTTACTAAACTTGAAACTATTCAATCCTTTTTTCTAAACGGAATGTATTTTGAGCATGCCTTGTACGTCTATTCAATTTAATTTATTTACCTGAATATGTACAGAAAAAAAGAATATATAGTTAAATGAATGGAGAAAAAGATAAATTGTCTTGTGCATTTAAAAATAGAGAGGGAGTATAATTTTAACTTTTTTTTGTGAATTACACAAGTACAGACGTATACACTTAACATGTACGCACACTCACCCTTATAAACACGCGTACGTAAACTCTACCCCTATGAGCACCTCCAAAAGATTATGTCGGCACATCTCGAGATTGAAGAAGTCACCTCATGCGTCTCGCTATTGGTGGGTACATCGTCTACCACTGAAAGCACAACACCGTTAAATCCTAGACTAAATTTAGGAAAATGCGAACACTCGTGCCAAGTCCAGAACTCAAACTCAGGTGGATAGATTCCACCACAAGAAAACTAACCAACTGAGCTAGACTATTGTACCATTTCTGATCTATATTGACCATACAAAAATTATTTTGTACTCAAAATGTAGAATGGCATACTTCAGACAACCTCAAAATCAGGTCACTTAGAGCAACTTCAGCAGTAGCTTTCAAAACAGGGTCTCTATTTTTTATTTGAGTGCTTCCCCTATTTTTGAGGGTCCTGTTTTTTTAGGCTGCACTCCAACAATGACCCTCAAAATAGAGCACTCAAAATTATTTAGACTGTCAATGACATGTGGGGTTTGATTATCATAGACTAACTCAGTCATGGGAGGTTAAGTCGGGGCTTTTCACATAAACTCGGCCGGTTGTGGGAGGTGAGGGAGGGGTGAGAGCGCAAAATCACGGATGAGAGCCGAGCTATTGGCCCAACAGGAATGAGGACTGAGGGAAGAATCTGAGAGCCCACTCAAATTTCATGACCCTAGTAGGCGCCCTGCTGGAGCTCGTTTTTTTACCTGAGCTCTCATATTTAGCTATGAGGGCCAAAGTAGGGGGTGTGCTGGAGTTGCTGTTATTTATCACTAGAGAAGTGTAAAATTAGCTTGTTCGGGTAAGTTGTCACTACCCAAATGTGCTCGTCGAAAAGTCACAATGAATTGAAAAAAGCTTCATTTGATAAGGGTTAGCTGGGATTTCACCGATACTACTAGCAGCGGCTCTTGTTAACTTTTTTCTGTCTAAATTGATTGGGGTGGATGAGTATATGGTAATCAAACTGGCAGCAATCAAGGGTTGCCTTTTCCGGCACGTCCCACTCTTCGCCTTATCCTCAAGAGTTTGTTATTTTGGGAGCACTACTCCATTAGAGCACAACAGGTTGGTGTTGGCCTTATCCTCCGCCGGCTCGTGTGATTCCAGAATGTTCCAGCCTTCCTTCCTGCCCCTTGAAGCCTTCAAAGAAACAGGACCAACTCTCATACAACCGAGTTTTTGTCACTGCTGCTCCTTTCGGCATTAATTGCAACCGAGTTTTTGTCGTCTTGAGCTTTCATTCCGGTAGTCACAGCACAAGAAGATATTTTCGCAACCAGTAGTCTAGTGGCTCTTGGCCACCTAGCATTCCATCAATTAGTGTACAATAAAAAATGACAAACAATTATAGTGTGATCTATGACAAAAATGACAAACAATTATAGTGTGATCTATGACAAAAATGACAAACTTAGATAGTGTATGACTTTTGGTTAGAAACTTTGGACCTAATTAAGTTTCTTTTTTCCAAGAAATTTAGGTCCCTTTGAAACACAAGAATTTCACAAAAATTAGTTAACTTTTTGCATGAAAACACATGAAATAGGAAAAAAAAATACCATGTTTCAAAGGAGGCCTGAATTTTCTTTAATTTGTGAAAACCTTGGAAAGAAGATAATTGCTCTAGTCATTGTTGGTGCAATTCACCGTCTTCAAAATGTGATCATGGGTGGATCCAAGGGTAGTCCTATGTATCTCGAGAATACCTAAGTTTTATATGCACTTTTAAGTAAGTATGTGTGTATATATATATTAGGGACAATTGGCTGTGGGACACTCCCAAAGCCAGAAATTGGCTCGTGCACACGTCCACTCTGTTTATTTGCCAGAAGACACTCCCACTCCGTGCAATTGGGCCAGTGGACATCGCGTGCCGGTTGTAGCGGTCCAAGGAGAGAAAACGTTGGTTTTTGGACGCCTGGTGCCCTGAGCCGGCTTGGACCCGGTTTGGGCTCGGTTTATACCTGACTCGCGAGCTAAGCTGGTTGGACCAGCTTTAACCGGCCCGGCCACCGGCTGATTAGGGTTCCCGTCCCCAATCTGCTCGCTCCGCCGTCGCTCGCTGCGCCGCCGCGCACTCCACGACCTCCGTGTCCGCCTCCCTGCCCGCCTTCGTGTCCGCCTCCGTGCTCGCCGCCGCGCACTCCACCGCCGCGCACTCCACCGCCGCCATGGAAGTCGGAACATCTGGAGCACCCCCGCGCACAAGGAGTTGAAGTTCGCCAGGATGACGGATCCGCAGTCCCCTGGGGCTCCGCCTAGTGTACCTCCTCCCATCGATTGGCTTCAAAAAGGGTGAGATTTTGATGCCCCTTGCTTGATTTGGTTGACTATGGACACGTTAGGTTTCGATTTTTCCTTTTCCGCCATGGGTTGCGTTGAGTTTTTTTGTTTCACTTTTCCATAGGATGGATCCAGGCGGTGCTTGTAGATTGGCGATTAGGATTCCCGCATATGTAGAGCAAAGACCCGATGGGGTCGGTGATTATCACGTGACTGAGAACTGGCTGTGTGTGATTGACAAGGACCGCTTCAATTGGATGGGGTTTAAAGAGTTGCTTGATGATGAGATAGCTCACGGTCAGGACCAAGAACTGCATGTTTCATACTTTGACAAAGATAAGGGCGACACAGTTCGCATAGATTCTGACAGTTCTCTGCTACATGCAATTGATATGTACTGGGACAGTAGGAAGGTGCCATTGACAGTGCAGGTTGTGGACACAGCTGATTGGGACATTAGTACTAAGAAGATAGCAGATGCTGATCCAATAGATGATGCAGCTGATCCAATAGATGGGGATGACAGAGCATTTGATCCAATAGATGGGGATGATGCAGCTGTTGCAATAGATGTGATTTATCCTGCTGACAATGTTGTGGTTGACAGTGATGAGAGTGATGAGAGTGATGCCAGTGATGATGAAGAGCTTGAGGGCTGGGGAGCAGAGGATGAAGTTGAGTATGTTGGTGTAGATGATGAGAAAGAAAAGTACAAGGATGTGCTCAGTGATGAGCAAGATGATGGTGCCTTTGCTTACTATCCTGACACTAATGATGAAGATGCTGACCCACTAACTATTAATGATGGAACTGATGAGGGTGTGGTGCATGTGACTGACATAGAAAACCCTAAAATTGCTGTTGGTGTGACTTTTGAGGATGGTTTGATTTTTAAGAGGTTCATTAGGCAATATGCTGTGCTGAATGAAATTGAACTTGCAGTTCCTTATAGTGAGGCACGGCGGTACAGAGCATATTGCAAGGCCCCGAGGTGTAGGTGGAGGATTCATGCATCTATTTGTGATGATGGGAAGACATGGCAGGTTAAGAAGATAGCCTACTTTGTGATTTTTGTTTGATTTCATCTAAATCCATTCATTGACTTCTTTCTTTGGTTGCTGCAGATTAAGAAGTTGCCTTATAAGCATAGGTGTGCAGGCACAGGGAACTTGGAGGAAAAGAATTGTATGGCAAACAATCATTGGGTCAAGGACAGAGCAGCAAAGTGGTTGAGGGAGGATCCTACTTTACAGGCTAAGGCTTTGCAGAAGAAGTTAGAGGAGCATTACCCAGTCAAACTCAGCTACTGGGTTGTTTGGAACGGCCGACAAATGGCACTGGATGAAATTCAAGGTACATGGAATGATAGTTTTGTACATGTGTTTAGCTGGAAGAGGGAGGTTGAGAAGAGGTGTCCTGGTAGTGTTGTAGAGATTGAGTGGGAACTTGTAGGTCAGCAGAGAAGATTCAATAGGATGTTTGTAGCACTGAAGACGTGTATAGATGGCTTCCTTCAAGGTTGCAGACCTTATCTAGGTGTAGATTCCACTGTTTTGACAGGAAGGTGGAAGGGTCAGCTAGCAGCTGCTGTAGGTATAGATGGCCACAACTGGATGTTCCCAGTGGCATATGGAGTCTTTGGAAGTGAGACCATTGAAAACTGGGAATGGTTCATGAACATGCTGCACAAGGCAATTGGTTCTCCACCTGGTCTGGTTATTTCAACAGATGCAGGTATTTTTTGCCTCTTTTTTCTTCCTTACCACATGCTGACTGTGCCTTACCACATACTGACTGTGTTTACATTGATTTGTTACAAGGCAAAGGAATTGATCAAGCAGTTACCAAGGTGTTCACAAATGGTGTAGAGCATAGAGAATGCATGAGGCATTTAGTGAAGAATTTTCAGAAGAGGTTCAGGGGAGAGGTTTTTGAAAGGAACCTGTGGCCTGCATCAAGGTGTTACAGACAGACAACACATGAAAGACACTGGAATGAGATGCACCAAGCCTGCCCAAAGGCAACAGAATGGTTGAAGAACAACCATAAACAACTTTGGGCAAGGGCCAAGTTTAGCACAATAAGCAAGTGTGACTATGTCACCAACAACATTGCTGAAACCTTCAACAATTGGATCAGGGAGGAGAAGTCCTTACCAGTTGTAGAGCTTATGGACAAGATAAGGCAGATGATCATGGACAGATTCTGCACAAGGATGCAACTGGTGTCAAAGTTGTCAGGCTTCAAGATTCTGCCAATTGTTATGAAAGAACTGCATGCCAAAAGCAGGAACCTGAACTACAGCATTCATAGGAGTGGCATTCAGATTGGTGAAGTTGGAGGTGTCAATAAGGAACTAGTTCCTTGGAGGTTCATTGTTGATCTGGAGAAGAAAGAGTGCACATGTAGAGGCTGGCAGCTAACTGGTTTGCCTTGTGTGCATGCCATAGCTTTCATTGGCACAAGAAGGATTCCATTGGAGGATTATGTGCATCCTTACTACTCTGTGCAGATGATCAAAGCAGCTTATGCAACAGCTGTGCCTCCAATTCCAAGCAAGGATGAATGGGAAAAGGTTGACCTCGGCTTCAAACTACTCCCTCCTCTATGCAAGAGATCAGCAGGAAGGCCAAGGAAGAGAAGGTTAGTTGGAGTTGAAGAAGGTGGGTCTGGCACCAGAGGGAAAAGGAGGTGCAAGAGGTGTGGTGGATATGGTCACCTACAGAAGACATGCAATGAAACTGTCCATGACCCAGATGCACCACCACCTGTAGCACCAAAGAAGAGAAAGACTTACAAGCCCAAAGTAATAGAGGTGCCTGAAACCAGTGAAACTGCAGCCAAGAAAAAGAACAAAAGGCCAAGAGTTGTGCATGTCACAGAAGTCACTGAGACTGCACCCAAAAAGGCCACCTCCACCAAGAAGAAGAACACCAAGGCTGAATCCAAGAAGGCCCCCACCAAGCCTGCATCCAAGAAGGCCTCCACCAAAGCTGCATCCAAGAAGCCTGCAGCCAAGAAGAAAGGAAATGTTTCTGAGCCGACTGCTGAGCAGTAAGTCCACCATCTATTACTTTGTCCCTACTTTCATTTAGGAACATGTTAGGTGCGGATCAACATGTTAACATGTGCCATCTATGCAGAGTTAGCCCACAGCCTATGACTAGGAGGATGGCAGCTTCATCAGCGAATCCCAGCGCTAGCACTAGGAGCAAGAAGAGGTTGGTGGAAGAGAAATGAAGCTGCAAGCAAGACGGACCATGATATTTTGTGTGCTTTTGTGGTGGAAGTCATGGATGTAATGTCTAGGTTGCTTACAATGGAGGTCATGATTGCTTTTGTGAACCTTTCATGTCCGTGTAATGTTTTCTAGGTATTGTAAGACAGTGGCACTGTATGCTTGGTATTGTATGAAACTTGAGGATCCTGGTAGTGAACTGGTGGCTTTCAAGCCTAATGTAGTGAACTGGAAATGGCTTTCGAGCCTAATGTAATGAACTGGTGTTCATTGTCAATGTAGTAGTAAGTTTCATCATCTTGGTTTCAGCTTGTTTCATTGATTTCACTGGCCATTTTCTATCTAATTATTTCAACACAAGGATAACTGCATAGCAACTGCATGACTGCATTTCATTGATGTTCATTGATAACACATGGCATTACATAGCAAAGCTCAAGCTTGTTTGTACATTAACAAGCACAAGAAAAGAAAGCTAAGCACTCCCAAACACAAACTACCAGCATTCATCCACTTAGCCAATTTCTGCTGCTCAGCTACGCTTCTTAGCACTACACTATGCTGATCCATCTTCAACAGTAGGTTCTCCAAAACTTGCAACCTCGTCATCAATGTTGCAGCGTCGACGCCTGCGCTGACAGGCTTCCACATGAAGAAGCTGCATCTGGAGTTCCCCTGTAACAGCATACGAACGCGATGAACCCTAGATATGGATGATGGATGAAAGGTCGACCAAATCGAACAACTCACCCAGTCCCAGTTCTTGCAGGTGTAGAACTGCTTGTCGGGGTTGTTCGTGGTTCTCGAAGTCCGCTCCACAATGGTGGCCGTCTGGCAGAAGGGGCAGAGCGGCTGCCCACCCTGGCCACGCGAACCTATCGACGAGGAAGCGCCTGAGCCGGTAGCCATCTTCACGCCTGCCACTTCCGCGACCCAAAGCCCGACCGCCCGCCGCCTGCGAAGTTGCCGCCGCCGCCGTCGCCGTCGCCGTCGCCCGAAGTGAGAGAGAAGGGGAAGTGGAACGGTTAGAATAGAAGGCTACGGTCAGGGGGAGGCCGGTTAAAGCTGGTCCAACCAGCTTAGCTCGCGAGCCAGGTATAAACCGAGCCCAAACTGGGTCCAAGCCGGCTCAGGGCACCAGGCGTCCAAAAACCAACGTTTTCTCTCCTTGGACCGCTACAACCGGCACGCGATGTCCACTGGCCCATTTGCACGGAGTGGGAGTGTCTTCTGGCAAATAAACAGAGTGGACGTGTGCACGAGCCAATTTCTGGCTTTGGGAGTGTCCCACAGCCAATTGTCCCTATATATTATATATAATGAAGTATTCAAGTATTCTCTGATATTTTTGTTGTTTCTAGCCCATAGCATTCCAAAAAACGGCTTATCGACCTAGCTTCGAATCTCCCCACCTCACAAGTCGACAAGGACCATGATGCCTCTCCACCCTTTCTGTCCTGGCCCTTGACAGCCTCAGGGCTGTCTCTGCAATTTTGAAGGCCCTCGAGCAAATACATACTCAAGGGTCTATTAAATTAATTTTTAATATGATAATTAATGTTGGGATGGTACCCAGACCGCTGGCGCCTCCGGCCCGCGAGACTGAATGAAGATAGAGCTTTCGTGCGGAAGCGCGCATTCGCGCGGAAGCATGCGTCCGCCTCCGATACGTAAGATCGAAGAAAGACGGAGCTTTCGTGCGAAAGTAGGCTTTCGCGCGGAAGCGCGTATTCGCGCGAAAGGGGCCGAAAGCGGCCCGGGCGTGGGCCCGCAGCAGCTTTCGCGCGGGAGTGCAGCGGCGGCCGGGCGAGCCCGCCGCGTCTCGCTATCGCGCGAAAGGGAGCCGATGGCGGCCGAGTCACTTTCGTGCGAAAAGGGACTGGTGCCTCCGTCAGAAGCATTCGTCGTCCACGACTTCATTTTTTCATAGGTTTTCGCAGGTCGCCGGAAGCCTCGGTCAAAGGGAGCGGGCCCACCGGTCAGGAGAAGGAGCCGGGGGGCGCAGGGCCCGTCGACGGATGGAGTTACGAAGTTGCCCCTAAGGCGCCGTGGGCGGCAAACAGCCACGGAGTAGTTGAGTAGGGTATGATTGTAATTGTAACAGAGTGGTTGGAAGGGCATTCTTGTACTTTCAAACTGACCTGGATTAATATAAAAAGCTCCCAGCTTCCCAAGGGAGAGGGGAGAGAGGAGCATTGTTCACTTCATCCGATCTCCCACTCCCTTTCGTCTACTTACGCTTTCGCTCCGCGCTTTCGCTCGTGCGACAACCTGCTGTTTCGGGGTCTCGGTCCCGAAACAACATTGGCGCCCACCGTGGTTGTCGCCCAAGCTTACCATGCCGCCGAGGAAGGAGCTGAAGACGGTCGACAATCTTGAAATGGTTGCCGCGAATAAGGATGGCCAAGGCACAATCGCGGCATCCACCATAGCCACTCAAATACCACCAAATATAGCCCCAAACACCCAAGCTTTCGGCGGCACGCTCCCAACGGGAACCCAGCTACCGCCGGTAGCGTCCTCAAGCCACGACTTTCAACCTTTCGGCAAAGATGGCACGCCAGAAGGGAACGTACAAGACGAGCCTGGCGACGAAGAAGACGACGATGCCGAAGTTACCAGGCATGCCCAAGCAATCAGAATGCTGACGCAGCAGCAAGAAGAAATCGAAAGGTTGGTTCAGCAAAGAGATCAGTTACAGCAGCAACTCACGGCAAAAGCAAGGGAAGACGACACTCACAACGCCATCCAGCAAGCGGAGGCGCAGAGAAGGCAGCTCGAGAAAGAAGTCCAGGAACTGCGAAGGGCCGGGGGGGCCCGAACCCGATATTTCAAGAAAACATGTTCGTGCCAAGGCGAGAGCAGCCACCAGTTTTCGACAACGCCATTGACGAAACCTCTCTGCTTTCGAGAGAATTGCAAGCCCACCCGTGGCCGCTCAACTACAAGCCACGCATTCCGACTTCGAACGACAAGGCAAATCCACGCAAGTTCTTAGCGAGCTACGAGACAGCCGTCTTTTCGGCAGAGGGGACAATCAAGCCCTGGCGAAATCTCTCATTCTAGCAGTCGAAGACGTGACTCATGATTGGTACACCACCCTCAAGCCATTGTCCATCTATTCGTGGGCCCAGTTGAAAGCCGAATTGCTTGCCACTTTCCAAGGATTCCGGCCAGACGTCAAGACCACGCGAGACCTCATGAACTGCACCCAGCAAGACGACGAACCCTTATCCGAGTACCTCAAACATTTCATCCATCTAAAAGCTCAAGCTCCAAATGTGCCGGAAGCCGCGGTGATCGCAGCAGCCATCGAAGGCCTGGGGACCGGGCAGTGTGTCGTTCACTTGTCCAAAGAGCCACCGAAATCCGTTAGCGAATTATTCGACGTAATGAACGCATATGCAAGGTCAGATGATGACTTTCGGTGGCACAAGGCCACCCGCTTGATGCAGAGACAAGCGACGGAAGAAAGTCGACCGCCGCTGGTGCCAAATCAAAGAGTGGTTAGGCCCTTCCGGTCAATCAACACTCTGCAGGAAGAACCAGCACAGTCAGCGGCGGGCATGGAGAGGCCGGACATGGCCAACTTTCAGCCGCAAAGGGGGGTTCGATCAACCCTTCCGCGGAGGGCGTGGCGGAAGGACATGACGTGGCGGCCGAGACGGTAGAGGCCGCGGAAGAGGAGCCAAGCCTCCGTATTGTGTCATCTGCGACGACAATTTCGGTCACACCACCCAGGACTGCAAATACAGCAAGATGGCAAAAGAGCTAAAAGACAAGGATCAAGCTTCAGCTTCCAGCGAAAGCTCCAAGCATGTTTTCCACAATTCGCAATACCTGGCAGCAGGAGCGGTAGCGAGCAGCAACTTCGTAAACACGCCTATGCATCCCCCACAGTACATGCCCCCCAGAATTTGCACTAGTACAATCCAGCGTATCAGGGTTACCAGTTCCCAGTCTTTGCGCCACAGTCTGTGGCAGTTTCGTCGCCCATGCACTATCAGCGCCAGCCAACACCGCCACCAGCGCTTCCGGCTCAAGCCCAACCCCAGGGGCAGCCAGCTCAACCCAGTTACCAGCAGGGGCAGGAGATAGAAAACGAAACTAGCGCAATCAACAACATCCTTCCGTCAAGA
The DNA here is from genome assembly GCA_009763385.1 of Coix lacryma-jobi var. lacryma-jobi. Taxonomy (NCBI): domain Eukaryota; kingdom Viridiplantae; phylum Streptophyta; class Magnoliopsida; order Poales; family Poaceae; genus Coix; species Coix lacryma-jobi. Next base: position 103,674,753 of record CM019828.1, on the reverse strand, counting down.
GGCCACATTTTTGCCATCACGGGTGGATCCAACTTGGAGCACGAAAGCAAAAGGGCAAGAAAGGACTATCATCGAAGAGTTCAAACGGTATCACCAAGGCTCCCGCTGAATAGACCAGCTTGGTCGCTAGCGCCGATATGTTTTGACGAATCGGATTTCAAAGTTCGTGACTACCCACATTGCGACACTTTTGTCGCCACGGCCAATGTGGCCGGTTTCACCTTGCATAACATCTTGATTGACACCGGAAGCTCAGCAGACATCTTGTTCGTCAAGGCTTTCGAAGCGATGGGAATGGACAGGCGCAGTTTGGACCCCGCCGGCAATTCCTTGTACGGATTTGGAGGAAGAAAGATCGACACTATCGGCAAGAAACAAATCCTGGTATCTTTCGCCGAGGGAGAGAGAGTACGCACCGAGATGGTGACGTTCAATATAGTGAACATGGACTACCCATACACCGCCATTTTCGGCAGAGGTTTCACCAACAAATTCAATGTCATAATCAAGCGAAGCTACTTGTGTATGAAAATGCCATCACCTTTTGGCATCATTACTGTGCATGGAGATCAGCAAGCATCCAGGAGAATCGAAGGTAGGCCAACCCCAGGCTACAGTCTCATAAACGAGGTGGCGAAAAGGATGAAACGCAAGCAACCGTCGAAGCGCACGCCGCCACCAGCTCGACCGAATACAAGGCCGGGGCAGCCGAAGAGACAGTGAGAATCCCACTTGCATCTTCAAGGCCCGAAAGAACTGTGCACATCGGGTCAAGCATGCCAGAAGGGGAAAGAAACACATTGGTATCTTTTCTCGCGGATAACGACGATATTTTCGCCTGGTCAGCAAAGGATTTGCAAGGCGTCAGCAGGGATCTCGCTCAGCATAGTTTGAACTTCGCGAGCGGCTCTAAGCCAAGAAAGCAGAAATTGAGAAAGATGTCAAACGAAAGAGCAGACGCGGCGAAAGCCGAAGTGCAAAGGTTGCTGGATGCGGGAGTAATCTGACCAGTTCAGTACCCCGAATGGCTGGCAAACGTCATTTTGGTGAAAAAGAAGAATGGAAAATGGCGAATGTGCGTCGACTTCACCGACCTCAACAAAGGTTGTCCGAAGGACCCATATCCTTTGCCGCGCATCGACAAGCTTATCGACATCGCAGCCGGTTGTGAAATAATGAGTTTGCTAGATTGTTTTTCAAGTTACCACCAGATATGGCTTCATCCCGACGATGAGGAGAAAACTAGTTTCATCACCCCAACCGGCACATATTGCTATCGGCGGATGCCGGAAGGACTGCGCAACGCAGGCCCAACTTTCTCGCGAATGACCGACAAGGTTTTTGAGAGCCAGAAGCAGAAGAAAAACTTGTTGGCTTATGTTGACGATATAGTGGTCAAGAGCGACAGAGAGGAAGATCATTAAGCAGACTTACTGGAGACTTTCGGCAATCTCCGCAAAAGCGGCTCGAAACTCAACCCAGACAAGTGCATTTTTGGCATCAAGAAAGGCAAGCTCCTAGGCTATCTGGTATCGGCAAGGGTGAAAGGTCCAAATTGGCTAGAGGGGGGTGAATAGCCTAATTAAAAATCTACAAAATTACTTAGGCAAACACTATTAGTATAACAAATGACGAAGCTTTTTGCGGTAGCCTAATAGTGTGTTGCAAGCCAGCTATCCAACAATTCTACCTAATATTTCTATGTCACACAATCAACTAGAGCTAGTATCAAATGCGGAATAATACAATCTAGCTTTAGCACAAGAATGATACACAATTAACTACACAAGGTATATGACAAAACATATACAACAAGAGATAGTAACTATATGAATGAAATTGCTCAAAGTAAATACAAAGTAAGTGAGCTAGATAGAAGTGGTTTCATCGAGCCTTCGGGATCGTCTGGTAGAGAGCCAATCACCGATGGAATCCACTTGTGATGACAATCACCAAGAATGTGAATATGTAGACCAATCACCAAGATGTGAAGGCAATCACAATAAGCACACAGGACACCAAGATTTATCCCGAGGTTCACGTGCTTGCCGGCACGCTACTCCCCGTTGTGTCGACCAACACTAGGTGACCCGGTGGCTAATCGGTGCAAAGCCAAGCTCACAAAGAGCGCCACAAGAATCAACCGCTAGTGAGGTAGCTCAATGACACGAGCAATCCACTAAGGATGCCTCTTGCCGCTCCGGCGAGGTGAGGCTCCAAAACCTCTCACAATCTTGAACGGTGGTGGCCAAGAACAATCACCAATCTTGCCAATAACCACCTCAACACCTCCAAGCCGTCTAGGCACCAGCAAATGTCAAGAGTAACAAGAAAACTCAAAGCCGATGCGAAGAACTAGTGCCACTAGATTGAACTCTTTTCAAATCACGCACTAGATTACTCAATCTCACTAGGTTTAATAAAATCAACTTGGGAGATAAGTTGGGAGGCTTGCCAATGCTCACTAGTATGCTAAGGAATCAGAATATGCAAGGGTGAGTCCATATGAGCCGGCCAAGCCCCTTAAATAGGCCATCCAAGTCGGCCTAGCCGTTGGGCTGGAAACGGGGTCATCGGACGCTGCCCCAGCGTCCGATGCTCCGGATGGAGCCACGTGTCCCCCTGATATGAAATCTGCCCGTTAGATCCCAACGGTCATAGCACTTCGCGCCACGGTTAAAGTGGCATCGGACGCGCCGATGCCAGGCATCGGATGCTCCGATGCTATTGCTCGATTCAGTTCAATTCTGCGTCACATCGGACGCGCCGGCACCTCCACATCAGACGCTCAACCCCTGCGTCCGATGACACAACAGAAAGGTTCCAGAGAGGGCCAAAACACATCGGACACGTCCGATGGTTCTGCATCGGACGCAGGCCAGCGTCCGATGGTTCTGCATCGGACGTAAGCCAGCGTCCGATGCTCCCTGGAAAGCACGCTCGTGCCACGTCACCTGCATCGGACTCTGCAACAGTGATTCCTCAGCGTCCGTTGCCAGCGTCTGATGCTCCTTCAACTTCTGACAGAAACTAGGGTTAACCATCGAACGCTCAGCCAGCGTCCGATGCTCCTCGGACCAGCGTCCGATGCTCCCTGAGCACCCCACTTTACTTCCGAAAACCGCTGAATCCTGCCTCGCAAGCTCGGGACGAGGGAGAGCAACTATACACTAGTTTCTCCCACATCTCCACAACTCCTTAACATCCCCTTATCCCAAAAGTGCCAACACCACCAAGTGTACATCATCATATGCAAGTGTGTTTAGCATTTTGCAAAGCATTTTCCAAAGGGGTTTTGTTAGTCACTCACTAGGTCTATAGCATCGATATGTTAGAGAACTCCTAGTGGCACTTGAACATCGCATAAGCCGTGAATAATCTCCTCTTAATAGTACGGCTATGTATCTTAAATGTGATCACACTCGCTAAGTGTCTTGATCACCAAAACAAAGAGCCCTATAGGTTATACCTTTGCCTTTGGGCCTCTTTGCTCATCTATTCCCTTCTTCTCACATTTCACCAATGGTAGAGCACTTGATCTCTTGAGTTGCATATGGCCATCACCATCCTCCATGGTTGCCACCTTGCTAGCTCCACCACTTGGCTTGGTCACAATCCTTTCTTAATAAGCTACACACATGCTTAGCAATAGGATTAGACCAAATAGGTTTCATCAATTAGCCAAAACCAAACTAGGGCTTTCAATCTCCCCCTTTTTGGTAATTGATGACAACCTATACAAAGATATATGATTTAAATTTGTGTAACCTCATTGATAGTATTAGCTCCCCCTACATATGTGCTATAGAGTTTGGTTTTAAAATTGGCACATATGTATGAATATGAAATGTGGGTGAGCAATACTACCAATGATGATGCTAAGGCATAAGAATGGACCTTTGAAGCGTGATACCAATCGGAGTGCATATGTTAAACCATCCTTAGCATCATTTGTCACTAGTCATACACCAAAACTCAAGAACCCCGTGAGATCAACATTATAATAAGGCTCTTGAACCACTTGAAAACATGAAAATACAAGTATGTCTAGTTATCAACCTATTCATGCTAGTGAGTCATATCATCAATCATGTTCTAACACTAGCATTCACCACATAAGCATGAATATCAAAATAAATAGCTTATGCAGTGCAATCAATCATATGAATATGCATATTTCAAATGCAACATTTATGTTTATGAGCTTGCTCCCCCTATTTATATATTCTGATCCCACTTGAAGGTTTACTTAGCATGTCTCTTTTTATCTTAGCATTTTCTCCCTCATATCTTTGTCATCATTTTCATTTTCTCCCCCTTTGTCAACAATTATCATAAAGGTGGGGCAAGTTTTAATAAGAGGTGGCAAACTTTGCATTTAAGAGATTTACATGTGAGGATCAAACTAAGTCAAGTTATGGCTTAATCTAGCTCATGAGCATAGGATATTTAACACGGTTTGCTCTAGAGTAAGCTTCTTCACACATCTTACAATGGTTATCTTACTCACATTGGTTAAACACCTATTGCTCACTTACTAGACCAAACACTAGAGTTACAAGCTCACAAACAAGTTATATGCTACCACTAGAACAGGTCAAACATAGATGCAATAGTGGTACCATATATACTTCAAATTCATTTGATTTACCATGAATGAGTCTAAATAAGCAATGCGATGGCTATATGAACTAGATCACAACCTAATAAAAATGCATGCACATGCCAAACAATTTCACCTTTGCTTTCTTGGAGGAGAGGCATGTCATAAGTGGGAGTGCATTCAACTCATGTTGGAGAAGTCTAGGATATTCAATTCATTCCTTAGCTTGCAAAACCTTCTCTCATCTAGTGGCTTGGTGAAGATATCGGCAAGTTGATCATCGGTGCCCACATTCTCAATAGATATATCTTTCTTTGCTTGATGGTCTCTAATGAAGTGATGCCTTATGTCAATGTGCTTTGTTCTTGAATGTTGAACTGGGTTGGTGGCTATTTTGACGGCGCTCTCATTATCACAAAGCAATGGGACTTGTCCAAACTTGACTCCATAATCTTGCAATGTTGCTTTCATCCATAGCAATTGTGCACAACAACTACCCGCGGATATGTATTCGGCCTCGGCGGTAGAGAGTGAAACACTATTTTGCTTCTTTGATGACCATGAGACAAGTGATCTTCCAAGCAATTGACAAGTGCCCGATGTGCTCTTCCTATCCACCTTGCATCCCGCATAATCGGAATCCGAATATCCAATTAATTCAAATTGAGAGCCCTTCGGACACCATAGTCCAACATTAGGAGTGTGCTTCAAATATCTCAATATTCTTTTGGTTGCCTTCAAATGACTTTCTCTTGGTGAGGCTTGGAACCTTGCACACATGCACACACTAAACATGACATCCGGCCTTGATGCGGTCACATAGAGTAGACTTCCAATCATTGACCGATATAACTTTTGATCCACCATGTCACCACTAGAGTCACTATCCAAATGTTCATTTGTGCCCATTGGAGTGGTTATTGCTTTTGCTTCATCTAACCCAAACTTCTTGAGCATGTCCTTGATGTACTTGCCTTGACTAACAAATGTGCCTTTCTTCATTTGCTTGATTTGTAGACCAAGGAAGTAACTAAGCTCTCCAATCATAGACATCTCAAACTCTTTAGCCATCATTTCTCCAAACTCTTCACAAAAATCTTGGTTTGTTGATCCAAATATGATGTCATCCACATAGATTTGCAACACAAACAAGTCACTTCCTATCTTCTTGGTGAAGAGAGTGGTGTCAACCTTCCCAATATTGAACCCTTTAGCTAATAAGAAATCCCTCAGTCTTTCATACCATGCTCTTGGTGCTTGCTTTAACCCATAAAGTGCTTTCTTGAGCTTGTATACATGGTTGGGCTTCTTCAAATCTTCAAATCCGGGAGATTGCTCAACATACACTAACTCATTTATGAACCCATTGAGAAATGCACTTTTGACATCCATTTGATAGAGCTTGATGTTGTGAGAACAAGCATATGCAAGTAAGATTCTTATGGCCTCCAATCTAGCAACCGGTGCATAGGTTTCTCCAAAATCAATGCCTTCCAATTGAGTGTACCCTTGTGCAACCAATCTTGCTTTGTTCCTTATAACTATGCCATCTTCATCTTGCTTGTTCCGGAAGACACATCTTGTACGAATAACATTTGTGTTCTTTGGTCTTTCCATTAACTCCCAAACATCATTGCGGGTGAAGTTGTTCAACTCTTCATGCATTGCATTCACCCAATCAACATCCATCAAAACTTCATCAATCTTGGTTGGCTCTATAGATGATACAAATGAGTAGTGTTCACAAAATGAAGCCAATCTTGATCTTGTTTGCACACCTCTTCTTATATCACCAACGATTTGATCTAAAGGATGATCTCTTGCAATATGTGTTGGTTGGAGCACTTCTTGTGGTTGGACACTTGCACTTGGATGAGCCACTTGAGAGCTACTAGCATCTTGTTGATCATGAGAACCACTAGAGCTTGCAATATCATTGTCTTGCATGGTTGGAGGAGAGAACACTTGATCTTTGTCATCTTCAATGTCAATTACTTGCTTTGGCCTAATATCACCAATGTCCATGTTCTTCATGGCTTCCACCAATTGTGTTCCTCTCACATCATCTAGATTATTTTGTTCTTCATGAGAGCCATTGGTTTCATCAAACTCAACATCATGGACTTCTTCAACTATTCTTGATGTGTTGTTCCACACTCTATATGCCTTGCTTGTAGTGGAGTAACCAAGTAGGAACCCTTCATCACACTTCTTTTCAAACTTGCCAAGTCTTGTCCCCTTTTTCAATATGTAGCACTTGCATCCAAAGACCCGGAAATATGCAATGTTGGGCTTTCTATCATTGAGGAGCTCATATGGTGTCTTCTTCAAGAGGGGGTGACAATAGAGTCGGTTGCTATAATAGCATGTCGTGTTGATTGCTTCGGCCCAAAAAGAATCACTCACATTGTATTCACTAAGCATGGATCTTGACATGTCAATTAGTGTCCTATTCTTCCTTTCAACTATCCCATTGGATTGAGGTGTATACTTGGCCGAGAATTGATGTTTGATTCCAAACTCATCACGTAGCTCATCAACTCTTGTGTTTCTAAACTCACTTCCATTGTCACTTCTCACTTTCTTGATTCTTCTATCAAACTCATTTTGACTCCTCTTGACAAAGGTTTTGAATATGCCAAATACTTCACTCTTGTCAACGAGAAAGAAGACCCATGTGTATCTTGTATAGTCATCCACTATCACAAAGCCATACTTGTTTCCCCCAATACTTGCATATGTAGTTGGTCGAAACAAGTCCATGTGCAACAACTCAAGTGCATGTGTAGTGCTCATCATTCCTTTGTTGGGATGAGTGTTTCCAACTTGCTTTCCCATTTGACATGCACTACATAGCTTGTCTTTCTCAAAGTGAACATCTTTTAGTCCTCTAACCATGTCATGCTTCACTAGCCTCTTTAGTTGCATCATTCCAACATGTCCCAAGCGCCTATGCCATAGCCAACCCATACTTGATTTGGTGAATAAGCATGTTGTCAATTGAGCTTCACTAGCATCAAAGTTCACCAAACAGAGGTTCTCATATCTAAATCCTTTGAACACCAAATCACTTCCATCAACACTCACTATCTCCACATCATCAACCCCAAATATGCATTTGAATCCTAAATCACATAATTGTGCCACGGACAACAAGTTGAAGTTGAGAGATTCCACTAGTAGCACATTGGAGATGCTCAAGTCATTGGATATTGCAATCTTCCCAAAGCCTTTGACCTTGCCTTTCTTGTTGTCACCAAATGTGATAGCATCCGCATGATCATTGCCACTAGTGTTGATTGATTTGAACATTCTTCCATCACCGGTCATGTGTTGAGTGCACCCACTATCAAGCACCCAATGCCTTCCTCCTGCTTTATAGTTTACCTACAAAAGAGATCAATTCTTTTTAGGTACCCAAACCTTTTTGGGTCCTCCAAGGTTAGTCACCAAGCTCTTGGGCACCCAAATTGCCTTCTTCTTTGGGCCAACCATGGGTGCACCAATATACTTAGCCTTCACACCATTAGTGCCCTTTGTAAGCATATAACAAGAATCAAGTCTAATAGATGAAATATGAGCATTGTTCTTGTTCTTGTTCTTGTTAAAGCAATTTTGCTCTATGTGCCCGGATTGCTTGCAATTATAGCAATACCGACCATTCCTCTTCACAAAACTAGTCTTGTGAGGAGCAAAAGCGGCCTTGCCCTTCTTGGGGGTATAGCCAAGTCCCTCCTTGTTGAGTGGACATCTTTGGCTACCCAAGCACTTAAGCAAGCGGGCATCTCCACCATAGGCATTGCCTAAAGCATGAGTGAGCTCATACACCTTGTTCTTAAGGTTCTCATTTTCTACTACTAATGATGAATCACATGTAGTAGAAGTAGACATTTTAGTTGATCTAGATGATGATGCATTGGTGGGAGCAACAATAATAGGAGCATAAAAAGATTCATCAAGAATATCACATGTTACTTCTATGTTGCATGTCTCTACAACATCCTCAATCTTACTTTGATCAAGGAGGGAGGAGTGGGCTTCCTTAAGCCTAGTGTGAGCTTGGTCAAGCTTCTCATGGGCTTCCTCTAGCCTCTCATGAGTAGACTTGAGCTCATCAAAGGATTGCTCAGGAGCCTTGTTGGCCTTGCGCAATTCTTTGCACTCCTTCCTCTTAGTCTCAATGTAAGAGTGAGCATCTTGTAGCATGCTCATGAGGTCCTCCCTTGAGTACTCCTCATCATCATCACTCTCACTCTCACTTTCACTCTCATTGGATGATACCTTAGTGGCCTTAGCCATGAAGCATGTCGATGGAGTGTTGAAGATAGAAGGCTTGCTTGTAATAGCAAGACTAGCCATAGCCTTCTTCTTGGTGGTCTTCCTCTCATCATCACTAGAGTCATCATCATCGCTTGAGGAAGCATCACTATCCCATGTCACAACATAGGAACCACCCTTCTTCTTTCCCATCTTCTCCTCTTTCTTTTCTTTTCTTTATTTCTTGTCTTTCTTCTTCTTGTTCTTCTTGTCATCATCATCTTCATCACTAGATTGTGGACAATCCGCAATGAAGTGATCCTTGCTCTTGCATCTATAGCACCTTTTAGTTGTGCTCTTTGTTGAATCTCTTCTCTTTCTTGCTCCATAGCCCTTCTTCTTCATGAACTTGCCAAATCTCTTCACAAAGAGAGCCATTTCTTCATCATCTATCTCACAACCACTTGAGCTTGCTTCATCATCACTTTCTTCCTTCTTTGACTTGCCCTTGCTCTTGCTCTTGGAGGATGAAGCTTTGAATGCCACGGTCTTTTTCTTCTTTTCTTCTTCTTGGGCTCCCCCATTCCTTTCCACACGCTATGTGTCTTGTGTGACCACATCACCTAGTACTTGGTTTGGGGTTACCGTATCCAATCCTTCCCTCACTAGGATAGTCACCAAAGTATCAAACCTTGGTGGCAAGCATCTCAAGAACTTGTGAGAAAAGTCCTTGTCCTCTACCTTCTCTCCCAAGGCTTTCAAGTCATTGATAATGACTTGCAACCGGTGAAACATCTCCGGTATGCTTTCATCATCTTGCATCTTGAACATGGCGAGCTTGTCCTTGAGAATATATAGCTTGGCTCCCTTGACCGCCTTGGTGCCTTCATATGTTTCCTCCAATCTCTCCCATATCTCACTTGCTCTTTCAAGGTCCTTGATTTGCTCAAACACCTTTGTGTCAAATGCTTCATAGAACAAGTTGATTGCTACATCATTCCATTGAAGCTTCTCTTCTTCTCTTGAGTGGGACTTGCGGTGTCAATTACCGCAAAATCATGCTCAATCACTTCCCAAATCTTTCTATTCATTCCTCTTAAGAATGCACACATCTTACTCTTCCAACAATCAAAGTTGGTGCCGTCAAAATGTGGTGGCTTCCCCATATAGTTGATTTGAGCCATTTTAACACCGGAGGATATTAGACCTCAAACAAACGGTGACCACGGCTCCGATACCACTTGAAAGGTCCAAATTGGCTAGAGGGGGGTGAATAGCCTAATTAAAAATCTACAAAATTACTTAGGCAAACACTATTAGTATAACAAATGGCGAAGCTTTTTGCGCTAGCCTAATAGTGTGTTGCAAGCCACCTATCCAACAATTCTACCTAATATTTCTATGTCACACAATCAACTAGAGCTAGTATCAAATGCGGAATAATACAATCTAGCTTTAGCACAAGAATGATACACAATTAACTACACAAGGTATATGACAAAAGATATACAACAAGAGATAGTAACTATATGAATGAAATTGCTCAAAGTAAATACAAAGTAAGTGAGCTAGATAGAAGTGGTTTCACCGAGCCTTCAGGATCGTCTGGTAGAGAGCCAATCACCGATGAAATACACTTGTGATGACAATCACCAAGAATGTGAATATGTAGACCAATCACCAAGATGTGAAGGCAATCACAATCAGCCCAACCATTGGAGGCTCTGTTCCGCAACAACGAGGCTATCGGCCGAATTGGCAAGTGGGCGGCGGAGCTAAACGAATACGTGATCGACTTTCAGCACCGATCCGCAATCCAGTCACAAGCGTTAGCGGATTTCATAGCAGATTGGACTCCCGCGGCTTTCGACACAACTCTTGAGTTCGAGGAGCCCGTATGGACGGTAAATTGTGATGGCGCTTGGGGAATGACTGGGGCTGGAATCTCGGCGATCTTAACCCCGCCAAGAGGACCGAAAGTCAGATTCACCGCAAGGCTGCAGTTTCTTACAACTAACAACACTGCTGAATATGAAGCTGTGCTGCTGGGTTTACGAAAGCTCCGAGCAATCGGAGCGAGAAGATGCATAGTCAAGTCAGGTTCCCAAGTGGTCGTCGACCACGCCGAAAAGGATTTCACAGCAAGGGAACCAGAGCAAGCTAAGTATCTGGCAGCAATCAGAAGAATGGAGAAATATTTCACAGGTTTCACTTTATGCCACATTCCAAGAGCCGAAAACACAGAGGCAGACGAATTGGCCAAAGCCGCAACACAAAATCTGCCATTACCACCAGATATGTTCTACCAAGTCCTTTCGGCCAAAGCTTTGAAAGAAGAGGAAGACCACCCAAATTTGGTGCATGCTATCGCCAGTGATGACTGGAGGTCGCAGATATTCGCCTACTTAGCCGGAACATACGAGCCGGAGTCTAGAAAGGACGCCGAAAGGATGGCAGGCAGAGCGAAATGTTACTCAATCATCGGGGAGCAGCTATTCAAAAATGGGATAGTAGCCCCCTCTTGAAATGCATAAGCAGGCATGAGGGCATTCAGCTACTCCAAGAAATGCACGCCAGAATGTGCGGAGCACACAGGGGGCCTCACAAGATAGCACACAAAGCAATGAGGCAAGGATTCTATTGGCCTTCCGCCGCATCAGACGCCAGAGAGCTGGTCAAATGTTGCAAAGGATGCCAGATGTTCGCCAAAAATCAGAAAGCCCCAACAAACGAAACCACGCCGATAGTTCCAACCTGGCCATTGCAGAGATGGGGCATCAACATAGTCAGACCACTACCAGCGGCTCCGGGCAACTTGTGTTTCGCAGCGGTCGTCCTCGAGTATTTCACCAAGTGGATAGAAGCGAAGGCCCTCGCAAGCACAACTTCCACCTCCTTAACCAAGTTCGTCTAGCAGAGGATAATCTGTCGTTTCGGCGTTCCTTCCTTCATCACTTGTGACAACGGAAAATAGTTTGATTGTGCCAAATTCATGAGTTTCTGCAACGAAATCAATGTCAAGCTCAATTTCGCCTCAATTAACTATCCGCAAGCAAACGGGGCTGTCGAGAGAGCGAATGGGCTAATCTTTTTGGCAGTATCGAAAGCTCTATATGACTCTCCGAAAGGCAAGTGGGCCAACACCCTAACAACAGTTGTATGGGGGCACAACATCTCACGCTCCAGAACTACCGGCTTCACTCCATTTCGCCTACTATACGGCGAGGAAGCGGTCACCCCAGAAGAGGTAAAGTTGGGTTCCTTCCGGACCGAAATGGCTCCTGCGACTCAGGAGCAAAGGCACCTCGAGCTCGACACCATCGAGGAGGTAAGGCTGCAAGCTGCAGAAAACCTCAAAAAGTATCATGCGGAAACCAGACACCACAGGGACAAAACCATAGTTCGGAAGGACATCAAGCCTGGTGACATGGTCACCATTCGGCAGCCAGACAAGCAAGGCAAGCAGCAGTCACAATGGCAGGGCCCTTTTATCGTGGCAAGCATGGCGGCACCCGGGGTATTCCGGCTGCTGAACGACAAGGGCGAAGAATCGGCCCACACCTGGAACGCAAGCAACATGCATCGTTTTTACCCATAGTCTTTTTCTTTTCTGCAACTTCGGTGTAAGTTCTTCCATTTTCGCTATTTTGTAATCAAAATCGGTTGCACTCTTTTTCCTCGCCGGGGAAGCCCTTCATCGGGGTGCGAGGTTTTTTAACGAGGCAGCCGAATGTAACCGCTACATTATGAAAGCATTTGTAATTCCCCAAAAATACCGCGCGGTAAGCCAAAGGACGAAGTCAACCAAACATAAGGTTGAGACATTCGTCATTTCGATGTGATGAACGAGAATGTCGGCTTGCAGGACGAAAGAAATCATCTGCAGCCACCGACAATCTCAAAAGCCTGCGGGCAAAACAAACCGACCCTCCAACAAAACAAGAGGGCGGAACGAAAGCCTGCGGGCAATACAAACTGACCCTCCAACAAAACGAGAGGGCGGAACGAAAGCCTGCGGGCAATACAAACCGACCCTCCAACAAAACAAGAGGGCGGAACGAAAGCCTACGGCCAATACAAACCGACCCTCCAACAAAACGAGAGGGCGAAACGAAAGCCTGCGGGCAATACAAACCGACCCTCCAACAAAACGAGAGGGCGGAACGAAAGCCTGCGGGCAATACAACCCGACCCTACAACAAAACGAGAGGGCGGAACAAAAGCCTGCGGGCAAAACAAACCGACCCTCCAACAAAACAAGAGGGCGGAACGAAAACCCACGGGAGATTCAAAAATGACCCTACAACAAAACGGGGGCAGAACGAAAGACTATGGGCGATGCAAACCGACCCTCCAGCAAAACGGGAGGACGGTAGCGAAAGTCAAGCTGAGCAACCCTCACGGGATCCCCGATGTCAGGAAGGACAGATAACAGCCTTCAGTAGGTACAAAACTTAAACACCATCTTAACTTCCCACCTACCAAAAAACCACAAGTACAACCAAAATAATAAATACAGTCCCCTCACCGCATAGATAGGTCAATATAAATAGACACCAAAGCGCAAGACTTTCCAACCATCCAAAGCCGCCAAATCCTTTCAAGTTTAAACCCCAAAAAGCTCACCCAAGATGCATAGTGCGAATAGGAAGCATCAGGAACCAAGGTTTCGCTTTGATGATTGTGTCATCCACACCGCATTCAGAAAGCGCCGCCAATCTAGTAAATTTAGGCGAGAGCCTCATCAAGTAGCATGCCCATCTCAAACCGCAGCTAGAAGATGAGCAAAAGCAAGCACGCCGCTAGATGACAACGAGAGCAATATCGCGGGCATGACCAGTTGCAACCCTTCCCATCAAACTTGTAAAGTTATTTTCATCAACCAATTTTCAAGTACAGCAAACCGATAGCAAAGGATCCTGCAACGCGCGGTCCGAGGGGCTCGCAACGAAAGCACCCTCGCGCGAATGCCACCGCCCCTCGCCTAAGTGAGTGGGGGCGGGCGCGTCTTAACTACCGGCCGAGGGGCTCACAACGAAAGCACCCTCGCGCAAATGCTACCGCCCCTCGCCGAAGTGTGTGGGGGCGGGCGCGTCTTAGCTACCGGACGAGGGGCTCGCAACAAAAGCGCCCTCGCGCGAATGCTACCGCGCCTCGCCTAAGTGTGTGGGGGCGGGCGCATCTTAGCTACCGGTCGAGGGGCTCGCAATGAAAGGACCCTCGAGCAAATGCTACCGCCCCTCGTCTAAGTGTGTGGGGGCGGGCGCGTCTTAACTACCGGCCGAGGGGCTCGCAACGAAAGCACCCTCGCGCGAATGCTACCGCCCCTCGCCTAAGTGTGTGGGGGCGGGCGCGTCTTAACTACCAGCCGAGGGGCTCGCAACGAAAGCACCCTCGCGTGAATGCTACCGCCCCTCGCCTAAGTGTGTGGGGGCAGGCGCGTCTGAAAGGTCCAAATTGGCTAGAAGGGGGGTGAATAGCCTAATTAAAACTCTACAAAATTACTTAGGCAAACACTATTAGTATAACAAATGATGAAGCTTTTTGCGCTAGCCTAATAGTGTGTTGCAAGCCACCTATCCAACAATTGTACCTAATATAACTATGTCACACAAGCAATTAGAGCTAATATCTAATGCGGAATAAAACTAACTAGCTCTAGTACAAGTATGATATACAAAATGTATATGAGACAAGTGTTTGCAATAGATAGACTAAGCAAGCTAATCACAACTAGCTACACAAGGAATATAACAAGAGATATACAACAAGTGATAGTATCTACACAAGAGAAATAGCTCAATGTAAATACACAAAGTAAATGAGCTAGATAGAGGTGGTTTCACTGAGCCTTTGGGATCACCTAGTAGAGAGCCAATCACCGGTGAAATCCACTCGTGATGCCACTCACCAAGATGTGAATATGAAGACCAATCACCAAGATGTGGAAGCAATCACAATAAGCACATGGGACACCAAGATTTATCCCGAGGTTCACGTGCTTGCCGGCACGCTACTCCCTGTTGTGTCGACCAACACTAGGTGACCCGGTGGCCAATCGGCGCAAAGCCAAGCTCACTAAGAGCGCCACAAGAATCTACCGCTAGTGAGGTAGCTCAAAGACACGAGCAATCCACTAAGGATGCCTCTTGCCGCTCCGGCGAGGTGAGGCTCCAAAACCTCTCACAATCACGATCGGTGGTGGCCAAGAACAATCTCCTTCTCTTGCCAAAACCACCTCAATGCCTCCAAGCCGTCTAGGCACCGGCAAATGCCAAGAGTAACAAGAGAACTCAATGCCGATGCGAAGAACTAGTGCCACTAGATTGAACTCTTTTCAAATCACGCACTAGATCACTCAATCTCACTTGGTTTGATCAAAACAATTTGGGAGATGAGTTGGGAGGCTTGCCAATGCTCACTAGTATGCTTAGGAATCAGAATGTGCAAGAGACAAACCTAGCAAGCCGGCCAAGCCCCTTAAATAGGCCACACAAGTCGGCCTAGCCGTTGGGCCCGAAACAGAGGCATCGGACGCGCCGGTGTCGGGGCCATCGGACGCTCCCTCAGCGTCCGATGCTCTGATGAGCACCACGTGTCCCTCTGCTACGAATTCAGCCCGTTAGATCCCAACGGCTATATCGCTTCGCGCCACGGTTAAAGTGGCATCGGACGCGCCGATGCAAGGCATCGGACGCTCCGATGCTACTGCTCGATTCAGTTCTTTTCTGCGCCACATCGAACGCGCCGGCACCTCCACATTGGACGCTCAACCCCTGCGTCCGATGACACAATAGAAAGGTTCCAGAGAGGTCCAGATCACATCGGACGCGTTCGATGGATCGGCATCGGACGCAGGACAGCGTCCGATGCTCCCTGGAAAGCACGCTCGCGCCACGTCACAACCATCGGACTCAGCAACAGTGTTTTGCCAGCGTCCGATGCTTCCTCAACAAATGTCGGTGGTTAGGGTTTGCCACCGGATGCTCGGCCCAGCGTCCGATGCTGCCGCCAGCAGCGTCCGATGCCCCTAACTCAGTATCTTTCACTTTCCAACTTCTACCCTTGCTCCCATGCGCCAACACCAAAGTGTTCCAACATTTGTGCACATGTGTTAGCATTTTGCAAAGCATTTTCCAAGGGTTTAGTTAGTCTCTCACTAGGTCTATAGCATCGATATGTTAGAGAACACCTAGTGGCACTTGAACACCGCATAAGCCGTGAATAATCTCCTCTTAATAGTACGGCTATCTATCCTAAATGTGATCACACTTGCTAAGTGTCTTGATTACTAAAACAAAGAGCCCTATAGGTTATACCTTTGCCTTCGGGCCTCTTTGCTCATCTCTTCCCTTCTTCTCAAGTTTCACCAATGGTAGAGCACTTGATCTCTTGAGTCCTTGTGGTCATCACCATCCTTCATGGTTGCCACCTAGCTAACTCCACCACTTGGCTTGGTCATAATCCTTTCTTATAAGCTACATACATGCTTAGCAATGGGATTAGACCAAATAGGTTTCATCAATTAACCAAAACCAAACTAGGGCTTTCAATCTCCCCCTTTTTGGTAATTGATGACAACCTATACAAAGATATGTGATTTAAATTTGAGTAACCACATTGATAGTATTAGCTCCCCCTACATATGTGCTATAGAGTTTGGTTCTAGATTTGGCACATATGTATGATTATGAAATGTGGATGAGCAATACTACCAATGATGATGCTAAGGCATAAGAATGGACCTTTGAAGCTTGATACCAATCAGAGTGCACATGTTAATACCATCCTTAGCACCATTTACCACTAGACATACATCATAACTCAAGAGCCTCGTGAGATCAACATTATAAATTGGCTCTTGAACCACTTGAAAATACAAATAATACAAATATGTCTAGTTATCAACCTATTCATGCTAGTGAGTCATATCATCAAGCATGTTCTAATACTAGCATTCACCACATAAGCATGAATATAAAAAAAGCTTATGCATTGTAATCAAACATATGAATATACATATTTCAAATGCAACAATCATGTTTATGAGCTTGCTCCCCCTATTTGTTGTATGCTCCGATCCCACTTGAAGGTTTACATGGCATATCTCTTTTATCTTATATAGCATTCTCCCTCATATCTTTGTCATCATTTTCTCCCCCTTTGTCAACAATTATCATAAAAGTGGAGCAAGTTTTAATGAAAGAAGGCAATCTTTATATGTGGGGATCAAACTAAGTCAAGTTATGGCTTAATCTAGCTCATGAGCATAGGATATTCAACACGGTTTGCTCTAGAGTAAGCTTCTTCACGCATCTTACAATGGTTATCTTACTCACGTTGCTTAAACACTCATTGCTCACTTACTAGACCAAACACTAGAGTTACAAGCTCGTAAACAAGTTATATGCTACCACTAGATCAAGTCAAACATAGAAGATATAGTGGTACCATATATACTTCAAATTCATTTGATTTACCATGAATGAGCCTAAATAGGCAATGTGATGGCTATATGACTAGATCACAACCTAATAAGAATGGATGCACATGCCAAACAATTTCACCTTTGCTTTCTTGGAGGAGAGGAATGTCATAGGTGGGGGTGCATTCAACTCATGTTGGAGAAGTCTAGGATATTCAATTCATTCCTTAACTTGCAAAACCTTCTCTCATCTAGTGGCTTGGTGAAGATATCGGCAAGTTGATCATCGGTGCCCACACTCTCAATAGATATGTCTTTCTTTGCTTGATGATCTCTAATGAAGTGATGCCTTATGTCAATGTGCTTTGTTCTTGAAAGTTGAACCAGGTTGGTGGCTATTTTGACGGCGCTCTCATTATCACAAAGCAATGGGACTTGTCCAAACTTGATTCCATAATCTTGCAATGTTGCTTTCATCCATAGCAATTGTGCACAACAACTACCCGCGGATATGTATTCGGCTTCGGCGGTAGAGAGTGCAACACTATTTTGCTTCTTTGATGACCATGAGACAAGTGATCTTCCAAGCAATTGACAAGTGCCCGATGTGCTCTTCCTATCCACCTTGCATCCCGCATAATCGGAATCCGAGTATCCAATCAATTCAAATTGAGAGCCCTTGGGATACCATAGTCCAACATTTGGAGTGTGCTTCAAATATCTCAATATTATTTTAGTTGCCTTCAAATGACTTTCTCTTGGTGAAGCTTGGAACCTTGCACACATGCATACACTAAACATGACATCCGGCCTTGATGCGGTCACATAGAGTAGGCTTCCAATCATTGACCGATATAGCTTTTGATCCACCATGTCACCACTAGAGTCACTATCCAAATGTCCATTTGTGCCCATTGGAGTGGTTATTGCTTTTGCTTCATCTAACCTAAACTTCTTGAGCATGTCCTTGATGTACTTGCCTTGACTAACGAATGTCCCTTTCTTCATTTGCTTGATTTGTAGACCAAGGAAGTAACTAAGCTCTCCAATCATAGACATCTCAAACTATTTAGCCATCATCTCTCCAAACTCTTCACAAAAGTCTTGATTGGTTGATCGAAATATGATGTCATCCACATAGATTTGCAACACAAACAAGTCACTTCCAATTTTCTTGGTGAAGAGAGTGGTGTCAACCTTCCCAATCTTGAACCCTTTTGCTAACAAGAAGTCCCTCAATCTTTCATACCAAGCTCTAGGTGCTTGCTTCAACTCATATAGCGCCTTCTTGAGCTTGTAGAAATGGTTGGGCTTCTTCAAGTCTTCAAATCCAGGAGGTTGCTTAACATACACTAGCTCATTTATGAATCCGTTGAGAAAAGCACTTGATCAACCACCGGACGCTCGGCCCAGCGTCCGATGCTGCCGCCAGCAGCGTCCGATGCCCCTAACTCAGTATCTTTCACTTTCCAACTTCTACCCTTGCTCCCATGCGCCAACACCAAAGTGTAACACCCCTGGTGTTTAATTATAATTAACCTGTCATGTCATCATCTTAAGCATTAATCATTTCTGTGATGCATTTGAATTGCTTAATTGCTATGCTTGATCCCTTTTCAAAACCCTTTTTGCCCAAATTTTTACTTTAAGGACAAAATGGTAATTTCACCTCTGTGTCTAGTTCTTTGTATTCTTCTTTCAGTTTCATGCTTTGATGTTTTGTTGTGCTGACCAAAGTTCAAAAATCAGAATCTGATTTCAAATCCCTTTGCAAAAACCCTGATTTCCAATTTGTAGTTTTACCCCTCTTTTAATACTTCAAAAACTATTCAAAATTTGGAGTTGGTTCAAAAAGAAAAGTTGTAGATCTGGTCAAGAGGAACAACTTTGGTATTTACAGATTTTCAAGTTGCAGTACAAAATGTTGAGTTATTTCAAATTCATTCAAATTCCAGTTGTTGTCCCCTTTTCAGTTTTCAAAAATTTGTTCAAAAACTAATGAGTTTCAGGAAAAGTGTATAATAGCAAAGTTGTAGGTTTTGATAAAAGGAACAACTTTCATGTTTACAGATTTTCATGTTTTAGTTCAAAATCAAAAGTAATTTTGAATTTATTAAAATCCCAAAAGTGTTCCCTTTTCTGTTTTCAAGTTTAATTCAAAACTGTTTGGATTTTGAAAATGTCCGTTTTGACAAAGTTGTAGATTTCTTTTTTTTTCTAAACAACTTTGGTGTTTTGAGTTTTTGTTGCTCAGTTCAACTTTTGGCAGTAGTTTGCAAAATACAAAAACCAGTTCAAAAGTCAACCTAGACCCTACTCCTGTTCATGGCTGATGAGTGCGCACGCGCCTGGCAGCCTCACTCGAAGCCGACCCGTCGCCATCGACCAGAACCGCGCCATCATACCGCTCTGCGCAAAAGCGCTGACTCTCGGCGTCCCCCACAGTGCCCAGCAAGCTACCGCCGCGTGGACGAGCCGCGCTCTCGGCCCCTACCTTCGCCTCGTCCGAGCCCCAACCCCGCGCAGCGCCAAACCCGGCCGCTCCGTCCCGTGTCGCCCGAGGCCGACGCCAGCGCTCGATCGCCCGGACCCCCTACCGTCCTTGCCCAGACCCCCACCGTCCTCTTCGCCCGGACCCCGGCATCACCCCGCGCCTATAAAAGCCACCGAGCTCTCCTTTGCCACCACCAGCACTTCCTCGCTAACCCAGGCAGCACCAGCACCCGCCGAAGCCGCCACTACCTTCGCCTTGAGCTCTCCCACCTCCCTGAACCACCGCTCTCGCCCCTCCATCCTTTCCTTCGCCGGCACAGCAGCTTCTCTCCAACCCCGGCGAACCGACCAAGCCCAACCCTCAACCCTCGAACCACACAGCCCCGAGCCTCACCCTCGAGCATGCCTGCGAGCCGCGCCCCTCGAGCAGCCGAGCCCCCCCTCGGAAAGTTAGCCGAGGCCGCCCTCAAAAAAACTTAGCCGCGACCACCCTCGGAAAGTAGCCGAGCCTCACCGAAGCCTCGCCACCGTCGAGATCCGCCTCGCCGAGCCGTCCGCCTCGCCCGAGTCTCCGAGCCAGGCCTCGGCCAGACGACCGTTTCTCCGTATCGCCCGAGCCTCCCGGCCCGGTCTCGGACGAACGAAGCGTCTCCGCCTCGCCCGAGCCTAGTCTCGAGCGAGCGTGCCTTCTCCGCTTCGCCCGAGCCCGCGTTTCCGTCTCGCCCGAGCCTCCCAGTCAAGCCTCAGGACGAGCGACGTTTCCGTCTCGACCGAGCCCCAGCCGAGATCCCGAGCAGCGCGTCCGCCGCCGCGTCTTGTCAGGCAAGCGTCCCGTCGCGCACAGTGCGTTTTTCCTTTTTCCTTTTCTTTTAGCAAATGTGAATAGTGTTTCCTTTTCTTCTTTTTGTGTGATTTTCTGTGTCGCTCCTAAAATTCTGAAAATTTAATGGTAGACTCTTTACACCTTGTAGTATTTTAGAAAAATAAGAAACTTGACTTTTCTGCAACAATTAAAAAATGAAAAATCTCCCTTTTAATTAATAAATGGATAGTTTTAGATTTTTAGAAAATCATGTATAGCTCCATAGGTTATGAAATTTGTTCTGTTAACTAGTTACACCATGATGAACTTATGAGATTAATTTGGAAAATTTTGGAGCAACTGTACAACGCAACCTTTTAAAATGAATTAGGAAAAATAGAAAGTTTTGTCCTGTGTTGTTTGTTCATATCAGCATCCTCATAAGCATACATCATTGCATCCGTATAGTAACCGAAGCAGAAGGAATCAACGTCAAGCCAGCCGCCGACGAACCTACCCCGAAGTAACCTCGAGCTCCGACTCCTGCAGTCCGCCCTCGAGCCCGCTCTCTTTAAGGCAAGCCCCGGTGCATTTAACCCTTCCATTTATAAAATGTTTTCCTTAAATGTTTTTGAGTTAAACTACTGCATTAGGTTATAGGGGTTGTGTGATGACCTATTACCTGCATTATTTACCTCCACCAGAAGATCCACCAGCCCTGCTTTAAAACTATTTGCAAAATGCTTAGTGATGCTATACTATAGATTTGCAATAAAATGCCATTTTCAAAAGTGTGATCACTGAAAGAATCTTTATGGGAATTTGGCTTTACTTCTCGTTCGATGACTGCTTGCCTAGCTAGCATGTGGTCATTGTCGAGAAGAGGTTGTCCGCGCGTACGGTGCCGTCATGTTGTAGTCCGGGACTCAACAGTTGACACCGACCGGGACAGGGTTGAAAAACTGACGGGACTATTACGCTTGGGTGAGATATGACCAAGGTATAGTTCTGGCTGGAAAATTAGGGACCATCCGTATGGGGGCCTGCTGGCCAAGACTTGCAACTATTCACATACTACGGAAAGCTCTGGCTCCGAGAAATCCATTATTGGACCGACAACCGCGCACTGGGAGTGGAGAGATGGCGGAAGTAGCATGTACCCACGTGGGTTAGAGTCCCGGATTGGAGTGGTGTACTGCACTTCCGGGTGGCGTAGGACCGGGCCCAATCTTGGAGGAATCGTGGAAGACGAGTTGGCATATGCAAGCTTGGGTGCTACATATGCAGTGTGAATAGGGATCCTCAGCTGAGTATTCTTTATCCGGATTAACGTTGCTCCTCGGTTATGGAGACTTGGTCACTGACTGTCAACGGAGAGTGGTTCTCAACTAGGAATGTTTTGAAATGTAAAATGAATCATGGTCAATGAAGAACTGAGGAATACTTGAACCTTTCCAAAAATAAAAACAAGTTTTACAAGATGTTTTTTTTCCTGCAAACAGGACCTGTACTCTTGGGTTAGAGTCCCGAGGTGCTTGTTGCTGGCGGAAAAACTCAAAATGCTTTTTTTGCAAATTTCTCGATCTTGTTCAAGCCTTACCTAAGCCTTTCATTCCTGAGTCTCCTCCCCTTTTTCTTTGTCGGGTAAGTCTTGTTGAGTACCCCAGTACTCAGGGTTTGTTAACCCCTGTTGCAGGTTTCTAATAGGTGGCGTTGATCCTGATCATGTCAGTGGGCTTGACGTGATCTGGTTGTTCCTCATCTCCAACTTAGGTACTCCGCCTAAGTGTGGTTCTGTAATACTACTCTACTTCCGCAACACCAGTTATTTTTATGTAAAAGTAACATCTTCATAATTTGTAAAGTTTATCTATCTTGCTTCCGCACTCCGATGGTATTTTGTACCAACTGTTGTAATGTTGTGATTAATCCAACCTTCATGATGATGGTCCTGTGGCTCGTGGATAATTCGGGGTCTCCGCAGGGACACCCGACGGATCATTCCAGTAACGTGTTTCATTTGCACAGTCATTGGGCTCCGTATGACGATGACGTATGTAGGTGGGCCACATTATTGGGAGGTTCTGCCACAGAATGGTATCAGAGCAGGATTGTCATCAAGGAAAGACTGGTTACAACATTACTTTTGAAAAACTTCAAAATGGTTTCTTAATCTAAAAGTTTTTTTTAAGTAACAAATTAAAAATGATCCTTCCCTAAGTTTCTTGCTTTGCTGGAAGACTTCGTGAAGACTATACTAGTGATTCCGACAGAAGGTACCAAGTCAGTGAAGCTAGTATATAAAGTATAGCCCTATATCTAACTAACGGGTGGAGACAGAGATCTTCTGTCAGTGAGAGGTCGTATAGGACGAGCATGCATCATATCATGCATAATAATAAAATGTGCTTCTTCTCTAAATTCTAAAAGCAGCTATGATCCCCGATAGTTGATCGTCCCTAGATTTTGTTGCTCTTGCTACTTTCATTCCATAAGTTCCTAATCCTTGGGAATTTTTGGATATCTTTCATACACTCTACCACATAAAGTCAGAATCATGGTAAAGTCCTTGGTTCTTCTGGAAAGCGCGTGTCATGCCTTGAATTGGCACGTGCTGGTTGCTTGGTGTCGTGAAAACGACGAATGGTGGTTGAAAGTTACTGAAATTGTGTTCTTTGAAAGGACCGTGATCCATGGACCGGATAAAAGTGTAGGAACCTGGAGTCACCTATGGACGGCCACCATAGGGAGTTACTGTCAGGTGCTCGCTAATATACAGGCCTATCGTCATGATTCTTTCTAAGTCCACCGTTAAAGTGCTTTCATTTCTGGATGCCCGAAAGGGAATTCAAAGCCACTTTCCTTGTAATTATGACCAATCCCTGCTTTTGGTTATAATTTCCCTCTTTATGGGATGAGAGTTAAAGAAGTTATGCTCTATTATGGTGCCATAATTGGTGACCACAGTGCCGCGTCGGAACCCGAAGAATCTTGTGTGCCGAGTTGCACAAGTTTTCCGTTGGGTGCGCGCAGGTATCGAAGTCTACAGTTATGATCCAATATAGCCCGTAACTAATATACGCTCTCTCTTGGCTCTTGATATTTTTCCTTGCTCCACTCAAAATCCCCTACCTTGCTACTTGCAACCGTGTTCTGATCCCGGTTGTAATCCTAACCCTAACCCAGTTGCCTTGTGAACTCCTTGCGAGTAAACAAGTATGACACTTTTCCTTTTCCATTACTCAACCCCAGCCTTTAAAGCACTTCTTAAATCTCGGGACGAGATTTCTTTTAGGGGGGAAGACTGTAACACCCCTGGTGTTTAATTATAATTAACCTGTCATGTCATCATCTTAAGCATTAATCATTTCTGTGATGCATTTGAATTGCTTAATTGCTATGCTTGATCCCTTTTCAAAACCCTTTTTGCCCAAATTTTTACTTTAAGGACAAAATGGTAATTTCACCTCTGTGTCTAGTTCTTTGTATTCTTCTTTCAGTTTCGTGCTTTGATGTTTTGTTGTGCTGACCAAAGTTCAAAAATCAGAATCTGATTTCAAATCCCTTTGCAAAAACCCTGATTTCCAATTTGTAGTTTTACCCCTCTTTTAATACTTCAAAAACTATTCAAAATTTGGAGTTGGTTCAAAAAGCAAAGTTGTAGATCTGGTCAAGAGGAACAACTTTGGTATTTACAGATTTTCAAGTTGCAGTACAAAATGTTGAGTTATTTCAAATTCATTCAAATTCCAGTTGTTGTCCCCTTTTCAGTTTTCAAAAATTTGTTCAAAAACTAATGAGTTTCAGGAAAAGTGTATAATAGCAAAGTTGTAGGTTTTGATAAAAGGAACAACTTTCATGTTTACAGATTTTCAAGTTTCAGTTCAAAATCAAAAGTAATTTTGAATTTATTAAAATCCCAAAAGTGTTCCCTTTTCTGTTTTCAAGTTTAATTCAAAACTGTTTGGATTTTGAAAATGTCCGTTTTGACAAAGTTGTAGATTTCTTTTTTTTTCTAAACAACTTTGGTGTTTTGAGTTTTTGTTGCTCAGTTCAACTTTTGGCAGTAGTTTGCAAAATACAAAAACCAGTTCAAAAGTCAACCTAGACCCTACTCCTGTTCATGGCTGATGAGTGCGCACGCGCCTGGCAGCCTCACTCGAAGCCGACCCGTCGCCATCGACCAGAACCGCGCCATCATACCGCTCTGCGCAAAAGCGCTGACTCTCGGCGTCCCCCACAGTGCCCAGCAAGCTACCGCCGCGTGGACGAGCCGCGCTCTCGGCCCCTACCTTCGCCTCGTCCGAGCCCCAACCCCGCGCAGCGCCAAACCCGGCCGCTCCGTCCCGTGTCGCCCGAGGCCGACGCCAGCGCTCGATCGCCCGGACCCCCTACCGTCCTTGCCCAGACCCCCACCGTCCTCTTCGCCCGGACACCGGCATCACCCCGCGCCTATAAAAGCCACCGAGCTCTCCTTTGCCACCACCAGCACTTCCTCGCTAACCCAGGCAGCACCAGCACCCGCCGAAGCCGCCACTACCTTCGCCTTGAGCTCTCCCACCTCCCTGAACCACCGCTCTCGCCCCTCCATCCTTTCCTTCGCCGGCACAGCAGCTTCTCTCCAACCCCGGCGAACCGACCAAGCCCAACCCTCAACCCTCGAACCACACAGCCCCGAGCCTCACCCTCGAGCATGCCTGCGAGCCGCGCCCCTCGAGCAGCCGAGCCCCCCCTCGGAAAGTTAGCCGAGGCCGCCCTCAAAAAAACTTAGCCGCGACCACCCTCGGAAAGTAGCCGAGCCTCACCGAAGCCTCGCCACCGTCGAGATCCGCCTCGCCGAGCCGTCCGCCTCGCCCGAGTCTCCGAGCCAGGCCTCGGCCAGACGACCGTTTCTCCGTATCGCCCGAGCCTCCCGGCCCGGTCTCGGACGAACGAAGCGTCTCCGCCTCGCCCGAGCCTAGTCTCGAGCGAGCGTGCCTTCTCCGCTTCGCCCGAGCCCGCGTTTCCGTCTCGCCCGAGCCTCCCAGTCAAGCCTCAGGACGAGCGACGTTTCCATCTCGACCGAGCCCCAGCCGAGATCCCGAGCAGCGCGTCCGCCGCCGCGTCTTGTCAGGCAAGCGTCCCGTCGCGCACATTGCGTTTTTCCTTTTTCCTTTTCTTTTAGCAAATGTGAATAGTGTTTCCTTTTCTTCTTTTTGTGTGATTTTCTGTGTTGCTCCTAAAATTCTGAAAATTTAATGGTAGACTCTTTACACCTTGTAGTATTTTAGAAAAATAAGAAACTTGACTTTTCTGCAACAATTAAAAAATGAAAAATCTCCCTTTTAATTAATAAATGGATAGTTTTAGATTTTTAGAAAATCATGTATAGCTCCATAGGTTATGAAATTTGTTCTGTTAACTAGTTACACCATGATGAACTTATGAGATTAATTTGGAAAATTTTGGAGCAACTGTACAACGCAACCTTTTAAAATGAATTAGGAAAAATAGAAAGTTTTGTCCTGTGTTGTTTGTTCATATCAGCATCCTCATAAGCATACATCATTGCATCCGTATAGTAACCGAAGCAGAAGGAATCAACGTCAAGCCAGCCGCCGACGAACCTACCCCGAAGTAACCTCGAGCTCCGACTCCTGCAGTCCGCCCTCGAGCCCGCTCTCTTTAAGGCAAGCCCCGGTGCATTTAACCCTTCCATTTATAAAATGTTTTCCTTAAATGTTTTTGAGTTAAACTACTGCATTAGGTTATAGGGGTTGTGTGATGACCTATTACCTGCATTATTTACCTCCACCAGAAGATCCACCAGCCCTGCTTTAAAACTATTTGCAAAATGCTTAGTGATGCTATACTATAGATTTGCAATAAAATGCCATTTTCAAAAGTGTGATCACTGAAAGAATCTTTATGGGAATTTGGCTTTACTTCTCGTTCGATGATTGCTTGCCTAGCTAGCATGTGGTCATTGTCGAGAAGAGGTTGTCCGCGCGTACGGTGCCGTCATGTTGTAGTCCGGGACTCAACAGTTGACACCGACCGGGACAGGGTTGAAAAACTGACGGGACTATTACGCTTGGGTGAGATATGACCAAGGTATAGTTCTGGCTGGAAAATTAGGGACCATCCGTATGGGGGCCTGCTGGCCAAGACTTGCAACTATTCACATACTACGGAAAGCTCTGGCTCCGAGAAATCCATTATTGGACCGACAACCGCGCACTGGGAGTGGAGAGATGGCGGAAGTAGCATGTACCCACGTGGGTTAGAGTCCCGGATTGGAGTGGTGTACTGTACTTCCGGGTGGCGTAGGACCGGGCCCAATCTTGGAGGAATCGTGGAAGACGAGTTGGCATATGCAAGCTTGGGTGCTACATATGCAGTGTGAATAGGGATCCTCAGCTGAGTATTCTTTATCCGGATTAACGTTGCTCCTCGGTTATGGAGACTTGGTCACTGACTGTCAACGGAGAGTGGTTCTCAACTAGGAATGTTTTGAAATGTAAAATGAATCATGGTCAATGAAGAACTGAGGAATACTTGAACCTTTCCAAAAATAAAAACAAGTTTTACAAGATGTTTTTTTTCCTGCAAACAGGACCTGTACTCTTGGGTTAGAGTCCCGAGGTGCTTGTTGCTGGCGGAAAAACTCAAAATGCTTTTTCTGCAAATTTCTCGATCTTGTTCAAGCCTTACCTAAGCCTTTCATTCCTGAGTCTCCTCCCCTTTTTCTTTGTCGGGTAAGTCTTGTTGAGTACCCCAGTACTCAGGGTTTGTTAACCCCTGTTGCAGGTTTCTAATAGGTGGCGTTGATCCTGATCATGTCAGTGGGCTTGACGTGATCTGGTTGTTCCTCATCTCCAACTTAGGTACTCCGCCTAAGTGTGGTTCTGTAATACTACTCTACTTCCGCAACACCAGTTATTTTTATGTAAAAGTAACATCTTCATAATTTGTAAAGTTTATCTATCTTGCTTCCGCACTCCGATGGTATTTTGTACCAACTGTTGTAATGTTGTGATTAATCCAACCTTCATGATGATGGTCCTGTGGCTCGTGGATAATTCGGGGTCTCCGCAGGGACACCCGACGGATCATTCCAGTAACGTGTTTCATTTGCACAGTCATTGGGCTCCGTATGACGATGACGTATGCAGGTGGGCCACATTATTGGGAGGTTCTGCCACACAAAGTGTTCCAACATTTGCGCACGTGTGTTAGCATTTTGCAAAGCATTTTCCAAGGGTTTAGTTAGTCTCTCACTAGGTCTATAGCATCGATATGTTAGAGAACACCTAGTGGCACTTGAACACCGCATAAGCCGTGAATAATATCTTCTTAATAGTACGGCTATCTATCTTAAATGTGATCACACTCGCTAAGTGTCTTGATCACTAAAACAAAGAGCCCTATAGGTTATACCTTTGCCTTCGGGCCTCTTTGCTCATCTCTTCCCTTCTTCTCAAGTTTCACCAATGGTAGAGCACTTGATCTCTTGAGTCCTTGTGGTCATCACCATCCTTCATGGTTGCCACCTAGCTAACTCCACCACTAGGCTTGGTCATAATCCTTTCTTATAAGATACATACATGCTTAGCAATGGGATTAGACCAAATAGGTTTCATCAATTAACTAAAACCAAACTAGGGCTTTCAATCTCCCCCTTTTTGGTAATTGATGACAACCTATACAAAGATATGTGATTTAAATTTGAGTAACCACATTGATAGTATTAGCTCCCCCTACATATGTGCTATAGAGTTTGGTTCTAGATTTGGCACATATGTATGATTATGAAATGTGGATGAGCAATACTACCAATGATGATGCTAAGGCATAAGAATGGACCTTTGAAGTGTGATACCAATCGGAGTGCACATGTTAATACCATCCTTAGCACCATTTACCACTAGACATACATCATAACTCAAGAGCCTCGTGAGATCAACATTATAAATAGGCTCTTGATCCACTTGAAAATACAAATAATACAAATATATCTAGTTATCAACCTATTCATGCTAGGTGGGGCCGGGCACATCCTAGCTAACGGCCGAGGGACCCGCGATGAAAGCGCCCCCGCGCGAAAGCCACCACCCCGCGTCTAGAGACGCGTGTGGGCGAGGCAGGAACCTGGCCACCTCCCGAGCGAATATCACTAGCAAGCCAGAAAAGTGAACTAGAAGCAACCCCGATCTCCTCTTTTTCATTAAATTGCAAGTTTTGTACAACACAAACAAGCAAAAGACGAATGCGCAAACTACTTTCGCGACCCAAGGAAAACGCTATATCGACGCTCATCCAGCGAAAACGAGGCGTCTTCGGGCTCCACCTTTACGAACGGGCCCTCTCTGGAAGTTGGCAGCACGCGCGAAGACTCGCGCCTCTTCCGCCTCGCTTCAAGCTCGCGTCGGTCGAAGTTCTCATAAAAACACGTAAGTGCTCTTCCGTCCGCTCAATCTTCTTAGCGCGTTTTTTCAAGTAAGACGAAAGCGATGCCGTTGGAAACCTAGAGCGAAAGCTCCTCCACAGATCACCTCTGACACAAAGATCGCCGGATCTAATCATTAACGGGCTAATGTCGAGAACGTCCCGCGTTCCCGCATCCGCGTCATGTTCAATACAACATTCCAGTTTAAGTTCAAAAATCACACGCGGCAACATGTCTGGCAAGTACAACCAACACATATAAAACAGGCCCTAGTCATTCATCTACCGCATCTTGGGGAGCGTTCGCGTCACGAGAAGCAGAGGCAACCGAGCTTTCGGGGACCTCCTCATTCAGATGAGGGGGGCTCACTTCATCTTCTAGCTCGACCTCGCGTGCCCGCCTTTCGGAGATGAAGTCCGAAAACACCTTTTGGATATGAGCTTTCTCCTCCAGAGTCTGCATCAAAAGGGATAACTCAGAAGAGGCGTCAACCACGCCACAAGTCAAAAATAAGGGCAAAGCGAAATCAAAAGCAGACATTCGAAAGTACCTTCCCACGGCCCATGGCGGACTGCATAAGAGACATGTCGTTTCCACCCGCCAGCCAGAACTCATCGAAAAATCTCTTGCCAAGGACTTTCTCCGCCTCAGGGGTTCGCCAGTAATAGTCTACCTCCTTGACCGAAAGGTCCGAGATATGGGAGCAGCCAGTGTCAACAAGGCTATGGCCAATCGCCTTGATGCTCGTGACCGCAGCATAGTCCCGGTCGAGCGCCATGTGCCCCTCCAGCGACTCCATCTCGGATCGAATCCAGCCGATAAGGCTATCGACGTTTTGCTCAGGAGGGTTTTCTGTCTCGACGCCGATGCTGCGAAGGCATTCGCGAAAGCGAGATACAGCCTCCCCAGCGGAAGTCAAAAGCACCCTCTCCCTATCGGCCTGGGCAGTTCGCAGCTGTGAAATCTCCCTTTTGAGATTTTCAACCTCTTTCTGACTCGCCCTCCAGGAGTGTTGACACTTCTTAACGCAACCACTAGAACTAGACTATGGAGCCTAACCCCAGCAATGGCGCTAGAAGTGTCTTGGTGGTAAAACTATTGACTATTGGATAATTCGGCAAGCGCACAGAATATACCGATGTAGCACTTCACCCGGGAGTATTCCAAGGTATCGTTATTTATTTTATCCCAAAGGAAAGCAAGCTAGGAAAGATGTAGAGAGAGGAAAGATAGATCCTCTAGTCTTACTATACTCTATTATCAATTAGAGAAGCAAAAGGGGATAAGTGGATATAAAGAAGGATAGATAGATAAGATAAATAAGTTAAGCAAAGAGTATATGATATGAATGATAACTTTAGTAGAGTTAGCTAGGTGGGAGGACAACGAGTGAGTATAAAGTACTCCTATGTTTCTACCTTTACTCCTATGAACTAATCCTAATTAAATAGATGACTTAACTAGATTGACGCCTTGCTACTTGTGTGAGAGGGATAAACGAGAGAGTAAAGCGATAGAAGGTTGTTCACCTAACCCAATACTCAAGCGGATATTTGGCTTATGGACGCCTTACCTTTTAAAAACTAGCCTGAGTTCACGTGAGGGGATCTAGGTAGCCAGGCAAAATCTGTCACCTTTTGCCCATGCGCCCCTACTGTCCGTGCAAGCCAGCGGTAGTCAAAGATAAGATGAAGTATGAGCACCACGCTCACACTTATCTACACCTTTCGCTATCGATCAAAATAGCTAAAGCCCCTATCCTAAGATAGGACGATGACGCACACACAAGAAGCTATTTAAAGGAAATCAATCTAACTAAGACAACTATAGAACCAAGATAAGCACACAACAAGACTATATAAATATAGACTTGCACTAAGTAAATACTTAAATAAATACTTAGAAAGTAAATACTTAAGTAAATGCAAAGTAAAGTAAAGAAAGAATAATATATTATATAAATAAAGTCTTACAAAAGAAGGAAGATACAAGGGCTGTACCAGACTCCTAGAAGACGACTCCGGAGACCCGAGCTTCGTCCGACTCAACTCTAACTCCCACTCTAGACTAACTACTACTACTCTTGCTTGATCTCACATGAAAGTGGAGATATGTGTTGTGAGCTCTGTTCGCCTAAACGGCCGTTTAATCCGTTTAAACACCGTTTAAACGGTAAACAGAGGTCATCTGTTTTGTTTAGGCCCTAAACGGTGAATTAAACGGTTGGACCGTTTAAACCCGTCTAAATGGTCTAAAGAAAATCAGGTTATACATGATTAAATGATCTAAACAACCATTTAATCCATAATTTGGTTAATTAGAGGACTACGACTACCATAATCAACACAAAACTAATTAACATTGTGAGTATATGAAATGTTGTGGGATTTAGATTTGTTCCAAAAATATTATTTGGTATAATATTTATTTTTTACATGTGCAAATATGTGCAGTTTCTATCAAATTTAATTTTTACATACATAAATATGTATATTTTAGTGTTACCATACAAAACCGTTTAGACCGTTTAACTCCGTTTAAACACCGTTTAAACGGCCTAAACGCTAAACAAAGAGTGACCGACTGTTTACCGTTTACTGTTTAGGAAAACATTGGTTGTGAGATATGTAAACTATGTGAGATATGAAGAATGAGAGGGTGAAGGTCTCTATTTATAGTGGAGGTGGAGTAGGGGCTACTCCGGCGCCACGTCAGCGATCCGTGTGCTCATCCTCTCTTCACCCTTGGATCCACCGCTATAGCAACCGACCTTGATGAATGGCTTGGATATTGTTCACGTGTGAAACATGTGCTTTGCCACCGACTTGGATGAAGTTCACCATGGGGTCGGCCGACCCCCTCTTTGACATGTGGGCCCGGGGTACATCTTCTAGAAGGTGATGATGTCATCCTGATGAATAGTGCAGATGGGCCCCACCAAGGGGGGGTCGGCCGACCCCCCTATGACAGGGGTGGCCCACCACCTTCTCTCCCTTGGTGACCCCACATGTCATGGAGCACGTCTTGTGAAGTTAGTTGCATTTGGTTTTCGGTGTGGACCCATGAATCCATGTGCTTCTCATCTTGCACCATTGAGCAAAAGCACATGTTTGATCCAATGGTTGATATTGACTTGAACATGCTTCTCTTGGATCATGCCATGTCACCATGGCTGAGGTGGCCCCAAGGTGGGGTCGGCCGACCCCCTTGGTGGGCCCACCTAGCCTCGTTTTGTTCATTTTGCCATCTCCTACAAGTTCACAAGCTAAGAGTACAAGTGGAACTTATTAGTGATAAATATGCTCATGATATGTCATTCTTCCTTGAAACCGAGGCCTGTTGACGGTCTTTTGATAAGGTAAAACATGCTACAACTTCCGTCAACAGGGAAGTGCGCTCATCCTTAGCCTTCTTGGTCTGCGACTCCAGATCGGCGGCGAGTGTTTTCATCTGAGTTTCAAGATCCTGTTTCTCGCGCTCGACCTTGCGAATGTAAAGGTCACTCTGTTTGCTCTGACTACGAGCAATAACAGCGGCCTGCGAATAGAACCAAATCAAACACAAAAAAAGTTAAAAAGGAAACGAAAGGGAAAGAGCCGGGAAACCCACAGCAAAGTCAAACACTCACGCTAGCCAGGTGAAACGACAGAGCGTCGTTGAGTTTTGCGCTACTGACTTTAAGGAGGTCTCTTTCGATCTCCGGCGCAACGAAAGCCTTCTGAGAGAATTCCACAAACTTAACGGCCTCCTCACTTCCGCCAGGAAGGACTCCCGCCCGTCGATAGTCAATTCGGCAGGTGAGTTGGGCGTCTGAGGCTGCACCCAAAGAACGAGCAACGCGATAAGACTCCTCTTTCGCATCATCAGTTTCGCTCGACGAGCTCAGGCCAATATAAAAGCACGAGTTCTTGTAGTCCAAAGGCACCCCGTCGATAACCAATCGCCCATAACCGAGAAGTTGTCCTTCCACCATCTCCTGCGTCAGGTGAATGCACCGTGATGAAAACTTTGACTTATCTTTATCAACAGCAGCGGGAGCCAGCATTCTCCCAGACCCGGTCCTCTTCTCGCCAGGAGCCGCCTTTTCGTCGGTCGCCCGAGCAGGGGGCTCGGGCGCGGAGTTTTCGGTTTTTTGGCCTGGCACTCTGTGGCATCCGGCGGACCTGAAGCTTTCCGTTAGCCAAGCTTCGTGAAAGTCGGAAGGTCAGCAACGGAGGCGTCATCATCAAACGCCGAATGCGAGAGGTGCACATTCGGCCTTTTCGGAGCCATCTCAGCAGCACGAGACGCACTCTACAAAAGCAAACCAAAAACAGGGTGCATCAAACGCACAAAGCGAGACTTAAAAACGAAAGCAACTCAAACACGAGAGAAAAAACAAAAGGCATAACCAAGCCAAAACGAAAAGCGCAGACACTAACCACCCTCGGGTGATCGAAAGGATCAATGTCTGGGATCGACTCCAACGCTCCCCCTCGGCTCTTAAGCATAGGCTTGGCGATCAAACGCCCGATGCGAATATCCCCGACTTCGGCAGCTTTTCGCTGAGGCACCACACCGCTTCGACCCCCACACCGAGCTACGCCCTTGCCTTTCGCCTTCGAATCTTCAGCTTCCTCTTTGCTTTAGTCAAGCAGAGGCCTTTCGGCGTACTTAACACCCATAGCGTCAAACGCCCGGTTCAAGCGTCGACTTCGGTCGAGGTTGCCGAGTTGGAACTCACTTTCCTTTCATAAATACAGCCCGCAAATTTTCCTTGCTTCGCTTTCAATATGCTTCACGAAAGACTCATCATCAGCAAAATTCGCGGGCCTCACAAGCAGAAGAGGGCCCAGATACCCATCCTTGTCAGAAAAAACTTCGAAAGTGGTTGCACTGTAGAGTGGGTTCATCCCGATAGCCATCCATTCTTCGACCAAGTCTCGGCTAATTTGAAACCGAGCAGTGAGTGCGAACGCGTCACTGCAGCAAATGGCCTCTTCATCGTTCAACGCGACGGGCAGAAGATGCTTCCCGGGGCACCTCTCCAAAACCGACTCAAGCGGAGAAGCTTTCTTCTCCCCTTTACTCAACTCGGCAGCGACTGTTTCATCCGAGCAAACTCGATAGTAGAACCAGAAGCGATTCCAATCTGGCCACTTGTTCTGATAGGTAAGCGAAATGGAAACGTTACCCCGGGTCTTCGCGGAACGAAATTGATGCACCCAATCTCGTTGGGTAGTTTGCTCCCTAAGAAAGGGTCGTCCACTTTCATCGGCCGCCGGTGAATGTCATAAAACCGCACGAAAACATCCGCTCGTGGCGTGCAGTCAAGCATCTTCATCGCCATCGTGAAAACTCCAAGCCTGACGAATGCATTCGGCGTCAGCTGATGGAGTTGTATGCCGAACCCAGAGAGGACATCCGAGACAAATTCTTCAAGTGGAAAGTCCAAACCAGCAGCGAAATAGTCGTGGAAGACAATAGCTTCATTTGGCCGCGGAATGGGCACCTCTTCTTCTCCAAGAACACGGTAGCTCACGAGATGGTCTCTCCTCAAAGGTCCTTTTTCGGCCAACGATTGCAAAGCAGCAGCTGACATTCGCGAGGTGCCCAAGTAAAATGAGCAGTCGGTGGGCACCGAAACCAATCTAGAGTCTCCGTCATCAGACAAGCTGCCGCTGTGACTCGGAACCGCCGGAGCACCCCCGGATCCAACGGACACTTCAGCGCTACGTTCGCGGCAAAAGGACCCGGTAGCGCTTGTGCTTTCGCTAGACGAGCTCGAGGTCGACGTGGAACTGTAAGACGCCATCTAACATGGCGCGAGAGACGAATAAACAAGAATGCATGCGAAAGGAAAAAAGAAAAGGGGGAGGACAGAGGCGGAAGCACAAAAAAAATAAAGAACAGATTCGAAACATGAGATAAGCCAAAAAGAAACAAAGGCAAGAGAGAGCTACGCACCACAACTGTCGCTCAGCGAATGACCGTGCCAGGCACCAGCAGCTTTCGCTCAAGCGAATGACGCGAGGCTTCACAAGCACGCGGCAAAGGGGCGGGAATGCGCTATGTGGCCAAGTAGCCTCCCCGCCTGAAGCCCTCACGCTTATATACGAGCAAGCGGTACACGATTTTCGAGGAAGACGAAAA
This sequence comes from Coix lacryma-jobi var. lacryma-jobi, assembly GCA_009763385.1. Lineage (NCBI taxonomy): Eukaryota > Viridiplantae > Streptophyta > Magnoliopsida > Poales > Poaceae > Coix > Coix lacryma-jobi. The sequence goes on along the minus strand of CM019828.1, from coordinate 103,639,613 downwards.
GACGCCCGGGTGAAAGCTCTAGTTTGGTTTTGGATAATTGATGACACCTATGTGTACTAATTTTGGCAACGAGTGTTGTGGTTTGAGATAGGTTGGTACACACCAAGTGATAGAGCTAGAGAATTATCATGGTGATGGAGGTGATCAAAAAGATGATATATGTGTGCTCCGTCTTGGAAAAGAATAAACAGAAAAATAAAATCCTATGGACTCAAGGCAAAGGTATAAAAATAGGATATTTATTTTGCCGGTCAAGACACTATAGAGAGTGTGACCGGGTTTAAGATTAGATAACCGTACTATAAAGGGGAGAAATCTTTAATTGCAATGGTTATCTAGTGCCACTAAATGTAAGTCTCATTTGCATCCTTTTTAGTGCGCCTAGTGATGTGGTGAGATGCATGGGAAAGCCTAAAAAAATTATTTATGAAAATGCTAACTTTAGCGTCCAATTTATTTTGGTATACTGTGTTGAAGTTAGCACCTGGAAAGGCTCGAAAAGATGTTGGTTTTTATCAGTCTCTTGTCCAGTTAAAAGCAGCTGCAAAAATTGAGTCAGAACTGGTCCGTTTTGGGGCTTTTGGACTGGTCCGTTTTGGTTTTCGGACTAGTCCATTTTGTGCATGCAGTTGTCCGAACTTGCAGTTGACAAGAGAATATGCATGGACATGTACTGGCCTGCTCGGTTTTTGTCCATGAGGGGAGCTTCCTGGAAGCTTCGTGCTACTGCTTTGGGTGCTTGCACGTTTGTGGAAAGTGCACACGTGAGAGGGATATATTTCATGGGTCCTGCTTTTTGCACATGCACTTTGTTTAAGCAAAGGGTCTTGCTCTTCCTCTTGGGTAAGTTGTCAGTAGCATGATTCCTAGCTATCGGCTGTCTACTGCTGGTTGCAGCTGCTTGCTAGGAGGCCGTGTCCAAGTAAAGAAGCTGCTTGGCCTCTGAAACGTTTGACTCTGTGTGGTGCGGCATCTGTTAGCATGGGGCCCGCTGGATAGTAATTGGCACTGCTGCTGGGCATATGCACGTTGGTTCGCGGAAGCTTCCTGCTGAGGCCGCTGCTGCCCGTTGCCGTTTGGTGCGTGGGCCCCTCTGTCGCACGCCCGTTGGGGAAGTGGTGTTGGCCGCTCTGTTTAGACTCCTCTCGGTCTCTGTCTCTGTCTTTGAACTCTCCTTTTTCCGTACAGAGAACCACGAACACAAACAGCTCTCCTTCTTCCTCACTCTCACTCCCAGTGATTTGAGCTCGTTTCCTGTGAGAGTTTGGGTGCTCTAGCGTCGATCTAGAGGGCTGCAAGAGATCCACCTCCCTCTCCTCTCCATTCTTAGCTCAGTGCTTATTTTCAGAGAGGATTTTGAGGGAAACCCTAGGTGCATTTGAGATTGCATATTCTTGTGGCACTAGGTGATTATTGCAATTGTGGATTTCTTATTACTCTTGGTGATTGCCGTCACCTAGACGGTTCATGGTGATTGGATTGATTGGTGAGGGGATTTGGTGATTGTGTCCACCCCCAATCAAGGTGACATTTGTGAGGGGTTGTTGTGGTTCCCTGGCGAAGTGCCAAATTCCAACTCTAGTGGATTGCTCGTGTCATCCAACTTCTCTCCATTGGTAGGTTCTTGTGGCGCCTATTGAGAGGCTCGGTGTGTGATACCGATTAGCCACCGAACCACATGGTGTAGAGGGACACAACGGGGAGTAGCTTGCCGGCAAGCAAGTGAACCCCGGGAGAAAAATTAATTGTGTCATATCTTGTCTCCCGAAGAATTGAATTTATTGAAATATTTATTGTTGGAATTAATTATTTGGTGATTGACATCATCCACTACTCTCCACCGTCGGTATTGAAATTAATTATCTCTCCCTCATACTTGTCATTTATATACCTTGTGTAGTAGTAGTGATAAATTGCAAGTAGAGTAACATAGCATTTTGGTTGTTTTATTTTGCTCTCTAGATTGCTCACTAGTGTAAAAGTAGTGACATAGTGGTGAAGAAATTTATTTATCTTGTTAGCTCTCTAACTAGATAAAGTAGAGACATAGCTTGTGTGCCATAGAGATATTAAATTACTAGAATTGCAAATAGGTGGCTTGCCTAACATTTAGAGCTAGAGCAAACCGCTTTTTGGCTTTTTATAATACTAATACTTTGCTCTAGTGAGAATTGTCAATACCAATTAGAACCTTTCACCGGGCACGGGATTCGAAGCGTCGCAACGACATGCCAATACGGTACACGGTTTTCGAGGAAGACGAAAAGACGTCTGGGCACGGAATACGAAGCATCGCAACGGCCTGGCAGGCATTACGCGGTGTCAGGGGAGCGACAAGACGTCCAGGCACATAAAATGAAGCGTTAAAAAAACCTCAACTTCGAAACGAAGCAAAGGTATTTTTTTGGGCGGGCGTAGGCGCCTAGCGAAAGGACACGGTCAAACCTCGCAAGCTTACAGGTTCGACCGTGAGGCGCTATTGTTGGGATGGTACTCAGACCGCTGGCGCCTCCGGCCCGCGAGACTGAATGAAGACGGAGCTTCCGTGCGGAAGCGCGCATTCGCGCGGAAGCATGCGTCCGCCTCCGATACGTAAGACCGAAGAAAGACGGAGCTTTCGTGCGAAAGTAGACTTTCGCGCGGAAGCGCGTATTCGCGCGAAAGGGGCTGAAAGCGGCCCGGGCGTGGGCCCGCAACAGCTTTCGCGCGGGAGTGCAGCGGCGGCCGGGCGAGCCCGCCGCGTCTCGCTATCGCGCGAAAGGGAGCCGATGGCGGCCGAGTCACTTTCGCGCGAAAAGGGACTGGTGCCTCCGTCGGAAGCATTCGTCGTCCACGACTTCATTTTTTCATAGGTTTTCGCAGGTCGTCGGAAGCCTCGGTCAAAGGGAGCGGGCCTACCGGTCAGGAGAAGGAGCCAGGGGCGCAGGGCCCGTCGACGGACGGAGTTACGAAGTTGCCCCTCAGGTCGCCGTGGGCGGCAAACAGCCACGGAGTAGTTGAGTAGGGTATGATTGTAATTATAACAGAGTGGTTGGAAGGGCATTCTTGTACTTTCAAACTGATCTGAATTAATATAAAAAGCTCCCAGCTTCCCAAGGGAGAGGGGAGAGAGGAGCATTGTTCACTTCATCCGATCTCCCACTCTCTTCCGTCTACTTACGCTTTCGCTCCGCACTTTCGCTCGTGCGACAACCTGCTGTTTCAGGGTCTCGGTCCCGAAACAACAATTAAAATACATAGTAAAAATAACTTGTATATGAAGTCCATGAAAGATAATAATAGTACTAAAACAAAAATTAAATAACTATTGTGATTACATCAAATAAAAGATGATAAAAAAACTAGTTGAGGCATCATGTGTTGGGTCAGATGCGAGACGAGGTCATCAAAGAGACAAACAATATCGATAGGGAATAGAAAAAGACTTTGGCTCTTAAAACTCTCATGAGTTGTTGTATTAAGGAGGTGTTTGGATACACATGGCTAGTTACTAATTGAGCTAAAAATAGCTTAAATTGTTAAGGTTGGTTAGCTAGTTGGAAAATAACTAGTTGGAGATTTGGTTAAAAAAACTAGTTCACCTATTAGCACTCTTGTTTGAATGTACAAAGCTAATTTGAGCTAAAATTAGATAGCTAACAATTAATCCATGGTATCCAAACATGCTCTAAATATATAGGCCTTTAACGCTTAATTATAATAGCTATATACATATGTACTATATAGATATATTTTCATGGGACCCTAGCGGCTTGGGTCCCCGGCGGTCGCACCTGCTGCCCTCTCCCTAGAGACGGCCCTGACAGCCTCATGCTCTACCCCTGACAACTGCCCTCCCCCTAGAGATGTCCCTGGCAGCGTCATGCTCTACCCCTGACAACCGGATCCTGACTCGGTGACTCCTGACCATGCAAGTGAGCGAGTCACAGGTGCAAAGCAATTCCCCAATCCCTGTTCTCAAATCTCTAACCCTAGCGGACCGACATAGTGTGGTGGGCTGGTGGCGGCATGTTGGGCTCCCGATGACGCAGGCTGCATGGTGTAGGTGGTGTGGGTGCGGCCTTCATGCGTTGTGCCTGCGTGACGACTAGCGGCCACAAGCCAAAGGTGGCCCACCAATAACTAGCAAAGAGACCACCGGCAGAGCAGATGCAACTGCGCAGGCAAAGCAAGATGAGTATGTTTTGAATGTTGAGTGGTAATACCAAAGGTTGAAATTTTGGCTCTACCACTCATGACAGAGATAGAACCACATATCTCGTTATTATTCTTTCAGTGGTATACCACATGTTTGTCGATCGCAAGACATATACGATGATTTCGTCAATCTCAAGATTTATAAGTTTTTTTTAAGGTGTTTGTAGGGAATAGATGTACATACATGTGTTTTTTAAGATAAGGGAATTGAATCCGGGTTTATCTTTTAGCACTAAGGGAGTTATACCATATATTACAGAATATTAAAGTATCACAAAATACGGTTAACTTAAAATTCAATATTATTTGACCATCCAAAGGAAATAAAGAAATGCACAGTTGTCACTTCTACCTCCTGGCATACTAGCGAATACTCCGTACGTTCTTAGTTGTCATAACTATTTACATAGATGAGTTTGTATTCCTATCTACTTTGGTTCGGGTGGAGGAGGGTGTTAAGTGCAGTTCGGTCAATGGTGAAATTTACGTGCTTCATTTGTAACACACGGTCTAATATATGAAATGAAATAAAATTCGGATTTTAGCCGCAAATAGCGGAGAATTGTCAGCACAACACGTGTCCTGCTGTGGATGACATTATCATGAAAGGAACGTTGGCCTTTTGGCACGTCAAGTACTGCAACTGATGTGAGACGACGGTTGAACGTCCGTGGTGCAAAACTCCAGTCTACCTCTACAGGTAGACTTGCCGTTCAGCGCAACAAACCCTTGCTTTCAGATGACGTCCCTGCTGGCGTCAATTCCGCGGGCCTCTCTGTCTCATCAGGCGGAGCGGAGCTGGTTTGTGCGTGTTACAATACTACTAATGGTGTTTAATCTCCTCCTTAATAGACCACCATCATGACCCTATTTACAATAGGATTTACCCCCTCTCATTAACATGTTTATGAGGCTTTATGGGGTATTATTCCCTTGTGTAACCTCCATGGAGGACCTTGTATATATACCCATGGTGGATCAATGGAAAAGAAGAGGACACTACATATTCTTGTCTCAATTGTCATTTACATTGTCATTCCAATTACAACACGTTATCAGCACCGTTCTACCAACTGAGCTACGATCGCAGAGATTGTACGGGAGTCAATCCGATGGATGAGGAAATGTGTCTTGTTGATAGTGCTACCACTAACTCTATACTTAGAGAAATAAAATATTTCCAAAATCTCACAAAGAATAAAGGAAATATTTTAACAATCGTTGGACGCGATGCTGTAATAGTCGGTTCTGGACGAGCCACTATTATGCTACCTATGGGTACAACGATAACAATTGAGGATGCACTCTTGTATCCCGATTCAACTCGTACCCTGCTAAGTTATAGAGATATCCGCAAAAATGGGTTTCATATTGAAACTCACAATGACTATAATGAGGAATCCCTTCTCATTACAAAGGACAACGGATATGGCAAACAGACACTAGAAAAATTTCCCTCGCTCCCGTCTGGATTGTACTATACATATATCAAACCCGTACGACATGTTGCGTACAAAGTAATTTTTCAGAATGTCAATGCATTCCAAACTTGGCATGATCGCCTTGGTCACCCCGGCATAGGGATGATGAGAAAAATTACGAAAAATTCTGTTGGTCACAATCTAAGTGATGCAAGATTTTCCCAATCCTCGGATTTTATTTGCACCGCATGTGCAACTGGGAAATTAATTTTGAGACCCTCTTATCTCAAAATTCAAGCCGAACCGCTCAAGTTCCTTGAACGCATTCAAGGAGACATATGTGGTCCCATTTAACCTTTGTCTGGACCGTTCAGGTACTTCATGGTTCTAATAGACGCATCTACACGATGGTCTCATGTGTGCCTCCTTTCCACACGGAACCATGCATTCGCTAAGATCATTGCTCAAGTTATCAAACTTAGAGCAAATCATCCTGAACATCAAATCCAGTCAATTAGAATGGATAATGCCGCTGAATTTTCCTCACGTGCCTTCAATGATTATTGTATGGCCTTAGGAATTCAAGTTCAGCATTCGGTCCCATATGTGCATACTCAAAATGGTTTGGCTGAGTCTCTCATCAAGAGAATCAAACTTATTGCACGACCATTACTACAGAATAGCAATCTCCCAACCTCATGTTGGGGTCATGCAGTCTTACACGCTGCTGACTTAATACAATTGCGTCCAACTGCTTATCATGCAACCTCCCCGTTGCAACTAGTACGTGGAAATATTCCAAACATTTCCCATCTGCGTAAGTTCGGTTGCGCTACATACGTACCGATCTCACCACCGCAGCGTACATCTATGGGCCCTCACAGGAAACTGGGGATCTATGTGGGATATCAATCTCCGTCGATCATAAAATACCTGGAGCCCCTCACAGGGGATCTATTCACGGCCCGGTATGCTGATTCTATCTTTGATGAAGATCATTTCCCGGCATTAGGGGGAGAACAAACAAACCACAAAGAATGCCAGGAAATCAATTGGGATGCCACAGCTATCTCCAATGATGATCCACGTACATCTGAGACTGAACTACAAGTTCAGAAAATCATCAATTTGCAACACATTGCAAATAATATGCCAGATGCATTTACTGATTATAAGGGTGTTACAAAATCCTACAATCCTACGAGAAATGTGCCGGCAAGAGTAGAGGTACCAAATAAAACTACTCCACTCCCAAGTAAGAGGGGGAGAAATACGGCCATTTCCAAGGATGCAGCTCCTAGCAAGCAAAGGAAAAAGAAGAATTCTTCCAACCAAGTAAATGCAACTCAACCTCATGTTGAGCAACACCCTGTGGAGGTCCAACCTTCACATCCCACATCAACAGTGCACTCAATTACTGATGTTGGGACATCGGAATGCCCTGATGCAACCATTTTGGGAAATGATGATGCATCTCAAAGGGTACACGAAATTTCCATCAACTATCTCGAGTCTGGAGAATCATATGACCGAAAGACTACATTTGTCGACATGCATTTCTCCGCAATGGTTGCTGAACTCCTCCAAAATGATCCAGATCCTAAATCCATGGCAGAGTGCAAAAAGCGCTCGGACTGGAATCTGTGGAAGGAAGCAATTCAAGCAGAAATAGCCTCGCTTACTAAAAGAAAGGTATTCTCTCATGCAATGCCTACACCTTCAAAAGTATTCCCTGTGGGATACAAATGGGTTTTCATCCGAAAACAGAACGAGAACAATGAGGTGGTGAGATACAAAGCAAGACTTGTAGCACAAGGGTTCACGCAGAGACCCGGCGTTGATTTCAATGAAACATACTCTCCAGTTATGGATGGAATAACATTCCGATATTTAATATCTCTGGCTGTACAAAATCATCTATCTATGCAGTTGATGGATGTAGTGACTGCATATCTCTATGGGTCACTCGATTCGGACATATATATGAAGGTCCCTGACGGGATCCCTATACCGAATCAAAACGCAAACCGCAACATGTATTGTGTAAAGCTTCAAAAGTCACTTTATGGCTTAAAGCAGTCGGGAAGAATGTGGTACAACCGACTCAGCGAGTACCTTCTGCAGAAGGGATACTCCAACAGTAATGATTGCCCATGCGTCTTCATCAGTAAGTCCCAAACGGGATTTTGCATTATATCTGTATATGTCGATGATTTAAATATCATCGGCCACCAACAAGATATTGATGAAGCCCGCAATCATCTAAAGACGGAGTTCGAGTTGAAGGATTTGGGACACACCAAATTTTGCTTAGGCCTACAGCTTGAGCACCTTCCAACTGGAATTTTTATATATCAGTCTACCTATATCCAGAAAGTATTGGAGAGATTCAATATGGATAAATCTCATCCTTCCAAAACTCCTATGGTTGTTCGGTCTTTAGAAATGGAGACTGACCCATTTAGACCACGGGATGAAGGAGAAGATGTTTTGGGCCCTCATGTTCCATATCTTAGTGCCATTAGAGCGCTCATGTACCTTGCAAATTGCACCAGGCCTGATATTGCATTTGCAGTGAATTTACTAGCTAGATACAGCGCTGCTCCCACCAAACGTCACTGGACTGGAGTAAAGCATATCCTCAGATATGTGAATGGCACAAGGGATCTTGGACTATTCTTTAAAAGAGGCCCAAATTCAGATATCGTTGGTTACGCTGACGCTGGATATCGATCTGATCCCCATCATGGCAGATCTCAAACAGGCTTCGTGTTCCTACACAACGAAACAGCCATCTCGTGGAAGTCATCGAAACAAACCTTGGTGACTACTTCCACCAATCATTCTGAGATAGTAGCACTATACGAGACCTCACGTGAATGCGTTTGGCTTCGCAGGATGATTAACCACATACAACAATCTTGTGGTCTAGGTGTAATTAACTCACCAACCATTATCTATGAAGATAATGCAGCTTGTGTTACACAGATGGAGACAGGTTATATCAAAAGCAATATCAATAAGCATATTTCTCCTAAGTTGTTCTATCCTCATGAGCTGCAACAACAAGGAGAAATTGATATCTTGCAAATTAAATCTTGCGATAATCTCGCTGATTTATTTACTAAGTCACTACCAGCCTCCACATTTGAAAAATGTGTTAAAGGGATTGGTATGCGACGTCTTAGAGATTTGCAAGGTTCAGGGGGAGAAATCTCCTAGATATTGACTTGTCACAACATCATATTGTACTCTTTTCTTTTTATGAGTTTTTCCTCACAAGGTTTCTCATAGAAAGTTTTTAATGAGGCAATATTTACATAAGCTCATGTCATATTTCTTATTTTCCCCATAGGGGTTTTTAAAAGGAATATCAAAGACATGTATTGCTATCTAAACTATACATGAGTTTTCTCCTGAAAAGGTTTTTCTCATGCAAGTTCACAAAGAGGCAATAATCATAATGTGCTATACTTTTTCCTTTTTCTCCCACTAGGGTTTTAAGGAGTTTTAATAGCATATCTACCAATATATTTCCTCTTTTTTGTCCTACAGGAATTTTTGGAGGAACAATACTTTTTCATTGATCTCAAAGAGGATTCGATTAAGGGGGAGTGTTACAATACTACTAATGGTGTTTAATCTCCTCCTTAATAGACCACCATCATGACCCTATTTACAATAGGATTTACCCCCTCTCATTAACATGTTTATGAGGCTTTATGTGGTATTATTCCCTTGTGTAACCTCCATGGAGGACCTTGTATATATACCCATGGTGTATCAATGGAAAAGAAGAGGACACTACATATTCTTGTCTCAATTGTCATTTACATTGTCATTCCAATTACAACAGTGCGATCTATCGCGCGTGCTATGTGGCCAGCCTGGACGCCCGGGCCTACATGCAAATCTTTTCCTGCCACCGGAAGGATCAATCATGAAAACAACTGCTCAATCCGCCCCCCGAAATACAGTACTAGTCTTCCCAAAGGAGAGAGAATACAGATTTTTCAGAATTTCGCACTCCTCGCATCCAAACTTCCCCCAAAGTACTTTTAAAACATAGATATAAGATTTTTTATATTGTATATCAATTCGAGTACAAAGTTCTTCACAAATGAGTAGCCACAGGTGTCCGATTAACTTGCGTTGCGATAGTTTCTGTAATGACCCATCTTCCGTACTTCAAGTAAAAGTGGTAGCAGAGGTTAAAAAAAATGTAAAAGTGTTAGCAAAAGGTGCTTAAGAAAAGTAAAGGTACAAATGCAGTGCATCTGGTCACTGATAAGACAAGGTAGAAATGTCGCACGTTTAATCATTGGGGAAAAACTTGTCACAATCCATGAGATTTACGGGTAAAGGCACTGGCACAGTTTGCTCATCATTTTCTACAGACCTATTCTTGATCTCAATATGAGGGTACATCTAATGTAGTATCCAAAAACTTTAACAAGCACTTTACAGATAATTGATGGTGGTGTAGAACTTCTGGAGTTAAAACAAAGAGAATGGGATTTGGTCGCTGACTTGCAAGGAAATGGGCAGCATTCGGCTCTATTCTTTAGCATCCAGCAAATGATTCATGACGAGATGGAAGCTCCTAATTAGCCGCTTCCTGATTTGAGTGTGTTACTGAGCCTGCAATAACAGCCAACCATAAGTTGCTTCCTCCAATAATGTCTCCACGTCTCTCAAACATCACATAGGAAGAATTATTTTAATTGGTGACACAAAGGATTTGGCAAAGACGTTCATCCACTTGTGGTCATATCTGTCTGTCATGCAGAAACATCGCTTAGGGCATGAAAATTTGACACCACTTACCAGTCCAAACCTTCGAAGAGCCCCTCTCCTTTTATTGCAGACGTTTTGAAAATCGCCCATTGGCGGCTCTTAATCTTGTGTAGTTCTAATGACTCTGTAATGGCAGCATCATCGAGTGCGCCTGGAAGATCCTGCATGAAAACAACTGACATGTCAGATAAAATGCAAAAAACCACACGATACAGTATAGCTACAGCCTACAGGGTACAGGTAACATAAGGCACAAGCTAAAGCAACTTCTGTAAATGAATACACCATGCTGAACTGTACACATAGCTCATAGCAGCTATAGGGGTCCTCATCAAACAATTTGATAAGAGTGTGCAAGTGCAAGCTATATATATCGACCATGGCTCCAACAAATGATTTATTTAGAAGCCAAACATTTGAAACAAATATTATAGTTACACTTCATATACAACCATCTTACCAAAATAGAGTACTCCGTAAACTATTGAAAGTAGTTCATGACAAGTACAAATATCAACATTTTATGCATTGAAGTGCTGACTGCAGATGCCTGCGTCAACATTCATGTGCTTACATGCACAGAAATATAAACGTGCAGTTTAATTCTGATAATCATGGAAAATACCAAATCAGCAACAGCAAGGAAAATTCAAAATGTTTCTTTTTACCTGCTTATTCGCATAAACAAGGACAACTGCACCTTTAAGCTCATCCTCCTGTCATGTAAAGTCATTCATCAAATCAGTAAATGTGATTTAAGGGTAACTCATGCTTTATAGCCTTTCCAATTTGGGGAAAAATAGCCTTTCAGTAAAAGAAATTCAGATTGTAGTTCTGCAACAAGTGAGACTTAAAGGTCATATGCACCCTAGCTAATATTTCTAAGTTCCGAAATGTCTAAATTACAAACATACCAGTGTCGTTCAAAACTATAAGTAGAATTTCTAAGATATTACTCAGTGATATTATCAAGCAGTAAAACCTATGTTACCATCCATGCTCCAACAATATCCCATACCACTACCAGAATCAAACACATATTAGATATAAAAATACTTCTGATGCAACAGTTACAGTATTAAGTTGAAACTTAAAAGATCAATCCAAACTCATCCCAACTAACTCTAACCTGAATTGTACCACCCTCCTATAAATTATAATACCCTCCATTCCAAACTACAAGACGTTTTGGCTTTTTTTAGATGCATAGCTTTTGCTACGCACTTAGATATACACTGTATAGATGCATTCATGCATAGTAAAATCGATCTATCTAGAGAAGCCAAAATGTCTTATAATTTGAAACGGAGGGAGTACTTACTATCGTGAAGACAAAAGTACACCATATCTGCACTGCATGCATTAAGTTGCAATGTCGCATAGCCTTTTTACGTGTCTTTTTATTACTAGATACACTAATATATGTATATATTCTTTTGGTGTTTGACATGTTCTGTTAGGCTAGAAGAATTAGCTCAGTGGAGTCATTGTTCAATTTGAAAACTTGTATGCATGGTTATATCGGTCCAGTTTAAGCACGCATGGTGGTGTCAAGTGTATCATAAGATCCTTGTGCTTTTGTGGTCATTTCGGCGTTTAGTTCTGGTAATTGATTAATTGATATAAGTTTGTTTCGTTTAAGTAATGAAACTGGAATTCTGCTGCCATCGAAAACTATATGTATATATTCCCTCTATTGATGTATCCTTTGTTTTAAGAAATACTGTATCTGTATCGAGAATCCATTAACATAGAGGACAATCAATGCCACTAGCATAGGTATGAAAGCATAAAAGATTCTTGTTATTTATAGCAGAGCAGTTGAATCCATAGCCTACCAAAAGCAGGTTCCATTTGCAAATAACAAAAAATGAAGAAATGATCTAATATTTAGCAAGGTTATTCACCACCTTGAAATGCATTTTATAATATCATGCATATGGCCCTCATCAACTTATTGATTACAAAATAATCAATGAATTACACACAGTATTCAATCAGCATGAATAATCATTCCATCCAATTCTGAAATGTTTTAATCTTTTCATTTCTTCTCAGAAAATGGCAAGAAATGTTAAATCCTGGTCAAATAAGGCCAAGGAAAGTATTTGTATCTCAGATTGTTTGGTGTAAATGAGGCCCTCATGACTGCGGAGCATTACCTCAAGGATGGCATGGAATTCTTCTTTTGCTGTTACAAGCCTATCTGTATCACTTGAATCAACAACATATATGATAGCCTGGGTGTTAGGAAAGTAGCATCGCCAGTATGGTCTGAAAATGCATACATGACAAAGATATTGATGGAAAATTAAATGTATTAGTTCAAGGAAAAAATAAATGCATCATGCAAAATTAGCGGTTCTAGTTCTGATATTCAAAAGTGTTAGATTGTATATGTGTGCTATGCGTGTATATGGATGGTATGTGCCTGGTATAGCCGGCCAGCCCTTATATGGTTAGAGAGATATGAGGAGATCTCTGTTGGTGCTGTTTCTATAAACCACAGGATCTCCTCTCCCATATATATATATATGTACATAGGTCTCTCCAATCAATCAATCAATCTATTCCACGCAATCCTTATTGCTTTCATGGTATCACGAGTCTAGGTTTCCTTTTCTCCTCTGAATCGCGCGTCTTCGCTGCCGCTTCCCCTGCGCGCGACCGCGTCGCCCCTGCGAGCGCTCCGCTGCCATGGAGCCCGGCACCAAGACCCCTCCCCCCTGCTCCCAGCGCAGGGACCACCGGCGCCGTCGACCCCGACCCCGTCGCCGAGAAGGATCGCCTCGACCGCGAAGCCCGCGCCCTCCAGGCGCGTGTGGCCCGCGAGGAGGCCGCCGCCCGCGCGGACGCTGCTGAGCGCGACGCCGCTACCGCGAAGCAGGAGCGCGATGAGGCAGAGGCTCGGCTTCAGGCCGCCCTCGCCCGCGCGGCCCAGGAGCGCGCCGCCGCAGCTCCTCCCCTGGAAGACGATGGCACCCCTCCCGACGCAGAGGAGGCTGAGGACTCTGCTTCAGCCGATGGTGACAATCCCCACCTCCGCGCCGTTCTTCTCCAGCACGAGGCCGCGGCTCTTCTCAACCTGCACGCCCAGGCTGTGGCTGTGCAAAACATCCGCCTCCTCGTCCCGCTGGTCCTCGACATCGCCTCCACCTTCTACAGCCGCTGGCGCGAGTCCTTTCTCCTCGCCGTCGGTCGGTATTCCCTGGAGCGGCACATCCTCTCCGACGTGGTTGCCCCCGCCTCTCCCGATTGGGTCCGTATGGACTGCGTCGTGAAGTCTTGGATCACCGGCGCCATCACCGATGCGCTCGCTGAAGCGGTGGTCGAGCGCGGCACCACTGCTCGCACTCATTGGCTTGCCATTGAGTCGCAATTCCATGGCAATCGTGAGACTCGGGCCCTCCACCTCGACGCTGCCTTCCGCAACTTCCGCCAAGGCGACCTCGACATTACGGAGTACTGCCGCCAACTCAAGGGCATGGCGGACGCCCTTCGCAACCTTGGTGAACCCGTCCACGACCGAACCCTTGTTCTCAACCTTCTACGTGGCCTTAACGGCCGTTTCGAAGCCATCGGTCTGCACCTTCGTCGCGGTCGCCCCTTTCCCTCGTTTCTGCAGGCTCGAAACGATCTACTCCTCGAGGAGCTCACCATGGCTGCTGCTGCTCCGGCCACTGCCCTCCACACCAACGCAGCATCATCGGCTTCCTCAACATCAGCACCAGCCCCTGCCCCGACCCAGCAACGTCCTGCGCTACCGTCGCCGGGCAGCGGTGGCAAGCGCGGCAAGCGTGGCAAGAGAGGTGGCCGCAGCTCCCCTGCTGCACCCGGTGGTCCTTCTGCAGCTCCTGGCAGATCTCCGGCTGGCTCGGCGTGGCCCAGTCTTCATCAGCCGTGGACTGGGTCCATAAATATGTGGCCCGGACCCCGGCCTGCGTCGCTGCCCCACCCCAACGCTCTCCTCGCCGGTGTCCAGCAGCAGCAGTTTTTCCCCGGCGCTCCACACCACCAGCAGCTTCCCAACGCGCTACTGGCCGGCGCTCAACCAGGATGGGCCCCGTACTCCACTCCTCAGCAGTGGTCTGTACCTCCACCAGGGCTGTACAGCCCTGCTGTTACTCCACCCGGCTGGGATACTTCGAGTCTCGCTGCCAACTTTCAGACCATGTCGCTGCAGCCGCCTTCGCAGGCCAGCTGGTACTTCGACTCAGGCGCCACCAATCACATGACCAACGACGCTGGTATTGTCACTGTTCAGCACCCCTCCCACTCTTCACCTTCAAATATTATCGTCGGTAATTGGAACCTTCTCCCCGTTACTTCCACTGGCATTACCTCGCTTCCGCATCATCTCCGTCTTAATAATGTGCTTGTTTCACCAGGCCTTATTAAGAATCTTATTTCAGTTCGCCAGTTTACTTCCGATAATAATTGTTCTGTGGAGTTTGACCCCCTTGGTTGTTCTGTGAAGGATCTTCGCTCTCGGAAAGAGATCGTCAGGTGTGACAGCTCCGGTCCTCTCTATCCGCTGCGGTTTCCGGATTCTGCGTCAGCTCCAGCGTCTGCCCTACTAGCCACCACCAGCTCATCCATTTGGCATCAGCGTCTTGGTCATCCGGGTCATGAAGTTTTGTCCAGGCTAGCAAAGTCATCAACTATTTCTTGTAATAAGAGTGATCATCACACTTTGTGCCATGCCTGTCAGTTAGGTCGTCATACATGTCTACCTTTTTATGCGTCTTCATCTCGCACCTCTCATGCTTTCCAGTTAGTTCATTGTGATCTATGGACATCTCCTCTTACTAGTGTCGCTGGTCACAAATACTACCTGGTTATTCTTGATGATTTTTCGCATTACTTGTGGACGTTCCCGCTTCACCTTAAATCTGACACCTTTTCCACCTTGTCTAACTTCTTTGCTTATGTCGCCACACAGTTCGGCGTCCCTATACAAGGCCTCCAGTGTGACAATGGCCGTGAGTTCGATAACCTCAGCGCACGCGCCTTCTTCCTTTCGCATGGTGTCCAGTTGCGCATGTCTTGCCCATACACTTCGCCTCAAAACGGTAAAGCTGAACGCGTCATCCATACCATTAATAACGTTGTTCGCTCCTTACTGTTTCAGGCCAGTGTCCCTCCTACATATTGGGTTGAGGCGCTCTCCACTGCCACCATGCTTCTCAACATTCTTCCTACCAAAACGCTCGCTTTCGACACCCCCCACCACGCTCTTCTTGGTGTCCAGCCCAATTATGAGCATCTTCGTGTCTTTGGCTGCCGCTGTTATCCCAACTTATCCGCTACTGCTCCCCACAAACTTGCTCCCCGCTCTTCTTTGTGTGTCTTCCTTGGCTATTCCCCTCATCATAAAGGCTACTGCTGTCTCGACCGGTCCTCTAACCGCGTCATCATCTCTCGGCATGTTGTCTTTGATGAGACATCCTTTCCCTTCTCTGAGGATCCTGGTCGTCCCATGCCTAAGGACTTTGATTTTTTATTTTCTACTGACCATGTGATGGCTCCCCCAGCGCCGTCATTTTTTCTTCCTGCAGGCACTCTTGATGTTCCCGCACTGCCACGTGCGGCTGCTCCTATTCTTCCAGGAGGCAGCGCACCTTGGGTAGCTGCTGCCTCCCTGGATCTTGGCGCTCCAGCTGCTCCTTCAGCTTCCCCAGCAGCTGGCCACAGTAGCCCACATATGGCAGCCGGCCAGGCTGCTGCCCCGCCGCCAAGATGGACATCATCAGCACCAGCATCCTCACTAGCAGCAGGCCGACAATCACCAGCAGCCAGCCTGCCTACTGCTCCTCCGGCGGACCAAGCTGCCCTGGCACCCAGGCCCCCCGTCCGGCTGACGTACAGCCGTCTTCCGCGCCCAGCTCCAGCTACAGCGTCCTCTCCAGCGGATCTCGCTGTCTTGGCACCCAGGCCTCCCGTTCGACTAACATACAGCCGTCGTCCACGACCTGCACCCGCAGCACCTGCTCCCGTACCCGCAGCATCACCAGTTCGCCTACCTGCTGGGGCTGTTCCCATCGTTCCCGTGGCCAATCAGCATGCCATGCGGACCCGAGGGAAGGCTGGTTTTCGCCAGCCAGTCACTCTTCAGGTGGTTTCACTTTCGCCCATCCCGCAGTCATACCGCGCCGCGCTCGCTGATCCAAATTGGCGTGCAGCCATGGAGGAGTATTCTGCACTTCTTGCCAACCACACTTGGGATCTTGTTCAGAGGCCTTCTCGGTCCAATGTGGTTACAGGCAAATGGGTGTTCAAACACAAGTTCAAGGCAGATGGCTCTCTTGAGCGCTACAAAGCGCGTTGGGTTCTTCGGGGATTCACTCAACGGCCTGGTATTGACTACGATGAGACCTTCAGCCCTGTTGTCAAGCCTGCTACTGTCCGGACAGTCCTTTCTCTCACTGTTTCTCGCCAATGGCCAGTACATCAGCTCGACGTGAAGAACGCCTTTCTTCATGGGACTCTCTCTGAGACAGTCTACTGCATCCAACCTTCAGGTTTTGAGGACTCATCTCATCCGGATTCTGTGTGCCGTCTGAATCGCTCTCTTTATGGCCTTAAACAAGCACCTCGCGCTTGGCACAGTCGGTTTGCTGGTTTCCTTCTACGGCTGGGATTTGTGGAGGCCAAGACAGATACATCACTGTTTGTGTTCCATCGTGGACAAGATACTGCCTATCTCTTGCTGTATGTGGATGATATTGTACTAACGGCCTCTTCCATAGACTTGCTCCGTCGTATAATTACAGCCCTTCAGCATGAGTTTTCCATGAAGGATCTGGGTGAGCTCCATCATTTTCTAGGCATGCAGGTTCAACGTTCCTCCTCTGGAATGTTCTTGTCTCAGCATCAGTACATGCTGGACATTCTGGATCGTGCTGGGATGGCTGATTGCAAACCGTGTTCGACTCCGGTTGATCTCAACCCCAAGTTGTCTGCAGAAGGTCCTCCTATTTCTGATCCAACGGATTTCCGCAGCCTTGCTGGTGCCCTGCAGTATCTAACTTTCACTCGACCAGACATTTCCTATGCTGTACAGCAGGTGTGTCTTCATATGCATGATCCAAGGGAGCCTCATCTTGCAGCCTTGAAGCGAATCCTGCGCTATGTTCGTGGTACATTGGATTTGGGTCTCCACCTGCGTGTTTCTAGTCAGCCTGAGCTCGTGGTTTACTCCGATGCAGATTGGGCCGGTTGTCCTGACACTCACAGGTCTACCTCAGGCTACGCAGTTTTTCTTGGTGACAATTTGATCTCCTGGTCTTCTAAACGCCAAAACACCATCTCTTGTTCAAGTGCTGAAGCAGAATATCGTGCGGTCGCCAACGCCGTGGCTGAAGCCTCCTGGTTACGCCAATTGATGGCTGAATTGCACACACCCTTGTCTCATGCCACCTTGGTCTATTGTGACAACATCAGCGCCGTGTACATGTCTTCCAACCCCGTCCAACATCAGCGTACTAAGCACATTGAGATTGATCTTCACTTCGTTCGAGAACGAGTGGCTCTTGGAGCAGTCCGCGTTCTACACGTCCCGACGACATCACAGTTCGCCGACATCTTCACCAAAGGCTTGCCAACTGCTGTTTTCACGGAGTTTCGGTCCAGTCTCAACGCCAAACGACTCGACGCTGCGACTGCGGGGGCGTGTTAGATTGTATATGTGTGCTATGCGTGTATATGGATGGTATGTGCCTGGTATAGCCGGCCAGCCCTTATATGGTTAGAGAGATATGAGATCTCTGTTGGTGTTGTTTCTATAAACCACAGGATCTCCTCTCCCATATATATATGTACATAGGTCTCTCCAATCAATCAATCAATCTATTCCACGCAATCCTTATTGCTTTCAAAAAGCACAGAAATGGCAATGAAAATTCAAACTAGTTGACATGTTAGTCTTCTCTATCTCTAAGAAACCCAGGAAGTCTCAAGATTCAAGAAAATTCATGCTATATGTCATAAAGGATAATTCCAACACGTATACAAGTATAAAAAGGAAAAGTACTTATATGACTAGTACAATACTTGAAATGCCCTTATGTTTTCCCTCTAAAATCAGAGCTCACATGGAAAGGAATCCAGAAACAAATTATCTGTAACTGAAGATAATGTTACAAAAGAATCTAGACATGACGTCATATAGACTACCATAAGTTGTTCACATTTTAGACTATCTCTATACACTAGTTCTACTAAAATTACTAGGATCAGTGGCAGACCTAGAAATTAGCCAAGACTAGGGCCAAAATTAGGCATGGTATATCTTGTAATGAGAACTTACTACAGGCATACTGCTAGTCTGCTAGAGTACTACTAACAGTTTAGATGGCTTTTTCAAACGGGTTTCTAGTATCTAATTTTATAGAACAACCGAACAAGTATGAAATTTAAGTACAAAATCAAGCAACAATTTGATCATGATTATCATTCGATAGAACATGAACCACCAAGCAATTAAATATGTAATTTCAGTACAAAAACGAGCAATATTTAACCATATTTTATAACTCAACTTCCAATCCAATTAAACTAAAATTGGATAGGTTTGAAAAGGGGGAAGAAGCACAAAACCTTAAATTTCTACTGCATAATCTAGAGGAGAAATTGAGGCCGGAGGGGAGCTGCTGGCCTGCTGCAAGCAGCCTGCAGCTGCAGAGTGCGGACTATTGCCTGCTGGCGGAGGAAGCAGCCGCGTCGCTGCAGAGCGCAGAGCGGAGGGCCGGAGGGGATGAGCTGGCAAGGCTCGATGCGGTAGCCGGTGGGCGGCTGCTAGCTGGACGCGGTGGCGGAGTGCAGCATGGGCGACGGCGGTGGTCGCGAGTCTCGTGACTCGAGCGAGCAAAATGAATGCCAAGCAATTCTGTTGCCCTAGTCCTTTGTCATTTAATGGGCCAAAAACTGAACACCTGCTCTCATATTACATGGGCTACGACTAGGGCCATGGCCTGGGCTGCCCTAGTGCTGGGCCCGCCCCTGACTAGGATGCTACACCACATTTTGAAGATCTGTTGGATGCACTTCATCTGAACTGTTATTTATTGGGTATCCACTGATCCACTCCACTATGCATGGATGACATATATGTTGTGCCACCAAATTATGAATTGATCCAAGTAGTGGCGGAGCTAGAGCAAATACGAGGGGGTGCGTTTGCCTTGTGGGTGCATACGATTTATCATATGGGTGCAAATATGGTGAAAACTTGATCATAATTACTGTTTTCAAAAAAAATTGTGGGTGCGCCCGCACCCTGTAGGTTGTATATAGATCCGTCCATGGATCCAAGGCCAAACCATAACAACTCTTGGGGTCATAATGTGACAGCCTAGATCAACTGGTTGAGGGTGTGGACTTAAGTCCACGCCACCAATGAGTACTCATTTAGGTGAAATTGGGTGCCTATTTCTTATTAACATAAAGCTGCCTAGTTCTTCCTATCTTTGTCTTGCTTTTACTTAAGGGGAACACCAGGGGGCATATCTCTCCCCATGGTCGAGTGCTTTTACATTTCCATGTTGGCAAGGATTGACCTAAAAGTATTACATCCAAGACAGGCCACGATGTACATATAGCAGTAAAGCCCTAGGCCAGGCTTCCATGTCAAAAACAACTAGATTAAGATATTTTCAGCATGATCCAATAATCTTTACAATCTATCTTGGAAAAGGATTGATCTTTACATGGTTTGGGAGACATTAACGCTGCAATGAGGAGCCTTTCTAATTAGTCGCATTATCAATTAAATTCAGGCTCGTCCTGTTATGGGAAAAAGAAAAAAAATTATCTTTATCAAACATATCTATTCTTACAGCCTCATGATTTAGCTTGTGGAAACTGAAGTGGCAGGGTACTAACAAGGTATTGTCTCCACCAATTACTTGATAAACAAAAAGGAAGTAGTAGAATAGCTCTGTTGGGACTGTTTTTCATCGGTGATTAAATAAATGCAATAGTACTATTTGCTTCAGAAATGACAGTTAAAGTTTAATATGATGATAAAGAGCCGGTACCTGATGCTTGTTTGACCACCTGTTGAGAAAAAAGTTGGTGTTAATACTGAAAGTTTAATATGAGGCACTGAAAAATTTAGCTGTTAATTTTTGCAATTGAACAAGTAGTACACACACACTTATTAATATTGCTGTGCCCAAAGTTTCAGCATAGAAAATACAACAGACTACCCAAAAATGTTGCCGAGAAAACAAAAAAAGGCAATAAAAGCTAATAAGCATGTTGTAGTTACAACTTCTGCTCTCATAGCAACTTTTGTGCAAAAATATTGCATCAAGCATAAACTGAAACGCTGGCTCTCCAAGCCCCACCTCCTTTGAGCTTGGCATCCACACCCTCTCCAAGCCCAAGGTCCCCATCCTTCAAGCTCTCCAAGCTCATCCATCCGCACCACCCATTTGTCCAAGCTCATTGAGCCGTGCCACCAATCTATCCAAGCTCATCAACTACACCAACTATACACAAGCCATTGTTCTGGATCATGGAACCAAGTCCAACGCTGGCTGCGGTAAATGGCCAGCAGTGGCTGCCAAACCCAAGGCAGAGAACCTACTCAGCCATGGCTTCAGTTACAACTCCCTCATCGTGGAAATCTCCACAAGACTGGAGCATCCCTGTTCATGCCAATGACGCAAGGTATGTAGCCTTTTGGGGCTATCTACCAGAACACCAGCGGCAGGCTGTCCGACATCATCAACCATTCACTTCCGAACCGCAGAGCTGGGAAGGGGCAGCGTAGAAAGAGATGGAACGGCTGTGAAGCAGCACAAGAAATGGATGGGAGGTACGAGCTGGCTGCTGAGGGAAAAAGCAGCCCTCAGTCCGCTTCTCATATATGAGCCTCTGGTTCAATCCAGAGAAGCACTTCCCTAGAAATCCGAAAAAAAGCTTGATGTTTGGAAAGTGAACTAGCTTAAAAAACTGCAAATAATTTGTGTCAAACAGGGCCATAGTGTTGCATGCAGTGTCAGAGCTTGGTGCCAAAGATAGTAGGGGGGTTGGCTGCAGCAATGGTTTTAAGATGAATTAAGCACTTCCAATAGGATAGTTACAAGCATAGTTCTCAAGGCGTCGCCTAGGCGTCCAGGCGCTCCCCCATCGCCTTGCAAAATGGTCGCCTAGGTGGGCAAGGCGGGCGCCTAGGCGTCCAAGCGGTGGTACACTGCCCTGCCTCGCCTAGGCGCCTTAAGAACTATGTTTACAAGCATAAATTAGTAATGTAGCTCAAAATACTGCTACTTTTTCTATGGAGTTGCTCGAATGACAGGGGTCATGGACACTGTTATCCCTAAGGAAGCTCCACCCCTGGTTACACAGTAATGACACTAGAAAAATGCTAAAGTCCACTGAATTAAGGTAAGCAAGCACCACGCCATAGCATAGACATTCTGAAATTTAAACAACCTATTTCCCCATAAAACAAACACAACATGGACAGACAGTGAAACATGATGATTCAAACGTCTGACAAAAGACGAATAGCTATCCTTAGGAAACATTGAAACAAAATGGACCAACATGTACTGCACTTGTATCTAGACGGTCGATCTTAATATACCATGCTAGCTTGGTTGGCAAAGACAAAAGGAAACAAACAAGCAGGGAAGGCTGGGATCCACTGATGCCATTAAAAATGCTAGGCAAAGTGGCACTGGAGTTGATGATTCTACACCGAGATAACAAAACAGACACATTATTAGATGGACGTAATTACTAGTGCACTTGGCTTTTGGTACAAGCATTCAGTATGAAGTGTCATTTCAATTATCTTTCACAGAATCATCGCTAGATGGCTCACTCTTGCTGAGCTTCAATTGCTCTTTTCAAATAATTGTCACTAAGTTTTAGGTCGAAATTGCATTTCTGATTGCTCAGCAGTCCATTATCACTCATCAATTGGAACACAAAAGAGAGCGGCGTGATCCAAGTAACTCACCGAGATCCCATACTTGGAACTTGATGTTATTGTACTGCACCGTCTCCACGTTGAATCCGATTGCTGCAACAACACACACGAGGGATCACATCCAATCCAACTACTCCAACCAGCAACAGGAATGACGAGTCGGTAAATCGGAACTCACTTGGTATCGTGGAGACGACCTCTCCCATCTGCAGCCTATCTGTGAAACGAAGCAAACCACACAGAAGGATCAGAATCGGGAACCCTCGCGGAACAGAACCGCAGATCCGCGGTGGGCCTGCGGAGATTCGAGGAGGGAGAGGGGACGGAAGGGGCGGATGAGACTTACAGAGTATGGTGGTCTTGCCGGCATTGTCCAGGCCGAGGACGAGGATGCGAGCCTCGCGGTTGCCGAAGACCGACGAGAAGAGCCGCGTAAACACGATGCCCATGGCGACGCTCGCGGCCTGGCACCCGCGGCGGCGCAAGGATTTCGGAGCGCTGGGCACGGAGCCGAGAGAGATCTGGGATTCGGAGGGAAGGATAGAGGAAGATCTGGAGAAGGGAAAGGAAGGAGGAGGGAAGTGAGCTGGCGCGCGCGAGCACAGAAGACGAGAACGACGACTCCGCGACCGGGGAGAAGGGCTTGGGGTATGAGGAGATGATGGTTTTTTCCTTTCTTTTTTTTCTTTTTTTATTATCTTTGACTCTTTTATTTATTTACTAGTTGAAATGCAGCACGTGTCCATTAAAATAAATTATATATTTTATTTACAAAAATAAAATAACAATATTAGATTTAGACCTTCTAACAAGCATACAAACTAATAATAATGATCAAATCATAAATTTATTATGAATATTTTTTCTTTTTTAATAGGATTCAAACTATTGAGAACACAAAACATAGAGTATGTCTCTCACATACATAGTCTTGCACATGCAAATAGTCTAAATTATCATTACTTCGAACAATTGTCATATTTTGTATAAAAAATCATAGACTACAAAAATTTAAACCATGTCTCAGAAACACATAGATTACCGATAACTTTTTTTGCTTTAGCTAAAAAATTACGATCTTCTTTTGGTAGTTTGATGAATGACAACTCATATAGCATCACATTACATCAATGTCGGACTTATGATGCCTTCAGAGGGAAAAATAAATTGATATCCAGATGACCAAACTCCTTGAGCCAACATTACAATCTTCTCCTGGTAGCTTGAAGAACGACAACTCGCATAGCATCACATTGATGATCAATGATAGGAACACATTACATGAATGTCGCCACTGGACTTATGATGCCTTTAGATGAAAAAATAGATTAGTATCCAGATGACTAAACACCTTCGAAGAAATATGAAGTGATACACTAATATGCAAAGAAAGTACCAAGTAATATCATAATATTGATATTGAAGGTGTGTCCTTCGACATATACTAACCTGAAAGAGAACCTAAACCGAGGATAAATCACTACTAGAGAGCAGGTCTTTGGACGATCTATCAACTGAGCTTTAGTCTCGGTAAAAATTTGCGTTCGGGGCTAAAGATTTTTAGTCTCGGTTGGTATTACCAACCGGGGCTAAAGGTGAATCTTTAGTCCCGGTTGGTATTACCAACCGAAACTAAAGGTCAGGCTAAAGGGTGACCCTTTAGCCCCGGTTGGTGGTACCAACCGAGACTAAAGGTCCTTCACGAGTGAATTCAAAAGGAAAACGTCCAGAACTACATCACGTGGGCTGCGTAGCTCAATTGGTAAGCGTGCCTGAGGCGAGATGTGCTGAGTTTGAATCTCACACAATACACATTTATTTTTCCTATTTGGACCTTTAGCCTCAGTTGAAAGCACCCGAGACTAAAGGCCTAGTCCCGGATTCTTAGCCCCGGTTGGGATACCCGGGGCTAAAAGCCCATTTCAACCGGGGCTAAAGACTCTTTCTCTAGTAGTGAATAGAGACACACAAAATAAATGCTAATACATATATAGATCTAGACTTGAAGTTTATGCGTCAACAAAATGAAAGCATACACAAGTATATGATACATAGAGAAATAAATAATTTACAACCTGCTAGGTTATCTTATTTAAATTACTTGTGCATATGTGTGCCACACACGGTAAACTCAATGGCAGATCAATTTGACGCTTTTGTAAGCTGGTCTGCATTATTGGTGGCGTCGAGTCTGGACAATGGATTCGAAACTCGATCGTGCAGCCGAGCTTCTAGGTAGGAGCAGCATGGCCACCAGCTGTCCTCAGGTACGTATCCTGGTTGTGCTCAGCAGCGTGTAGCACAGGTCCTGGCGGCCGCATTGGCGCGGTAGGAGCAGCATGGTCACCTGTGGCTCGATGACATTGGAACGGTGGGAACTTGTTTAACTGTGCGGCGCTCAAGCAAGACGGTCAAACGGAAGAATAGAAGTTTATGCATAGCGTGAGATTGTAGACGTACCTTAATTAGATTGAATCTTAACATCTCCAACAATTTGGTAAAAATCACTTGCTAAATCTCACTACTAGAGAACAAGCCTTTAGACGATCCACCAACCGAGCTTTAGTCTCGGAAAAAATTTGCGTCCGGGACTAAAGACTTTTAGTCCCGGTTGGTATTACCAACCGGGGCTAAAGGTGAATCTTTAGCCCCGGTTGGTATTATCAACCGGAACTAAAGGTCCTGGACCTTTAGTCCCGGTTGGTAATACCAACCGGGGCTAAAGGGGTTGGTAATACCAACCGGGGCTAAAGGTCCTTTTAGCCCCGGTTGGTGTTACCAACCGGGGCTAAAAGTCCTTCCCGAGTGGATTCAAAAGGAAAACGTCTAGAACTACATCACGTGGGTTGTGTAGCTCAGTTGGTAGACGTGCCTGATGCGAGATGTGCTGAGTTCGAATCTCACACAACACACATTTATTTTTTCCTCTCTGGACCTTTAGCCCCGGTTGAAAGCACCCGGGACTAAAGGCCGGGACCTTTAGTCCCGGATTCTTAGCCCCGGTTGACATACCCGGGGCTAAAGGCCCATTTCAACTGGGGCTAAAGGCCCTTTCTCTACTAGTGTCTTGAGTTTTAGCAAGTTGCTATTTCATTTAGCAAGTCAAAAAAAAGATCTTTCTCCAACAAGTTGTTATTCTCACTTGATGAAAATAGAGGATGACATATAGGACCCACCCGTCATTGTCGTATCTGGAATTCAGATGAGGACAGGCACTTTTCAGAACCGACGTTCACCTCGCCCACGGCGCGCCGCACCACCACTACTACCTCTTCATCTCCATCAAGCAGCTCAACACGCTGGGCGCGGCGGCCGTGCTAGCCTTCTCCACCACGGTCCCGCTGTCGGAGATTGCCTTCGCGGTGCTCCTCCTCCCCTACCTCCTCGTTCTCGCCCGGCTCGCCTTCCCGCAGCGTCCCGGCAAGCCCAACCCGGCCACGCCCGTCTTCCCGGGGCCGCAATGCCTGCGCCTCGCGCTCGCCTGTGGCTGTGGCGTCCTCGCGCCTGTGGCGGGCGTCCTCGCGCTCGCCGGGCCGGCTGCGCCTCGAGCACGACGATGCCGTGTCGGGCGTGGCGGCATCCGTGGACGGGCCGCGCTCCCGGCGTTCCTCCTCTCCGCGCAGGTGTTCACCGAGGGCGACGTAGCGGATTCGCGAGCGATAGCAAGTGCGGATATATCCGCGCGCGGCACCCTAGTATACCAAGTTGGAATAAATACCAAGTTGATTTAGGGAGTTGTTGGAGAGAGTTTTTTGTGTTTTTGTCAAGTTTATAAGAATACCAAATTGATTTAGGGAGTTGTTGGAGATGCTCTGCTTTAACCAAGCATATATGAAAAGAGATGTACGTATGGGTAGAGGGAAATAGGCTTATGACATATGTGGCGTACATTTTACATTACATACACAATGAATGGCCGATTGCGATGAAGAAATTAATGGTGAATTACGTGTTCATGGCGCAGTCTCTCGGGAAGAGGGCATCTCGCACCGCAGCGTCCTCGTCATTCATCTTGCATTGATGAAGATGCGCGACGACGACGTGGTGTCGTCCTCCGTCACGGGAGCGCGTCGATCGCCACCAGGTACGCGTAGAGCTTGACGGAGGCGCGCAGCTCGTCGGTCACCATGCGGTGCGCCGTCGAGTAGTGCTCGGCGAAGCCGGCCTGGTACGCGCGGCCGACGGTGCACAGCCATCGGGCGAGGAGGCCGTAGTAGCTCGTGTACGCCTTCTCCGTGGGATTATAGAGGATCATATCGTATGCGCGATGATGACGTGGTGTCGTCCTCCGTCACGGGAGCGCGTCGGTCGCCAGCAGGTACGCGTAGAGCCTGGCGGAGGCGCGCAGCTCGTCGGTTGCCATGCGGTGCGCCATCGAGTAGTGCCCGGCGAAAGCCAGCCGGCCTGCTGGTACGCGCGGCCGAAGGTGCACAGCCGCCGGGCGAGGAGGTCGTAGTAGCTCGTGTACGCCTTCTGGATTATAGAGGATTGTATCGTATTGATTATTGAGGATCGTATCGTGTATTGTATCATACAGTTAGATAGGATCGTAGACCAGAGAATAGTGCTGCGTCAGGAGAGTACGTGGTCATGAGGTTGTACGAGTATGATTATTTTTTGGTGAGAAAAAATAATATAAGCAACTACGAAAGCACTTCATACTGGTCTCATTTGTCAAATTAATATCTAACGTCACATATAAAAACAAAACACATCTAAGGGAGGAAACTTAGGTGGGTAAGTTTTTTTGTGAGAGCTATTTTTCAATTCTTTCGCTCTTTTATAGTATAGAATAGATATAGATAGATAGATTGACAACATCATATATATATATATTATTACAGAAAAGAAATCGTTAGATATTTTGGTCTCTAAATTATTCTCTCCATCCTAAAATACAATTCTTTATGATTTCTAAAATTTGTACTTTAATATAAGGCACTCTAAGGAGTGTCTATGCTCTTTTGCAGTTCCTACTTAATTAAATTTAATCTATAGATACGTACTCCCTCCGTCCCTAAATAAGTGTCGTTTTCACTTCCCGAGAAAAAGTTTTCGGCAATTATATATTAAAATATATTAATATTTATGCTAAGTAATTACTATCATCGGAAATATCTTTACATCTAGTTTTTTAACAAAATTATTTGGAGATGTAAATATTACACATATTTTGTACAAATTGAGTCAAACACGTGGCACGCACACCAACGGCGACACTTATTTAGGGACGGAGGGAGTACATCGTTTAATTATTCTTTAAAGTTGTCTTTAAATTCCTCATCAAGGTACACATGAGAGCCGCTTCTTCAGAGCTCTACATGAAATAGTGATTGATCATCTCGTCCCCATTGAATATTTTCAGAAATTCCATCTCGTCGAAGATGGTAGCCGCCTGCACATTAATCATGGAGAGGCAACGCATTAGACGATAGACGTTGCGGGTGCAAATGCAACGTAGGTTTGCATTGCATGGCATGCCAGGCACCAGCAAACGGCGACTGGTGGCTAGCAGAGAGACCTAACATGGGTGTGGCCGTGATGCGATGACTCCTCTCGTCATGCACGCCGGCGCTCGCGGTGAGCGAACGGTCCCAACTTTGCGAGGACGGGCACAGTGACTCCTTAAATCACTGCCCGGCGAGTGTCTGCGCTCGTCACGGTGCTGCTCGGCGCTTTGGCGGTTCTTTTCGATGATCTCCTCCTGTCTATCATGGAGGCAGTTTCCAAGGCTAGGCGAGGGAGGCGGCGACAGGGACGGCGACCGCGACGTGCCGCGCCGGAGCGTGTCCTTGCAGATTTGCAATACAAGATGGCGCGGGCCACGGACTCAACCCTCTCGCGGGTCATGTCATCATTCATCAACGACGACCATGGATGACGGTGGCCCCTACAGTTGCAGATCTTGTGCAAGGTACCTCCCGACCACATCTCCCTTGACCTCGGGCGCCATGATCACCGTGTTGGATATTTAGTCATTTTACACCATGCATTAATCCATAAATACGATAAGCAAAATACTAACACAAGTATCATGCAAGCGACAGCTTCATATTTGCTACTGCTACTATTTTCAGTAAAATATTTCATGCAAAGCAATATAGCTACAGCAGCAATAATATAAAGCGCACGGAGAGGTTTAAGGTTATACCTCAGCGTGGCACTTCCGGTACCCGCGGAATGTGAACCACCATTCATGTTGACGTCGTTACCGCCGCCTGCGGTGTTGTTGTTGGTGACGTCGTCGCTGCCAGCGGGAGTCCTTCTCACGGTCATGGCAGCAGCAGCAGCGAACGAAGCAGTCGCACCAGGGTGGTGCTCCCCAAAAACTTGATTTCCCGCCTACCCGAGCAGGTACACTTGACGGGAGAAGTTCCGGAGGCCTACTGCCAGAGAGCTCTGTGCTCGCAGAGACTCTGGTCGGAGATGCAGCAGAGCAGCTCAAGCTCAGAGAGGTGGTGGCGGCTGGAGAGGGAGAAGCACGGGAAAGGGTTGAAACCCTAGTGATCCGACAGGGCCTTTATATAGGCGCGCCCCTGCCGGCTGCCACCCGTTGTACCCTGTCCGGGAGGATGAACCTGGACAGGGTGGTCGGGAGTTGGCGGCGGCTAGAGTTTTCCCTGGGTGGTTGGGAGTTGGCGGTTGGGCAGCTGGCGGCGGCTAGGGTTTTTCCTCTCGGATGGGCCGAGTGACAAAACACAGCCAACCCTCTCGGATGGGCCGAGTGACAAAACACAGCCAAGCCAGTCGGCCCGCGGCCTCGGCCTCGGCCTCGGCCACGGCCCGTCGCGTC
This sequence comes from Coix lacryma-jobi var. lacryma-jobi, assembly GCA_009763385.1. Classification (NCBI taxonomy): domain Eukaryota; kingdom Viridiplantae; phylum Streptophyta; class Magnoliopsida; order Poales; family Poaceae; genus Coix; species Coix lacryma-jobi. Next base: position 103,610,461 of record CM019828.1, on the reverse strand, counting down.
GAGCGCGCGCGCGGGCGGCGCGGCTCGGCTCGGCGGCGGCGCGCGCGTGTGGCTCCCCGGTTCTCCTCCTCAACTTGTCTATTAGAGCATCCCAAAGCTCACTATTTAAGTTAATTGCCCTCTTAGTGATTAATCCATTTGGTACTAATCACTTTTGCACCTAACACTAACCGTGAGCCTTTGAGGTTTATTGATAAATAAATGGGCTTGGCCCAATTATTCTAACAATCCCCACCAAACGTCAAAGGTACACAGTTAATGCCTTCGGTTCTGAACTTGTTTGATATACCAGTGTTTCGATGGAGACTGTTAAGTTGAACTTCCATCTAGAAAAGGAGCTTACTCTCATTCACAACTGATCAATGGACTATGCCTTGAATTGACAGTTTTGTGCGAAGTGAGGTTCACCCAAATTCTTAACTGATACAAGGCTGCCTAGAGCACCCCCTCGGGTGGAGCGTATAAGTCAAACTCCATGCCTTCTCGTGAGTATCTAGAGATCACCCAAATCTCATAGACTGGGACCAGCAGTCTAACTCACATAGGTGTGTTCCTTCTAGGATGTCCTGTAGGCCGACATCCCTGCTTAAATAAGCCACTCGGATCACATTAAGGCGTATGCCATCCTGCCTTACAGCTTGGAAAAGAAGTGCATGTCTGAAAGATTGGGACCTTAGTTAAGGGTCTTTTCCCTCAGTCTACTCATAGCTTGTTTCACCACTCTAATTCACGGGATCTCCGATCACATAGAGCAGGTTACCACTATAGCAAACTTTAGGTGGGTCTCAGTCCCATCTCGACCGATGCACTGTCTATCACATTACGTGACAGCCCCTTGGTGAACTGATCTGCCAGATTTTTAGACGTGTGGACATAGTCCAGCGCTATTACTCCGGAGTTTCTCAATTTTCTGACAGACTTTAGGCGCCGCTTTACATGCCTTGTGGTCTTCAGGTTATCCTTAGAACTGTTCACTTTGGTTATCACAGTTTGATTATCACAATTCATGGAGATGGCGGGTATAAGTTTTTCAACCACCGGTAAATCCATCAGGAGTTCCCGAAGCCATTCGGCTTCAACAGTGGCGGTGTCTAGTGCTGCAAGTTCTGCTTCCATAGTTGACCTCGTGATGATGGTCTGCTTGCAAGACTTCCAGGAAACAGCACCACCCCCAAGGGTAAACGCATACCCACTGGTGGCTTTTAACTCGTCAGCATCAGATATCCAATTTGCATCACTAAAACCCTCCAGTACCTTTGGGTACCCGGTGTAGTGAATGCCATAGTTTGCGGTTGCCTTTAGATACCGCATTACTCTCTCAAGAGCACGCCAATGATCATCTCCAGGGTTTGACACAAACCGGCTCAGCTTGCTCACAGCATATGAGATGTCAGGCCTTGTTGCACTGGCTAGGTACATTAGTGAGCCAATGATTTGGGAGTATCTCAATTGGTCTCTCATGATCCTTTTGTTCTTTCTCAGAATCAGGCTTGGATCATAGGGAGTGGACACAAGTTTACAGTCACTGTAGCCAAAGCGACTTAGAATCTTTTCAACATAGTGGGACTGCAAGAGAGTAACCCCACCATTTACTCCCTTTAGTAGCTTAATGTTTAAAATCACATCAGCCACTCCCAAATTTTTCATGTCAAAGTTCTTGGACAGAAAGTCCTTGACTTCGTCAATCACATTGAGGTTCGTGCCAAATATTAGGATGTCATCCACATATAGGCACAGGATCACTCCTTCTCCCCGACCAAAGCGGTAGTAGACACATTTATCAGCCTCATTGGCGACAAAGCCTGCTGACGTCATGGTCTTATCAAACTTTTCGTGCCATTGTTTAGGAGCTTGTTTTAGTCCATACAAAGACTTCAATAATTTACACACTTTGCCTTTTTGACCTTCTACTATGAAACCATCAGGCTGATCCATGTAGATCTCCTCATCTAGCTCTCCATTTAGGAAAGCCGTCTTCACGTCCATCTGATGAACGAGAAGACCATGGGAAGCAGCCAAGGCAAGTAGTACTCGAATTGTAGTCAGTCGGGCCACAGGTGAGTATGTATCAAAGAAGTCCTCACCTTCCTTTTGGGTGTAACCCTTGGCCACAAGCCTAGCCTTGTACTTTTCAATCGTACCATCAGGCCTAAGCTTTTTCCTGAACACCCATTTACATCCTACAGGTTTGCACCCGTACGGACGATCAACCACTTCCCAAGTTCCATTAGACATAATTGAATCCATCTCACTCTGTATCGCTTCCTTCCAATAGTCAGCGTCAGGAGAGGAAAATGCCTCTTTAATGGTTGTTGGAGTGTCATCCACGAGGTATATGGTGAAGTCATCACCAAAGGATTTTGCAATCCTAGGTCTCTTACTCTTTCGAGTGACTCCATCATTTTTCTCCTCAGGACTTTCAGTAGTAGGTTGTTCAGTGCACTCCACTGGCACAGAAGTATCGGGAGCATCAAGAGGTCCCTCACTAGATGTGCTCGGTACATTCCCTCTCATAGGGAATTCATTCTCGAAGAATGTTGCATCTCTGGACTCAAATATTCCGCCGACTCTCATGTCGGGGATTCCAGATTCCACAACTAAAAATCTATAGCCTATGCTGTTTATTGCGTATCTGAGAAAGACACAATCTACAGTCTTTGGTCCAAGCTTACGCTTCTTGTTGATTGGCACATTCACTTTGGCCAAGCAACCCCAAGTGCGCAGGTATGAGAGAGTTAACCTTTTCTTTTCCCATTCCTCGAATGGTGTTTTCTCCTTACTCTTTGTAGGAACTCTATTCAGGACATGACTCGCAGTCAATATAGCCTTACCCCACCATTCCTTGGAAAGTCCCGCAGTGTCTAACATGGCGTTAACCAAGTCAGTAAGTGTGCGGTTCTTTCTTTCGGCAATCCTATTGGATTGGGGGAGAAAGGAGGCATCCTCTCATGAATAATCCCATGTTCCTCGCAGAATAAATCGAATTCCTTTGAAAAGTATTCACCCCCGCGATCGGACTGCAACCGTTTGATTTTCTTTTCGAGTTGATTTTCAACTTCGGCTTTGTAGATTTTGAAGTAGTGTAATGCTTCATCTTTTGTTTTTAGTAAGTACACATAGCAAAATCTAGTACTATCATCGATGAGTGTCATGAAGTATTTCTTGCCGCCTTTGTTCAACACGCCATTCATCTCGCACAAATCAGAATGAATGAGGTCTAGTGGTGCCGTGTTTCTCGCCTCTTTCACAGCCTTGTGAGGCTTGCGAGGTTGTTTTGCTTGCACACAAGCATGGCACTTAGAACCTTTGACCAAATCGAATTTAGGGATTAAGCTCATTTTAGCTAAGCGCGTCATACATCCAACATTAATATGGCAAAGTCGGGAATGCCAAACATTGCATTCATCATCATGTCTCACATGGTTCACGACATTAATAATACAAGAATCCATCAAAGAAAAGCGGAACAAGCCTCCGCTCTCATAGCCCTTTCCAACAAATGTTTCATATCTCGATACAACACACTTATTAGATTCAAAAGCAAGTTTAAAACCATCCCTACACAATAGGGACCCGCTGACGAGATTCTTCTTTATAGAAGGGACATGCTGCACGTTCTTCAGCTGCACGGTCTTTCCCGAAGTAAACTTCAGATTGACCGTACCAACACCATGAACAGTCACATGCGTTCCGTTCCCCATCAGCAGGGAGGCACCTCGTCCTTCCTGGTACAAAGAAAACAGAGAGCGGTCAGCACATACATGAATATTAGCCCCTGTGTCAACCCACCAGTCAGGAGAGCGACTAACTAAAAGAATTGTTGGTATATAATTACCGTACCCAGATCCTTCAGTCTGGCTAACAACAATGTTGGCTGTCTTCTTTTGCTGCTTGTCCTTGCGGTCCGGGCACTCTTTTGCCCAGTGATCAGTGCCACCGCACACATAGCAACAGCCACTGTTTTTCTCTTTGTTTGCCTTCTTCTTGAAAGCTTGAGGTTGTGGCCTCACATTGGGATTCTTGTTCTTCTTCTGTTTCCTTTTGCGGAAGGCCTGAGGGTCCCTCTTCTGCACCAAATTGGCGCTAGAGCCTCCCTCGGGCTGCACTTTCTTGCCACGTGTGTCCTTTGCCCTCGCATTCTCCTCAACACTTAGAGAGGCAACTAGATCAGTCACACTGAACTCTTGCCTCCTGTGCTTTAGAGAAGTGGCAAAGTCCCTTCAAGTAGGTGGCAGCTTAGCGATAATACCGCCGGCCACAAACTTGTCGGGGAGCACACACTTGTTGTTCTCAAGCTCCTTGGCTAGCATCTGTATCTCATGAGCTTGTTCTACCACAGAACGGTCATCGACCATCTTGTAGTCATAGAACTGCTTCATGATGTACAGCTCACTGCCAACATCAGGAACCCCGAACTTGGCCTGCAGTGCATCCCACATATCCTTGCCCGTAGGCATGTCCATGTACAGTGGCACCATACCCTCATCTATCACACTGATGAGCGACAGCTTGAGCAGGTTATCCGCCTCACAGAACTTGCTCTCTTCCTCGGGAGAAAGAGGCGGTTCAGTGCGCCTTCCCCTGACAGCATGCTCACAGCGCATAGCGGTAAGCCACAACATGCAACGGGATCGCCATATCTTATAGTTGGATCCACCATCCTTCAAAGGTGGTGGCCTCATGGATGCAGCAAAGCTAGCAGATGAAAATGACCTATCAAGTTTTTGGATTGTTGGATATTTAGTCATTTTACACCATGCATTAATCCATAAATACGATAAGCAAAATACTAACACAAGTATCATGCAAGCGACAGCTTCATATTTGCTACTGCTACTATTTTCAGCAAAACATTTCATGCAAAGCAATATAGCTACAGCAGCAATAATATAAAGCGCACGGAGAGGTTTAAGGTTACCCCAGCGTGGCACTTCCGGTACCCGCGGAATGTGAACCACCATTCATGTTGACGTCGTTACCGCCGCCTGCGGTGTTGTTGTTGGTGACGTCGTCGCTGCCAGCGGGAGTCTTTCTTGTGCTCACGGTCATGGCAACAGCAGCAGCGAACGAAGCAGTCGCACCAGGATGGTGCTCCCCAAAAACTTGATTTCCCGCCTACCCGAGCAGGTACACTTGACGGGAGAAGTTCCGGAGGCCTGCTGCTAGAGAGCTTTGTGCTCGCAGAGACTCTGGTCGGAGATGCAGCAGAGCAGCTCAAGCTCAGAGAGGTGGTGGCGGCTGGAGAGGGAGAAGCACGGGAAAGGGTTGAAACCCTAGTGATCCGACAGGGGCCTTTATATAGGCGCGCCCCTGCCGGCTGCCACCCGTTGTACCTTGTCCGGGAGGATGAACCTGGACAGAGTGGTTGGGAGTTGGCGGCGGCTAGGGTTTTCCCTGGGTGGTTGGGAGTTGGCGGCGGCTAGGGTTTTTCCTCTCGGATGGGCCGAGTGACAAAACACAGCCTAGCCGGCCGGCCCGGCCCGCAGCCTCGGCGCGGCGCGGCGCGTCGCGTCGCGACGCGACGCGCGCGGGCGGGCGGCTCGGCGGCGGCGGCGGCGCGCGCGTGTGGCTCCCCGGTTCTCCTCCTCAACTTGTCTATTAGAGCATCCCAAAGCTCACTATTTAAGTTGATTGCCCTCTTAGTGATTAATCCATTTGGTACTAATCACTTTTGCACCTAACACTAACCGTGAGCCTTTGAGGTTTATTGATAAATAAATGGGCTTGGCCCAATTATTCTAACACACCGCAGCCTCCTCCTGCTTCGCGAGCGCGAGAGCCCTGCAGCAGCCTCCTCCCGCCACCGGTGATGCCGTCGCCGGTGCGGAAACACATCTGCATCGTTGATGGGCTCTCCTGTCGAGACCGGGACTTAGAAGAACTTGGAGTGGTCGTCGCTCGACGACGATGAGGATAGGGAGAAGAGAGAGGAGTCTGATCCAGCTTTGGCCGCATTGACGCTGGACGACGGTGACGACGATGCACGATCGAGCTCAGGGTAGTCGGCCGTGGATAGCCATCGGGGCTCACTAGTAGAATGATGATTTTTCCTAACGCCTTAATTTTTTTTATTAGCGGTTTGAGTTACCACGCGCCTGTAGAAATGAACCGGTGGACCTCAAGTCTAGAACCGCCTGGATTTCTACAGGCGGTTTGTTAAGACAACCGCCTGTAGAAATGTCTTATTTCTACAGGCGGTTGTCTTAAGACAACCGCTAGTAGTAATAGATGTGTTTTTTAAAATTTGATTTTTTTCAAACTATCTTGGATGAGAAAACACTCAAAATAAAAGTTGTTCGTCTCAAAAAGTTATGAAACTTTGTAAATTACAACTTTTTAATTTGAAGTCATCTTGTCATCGAAAAAATATGTTTGAATGGTCTCAAATTTGAAATTCAAATTTTGTAAATGACCTCGGATGGAGAAATGACCGATACAAAAGTTGTTCGTCTCGAAAAGTTATGAAACTTTGTAGTTGACAATTTTTTGATTTGAAATCGTTTAGGACCTCAAACAAGCAAATTACACTCGGATTTGTATAATAGGTTGGGAATCGAAGGGGTCTTTGAACACATGTGAGTGTGTGGTGCAGTGGTAGAGGAGCCTCCACGCGAGGACGAGGTCGTGAGTTCGAATCCCACCGGTCGCGTAGCTACTTGTGACTTCGATGGAGACGGGCGGGCGTTGGCTCGAGGGCTCTTCTCCCCAATTAAAATATCCACCGGCCGCGTTAGCTACTTGCGACTTCGACGGAGACGGGCGGGCGTTGGCCCGAGGGCTCTTCTCCCCAATTAAAATATTTTTTTCTATTTATTTACGGGTTTTTTTGAAAAAATTTTCACAGGTGGTTGACATAGCGAACCGCCTGTGGAAATGTCGCTATGTCAACCGCCTGTGAAAATTCTTTCCACAGGCGGTTCATAAGCAACCGTCTGTGTTGTAGTCCTATTTCTACTGGCCTCAGCGCAGGCAGTTGATAAAAATACCTGTACAAATCGATCTACAACTGTCTGTATAGTATCGTTGTCTGTATAGTATCGTTCTGCAGTGCCTTGCACGTCATAATAGACCGCGGCCACCCGAGAATGCCATATGATGCGCAGGCGCCTCCGCGTGGAGCCCCCGCAAGGGTTCAGCGACGCCGCCCCGGCCCCGAACTGGGTGCGGCGCCTCCGCCCGGTGGCCTCCTCCTCCCGCCGGTTCTCGCTCTCGTCGCCGTCGCAGGGCTCCGCGGCGGCCGACGAACCGCTGGAAGAAGAAGGAGAAGACCCGGACGTGCAGGAGATGGAACTCGCGCCGCTCCCGCCGGCGGAGCTGCAGTTCCAGTTCCAGGATCCCACCGAGGCTGACCCTGAGGCTGGGGCCGCCGCCGCCGCCGCCGCCCCGGTGTGGCCCGCCGTGGCGTTCGGGTCCGTGGCCATGGCGGGGCGAATGCGCGTCGTGGAGGACACCGTGTCGCTCCACCCGGACCTGTGCACCTGGCCACCTGGGCCGACGGATCGCCCGTGCACTTCTTCGCTTTCTTCGACGGCCACGGCGGCTCCCATGTACGTATCGTATCCCCTCTCCTCCTGCCGCCGTACGTAGTTAATCCCAACATTCCATGACGTACGTACCATCACTGGGCCCTTGTCTGCATGATTTTATTTACCTAATTAATTAGTTGACTTTTTATTTGCACAAAACTGTAGTTTTATAAGCCAAAGAGACACAAAATCGTGGTTTAGAAAAAAAGACCATGAGTGGAGTTTTTAAAACTCCAAAAAGACTACAATTTTGATAAAACTATGGTTTCAAAGACTACAAGATTTGTTGCATCCAAACATATAATAGCTTTTAAAAACCAAAGTATTTTGTAAAACCATAGTATTTTTTGAATACTTTAAAAATACTTTGCATCCAAACAGGGCCTAAATATGTTTGTCAGTATGTTCCGTCCACGCTGGACCCATTTGTCAAATTGATATCTAGCGTCAGATGTAAAATTAAAATACATCCAACGGAGGATACCGTAGGTGGGTAGGAATTTTTTGGGTGAGAGCTATTTTATAATTCTTTTGCTATTTTATAGGATAGATTTATTTGTTTGTTTGGTACGGAAGTGGCAAGAATTTTGGGTTAACTTTTTAAATTGCTTGTTTTTCATCTAGGTGTTGTTTGGTTGAGCTATTTTAAAGGGTTATTTTGATTCAAGCCATTACAATTCTCTAACTTTGGAGAAACACCATTACAATTCACCTATTCAGAGATATGTCATTATAATTTCATCTCTTCTTCATTCATGTCATTTTCTACTACTACTGTGTATAAAGGTCCACTTGTCAGATACATAATTACATATACGTATACCAAAACACACAACGAGTCCGCCCGCGGCGGAGAAGCACTCGCCCATGGCGACTTACGCGTGAGCGGAGCTGCGGCTCTCGGAAAGGAGACCAGCTCGACGCACCTGCCGGATGGGGTCTGGATTGTGAGTTGGGACCCAAACACCATCTTGCCTCGGCGATCTTGGCATCTCCGTCATCCCGGAGCACATCGTCGGACGCCGGCTAGCTCCGGAGCAGTGTTCGGGTGCGCCATATGGAGGCTCCTCTTTGATAGGAACGGGGGGAGCATGAAGCAGCAGAACTGCTTGGTCTCGAGAATAGATGTGTGTCACGGGAGTCATGGCTGATGAGCGGAGCAGCGCCCTGGTCCTGCAATTCGACTTCGCGTGCGTTCGTCTAGCCGCATCACCCGCTCGCCACCGGCCAACAACGACGACTATGACTGCACCGTCGTCTCTAGCAATGCACGCGTAAGTGCATCGTTGTTCCACAACACTATAGATGGGCAACGGGTCGTGTCGGGCCAGCCCGGCCTGCTGGGGGTCGGGCCTAGAAGGCCCGCCGTGCCCTGCGGGCCGTGCCTATCAAGCCCGCGGGCCTGACCTCTGGCCCAGGCACGGCCCAGTGGTAGAACGGGCCGGCCCGAAGGCCCACCGGGCCTACCAGGCCCGCCAGTGAAACTAGGATATATATGTGCATATATATATTTATATATTTATAAATATGTATTTATATATATTTATATTTACTTATATATATTTATTTACAGTTATATATATATATATTTATGTTTATTTTTATATATTTATATACATATATTTAATTATGTATATATATCGGGTCGGGCCGGGCCGACCCGCCGTGCCGAGGGTCTGGCCCAGGCACGGCCCTAGGGCCGGGCCAAAATGGCGGGCTTTGGGCCGGGCTGACGGGTCCGGGCTTTATGCCCATCTATACACAACACGGACGAGGTGCCCAAGGGCCTGCACCCGGTGTACGTCCGTCTGCGCGTGAGCGGGGCAACGACGCTCGCCCGAGGTGGCCTGTGCGCGCGAGCAAAGCAGCGGCGCTCGCCCGAGGTGGCCTGTGCGCGCGAGCAAAGCAGCGGCACCACGGCAGTACCATTGGCCATCGTGCATCGAGGACGCGGATCTCGCCAGTGATATCCCTGTGCTGATGGAGTGATGGAAATAATGAGGAGGAGGTTGTCAATGGTGGCCGCGGTGAGGGAACTTGCATCCGTGGTTGAGCATGTGCGCGATGACGGCTGCCATAGGTTTGCCCGGCACGCCGACGTCAACGCCGGTGCCCACGCCGGCGAGGAGGACAAAGCAGCAACCGAGGGTAGAAGCCGAAGGAGAGGCGAGACATGCTGGGTTTGGGCGTGGCCATCGATGACATCGTTATGTCGAAGTCCGACAACAGTTCCTCTTCCAGCATCGCGAGCTCCGCGGACGAGACCGGCGCCACCATCCTCCTCCTAGGCAAGCACAAGGACGCCTTCAACTCCTGTCGGTGGGAGACACGGTACGCGTGTGTGCTGGGTACTACGCTCTGACGTTCATTCGGTGCCATGGATGTGGTCAAGCTAGCGATCGACTGGTCGAGTGGGCACGCCATGACGCTCCTTGCTAGGTCATCCGCGAGCAGGCCACGGCTGCGCCGCTACTGGCTAACCGTTGCAGATCTGTGCAACTGAGTCGGCCGATGGCGAGGATGGGCGGATGGCAACTAGCGCGGCGGCGGCGACCACGTAGAAGGGAGGGACAACAGACTCGTTCTGACGGAGGAGTCAGACGGATACTTACGGCCATATACGTTCTGTACGCATAGCTGGCTGACATTGGACCCTTCTACGTTGTGTACATAGAAAATGGCGTTGATCAAAGAGAGGTAAAATTATAATAATAGATCTTCGAATAGACGAATTGTAATTGATGTTTCTCCAAACTTGAAAAATTATAACGGTCTAAATCAAAAAACCCCTATTTTAAACCATCGATGGTTCACGACGTGAATCGATGATACCCGTATAAACTTGATCCCACTCTTAACTCATGTTCATTCGGACCCTAACCCTAGGACCCTATCAACGGTGCACGGTCTGGACAAAGAAGCAGGATCTAGATGCTAGCTGTTGGTGGCAGTGTTTGGACTATGCGTAGGTGTGTCAGTTTGGTTGGCACGCGTCACAAGGGTGCTAGCAAGGAGGCTTGTCCGGACTGTGGACATTGGTCCTAACGTACAATCAGGAACGAGTCCGTACACTATGGCCTCTATGGGGAGCTCTCAGCGGAGCTCTCAGGAGCTTTCTCTTCGTATTCAGACTTGAGCGCCTATTGGTCTACTCCCTCCGTCCCTAAATAAGTATCGCCGTTGGTGTGCGTGTCGCATGTTTGACTCAATTTGTAGAAAATATATGCAATATCTACATCTCTAAATAATTTTGTTAAAAAACTAGATGTAAAGATCTTTCCGAAGATACTAATTACTTAGCATAAATATTAATATATTTTAATATATAATTGTCAGCAACTTTTTCTCGGGAAGCGAGAACGACACTTATTTAGGGACGGAGGGAGTAGGTTCTCTAGGAAATCCTGTAGATGGGCAGTGGTATTTCCTTAAGCTTTTCCACTGAATGTAGTAGTTTGGACTAGGTTGATAAGACTTGGCTTGAGTTCAAACTCTAAGTTATCTGTCTGGAGTGTGGGTCCAGTCCGAATGTTTCTAATGTTAGAAGCAGAGAACTCTAGCAAAATCTTGTTAGCAATTGTCTTCACTAATTTTGTTGATCTTCCTCTAGGTTGAGTGCCACCCATCCAGTCTGTCACGGCGCTGCATGCCAGACTGCCAGTACCGCGATGTCAGAGACTCGGAGCACCCACTTCCTCACTCCGTCGTCGCCGGAGACTTGCCTATAATGTCAGTTCATGATGCAAACTGAATTCCTCAAACGATATGCCTTAACTGAAACTTGTCTTCAATTGGGTTGATTTTTATGAGTGGGTCTCTCAGTGGAAGGAGTCCAGTGAAGATATGTTACTTATATGAAGATTGGGGAAATTGCAGATGTGGCTTTGATCTCGCAGCTTTACGACCCAACAATCATGGATGGCACAAAACTTTATTCAGATATGCAAATAAGTCTTGTATTGTCTCTCTATATATATACACACGGCAGTGCTATTCTACACCTTAGTTGTAGAATATTATTCTACACCAACCAGCGCCCATCCCGATCCGACTCGACCAGCAAGCGACCGAGCTATTCATCCTGGTCTGACTCACCCACCAGCTCCTAAAAATCCCCCACGCGCATCAGACCCGCCTTCCCGACATCCCGCCGCTCTGCTCCGGGCAACCGCCCACGGCAGCGGTGCAGTCGGCCGCCGCTGACCCTGCGGCCGCAGCCGATGGCCCGCTCGCCCGGCCATCTGCCCATCTCCACTCCCCAGCAGCACGTAGCGGCCGCCCTTCTTTTCTGCATCTCCCTGTTTCTGTCCCGCCGGCCTCCACGGACCCTTCACGCACAAAATTCAGCGGTTCTCCCGCTAGCGTCGCGGTCAGGGGATAGGGACTAGGGTGGTCGGCCGACAGGCAGCAGTGCGGCAGCAAAAGACGACAACCTCGATGTGGGGCTGGGGACCTGCATCTGGCCTTCACCAGTTGAGCAGCATCTTGTAAGCCTTGCGAGTATGTGTGCCGAACTCAGCCAGCCAACATGCTGTCAATATTTGGTCTGATCAAGTAGTACTAGTAGATGCTTTGGTCTACCTTTCAATTGAATTATTTGATTTTACTTGTTTTAAATGTAGTAACATCGAATGACATTTATACCGACAAGTACTGATGAAAATACTAATCGTTTGAAATACTGAATAATTAAAAGAGAAAAATTCTAATATACTGAAACAACAACGGAATATACCAAAAGAGTACTGATAATTACATCAAAGAAAAAAGAGAGGACAATACAAAGGAATACTGAATGCTTCGACTAACAAATACCGCAGCAGCATATCAAACATGTACTGAATAAAAACACTGAGTATGAAAACAACTTAAAAAAAGATAAATACTGACAACTACATAATGATACTGGAATATGAACACATACTGTTGATGTCTTGCTTATTTTTATTATTAAAACTTTATTAGTATTCGTACTGCGATCATAATCAATATGGTTGTTGTAACCCTAATCAGTATTCATACTACGCTCCAATTAATATTATTGTTGCCACCCTAATCAGAATTCATACTATGACTCCTAATCAGTATTCATATTGTAACCTCTTATCAACATGAATGCTGCAACTATAATCAATATTTGTACTATAAAGACTAATCAGTATATCTAATGAAACCCTAATCAGTATTCATATTGCGACAACTAAATAGTATGGGTATTGTAATCCTAAACAGTATTTGTAACTAAGAAATTATAATACATACTATATGATACTGCTAGCTACTTAAATTGATAACCGCTAGAGTCATAGCACTCATAAAACAAAGATACCTAAAAAGAGAAAAAAACTAAAAACCAGAAAATACTGACAACTACTTAAAAGATACTGACAACTACTAGTAATAGTAGCACTAAAAAATGCGTAAAAAAAAATACTGGTTAATACTAATAAATACTGACAACTAGTAGAGAAAAATATCGATAAATACTGATAAATACTATTATTCGTTCAGTTGGAACGATCCTACTAACAAGTACTGAAGTAAAACAACAACATATACTTAATGAAATATCGACACATACTATATGATATTGATGACTACTGAAGTCATAATACTAGTAAAAGGTACTTATAGAAAAATACTTAAGAAATATTGATATGTACTTAAAGATGATGAGATATTAATACTGAAAATACAGAAAAAATATAAATACTGACAATTACATAAAAAAGATACTGGCAAATACTAGTCTTACCAAACAACAAAATAATGCGTGAAAAAAATACCAGTAAATACTAATAAAAACTAACAACTACTAAAGAATATACTGATAAAGAAAAATAGTAGTGAATACTAATAAATACTGATAACAACTAAAGAAAATATTGATAAATACTGACAAATAATATTGTTCGTTAGTCTTAATACTGATAAATACTAGACCGAGAAAGGTTTGCATGCATACGGCCACAGCAGCAGCAGGTGGCTGAAGTCACTGGCTTTGAAAATAAAAAAAAAGAGTAAAGTCCATCACCGGTCCTTAAACTTGTGTCGTTGTGTCATCTCGGTCCCTAAACTCGTAAATCGACCGTTTAGGTCCTCAAACTTGTTCGGTTGTGTCATCCCGGTCTCTAAACTTGCAAAACATTCATTTAGGTCCTCAAACTTAGTCAGTTGTGTCATCCTGGTCCCTAAACTTTGTTTTGAGTCTCATCTAAATCTAAATATGATAATTTGAAAACTTTATATCAACAAAAAATTCATAACTTTTTCATATAAACTCGAATGAAGACAAACTTTATATCAAAATTGTAGCCCTCGATGTGATCTACAACTTTGTAGTTGAAAAGTTTTTGATTTAAAACTGTTTAGGGTCCCAAATATTGTTGTATGTTTATAGATTTTCAAATTTAAAATTTAAAATTATCAAACAATCTTGAATATTTACATGATCTATATAAAAGTTATAGTTCTCAATGCAATCTAAAACATTATAGATAATTTTTTTATTTAAAGTCATTTATTATCCAAAAAAATAATTTTAAAATTTAAATTTCAAAATCTATAAACATACAACAATATTTTGGGACCCTAAACAGTTTTAAATCAAAAACTTTTCAACTACAAAGTTGTAGATCACATTGAGAGCTACAATTTTGATATAAAGTTTATCTTCATTTGAGTTTATATGAAAAAGTTATGAATTATTTATTGATATAAAGTTTTAAAATTACCATGTTTAGATCTAGATGAGACTCAAAATAAAGTTTAGGGACTAGGATGACATAACTGACTAAGTTTGAGGACCTAAACGAGTGATTTATAAGTTTATAGACCAGGATGACACAACCGAACAAGTTTAGAGACCGAGATGACACAACCGAACAAGTTTGAGGACCTAAACGGTCGATTTGTGAGTTTAGGGACCGGGATGACACAACGACACAAGTTTAGGGACCGGTGATGGACTTTACTCTGAAAAAAAAATATCGGGAGCCCTTGGACGGAGCAGGAGCAGCGGGAGTACGCCTGGCCGGTGGCCGCATAGTACAGCAGGGTGGCGCGTCCGCGCATTCGAGTCCAGATGGCCCACCGGTGTGCGGCCCGCGTGGTGCGGGTGCCCGGCGCGCGCGGGGAGCCGGGGACGGACGGGTCGGTCTGGTGGATGGTCGGTCTGATAGCGGGTTGGTTTGGTCCATGGTGTAGAATAATTATTCTACAACTAGGGTGTATATATATATATATAGGGTCCCGTTATTGGGAGCCTAGAGCTTCCAATAACTATTGGAAGTCCCAACCAACCTTTCTCTAACCAGCCCAACCATCCAGGTGTCGACGCGCGCAGGTGGAACCAGCTGCTGATGCACGAACGTGGAGGGACCCCTCCCAACCCCAGCAGCTTTGACCTTTGACGCATAAATTCTCAGGTCAAACTGCGTAAAAACGGTTTTTGTCGTGACGATGTATAGAAACTAGTGGTTGAGTGAATGAAAACCAATTCATTGCTGCATAAAAATCTCTTGCGAGATGGCCTTCCACCTGACATGGGCTGACACATGCTGACATGCACACATCCATTCTGATATTTTCTATTTTTTTGCGATAATTCTTCAACGAAACATCTGATTCAAAAACGATTTTCACCGTTGAACTCCTCACATTTTTGTGCACAATTCAAGATCCATTGTGAATATATTTTTGAAAATTTTTAAAATTCATATTTTGGCATATTAGGATATTCTTATATGCTTCCGTCTACGCATGAAATCTTGTGAGCGAGAGCATAGTAACAATCAGACCATCTTTATTTTTTTCGTCTTTCTTCAAGATTTAAAATTTGAATCATGGCGCATGATAGCAGGTTGGATGCATAAAAATCACAAGTCAAGATGCTACAGAAAAGTTTTTGCCACCGACATTGTAAAGAAATTAGCGATTGAATGAATAAAAGTTAATTTTGCTAGCGCGTAAAAACCTCTCTACAATACACTCCACTTGACATCAACCATGATTGCTAACAATCATGCTTCTGAATAAAGGGATGTATAATTAATATGAAAACAATGCATACCACTTTAGGACCTGAAGCGTATAAACATGAAGACGACATTGTCTACATCTAAAATTTGAAATTTTAAAAAAAACAGCATGAAATTTTAAAAAAAACAGCACGTGATGGACTATCATATTCATAGAAACAATGAAAGATACAACAGTGTATGTATGTCAAAGAGTACCATATAATTATTCCAACATTGCATATCGGAGTGTTATAACAATGCATAAAACATATTTTAGAACACGCAAAAAGATATTACAACACAGTTTCATCATGCATTAAAACCTATACTATAAATCCTAAAAACTATAACACATCCTAAAAACTATAACACACTTCCGCTAGGGATCGATACACTGCCAGGTGGTAGGGAGAGGGTGCCACTGTGTCTGGTTGAGCTCGAGCTCGCAAATTGTCGCACCGTGCACCTACCGTCATCGTCCCATTGCTAGATCTAGCACCACAGCTCTGCGTCCGCTAAGCCACCGTTGTCGTTGTCATCCACCATCTACCCCGTAAATAGAATAAAAATTAGCTGGAGCCAAGTTGCATAAAAATGAAGTATTGATTGTAATAATAAATACATTGCCTTTACACCATTAAATCTATGTAGAAATGAAGTATTGATTGTAATAATAAAAACATTGCCTTTACACCATTAAATCTATGTAGAGTGTTACATATAAATCAAATGTTTGCTGCATAAAAAATTCATCCAGCTTGAAACATATGATTGCAAGTATAAAAAAAATACTATTTTCCTAACATCTTCGCAATCGCAGCTTTAACCATGCATAAAAACGAATATTTGCATGTATAAAAATGAAACAGTCACCTGCACAAAAATTGCTGCACCTCGTCAAGTAGGAACACACCAATAGTTCCATGGTCTCCTATCTGGAAAATAAGGCATGGGATGAACTAATCAATCACAAATACAAAATAGCTGGATGGTCAATTTGATTAATATTTCAGTTAATGCTGATGGATAGAAATCAATTCAGAAATTATTGGTCAATAAAACAATAATTTATCAACTAATAAATTATCATTCCATGATGATTTATATATGATAAAAGCATTTTAGAAATCATTGGCATTCACCAGTTACTGTGGTTCATTGAGGCTTGCATCTACCACATCCTGTCCTGTGGCAACTTGCCAAATTACACACATCAAACACTGCAGCTACTAGCTAGCTGTACAAGATGAGCACCTCTGCCATGCTACTGCCATGACAAATACAATTATACCAGTGTTCCTGCACCACTGAATTATATAATACAAGATAATTCAGTGCATAACAACTCTTCAAATCTATAAAAAATATCTGGATGCTTGGTGGCCACCTTTCCAGGTGAACCTCTCACAGGTGGAACAAGAAAAAACAAAAATTAATGTGGGAAATAATATCCCACAGGTGGAGGAAAAATCAGAATTAAAGTGCAAGAATCATATATGTGAACCACAACGCTAAGGTGAAATACCAGTACCTAGAAGGGACGCGACAGCTTTGCTCGCCGTTGAACGACTGCTCTGGTCGACGGCGCAGCTAGCCAGCTGCTGCTAGCTGCCGAACCCGTCCGCCCGCGAGCCTCGACCACGGGAACGTTGACGCCGCGCCGCGACTCCCAGCCACGGGCACGACCCCAGCCGCAGGAGCGCCGCCGCCGCGCGCCCGCGGGAAGGGAAGCTGGCCGCAGGAGCAACCTCCGCCGCTGACCGGAGCAATGCATAGGAAATTAGAAACGACTTGAATTCAAATTACATGTAACATCAAAAGACAGAGATAGGAAATTAGAAACGAATTAAATTCAAATTACATGTAACATCAAAAGACAGAAATTTTAGAACATCAAAAGTCAGGAGCTAATGTATAATTAACAACCTATACTGAGTAGAAGCTAGCAAGCAACATTCTAATATTTTTTATGCCCACTTCAACTCCTATGCATCTAATAATCATATACACACTAATAATAAAAAACAAGACATGGTTTTAATCATTACAACAAGCCGGCATGATTCCTAATTTTGCTTGACTGCATAAAAACCATTCTCGCTCAATTACAGGGACCAAAGTTTGCTTGCTGCTGTGCTGTAATCGCCGCAGATGTGCGCCACCACAGGATCCCCACGCAACACTTTGCTTCTGCCAATGCACTTCTATATACAATTTCGATAAGAGCACAGTAAATTTTCTTGGCACTTTATCATGAAAACCCTATAACAATTGTATATAAAAGTTATTACTGTTCTAACAATGTATAAAATTGTATATAGAAGTGCTTTAATAACTATGAGGAATAAAAAACTATATTTATATTACTGTTCTACAAATTTAGTTTTTTATTCCTCATAGATGTTAGTTATTACTAAATTTTTGAGAAGAAACTAACAACTATGAGGAATGAAAAACTATATTTTTGCACAAGAAACTAACGTCTATGAGGAATAAAAAACTAACGTCTATGAGCAATATATAGAATACATACTCCTATGAACAAAAAC
The DNA here is from genome assembly GCA_009763385.1 of Coix lacryma-jobi var. lacryma-jobi. Classification (NCBI taxonomy): domain Eukaryota; kingdom Viridiplantae; phylum Streptophyta; class Magnoliopsida; order Poales; family Poaceae; genus Coix; species Coix lacryma-jobi. Next base: position 103,592,365 of record CM019828.1, on the reverse strand, counting down.
TAAGACTACAGTGATAAAATATGAGCAAGAACAAAAGATCTGAGCAAGAACAAAAGATATGAGCAAGAACGTTCTTTGAACCAGTCAAACGGTTCCAAGGAAACGCATGAACAAAAAATAACAGAAATCTTTGAACCAGCCGCGAAGATCTGAGCGGAGGTGTGCGTGCAGACATCTTATACAAAAAGTAACAAAAATATAGAGACATCTCATACAGAGGGGTGGCATGGGGACACAAAAATAATCCATAAAAATAAGAATTAAATTGCACATTAACCAGATGGCACGGGTTTCTAACAATACATAGAAGTGTCCCTACAATAATATATAGAATTATATCAAGATGCATAACAAACTAATTTAATATTACATAGAAATATGATCCAAACAAGGTGTAGATATTTGTTCCAACAATATATAGAGCATGTATTTCCCATGACAGTGTTCAGTTACATTGTGCATCATATAAAGTAAAAGCCAGTAATGAAAAATAATAGAAATATGCTCCAACAATGCATAGAAGTTGGCTAAATAACCATACAAACAATTTTATTGCATCAAAAAATCATTATATAGAAATATGATCCAAACAATATTTTATTCTGAATAGATCTCGTAATACAATTTCACCATGCCACCATGCGTAGAAAGTTATATAAGCAAGAATAAAAAATTAAGAAAGAGCAAATAAAATGTCTAGAACTGCTAGTCGCGGCCCTTAGAGTCGAACAATGGAGGAGGCGCCGTTGTCAAGAGCAATGAACAGCGCAGGAGGAGACGCCGTTGTCGAGCACTGAATGGAAATCAGATGCAGATTGTTAATTTGGACATGTAAGCTGTAGCAGATCTGATTAATTTACCTGTTTGGCTAGTGGCCAATCGCTGCTACAGGAAAGGAGACGCCAGCCTTGTAAACATCGGACTGCCTGGTGATGAAACGAGAGCTGGTTTTGCCCTTCCCCAAATTTTATGATCACATCGACAAGAATAAATCAATTTAATCAATCGTCTCTGGATCTAGAAGCAACAATCAGATTAGATTGGAATAAACAAATATTCATCTAAAAAGGAAGATTGAGAGGTATCTCAACAATACCTGGATTTCATGGCCTTACTCGGTGGAGCCGGTACAGGAAGGCTACGACGAGACCCGCCCGGTGAAGGCCGGCCATCAGGGGCTATTCGGAAGAGATGCGTGCGGGGAATCTCGTGCGTTATTGGACGATGACGCACGAATTCTGTCACCAAGCGGCTTGGTGCGGACGGAGCTTGAACTTCGATGGATTTGCCTCCTGCTTCGTGTGGACGGAGCGCGCGTTGTGCCTGTGGACCGCGCGCCCGCGTCGCGACTCGCCGCCGTTGGCCTGCGCACCCGCTTCGCCGCATGCTGCCGCCGTCCTGGGCGCCCGCGTCGCCGCTGCTCTGCGTGTCACGCCTATGGCCCGCGCTGCCGCGTGCTCGTGCCGGCCGGCGCCAGGGACACCGTGACGGCGCGCAGCAGGGAGGTGTGATCAGGGGATTCGTGAGACGGCGGCAGCGGGGAGGTGGCCAAGGGAATAGGGTTTCGATGATTTTATATGGCCCGAGTTGGGTCACGTGGGCCGGTGGGTGGGCTGTTTGGGCTATGCCGGTGGAGAGCTGGTGCAACTAGACCAGCTGGTTCTGGTCAGGACTTTCTATAACTATTGGAAGCCCAGCGTACAATTGAATGTCTATTTTTTTTTCAGATGCGAGGCTTATTAGCACTGAACTGTATTGCTCATAAATGGTTTAGGGTACAATTGTACTAAAATATCATTACTTGTTTGTCTTCTTCATCGATATCTCTTTTGGAATAATGTATTTTGGTGCACTATTTTTTCTACTTCATCAGATGGCGCTCAGTTGATGCTACTTAATTCATTTGTAGTCTTTGGTTAGTGATTTCTTTGTGTGAGGCTTCCTGTGATTAGTAATTTTTGTCCGTGCAGCTTCCTATGATTAAAGTTTTTTCCTACCTAAAAGATAGAGTGTGGAGGCGAATTAATGGTTGGAAAGAAAAACTGTTGTCGCGTGCAGGAAAGGATGTGCTGCTCAAGTCGGTAGTGCAAGCAATTCCCACTTATGCAATGTCTTGTTTTGATATTACAAAGAGCTTGTGTGATGAAATCAGCACAATGGTATGCCGATTCTGGTGGGCGCAGCAAGAGAAGGAGAATAAGATTCATTGGGTGCCATGGTCATTATTGGCGAGTAGAAAAGAAAAAGGGGGTCTGGGTTACAGAGATTTACATCTGTTCAACATAGCGATGCTGGCGAGACAGGCTTGGAGGCTATTACAGCTCCCTGACTCCTTGTATGCCAGACTGCTACGCGCTAGATACTGACCTGATGGTGATTTTCGATCGGTGTCGGAAAGGCCAGGCATTAGCTACACATGGAGGAGCATCATCCGTGGATTCAAAGCTCTAGATAATGGCTTAATCTGGAGAGTTGGGGATGGAAGTCAGATAAGAATCTGGGAGGACCCATGGATTCCAGTAGGAACCACAAGGAGACCAAGGACTCCGAGAGGTAGGACATTATTGACAAGAGTTTCAGAGCTGATTGATCCAATTTCAGGATGCTGGGATGTAGAACTGATCAAGGATATTTTTTGGAAAGAGGATGTTCCAAATATTTTAGCAATTCCTGTTCATATATAATCCGGGGATTCTCTGGGCTGGCATTTTGACCCGAAGGGAGTATTCTCAGTCAAATCTGCATATCATGTGATTGAGGACCAACAGGAACGACATAGGACATTCCAGAAGGGGGAGACATCTTGCCGAGCACAGGACAGGGAGAAGGATAACATTTGGAAGAGGATATGGAAATTACCAGGACCACCAAAACTGAAACAGTTTATATGGAGGGTAGCACACAATAGTTTGCCGATGAAGATGAACATAAAGAGACGACATATAGAGCTAGATACGCGATGCCCGGTCTGTAAACGCTTTGATGAAGACGGTGAGCATTGTTTTCTGAAATGTAAAGGGGTTAGAAAGTGGTGGCAACACCTGCAACTTGAAGGCACCCGGCTGACTCTAATCAAGGCCCAATCAGCAAAGCAGTTTGTCACAGAGATTCTGAACCTTCAGGACAATGAGAGGGTGTTGGTATGTGTGCTTATATGGAAGTGGTGGGATGCTAGAAACAAAGTGAATGCAGGAGAGCAGATGCCATCAGCAGGTACACTGACTCGTGGAGTTATGGGTCTGGCTGACAGCTTCTCAAAATAAAAAAAGCTCAGGTCTTCTCCCCCGAAAGTCCATCGGAGCAGTTGGAGAGTGCCAGAACATCGATGGGTGAAGGTTAATTTTGATGGAGCTTTTTTCGGTCTAAACAAGGGTGCATGGGGCTTTATGATCAGGGATGACTCTGGTAATGTAATCTTGGCTGGGGCGGGAAACATGGGCGATGCATTGGATGCTCTTATGGTGGAAGCAGTGGCCTGCAGAAGAGCTCTGGACCTGGCCGATCAATACGGAATCACAAATATCGAATTGGAGACTGACTCTGCAGTGTTGGTGCAGGCCATCAAGAATGGCAGCCATGATCTGGGTCCTAGTGGGATGATTTTCAGAGATATTCGACAGCTCCTCCAGGATCGGTTCGTAGTTTTAGCCTTTAGGCATGTCTCCTGTCTATGTAACTCGGCGGCGCACGAGGCTGCATCTTTAGCTAGAGTCTGGGATCCAGGAGAATCACAAGTATGGATAGAGTCACTTCCTTTTAATGTAAGCTCTGCTGTAACCCGCGATTTAGCTGGGCAACCGTTGATGAATGAAAGGCCATAGAGCCAGTTTGTGGGATAAAAAAAAAGCTTCCTATGATTAGCAATTTTTGTGTCTCCACATACACTCTATCTACCCTACTAAAGCATCAACCATTTTCTTTACTTAGTGGACCAAATAAAACCTCCCCACTGAGATGACCTCTTTCCATGTACCCTAGAAAATGTACCTAGAAAAACAACTCTATAAAAATTAACCATCCAGATTGCTTCTCAGTCTTCTCTCCCCTTACTCACTCATATCTAACGATCGGAATTGGTTGTATGGTATATGTTCAGTTGTTGCCATCTCTTGTGCCCGCGGCTAGCCCCTTCATCATGCGCTAGGCAACAATGGTTCGATCCTTGATCTTAACATTTTTCCCCTCTATTTGAGTGAACGCGAAAATAAAATACCACGCCGCCACCACCTCCAGGTCCCGATGCGGCTAGGGTTTCGAGCCCGGTCCGGGCGAGGACCACCCTGTTGTCGGCCATACCCTGCAGTACTTCTTGACGTGTGAGGCGTGACCTCCCCTCTGCCATGGCCGGCGCGAGCTTCGTGTCTCCCTCCCCGTCGAGGTCTTCTCCGAGGAGAGCGTGACCCCGGTGTCTCCATCCCGTCAAGGTCTTCTCTCAGCCACACTGATCTGCTCGAGCAAGCAGAGCCCCATCCCGCACTGCACGCATCCCCACCCCAGCTGACGCGCTCAGATCTGCTGCATCTAGATCGGTTCGAATGTGGTGTCCGACAATGGCAACCAAGGTACACTCTCTCGATTCACCGATGTAGTTACTTTGCGCATTATTTTTTATTATTACATCTTCCGATCCATCTGCCCATAGTCTTCCATTCGAGTGGATCCACTAAATATCTCTGGTGGAATGTAGCACATATCTATGGTGGTTAGCGAGGAAGGCGAAGACGAAGGGATGCTCGACGCAAATGGATGGAAGGGTTTGGGGTTGAATACGTTTGGTATGCTGACTAAATTCATATTCCATTTTGATTGGAATAGTACTTAATGTTGTTGTTTAATTGGATTAGTTGGATGGACCTTCACGAGTTGGATTTTTTATGGCTTATTAAGTCGAACTAGATTGGAGCATGTTCTTTTTAGTTCATTGCTTTGGACATAGATGTTATACTCTTCATTCACTAGGCCATGACCATGATGCCCTAAACCCTAGGTATTTTTGCCGAGCATCACCCCTACCGTGGCACCACCTCGTGTGGCCGTGCGCAATGCTCCACCGATCTGTCGACATCGGGCGTGCCAAGCAGCCGGTCGTCCAGTCCATCGTGGCGCAACCCTGTGGGCCTTGGGCAACGCTGAAGGGTCGAGATGGCGGACTAGAGGGGGGGTGAATAGTCCTTTCTAAAATTAATCGCACCGGCTAACCGAAATAAATGCGGAATTAAATCTATCGATCTAGCCAAGACTACACCCCTGTACTTATACTCTATGACACCTCACAAAAGATCCTAAACAAAGCAAATAAGGTGTCGAGCTAGCTAGAACTCACCTAAACAATTCTAGCTTGCAAGGTTACACAAACCTAAGCAAGTAGTACTCAATCAACCGGGCTCCTACACTTGCCACTAAACAAAAAACACAAAGCCTAAGCTCACTAGCAATGCTCAATAACAAGGCTATACAAGCCAAATTAGAGAGCTCAAATTACTTAGCTACACAAACTAAGCAATAAAACTAACAAGGATACTCAAGCTAATTAGTCACGCAAGAAATCTACTTCTAAGCTACACAAGCAAAGGAGGTAACTAGCAAGCTACACAAGCTAACTAACTACACAAACACAATATATATGTAAGTAAATACAAGCTTGTATGGGGAATGCAAACCAATGGGATGAACAAGGTTGACACGGTGATTTTATCCCGAGGTTCACTTGGTTGCCACCAAGCTAGTCCCCATTGAGGCAAGCCCAAGGTTGTTTTGCTCATCCTCTTGCTAGTGGTGACCCTCAAGTCACACTCTCCACTATGGAATGCTCACCAAGAGCTCTAGCATCCGATCCGGCCAGGCCACTTGGCGCTCTTCGCACCTCTCTCTCTCTCCACTAGAGTTGCTCTTCGCGATCTCCCGCGGGGCGAGCACAATGCCCCTCACAAACCTTCTCTAGAGCCACGCACAATCTTCACGCGGGCTTCACGATGGAGACTCGATCACCAAGCCGTCTAAGAGGTGGCAACCTCCAAGAGTAATAAGCACCACTGGCTTGCAACTCGATCACCTAGTCCCACTCGATGCAATCTCTCAAAGCAATGCACTAGCGATCACTCACTCGCTATCGATTCACACACTATCAAGCACAAGCGAGTTAGAGGGCTCCCAAGCACATCCACACAAGCCACAAAGGCTTTGAAGTGCTCAACAACTAGCCCAAGGCTAGTTACCAATGATATATATAGCCCCAAGGGCTAACTAGCCGTTATGCCCCTTCACTGGGCATTCTGCGGCACCATCAGACGCGCTGGTCGGGTCCATCGGATGCTCAGGCCAGCGTCCAATGCTTGGATGCTCGCCACGTGTCCCCCACGTTCAACTTCGGTCGAGCGATCCCAAACAACGGGGAATTTGCTTTGGAATCGCACATTTGGTTCCTCGGCAACGACGCTAGAAATGCTTGTTGACATCTCTTAGCATCACTTCAGATAACGGCGCCAGAAATGCAGGTAGACATATCTAACAACATTACCCTTAACGCTAGGCTGTCACAACTAGCAGCGACACTAGAGACGTGGATGGTATTTATGATCTTGCCCTTATAAAATATGAAATGAGATTATCTGCAAGCGCACAGATAAAATACATCCGCTGTAGCATTTCACCAAGGAGAGTTTCCTAGGTATCGTTTATTTATAACGGAGCAATGCATATCGTTAGTTACCCGGTAGGAGATAAACATCTACAACTATGACACACACATGTATGATTATGATAAGAGTTCCACTAGATCTATACTCAACACAAGAATCAATCATAAATGATAAATAAGATAAATGTAATAGAATAGAGTAAACCATATAAAAGAGTTCCAACAGAGCATTCCCACCCAAGGTCGGATCATAGCCAAATCTAGAAAGAGACAGATTAACTTTCTAATATGGTTCTAACTATAGGTCATAGACTTCAGGTCTTACTTGCCCTATATTCGGGGAGTGGACTACAAAGGCCTCAACAAGGCTATAATAGTCACCCTCACGATCTACCACTTGCTAGCCCAGAATATAGGGTGCATTCGCAGGTAAACAACGTATAAGCACCATGCTTACACAATATTGACCACTCACCCCGCGATTGACAGAATGAGCTCTATACGAACAAGAGCATAAACATAAAAATACCCTAGCTATGCTAGACATATAATCAAAGTAGACGATGAACATTATAATTATGAACACGAAATAGTAACAAGTCATGACATGTATCAACTAGAACACAACTAGAAGATGAATAAGAACTAGATTAGAACATAGAGATGAACTAGAGAGATAATTAGAACTAGATTACAACACAGAGATGAACTAGAGAGATTAGAAGATGAACTAGAACACAATTAGAACACAAGATAATGAACTAGAAGACAATTAGACAATTAGAAAAACAATTAGAAGAACAATGTTAATACAAGAGAGAAGACAAGGCTAATTACCTAGCTCCTCTTGACTAGATCCGGAATCCGAGCTTCCCTCGACTCTTCTAATTCTATTCTAGCTACGCCCTTGGATGGTGGAGCTCCTGGTTGTCTAGGCTACCTCTAATCTAAACAATTGATTGATCTATTCTATGAGATATGATGATTGATGAGATGCCGGGGGGTCTGGGGTTTCTTATATAGCCCGGTGGGATGAACCACAACCCTCAGATCGAACCGACGTTGAACAACGGTTGAGATACAAAGTAGAGGTCGGTTAGGTCACGTCGCACAAAGGAGGAGTGGCTTCCATGTGGGCCCAGGTCAGCCGACCTAGGGTTGAGGCCGGCCGGCCTCCCCCTGGCGCCACCTGCCTCTTCCTTCGACTGGAAGTCTCCTGGTACCTTCCTTATTCTTCTAGAGCCCTTGTTCGGTTGGTTTGCGCAACGAGTCGTGGCGTGGATGGATTCCTTGTCGTCATCTTCCTATCTGGTCCCTGGATATCTCTGGTATTCTATAGCTATTGGAATCTTGTCTATTACACCCCTGATCTTCATATGGATAAGGCTTCTAGAGGGTTCCAGAGTCTTCCTGGTCGTATTCATCGAGGACTCTTGCTCTGGGACTCCAAATATGGCAAGTGGTATGTCCGTTGCGATCGTCTCGACGAGCTCATCTCACTGGTGTGCTCTGATTCTTCACTTGAGATACTTTCTTATGATGAAATATTGAATATCTTGCAAAACAAGTGGAATCGACACAACTCATGGAACTCGTTAGAATTAAACCCTATAGCTACACTCTTTGGATCATTGCGGGTCATTTATGAGGTTAGTTGACGGTTTAAAATAGGAGTTATCTACCGTCAACAAGTTCCCCCAAGCTTAACCTTTGCTAGTCCCTTAGCAAATATTTAGATGTTATATTATGATGGATCAGGAGTTGCTACTATGCTTTCACGCCTGAAAAGTACACAAGTGTTCAAATAAAAAATTTCCTCCGAATTAGAATCAATCGTTTCAACTTTCAAACTTACCTCTTACCTTCAACTGTGGTGCTTGTAGCTTTCACTTGGGTCTTGAGCAATTTGAAAAGCAGAACGATCAAGTTAAACACTATGTTTCAAGTTCTTCGATCTATCTTTATTCTGGAGTTTTGTAAGATTTTCAAAATAAAACTCAGAGATTCCTTCATATGATCTTTTCAAGTCTCTCATCTGTGCTATTTGTGGATTCTCTCCAAGGCAGTGAATGTTGTGCCTTCTCTCACCCTATAACTAATAAGCTTTTTATGGAGTTCATAGGTGAGAGTCAACCTGTACATACTTACATAGCATATATTGGAAAGTCAAAGCATGGATCCAGAGAAACTTGGCATACAATCAAATCAAGATGTGCATGTGTGTGGACCTATATGTGGAATAGATGTGTATGGTGGAACAATGATGATAAACAAATATGATGGTGAAAACACAATGATGATGATGAAAACATAATGATGGATGATGGGTGTAGACCTTTGCTTACTTTACTCCTTGTTGATACTTCTTTCTTGTATAACTTCTGCTAGAGACAACATGGGCTATCATCTTTTTCTTTTCTTTTCTTTTTTTTTCTTTTTTTCTTTCTTTTTTTCAGGTGGGTATCGAAATACCCCTAATTCTATTGTCGGACCCTTGTCCATTTTTTCTTTTTTCTTCTCTCTCTTTTTTTTTAAAAAATAACTTTTGCATAGCTCATACATCTTTTTGCAGCATAATGATTAAAGAGATAACAATGATAAACTTGAAGCATTTATGAATGTCAATGAAGGCATAAAAAAGTCATATGGATAAAGGGAATTGTTATTCACTCCCAGTGTAGAAGTGAAACATTTTTGAGTGGATCTAAATGAAAGACATGTTGTTGCGTACTCCCAGTGTTGGAGCAGCATATATGGGTGGTGTGTACGTGATCTTGATTTTAACTGTATGACGAGTCTCTAATGGCCAACATGATTTAACAATACTCAATGCATATGCAAGCAGTAAATATAAAGAGTGAACTTCCTAGTCTATCAGACATGCATATCAGGTTGTGGGAGGAATTTCAAACACTCATCGTAGAGGATCTCATCATGTAGCATTTTTTTAAGTTTTCAAAATATAAATCTCCAGAACTCTAGTATCACTAGGAACAAGATAAATAACAGTTTAACCTTTTTATTCATACTCGTCAAACACCTAGACTTAAGTTAAAACTTTTGCAACCCACAAGTCTCAGATTCAAAGTAAATTCTCATGTTAAAACAATCTCATCCAAAACTCGGGAAAATTCAAGACTGAACACTGGGCACTTGAAAAGAATTACGGTAGAACAACTATTCATCATTTCCATCCAAATTAATTTTATTATCCTAGAGCTCAATTATTTCAGTGCAAGCTTTTATTCTAGATCATCATTGTTCTTTTTTATTGACTCTAATATTAAACACACACTCTAATATATAATATAAAGCCTAATAGATATATAAAGGCTAATAATAATAATAGTAATAGTAGTAATAATAATAATAATAGTAATAATAGCAGGAGTAACATACCTTAATAGCGAAGATAACGGGGGTGCGTCTCCCCCAAGCTAATCCCTTTGATAGCGTCGAGTCTTCATGTGCCCGAATATTTTTGTTCTTTTTCTTTTTAAGAGTGAGCCTTCATGTGCTCACATATTTTTGGGGGGTTTTATTTTTATGAGTGATCCTTCATGTGCTCACATATTTTTGGTGTTTTTGTTTTTAAGAGTGAGTCTTCATGTGCTCACATATTTTTGGTATTTTCTGTTTTTATAAAATTCGAAAATATATAAATATATTACCTCGGATAACGGGGTAGCCTTTTCCTCCAAGCTAGATGCTTGTGTGTTCGTTCTCTTGGTAGTGTCGATGTACTTCACTCCTCTAGGCCTTAATAGAAGGTTGTTTGTTTCGTCTCTCCAGAGTGGATGAAGTTATCTGGCCTTCTTATTGATTCCTGCTAAAACTCAAATAGACAACAAAGCTCGTGGAATTGATTAAGTGTTAGTGGTAAAACCATTTATATTCTCGAGCCTTATAGATGTTTAAGCAAGCATGATTCAACAAGAGTTTAATATATATTTTTGGATTTTTATTTTTATATGCAGATACAAAAAAGTAAGAAACAATTTTTTTGTGCCTCCATAGTAAACAGTTGAATATTCACATGGGGCTTACAAAGTTCTTTTATTTTTAAATGCAATGCGATAATGCAATATGGTTATTTTTATTTTCTTTTCTAATGCAATGCAGAAATTAAAATGCTTATGGATGATGCAAATATTAAATATGATGATGCAGTAAATGACTAAGAATTAAATATGAGAAATATGCAGAAAAGTAAATATGAGGATAACTACCGATTTTACCTTTTGGCGAAGGTTTGGATATTTAGGTCCGACGAACCGGACATTCCCTTGGTTCAGACCTCCCAAGGTGTGTCAGACGTTTGGAAAATTGTTTCTGGTTGTTCCTCTTTAGGCGCTGTCTTTTTCTTCCATACTTTCTTGGTCTGAGTCTTTACTTCCTGCTGTTCACTGTCTTGAGGTGTCTCTTCTTCTTTCTTCTCTGGGATAGTGTCACTAGCTTCTTCTCCGTGATTGGCCTCTCTATTCTTGACGGCTTGTCTTCTTTGGCGTTGGGAGCGACGTCTTTCACTTCTACTCTTCTTAGGTGCTTCATTGGGTATGTAGTTGATGAAGTAGCATCGTACCTTCTCTCCAGGAAAGTAAAAATAGATCTCTCCTTGTTTCATGTAGATAATTGCACTTGTAGTGTACAGGAACGGTCTTCTGAAACATCCTCAATTTTTCGCGAAGGGAAAATCCATAGAATGAGTTATAATATGACAAAACCAGGAACTGATCTTATCATATTATCATATATCAGTCGATACCACAGTCATACATCGTAATATTACATGGTTATAAACATTACATCACTGGGGTATCACCTATTACAGAGTTTATTCTAGCGGAAGTCTATCGAGTGAAGACTCCTCCTTCATGGGCTTCGTCAGAGTTGTTGTAGCGCAGCATCAACCGGATCCTCGGAACCAAACTTGAGCGTAGGCATGAAACCTCCTAAAGTCAGTACCTCCGAAGCAGGAAATCTGCACACCGCCAGATGTGTGCAGGCTATGGTCAGCACCGATGAGCTTTAGTGGAAAAGATAAAACAAGGGATCTGGCGATCCTATGATTTGGCTGTGGTTGGCATCCTATCGCATGAGCAGTAATAATATATAATATTTATCAAGTTTTAACACATTCCCATACACACACATCCACATCCATCCACCATATCCATATCCATCCCAATCATCACCACACCATCACCTCATCTCATCTCACACGCTCAGTCGACAAAGGCCAGCTCCCTCCCAGCCTTGTCTCAACGGCCCACAACCTCACACCAGGTTCACGGCCGACACTCACATACCAGGGGGAGAAAAGAGAACTCTCACTACGTCGGAAAGCTGGTCGGGGAAAAGGTCCGCAACCAACGAATTGGCTAACGTATCGATTGATCAACCATACACTCTGCAGAGGTTCTACAATATCCACAAGATCGCCATCATCGGCACTCTAGATATGCCTAGGCGGATATCGGTCGCTTGCCAGCCTAGAGTAATGCCACCCTACCTCTCAGCCCTGGAACACCCCAAGTCTGTCTGGGATGGCTAAGTCTGTGAAGTCACGTTCCCTCTCCCGAAGTGGGAGTCGTGATCGTCTCGGAAGGGTGTGGGACTCCCATACCCATACCTTCCTCGCACTCTCTCGCCTAGCAGTAGTGGCATCACCCTACCAAGTAGTCCGACCGTCCCCATCCATAAGGAGCGAGTGGCATGTAAAGGTATTCCCCGTGGTCAGGTTCCCGCTCAACCTAGGGTGACTAACCCGGAATGTCTTCACAAAGGTTTTCATTATCCGTGCCACCACAGCACGCTCCTGATCCGGGCTCCACCAGCGGCTCACACCCGGATCCACCTCAAGTCACCACTTAACCCGCCACAGGTTTCACCACCATAGGGGCATCCAGATCTGCCCCATGGCAAGACTCGCACCAGGCTCGTCGTATATTCCGGCTCGGTCGACTCAACCCTCACCCTCCACACACCCAAGTCACACACGCAGCACACTCACACATCACCAAGTCTGGCATCACCCGCCAAACCATTCCCAAGGGTTCACCACCCGCATCACATCTCAGATATAATACGGAGTGGAGTTAAATAATAATGCAAGCAAGCAGGCGAGTAAGCAGGAATAACTGGGCGAATGCGCAAAGCAGGGTGTTGTGGTAGAGTGGGTTGCAATCAGGTAATAATGGCTTAGGTAGTATCATGCATCAATATACTAGCAAAGGAGTAAATATAAAGCGCTAGCAAGTCTACATATTTGCAATGTCTAATAGGATTCTCTAAAAGAGGGTGCTGCTATGACACCTGCGAAGTAGTCGTAGTCGTGGTTAATTATTCCTCATTGATGTCCCATCAGCGAGGTTGTCTCCTCCTGAGATGACTCCATGTCGCAGTCCCGGTTGTCGTCCATGCTCTCTCGGTCAATTGTATGCTACTCCACGAAACGACACACAAGGCAAGGGGACACTCACACCATAATTGAAAAGACAACGAGACGTAGGAAGATTCATTAACACCAACGAGACACTAAAATACACAAGGTTTAGCTCTCTCGGCGGTTGTCTGATTTCCTCGAGCTGGAAACAAGGTGGTGGTTTGCAAGTTTAAGTCTTGGCCAAGCCAATACGGCTTTATGACATAGGGTTCAGACCAAGGCCTATCCTTAGCAAACACCACAGCTCACATCCTTCGATCTGGTCGTCATTTAGAAGGGCGTGAATCGGAGGACGAGCCTAACGAATAAAGAATGACGGGGTTCGGCTCTTGTAGCCTTATCCCAAAGGTCAATTGATCATAAAAACGATTAACACTATTGTGACTTGTCTCCAAAGTACCTTGGCTTGCACGCTATGGTAAAAGCGGTAGCGCAAAAGGACTGGAGATCTACAATCCTCTCGATCCACACGACACAGTACGTCGGGAACCGAGACTCAGGGTCACTCGTAAGGGTGGGGTTAACTTAGCACATTTATGCCATGTTCTCAGGTACATCTCCAAAGAAATGTGTTTAGGTGGTCGATCGAGTCGACGTACGGGGTCCTGAGATACAACACAGACCATAGCTTAGCTAACAAAAGAATAGCAACAGTTCAAATATATATAAGTCAAATGTTCATTCTTTCCAACGCACACGTCATGGTGGAAGACGGGGTATTGGAAGAAGTGGCACAATATAAGATGCAATTGCGCAAACTACTCGTAGGGTACCCGACCGGGGTGCTCTAGCACTAAGTCATTTCTAGATTCGTAGCGGTGCGGTTGTCACCGCGAGAATCAAGATATGCAGTGGTCAACAGGTACAAGCATACAAGAGTTTGTGCACGAAGAAGCAATATTAAAGCATGTTTATATAAGTGAAAAAGAGCGTAGCTCCATGGTCATGGCGAGGTGTACTCGCGACCACAAGATACACTAATGAGGGTCATGTTACTTTCGACATCACGGCCATGGTGAGACGGGTCTCACGATCGTAACGTCCGAATGAGGTACGATCCCTCAGCCGACTTTAAAGGCTCGGCTCACACAAACAAACACACGAACATCCAACAGTACAACAAATAGATCCATAAAGCGTCACAAGGACTCATCGAACCAAATAAGTGGAGGAGCACATTCTCATAGCACGAGATTGGATGGATCCTGTATCACAAGTGCATATACAGGTGGTCGTAAGAGCGAGATTAAGCATGAGTACAGACAGATAAATAAGAGACTTTCCAGGAGGGTTCGGTAAGTTGACTATAAGATAGCACGGGTCCCAAAGGGTCAGGGTGGTGGCACATAGGGTCACGAGGTCTCCTCAACTGTCATACGCTACCGTTTCCATCAGGGGGCATCCTACGGTCGAGATGAGAAGGGATTTACCTTGTCGTCCAGCATGTTGTCTAGGGTTCGTTCCATTTGGTCTAAACGCGTCATGGTCATGGTCTCGTCATGGGCATGTTTTCGGGGCGGTCAATAACACGTCGGTGTTCTTGGAACACCGAGGGTTCGATTTGGCTTGGATCGGTCGTGTGTGTGTGCACGAGTGTCCATAGGTCGGAAACGATCTCGGTCTACACGTTCAGTTCGGCAAGCAGGGTCAGGGGTTGGAAGTGAGGAACGTTTAGCTAACCATGGTGTATTCATGGATGACATTGCTTGGCATCCAAGTCTTGGCGTCGTGGTGCCATCCACGTAGCTCGCCTTTCGTTCTTGCACTTGGCACACATGGGTTAATCGTGCAGGATATAAAAGGGGTCTTCGACGATGCAGACGATGTGGCAAGGTGGCATCAAGCATCCGTGGAGGGTCACGGGGTCCTGGTGGGGCGTTGCAAGCTCGACAACTTTCCTGCAGCAGTGAAGACATCAGCATGAAGGCCGTGAATCAGATTGGTGCGAGATCGAAAAGCACGGTCTACCGACATCAACATAGATACGATGACGGCCATCACAAGTTCATAGTATTAGAGAACAGGCAGTTACATGATGAAAATGACGATAGTATGATGATGGACAAAGATGAAAGGTTCTGTGTTGGCGTCAGGGTGGCGCCAACAGGAGTTCGAACGTTCGACCTTGACTACTTTGAGGACGGTGGAGCTTCGGCAAGCGCGACACTGGAGAAACACCGGCGCGGCCTCCACTGATCTGCAGGGCGCCATGGCTGACTGGTCGAGGACGGTGGCGATGTCGGCGCGGCCACGGCGAGGCTGGAGCAGCACCATTCTGGACGACGAGGTTCTGGTCGGGGCGAGGTCGGCATGGTGGCAACAGTTGCTTGACGCCCGGACGTTGGAGATGCAGGGCGCGACTCTGGCCGACATCGAGGCGCGACGAAGAGGCGGAGAGGGTGCACGACGGCTTGGCGCAGGTGGTCACCGGGGTCGACGACGAGGTGCGGTCGGTGGTCGGGGCGGACGAGCAGCGAAGAAGGTGGCGATGGAGCTCGTGGCTTCTCGGCGTCGGGGAGGAGCTCGGCGAGGAAGGGGAGGCCGTCGTGGGCGCGCCCGACGTGTCGTAGAGGCCGGCGGTGGCGAGGTTGTGGACGCTGGGTGACGTCGCGGCGTGGCGTGTCTCGACGTGGACGTTCGCGGCATGCCGGAGTTGGCTTCGGCGTGGCCTTGTCCGGCCGGCGGTCTGGTCGGGTCCGTGGTGGCGCTGTGGAGGAAGGAGAGAGAGAGGTGGATGGGCGGCCTGGAAGGGGTAGGGAGGAGAGACATCGACGCAACGGCTGGCGGCGCGTATGGGGAGAAGAGGAGGGGCGCGGGTGCGTGGGCGCGTGGTAGGTGCAGGTGGGCGCGGGCGCATCTCGCGCTCGGACAGCGGCGGCGCCAGCCTGGGGAGCGAGGGGCGCTTGCTAGGGTTTGGGATGCTGGGTGTGCGCGGGTTGGGCTGCTGGGCCACGAGAGGGAGTCGGTTGGGCCAGCAAGGGGGAAACTTGGGCCACACGGGAAGGCAGGCTGGGCCAGGGTGGAAGGCGAGCTAGGCCCCGCGGAAGAAGGCAAAGAGGAGAAAGAGAGTGGGCTGGCTGTGTGCTTCGGGCCCAGGAGCAAGAAGGAGGATTTTCCATTTTGCTAAAGAAAAATGAGAGGAGTTCAAATGGAGTTTAGGGATAAATTCGAAAGAGATCGAAGGTAACTTGTTAGAGAGAGTTTGGGCAATCCGGTCCGATGGTGGTCATAATAGAGGGTCGAGGATCACTGAGCGAGACTTGAGATAATCCTAGGAGAAATACAAGGAGGTTGTTATGGTCATGTGCTCTCCATCATAAGACTTAGGTTGCAAAAAGGAATCCCCGGCAAACTCCTACAAGCAATACTATATGAATGCAACAATTTATTTATAAATTGTCCCCGGTTTGGCTAGCAACTACATGCTCCACTCAATCACAATTTTTTTTTAAAAAGTCCAAATTTTTGGGTTGTTACATCTTCCTAGGATGAGGTGGACATCATCGTCTTCTCCCATGTCGAGAACCAAAAAGTATGTGGGGACTTCATGACCTCTAATTCTGACTATGATGTCTTCCACCCTTCCTTCCAGAAATTGGAATGTTTGGTCTGCTAGCTGTATCTGCAAGTATGTTGGTTCTAGTGGTGCATCACGAAATAAATGTTTATAAGTTACCGTAGACATGATGTTGACACTCGAGCCAATGTCACAGAATGTTTTGTAGAAGGTACTCTCCTTGATCATGCAGTCAATGACAGGTACTCCTAGATCGTACAACTTCTCAAGGCGTAGTGGAGGTTGAGTGGTATCTTTTGGTGGTTCAACAGTATTGACCATCCATACTGGTTCTTGCTCTTGTGGCTTCGTCTTGTTCCTCCTTCTATTGTTGTTGTTCTTCTTCGGGGCAGCAGGTGCATACTCATACTCATATGGTGACTGTGGGTGTACACGAGTCTTGAGTGTGCGATTCTTGAAATTGAACCTCTCCTTCCTATTGTTGATCGTGAAGTAGATCTTGGCGCTTTCGGTGTAGATGATGGCTGTAGCTGTACTTAGGAATGGTCTTCCCAAGATGATGGGTGCTCTTTCATCTCCTCTAGTTTCCACTATCACAAAATCTACTAGGACAAGTGATTGTCCAACTTGTACTTGAACATCTTCAAGGATTCCCTTGGGGTAGCAAAGTGTTTGATCTGCAAGCTGCAAACACATGGTTGTGTACAACAAAGGTTGACCATGAATTTTCTCATAGATTACCTTAGGCAAATGTTGACACTCGCTCCAAGATCACATATGGCTTCGTCAAAGGTATGGGGTCCAATGGTGATCGGGATGATAGGTCTCCCTGGACCTCCTTTCTTCTCGGGCAGATTCTCATCTCCCCATCCTCTGTACTGTGGCCTTGGCGGAGCTGTGAAGTAATCTCCTGCATTGAAAATGTCTACAAGATTTGCAGTTTCTAATTCTTCCGAACTCCCTAGAATCTTACCTTTTTCGGTCATAGGTACAGTAGCGGCTAACTGAGAAATTTGTGATTCTATCATCTTATGAAAGCTAAACTGATTCTTAATAGCAGAAGTAAAGCTCTCCATTCTATTATTAATAGTTTCAAGTATTTTATCATTGGAAGCTATCTTTCTGGACATATTATCAATAACTTTATTTTGATTAACAATCATTTCTCTTAAAGGCGGTTGGTTGAAATTATTACCTTGGTAGTTGGGCCTCTGTTACTGATTCCATTCTTGATTCTGTTGAGGACGATAGTTGTTGTAGTTGTTGTTGATGATGTAGTTCACATCATCTTGGACTTCAGGACAGTTGCTTCCTGAGTGGCCAGTGCCTCCACACTCTTCACAAGTCATGCGAGAATCGTGGATGTGCATGACTTCCTTCTTCTCTTGATGTCGTTCATCGAGCTTCTTTATCAGTAGGTCCATCTGAGCAGACAACATGTCTACTTCCTTGAGTTGATGCATTCCTCCTCACTTTTTCGGTTGAGTGCGTTCTTCGTTCCATCCTTGGTTGGAAGCTATCTTCTCAATGAGAGCGGTTGCCTCTTTGATAGTGAGTGACAAGAACGATCCTCCAACAGCTGCATTGATATTATCACGGGCACTCAAAGTGAGCCCATGGTAGAATGTCTGCATAAGTAACCAATTCTCCATCCCGCGGTGTGGGCATTTTGATATGTTGTCTTGAAAGCGTTCCCATGCCTCATGGACAGATTCATCACACTGCTGTTGAAAAGTTGAGATCTTCGCTCGTAGGGCATTCGTCTTGCCTACGGGGAAGAACTTTGCTAGGAAAGCAGTGGAGCAGATCTCCCATGTAGTGTTTTTGTCTTTGTTGGAGTAGAACCATTGCTTCGCTCTTCCCAAAAGTGAGATGAGAATAGGCGAAGGTAGGTGGCGTCCTTAGTGACTCCTTTGATAGTGAAGGTGCTACATATCTCCAGGAAGTGTTGGAGATGGGCACTTGCATCTTCATGTGCTTTCCCACAAAACTGGTTGGCTTGCACCACAGATAAAATACATCCGCTGTAGCATTTCACCAAGGAGAGTTTCCTAGGTATCATTTATTTATAACGGAGCAATGCATATCGTTAGTTACCCGGTAGGAGATAAACATCTACAACTATGACACACACATGTATGATTATGATAAGAGTTCCACTAGATCTATACTCAACACAGGAATCAATCATAAATGATAAATAAGATAAATGTAATAGAATAGAGTAAACCATATAAAAGAGTTCCAACAGAGCATTCCCACCCAAGGTCGGATCATAGCCAAATCTAGAAAGAGACATATTAAATTTCTAATATGGTTCTAACTATAGGTCATAGACTTCAGGTCTTACTTGCCCTATATTCGGGGAGTGGACTACAAAGGCCTCAACAAGGCTATAATAGTCACCCTCGCGATCTACCACTTGCTGGCCCGGAATATAGGGTGCATTCGCAGGTAAACAACGTATAAGCACCATGCTTACACAATATTGACCACTCACCCCGCGATTGACAGAATGAGCGCTATACGAACAAGAGCATAAACATAAAAATACCCTAGCTATGATAGACATATAATCAAAGTAGACGATGAACATTATAATTATGAACACGAAATAGTAACAAGTCATGACATGTATCAACTAGAACACAACTAGAAGATGAATAAGAACTAGATTAGAACATAGAGATGAACTAGAGAGATAATTAGAACTAGATTACAACACAGAGATGAACTAGAGAGATTAGAAGATGAACTAGAACACAAGATAATGAACTAGAAGACAATTAGACAATTAGAAAAACAATTAGAAGAACAATGTTGATACAAGAGAGAAGACAAGGCTAATTACCTAGCTCCTCTTGACTAGATCCGAAATCCGAGCTTCCCTCGACTCTTCTAATTCTATTCTAGCTACGCCCTTGGATGGTGGAGCTCCTGATTGTCTAGGCTACCTCTAATCTAAACAATTGATTGATCTATGCTATGAGATATGATGATTGATGAGATGCCGGGGGGTCTGGGTTTTCTTATATAGCCCGGTGGGATGAACCGCAGCCCTTGGATCGAACCAACGTTGAACAACAGTTGAGATACAAAGTAGAGGTCGGTTAGGTCACGTCGCACGAAGGAGGAGTGGCTTCCATGTGGGCCCAGTTTGGCCGACCTAGGGTTGAGGCCGACCGACCTCTTCCTTCGACTGGAAGTCTCCTGGTACCTTCCTTATTCTTCTAGAGCCCTTGTTCGGTTAGTTTGCGCAGCGAGTCGTGGCGTGGATGGATTCCTTGTCGTCTTCTTCCTGTCTGGTCCCTGAATATCTCTGGTATTCTATAGCTGTTGGAATCTTGTCTGTTACACCACTGATCTTCATATGGATAAGGCTTCTAGAGGGTTCTAGAGTCTTCCTGGTCGTATTCATCGAGGACTCTTGCTCCGGGACTCCAAATATGGCAAGTGGTATGTCCGTTGGGATCGTCTCGACGAGCTCGTCTCACTGGTGTGCTCTGATTCTTCACTTGAGATACTTTCTTATGATGAAATATTGAATATCCTGCAAAACAAGTGGAATCGACACAACTCGTGGAACTCGTTAGAATCAAACCCTATAGCTACACTCTTTGGATCATTGCGGATCATTTATGAGGTTAGTTGATGGTTTAGAATAGGAGTTATCTACCGTCAACAATGGTGTTCGGGTTCCGCTGGCGACCACCGCTTTTGTGGTTCCTTGCTCTGTGTTTGGAGTTCCTAATGCCTTTGATCTAAACCACCACAGATGGAGTTGAACCGTGTCTCGAAGCAAGTGAATAAATTGATGCGTACCTTGTGTCACCCTCTATGGCACTATTATGTATTTTTGTGTTGAGCTATGCATTTTTTATATTTTAATTTATATTGAGATGACGACTGATCTACTAAATTGGCGTTGTTGAAAAACTCTTTTTTATCGATTAATGGGAATTGTTTTTAGCTAATTCGTATGATCAGTAGGTGTTGATTCATTGTAATCTTGTTTGCAGAAAAATAAATGCACCAAGCTGAGTACATATATAACAAACAAAGATCTTCAAATCAAAGCTAAAGAAATTTTGATTTGCATTGATAGATGCTGTCATAGCGTTAGCACGAACAATATACTAGTTTTGTGTAAAATATCACTTCTTTTGTCATGACTTTGTTTATTAATAATTTTTTTTTCAAGAATAAATTAAATTTGACTTTGTTTGCATAAATTATTTGAATAATATAAGTGGTCAAACTTAAGGTCAAAAAAGTTAAACGTCTTACCTAACATTAACATTACCATCATTGTTTCTATCAACAAGCCCATTCTTACAATTTGAGATGGAGTACCTACCTAACATTATCATTACCATCATTGTTTCTAGAGACTTTTACATGTGTGACATTATGAAATATTGAAATTGCCTACAAGCCATCGACAAGTTCCCGCGGTTATAGGTGCCACTGCTCCAAACTTCTTTGCTCTGCATGCCATTCCGTCCATTTTGAGTACAAACGGTGGATAACAGAGGTCGCAAAAGACATATTTGCCCTCATCCTAGTAAGGCGTCTCGTGTTATTTTTGTACTTCCCATCGATGCAACTCTCTGACCGGTTCATTTGGCGGCAAGTGAGGTGGTGTTGGCGCCAAAACAACCATGATTGGCACCAAAGGCACCCACCGACCGATGCCTATAAAAGCAGGCAGTCCTCCCTCTCCACTCATTTCACACACTCTGTCTCTCCCTCCTTCAACCTCTCAGCTGCCATGTCTGAAGCCTCAAGCAACTTTGGCAGTGTGGTAAGGCGGGTGTTTTGCCCCAACTGTGGTGTGTTGGCCAATCGCTTTGTCTCAAGGACCACAAAGAACTTCAGTCGTGTGTTCCACAAGTGCCCATTTTTTTCAGTTCGTGTTTCTTCTTTGAACCTTTTTATATTTCAATGTTTTTAACACTGAAAGTTTGTGTTTCTTGTTTGCACCAACTGTTTTCTGTGATGCTAATCTTTGGACATTTTGGTTCTTAGGTTGGAGGTTGCCAGTACTTACAGTGGGAGGATGAAATGGGTCAAAGCAGTCTATTGCCGCCACCTCTATCGCCGGTCCCTCTTCAGGCAGTGCCAGCATCTGCAGCTATCCCTGATTCAGCTCCATTGGCGGCTATACAAGAAGGTAGCCAGGCTAGTGGAGCAATTGAAGGCAATAGAGTAGGTGAAAGCAATAGGGGAGTGGATGATGGGGTTATCCAACAGTTAAGGTGGATTGAAAAGCTAGTATTTGTATGCATTTTCCTAGCTTTGTATATTATCTTCAAAAAGTAGAGTTATGCAGCAACTATGTGATGATATGTATGTATATGCATGTAGGCTTATCCAGAATGAACGAAACAAGATCCAAAAAAAGTTTGGAGCAGATGAGTGACTGCATGATTCTAAACCACAAGTACTGGTCGTACAGACCACATTACATAAAAAACCACATGTACTAGCCATATAGACCACATTACAAGACAAACCACATCAGTTCTGGTCATGCTAGACAAAATGTAAACAACTGGTCATATAGACCACATTACATGAGAAACCACATCAGTTCTGGTCATGCCATCCAAAATGTAAACAAAAGCAACCCAAAAGAGTTGGTGTTCTCCATCACAATAACAAAATACAACACCAGAACAACAGATATGGAGTTAGCAGCTTCTTCTTGCTCAACCCAGTTGTTTGGAGTCACCACATCTGCATTCAACCCAGTTGCAGCTTCTTCTTGCTCTAGTGTTAGCAGCAGGACTAGCTGGGCTGGTTGGTGTTGCTGGCACTACCAAAAGCTTCTTTGGAGTTAGCTTTTTCTTCATTCCTATCTTCCTCCTTGGTGAAGGCTGAACTCCTCCAACAGATGCAGTACCAGTAGAGGCAGTATGAGGAGAGGCTTCATAAGATTCTGTTTGTGGGACAAGGTGGACAATCTGTATTGGAATGGGGCCATTCGATCCAGTTCCAGATCTTGTGCACAAACAATACATACACACTTCAGAGAAGAGGTTTGTGTTACATAATATTAAAAAAGGCCTGAACTAGAGATCATACCTGGTATTTGCAGTACTTGTTGATGCAGTTGTCTTCCCTTGGGATGAAGAAGCAGCCTTCTTCTTGCTCCTTTTCTTGTGTGTAGCTTGTTGTACTGCCTCATTATGTGGGAATTGCATCCCTGATGCAGAACTGGCCACAACAATACTTGTCTCTGTGTTTGATTTAGCTAGTTTCTTCAATCTTTTCTTTGGTTGACCCTTGCACAATCAAGTTAGATTAGTCAGCAAATTGGACATTCTTACCCTATTGCAGCAATCAAGTTAGATTTACCTGCCTGCCTCCATTGCGGCAATATCATCTGGATTCCTATTCTTACAAGTGTACCAATGATGTCCTAATTCATGACATATTGGACATTCATGCCTCTTCCTTTTCTTCCTGCTACCTCCCTCAGCAGCTCCTTTTAGCTTGGTCTTCCTTCTTCCTGCTGTCGACTTTAGCAAAGGTGGATGCATGAAAAAGCCATGTGTAGCTTTGGGCCACATGGTCTTGTCAGGAATTGATGGGATCCTTCCTTCATATGCAGCCTTGAACTTTTCAACAGAATAGTAGTCATCCACATGATCTTCTAGTCTTGCCCCTGGGATTGATGTGATGTAGGCTATTGCATGTTTGCAAGGGATTCCTAATCCTTGCCAAACCCTGCAGGAGCATGTCCTCTGTGCTAAGTTCACTACAAATCTGTATCCACTACCCCCCTTAGCACATAATTTTGCAACACCATCAGGAGATGATGTGATGACTTGAATGTTAAGGTTGTAACTTTCATCCCTAAGCTTTTGCACAATATGAGGTAGGATCTTTCCATGGAATGTATGTGCCACCTTCTTCCTATGATTCCACTTGATCAGAATCTTTTGTCTAATAGTGTCCATCAGGTCATCCAGGTGCTTTGCCTTTCCCCCCCTTATCCAGTTATTGAAGGACTCAACCAAGTTATTGGTTACATAATCCACCTTTGCCACAATTACAAACGGGCTTCTAGTCCATAACTTCTTATGAGTTTCCTACAGATACTTCATGACTTCTGGTTTTGCTCCAGCCATAGCTTGGTAGTGCTTCTCAAACATATATGGGCTCCAAGAATATGCAGATGCCCATAGATGATCATCAAAAACCTTTCCAATGTACCTCTTCTTAAAATTCTATACTAAGTGCCACATACACTCCCTATGTTCAGCCTCTGGAAACACCTCACTAACTCCATGCATTATTGCCTGTCCACAGTCTGTGCAGAATGTAAGCCCAGCTGGGCTACCTATAGCTTCCTTTAGTCTCTTCATAAACCACACCCAATTTTCATTGGTTGTCACACCCAATTTTAAGAACAAAATTGAATGTATAAACTTATGTGCACCCAGGAATCAGTCGCACACATAAGGGACAAATTACAACGAAGGCATCATCACTGTGCTCAATACATAGCGTATTTATTACAACTCAACAAAAAAAACTAAACATAAACAAGCGGAAGATAAATAACTCTCGACGAAGCTCCACTCCACAGGGACGTCGACTGGTGATCCGCAAGACTAGAAATCCTCTGGGAACTTATCTTGCTCATACTCAAATCCATCTGTTACCCATCCGGGATTTTTATCCAAAAAGAAGAAAATATAACAAGCGTAAGTACATCTCGTACTCAGCAAGCAACATGGGGTTATGCAGCTCAAAAGGCTTGACACTGGTTTACTGCGGTTAGCATTTTTAGTTGGTCAAGATTTTAGCTTTAGATAATCATCAAGTTGTGCTTGCAAACCCAATTATACCACATGAATAATAATATGGCAACATCTTCAGAGTCACAAATATGATAGTAACGTGAACAAAAGTAAATTTTGTTTAAGTGGTTAGCCTGCAAGTTTTCCGAGCCGCTCGTGACCGTGAGCACGGCTGATATATCAGTTTATTACTCTGCAGAGTTTGTACAACTTTACCCGTGAGCCGTGATCCCCATGTGCCAGGGGTTGCAAATCCCATATCACCTCTTCCAAGGAAGTGCGGCAGGGTACACTATGAAGTCTTTCGAGGTTCCCCTAACAAGATAGTGGCCACTAGGTTTCCAATCGGCAAGCAGATATAGGAACCCCCTTTCCGATGGCACATTCCTTCCCGGCTATACACATGAGACCAGAGGCTGTCCTATACCCGAGTCGGCGAGCCCCTTTTGTGCCCTTTCGGGTAACCACCATCAAGCGAGGAGAGGTCCTCGAACCAACTAAAACCAGAGCCATGTAGCCCTCACGGTTGTACTGTATGTCCCAGCTTTTGCCCGCAGAAGATCATTTGAAGGGGGCCAAGAGCACGAAGACTCCCACGCCCGAGTTCACATTACCAAGAACAAGATAAGATCAGAAGTTGCACATATCATTAGTTAGATTATTAGATCTTATTTGAAGGTTTACAACACTAGCAGATCTACCCATATGCACTTATCCCACGGTAACAAGGTACAGGTTGAACGTCTAGATAAAACCTATGGTTATCATTTGACACATGCACATGATTGGTAGATGAAAGTGCGTAGGTAACAAGGATGATCCCATGTATACTTGCCTTGATCCGCGTACTCCTGGTTCTGGTCCTCCTGCTGGTCGTAGTAGATCTGATCTTGGTCACCCACGTACTGCTCACCGTCTGAACTCGAATACAACGCAACATACAAGCATCCACGCACACACATGCATTGCAAACAGATCTAACATTAGAACAGTACACCAACAGATTTAAATAAATAAATAAAAGTTGTAAAACAGATCTATTCGTCACTACGATCACATAGACGTTTGGATCACCGAAATCGGATTTAAAACGCGAAAGTTACGGCCTAAACAAGATTATAAACGGCCTAAACGAGACTGACTTAAACGTGAAATAAAACTTTTGCAAATCTAATCTACAGTGATACTACTGCGTAGAGCACGAAATTACGAAACTAACGCAATTTGAATGGATCAAAACGGAGTTAAAATGAGCAAGTTATGGATAAAATGGTGCAGTGGCAGTTCTGTAAATAGATCAAACTATTTTCGAAATAAAATAAATCGGAAAAATCAGATTAATCCGCGTCGGCAGGGACTGCGGGTTGATTAGATGAAAACCAAGGGACTCTTTTGCATATTTGCCTGCGAAAGGGTATCGGCCGTTCTTGGCCGTCCGATCAAATTTGGACGATCCGGATTAAATCAAAGGAGGGTGGGGGCGGCGCCGCCGGCTTGCACAGTGCCGGTGCGGCGGCTTGGCCCTTCCGCGGCGGCGGAGGCTTGCCGGAGTTGGCCAGCCCAGCGATTGCGGCCACCATTCACGAAATGGAAAAGACCGGGAGAGAGAGGAAGGGATGGCGAGCTCACCCAACCACAAATCGGAGTCGGAGATCGATCGAGGTTGGCGCTAGGCGGAGCTTGGCGGTCGGCGGAAACCCTGCAAGTCCGGCGACCAATTAACTAGCCGACAGAGCACGACAAAGGAAATTGAGAGGTTCCCGAGATTCCTTAGGGCACGGCGAAGCTTCGGATGTGGACCAATTCGACGGTCAACCGTCGAATCGCGGAGAGGAGCTCGGCGGCGGCGGCGGCTAGGGTTTCGTCGGCACAGAGCTCTGTGCGGCGGCGTCGTGGCTAGTAGATGGGAAAGCGGAATGCGGAAGACGGCGCTCTCCACTTTATAGAGGACCAGCGCGCGCGGGATATACACAGGCGGCGAGAAAATCGGACGCGGAGCGGCGGCAGCTCGCAGCGGAGATTGCGGGCGGAGGTTGGGGACGCTTCTGACAAGCGGGCCCCACCTGTCAGCGAGCGCGGGAGCGGACCCCAGCTGTCAGTGAGACGATGCGCGAGGCGGAGGCGCTGCAGCGCGCGGCTTGCGCGCGGTTGGGCCGGCCCAGCTAGTTGGGCCGCGCGGTAGCGAGAAGGAGGCAGGCCGAAAG
Source organism: Coix lacryma-jobi var. lacryma-jobi (assembly GCA_009763385.1). Classification (NCBI taxonomy): domain Eukaryota; kingdom Viridiplantae; phylum Streptophyta; class Magnoliopsida; order Poales; family Poaceae; genus Coix; species Coix lacryma-jobi. The sequence goes on along the minus strand of CM019828.1, from coordinate 103,565,751 downwards.
AGAGGGAGGGAGAGGGCCTTCGGGCCACATTTGGAAGAAGGGAGGGAAAGGAAAATGCTTGCTCTTTTCTTTTTATTTGCAAATGAATTTCAAAGCCTTTTTCAAACCAGATTTGAATTCTAGTTTTCAAATTTAAATCTTCACTCAAACAAAAGAATGCAGCAGCATGAATGCATCAACTTGTTACTAAACTATGATAAATTTTATTTCCCCAACATTTATTTGTTTTGCCTATGTTATAATGCCACAATAAATTTAAATAAATCATATTAATCTATTTTGAACTAAAGAAAAATTTAGGGTGTTACAAACCTACCCCCCTTAACATGAATCTCGTCCTCGAGATTCAGCTGATGCTTACTCGAACAACTGCGGGTAAGCCTTTCTGAGCTCATCCTCTCTTTCCCAAGTAGCCTCTTCTGCGGTATACCGATTCCACTGCACTTTGCACATCTTAATAGCACGGCTCCTGGTAATCCTTTCAGCTGTCTCCAAAATTTTCATTGGGTACTCCTTATATGTTAGATCTTCCTTCACAGTCAGTTCCTCTAGCGGTATTTGTTCCTCTGGAACCCGTAAACACTTTTTCAACTGGGAGACATGGAACACATCGTGTACTCCTGACAAACTCGCTGGTAACTCCAACTGGTATGCCACTTCCCCACGCCTTTCTAAAATCTGGAATGGTCCCACATATCTAGGTGCTAACTTGCCCTTCATGTTAAACCTCTTTACACTGCGCATAGGAGTTACTTTTAGGTACACAAAGTCCCCTACCTTAAAGGTTAAGTCCCTTCTACGAGTGTCAGCATAGCTCTTCTGTTGGGACTGGGCTATCCTCAAATTATCCCTGATTTAGGGTTCCTCATTCTCCTTGTAGAGTGGGGGCATCCCTAGCTGTGCCCTGAGGTGGTCGATCTCATCTTGATGTCGCCGTGCAGCAGTTTGAGCATTGCCTAGCTCAATCATCAGATTGTCCTTGTGAACCTGCACCTCACACAGGTGATCCACTGCAGCGTCCATGGCGGTGTTGACGCCAGGAGGCATCAACACAGCCCAGGTGTCCTCCTCGGGTCTGTTGCGCGGCAGGTACCTGTACTTGTCATGCCTCGTGGCCTCGAAACGACGACCATGGTAATGCAAGTAAGCCACCTCCGCAGCATCTTCTAAACTGGAATGCAGTGTCTGACGTCTGGCCCCATGGGTGTGGGTAGTCTCATGCTGTTCGGAGTCCAGATCTTCATTCCAGGAGGTGATGGTCAAGAAAGTCTCCCAGCAGGTAGCCTCCACTGGGTGGTAATGCTCAACACTCATGTAGCGAAACTTGGCCTTCAAGTCAGGGTAGTACTTCCCCAACATCTCCATCAGCAGCTTGTGGTAGTAGGCGGTGTCGAAGGGCTTCGGGAACAGGGTCCTGCGACGCCAGCCCGCCTCGTCATCTTCCGGCAGCACAGGAGATGGCGACGGAGTCGGTGTACGTGTAGACACCACGGGGTACTCTGGTACAACTGGTGGCGCCGACGCAGATGCAGGTGTCGGTGTAGGCAGCGGCGTCGGTGTCGGCGTCGGGGCAGGTGCTGAAGCAGGTACTGGAGCAGGTGCTGGTGCAGGTGCTGGAGCGGTGGTGTACTCTGGTGATGCATCTGGTGTCAAGTACCATTCCTCGCCGTCACGTCCAGTGATGTCATGAACCAACACCATATCCTCCACGGGCTCCTCCATGGGCTCCATCTCCTCCTCATCATCTAAAATCATGATGATATCGTCCTCCTGAGGCTCGTAGGAGACCATCGGTGGAAGCTGTCCTCCGGTGCTGATGCGGGCAGTCTTCTTGGCACGAGGCATCTATCAAAGTTTTAAGGATAAGTTGAGGTTAGATCGACAATTTTAAAATAGAATATGAGGAAGTAGAATAAAATTTTTGACAATTAACAAGAGTAAAATGCAAAAGCAAGATCCAGAAGAGTAAAAAGAGACTAACACAACCCTTTCTACCTAGACTTGCGTCCTACAGTCAACACGGCTCTGATACCAATTTGTCGCACCCAATTTTAAGAACAAAATTGAATGTATAAACTTATGTGCACCCAGGAATCAGTCGCACACATAAGGGACAAATTACAACGAAGGCATCATCACTGTGCTCAATACATAGCGTATTTATTACAACTCAACAAAAAAAACTAAACATAAACAAGCGGAAGATAAATAACTCTCGACGAAGCTCCACTCCACAGGGACGTCGACTGGTGATCCGCAAGACTAGAAATCCTCTGGGAACTTATCTTGCTCATACTCAAATCCATCTGTTACCCATCCGGGATTTTTATCCAAAAAGAAGAAAATATAACAAGCGTAAGTACATCTCGTACTCAGCAAGCAACATGGGGTTATGCAGCTCAAAAGGCTTGACACTGGTTTACTGCGGTTAGCATTTTTAGTTGGTCAAGATTTTAGCTTTAGATAATCATCAAGTTGTGCTTGCAAACCCAATTATACCACATGAATAATAATATGGCAACATCTTCAGAGTCACAAATATGATAGTAACGTGAACAAAAGTAAATTTTGTTTAAGTGGTTAGCCTGCAAGTTTTCCGAGCCGCTCGTGACCGTGAGCACGGCTGATATATCAGTTTATTACTCTGCAGAGTTTGTACAACTTTACCCGTGAGCCGTGATCCCCATGTGCCAGGGGTTGCAAATCCCATATCACCTCTTCCAAGGAAGTGCGGCAGGGTACACTATGAAGTCTTTCGAGGTTCCCCTAACAAGATAGTGGCCACTAGGTTTCCAATCGGCAAGCAGATATAGGAACCCCCTTTCCGATGGCACATTCCTTCCCGGCTATACACATGAGACCAGAGGCTGTCCTATACCCGAGTCGGCGAGCCCCTTTTGTGCCCTTTCGGGTAACCACCATCAAGCGAGGAGAGGTCCTCGAACCAACTAAAACCAGAGCCATGTAGCCCTCACGGTTGTACTGTATGTCCCAGCTTTTGCCCGCAGAAGATCATTTGAAGGGGGCCAAGAGCACGAAGACTCCCACGCCCGAGTTCACATTACCAAGAACAAGATAAGATCAGAAGTTGCACATATCATTAGTTAGATTATTAGATCTTATTTGAAGGTTTACAACACTAGCAGATCTACCCATATGCACTTATCCCACGGTAACAAGGTACAGGTTGAACGTCTAGATAAAACCTATGGTTATCATTTGACACATGCACATGATTGGTAGATGAAAGTGCGTAGGTAACAAGGATGATCCCATGTATACTTGCCTTGATCCGCGTACTCCTGGTTCTGGTCCTCCTGCTGGTCGTAGTAGATCTGATCTTGGTCACCCACGTACTGCTCACCGTCTGAACTCGAATACAACGCAACATACAAGCATCCACGCACACACATGCATTGCAAACAGATCTAACATTAGAACAGTACACCAACAGATTTAAATAAATAAATAAAAGTTGTAAAACAGATCTATTCGTCACTACGATCACATAGACGTTTGGATCACCGAAATCGGATTTAAAACGCGAAAGTTACGGCCTAAACAAGATTATAAACGGCCTAAACGAGACTGACTTAAACGTGAAATAAAACTTTTGCAAATCTAATCTACAGTGATACTACTGCGTAGAGCACGAAATTACGAAACTAACGCAATTTGAATGGATCAAAACGGAGTTAAAATGAGCAAGTTATGGATAAAATGGTGCAGTGGCAGTTCTGTAAATAGATCAAACTATTTTCGAAATAAAATAAATCGGAAAAATCAGATTAATCCGCGTCGGCAGGGACTGCGGGTTGATTAGATGAAAACCAAGGGACTCTTTTGCATATTTGCCTGCGAAAGGGTATCGGCCGTTCTTGGCCGTCCGATCAAATTTGGACGATCCGGATTAAATCAAAGGAGGGTGGGGGCGGCGCCGCCGGCTTGCACAGTGCCGGTGCGGCGGCTTGGCCCTTCCGCGGCGGCGGAGGCTTGCCGGAGTTGGCCAGCCCAGCGATTGCGGCCACCATTCACGAAATGGAAAAGACCGGGAGAGAGAGGAAGGGATGGCGAGCTCACCCAACCACAAATCGGAGTCGGAGATCGATCGAGGTTGGCGCTAGGCGGAGCTTGGCGGTCGGCGGAAACCCTGCAAGTCCGGCGACCAATTAACTAGCCGACAGAGCACGACAAAGGAAATTGAGAGGTTCCCGAGATTCCTTAGGGCACGGCGAAGCTTCGGATGTGGACCAATTCGACGGTCAACCGTCGAATCGCGGAGAGGAGCTCGGCGGCGGCGGCGGCTAGGGTTTCGTCGGCACAGAGCTCTGTGCGGCGGCGTCGTGGCTAGTAGATGGGAAAGCGGAATGCGGAAGACGGCGCTCTCCACTTTATAGAGGACCAGCGCGCGCGGGATATACACAGGCGGCGAGAAAATCGGACGCGGAGCGGCGGCAGCTCGCAGCGGAGATTGCGGGCGGAGGTTGGGGACGTTTCTGACAAGCGGGCCCCACCTGTCAGCGAGCGCGGGAGCGGACCCCAGCTGTCAGTGAGACGATGCGCGAGGCGGAGGCGCTGCAGCGCGCGGCTTGCGCGCGGTTGGGCCGGCCCGGCTAGTTGGGCCGCGCGGTAGCGAGAAGGAGGCAGGCCGAAAGAGAGGGAGGGAGAGGGCCTTCGGGCCACATTTGGAAGAAGGGAGGGAAAGGAAAATGCTTGCTCTTTTCTTTTTATTTGCAAATGAATTTCAAAGCCTTTTTCAAATCAGATTTGAATTCTAGTTTTCAAATTTAAATCTTCACTCAAACAAAAGAATGCAGCAGCATGAATGCATCAACTTGTTACTAAACTATGATAAATTTTATTTCCCCAACATTTATTTATTTTGCCTATGTTATAATGCCACAATAAATTTAAATAAATCATATTAATCTATTTTGAACTAAAGAAAAATTTAGGGTGTTACAAACCTACCCCCCTGAACATGAATCTCGTCCTCGAGATTCAGCTGATGCTTACTCGAACAACTGCGGGTAAGCCTTTCTGAGCTCATCCTCTCTTTCCCAAGTAGCCTCTTCTGCGGTATACCGATTCCACTGCACTTTGCACATCTTAATAGCACGGCTCCTGGTAATCCTTTCAGCTGTCTCCAAAATTTTCATTGGGTACTCCTTATATGTCAGATCTTCCTTCACAGTCAGTTCCTCTAGCGGTATTTGTTCCTCTGGAACCCGTAAACACTTTTTCAACTGGGAGACATGGAACACATCGTGTACTCCTGACAAACTCGCTGGTAACTCCAACTGGTATGCCACTTCGCCACGCCTTTCTAAAATCTGGAATGGTCCCACATATCTAGGTGCTAACTTGCCCTTCATGTTAAACCTCTTTACACTGCGCATAGGAGTTACTTTTAGGTACACAAAGTCCCCTACCTTAAAGGTTAGGTCCCTTCTACGAGTGTCAGCATAGCTCTTCTGTTGGGACTGGGCTATCCTCAAATTATCCCTGATTTAGGGTTCCTCATTCTCCTTGTAGAGTGGGGGCATCCCTAGCTGTGCCCTGAGGTGGTCGATCTCATCTTGATGTCGCCGTGCAGCAGTTTGAGCATTGCCTAGCTCAATCATCAGATTGTCCTTGTGAACCTGCACCTCACACAGGTGATCCACTGCAGCGTCCATGGCGGTGTTGACGCCAGGAGGCATCAACACAGCCCAGGTGTCCTCCTCGGGTCTGTTGCGCGGCAGGTACCTGTACTTGTCATGCCTCGTGGCCTCGAAACGACGACCATGGTAATGCAAGTAAGCCACCTCCGCAACATCTTCTAAACTGGAATGCAGTGTCTGACGTCTGGCCCCATGGGTGTGGGTAGTCTCATGCTGTTCGGAGTCCAGATCTTCATTCCAGGAGGTGATGGTCAAGAAAGTCTCCCAGCAGGTAGCCTCCACTGGGTGGTAATGCTCAACACTCATGTAGCGAAACTTGGCCTTCAAGTCAGGGTAGTACTTCCCCAACATCTCCATCAGCAGCTTGTGGTAGTAGGCGGTGTCGAAGGGCTTCGGGAACAGGGTCCTGCGACGCCAGCCCGCCTCGTCATCTTCCGGCAGCACAGGAGATGGCGACGGAGTCGGTGTACGTGTAGACACCACGGGGTACTCCGGTACAACTGGTGGCGCCGACGCAGATGCAGGTGTCGGTGTAGGCAGCGGCGTCGGTGTCGGCGTCGGGGCAGGTGCTGAAGCAGGTACTGGAGCAGGTGCTGGTGCAGGTGCTGGAGCGGTGGTGTACTCTGGTGATGCATCTGGTGTCAAGTACCATTCCTCGCCGTCACGTCCAGTGATGTCATGAACCAACACCATATCCTCCACGGGCTCCTCCATGGGCTCCATCTCCTCCTCATCATCTAAAATCATGATGATATCGTCCTCCTGAGGCTCGTAGGAGACCATCGGTGGAAGCTGTCCTCCGGTGCTGATGCGGGCAGTCTTCTTGGCACGAGGCATCTATCAAAGTTTTAAGGATAAGTTGAGGTTAGATCGACAATTTTAAAATAGAATATGAGGAAGTAGAATAAAATTTTTGACAATTAACAAGAGTAAAATGCAAAAGCAAGATCCAGAAGAGTAAAAAGAGACTAACACAACCCTTTCTACCTAGACTTGCGTCCTACAGTCAACACGGCTCTGATACCAATTTGTCGCACCCAATTTTAAGAACAAAATTGAATGTATAAACTTATGTGCACCCAGGAATCAGTCGCACACATAAGGGACAAATTACAACGAAGGCATCATCACTGTGCTCAATACATAGCGTATTTATTACAACTCAACAAAAAAAACTAAACATAAACAAGCGGAAGATAAATAACTCTCGACGAAGCTCCACTCCACAGGGACGTCGACTGGTGATCCGCAAGACTAGAAATCCTCTGGGAACTTATCTTGCTCATACTCAAATCCATCTGTTACCCATCCGGGATTTTTATCCAAAAAGAAGAAAATATAAGAAGCGTAAGTACATCTCGTACTCAGCAAGCAACATGGGGTTATGCAGCTCAAAAGGCTTGACACTGGTTTACTGCGGTTAGCATTTTTAGTTGGTCAAGATTTTAGCTTTAGATAATCATCAAGTTGTGCTTGCAAACCCAATTATACCACATGAATAATAATATGGCAACATCTTCAGAGTCACAAATATGATAGTAACGTGAACAAAAGTAAATTTTGTTTAAGTGGTTAGCCTGCAAGTTTTCCGAGCCGCTCGTGACCGTGAGCACGGCTGATATATCAGTTTATTACTCTGCAGAGTTTGTACAACTTTACCCGTGAGCCGTGATCCCCATGTGCCAGGGGTTGCAAATCCCATATCACCTCTTCCAAGGAAGTGCGGCAGGGTACACTATGAAGTCTTTCGAGGTTCCCCTAACAAGATAGTGGCCACTAGGTTTCCAATCGGCAAGCAGATATAGGAACCCCTTTCCGATGGCACATTCCTTCCCGGCTATACACATGAGACCAGAGGCTGTCCTATACCCGAGTCGGCGAGCCCCTTTTGTGCCCTTTCGGGTAACCACCATCAAGCGAGGAGAGGTCCTCGAACCAACTAAAACCAGAGCCATGTAGCCCTCACGGTTGTACTGTATGTCCCAGCTTTTGCCCGCAGAAGATCATTTGAAGGGGGCCAAGAGCACGAAGACTCCCACGCCCGAGTTCACATTACCAAGAACAAGATAAGATCAGAAGTTGCACATATCATTAGTTAGATTATTAGATCTTATTTGAAGGTTTACAACACTAGCAGATCTACCCATATGCACTTATCCCACGGTAACAAGGTACAGGTTGAACGTCTAGATAAAACCTATGGTTATCATTTGACACATGCACATGATTGGTAGATGAAAGTGCGTAGGTAACAAGGATGATCCCATGTATACTTGCCTTGATCCGCGTACTCCTGGTTCTGGTCCTCCTGCTGGTCGTAGTAGATCTGATCTTGGTCACCCACGTACTGCTCACCGTCTGAACTCGAATACAACGCAACATACAAGCATCCACGCACACACATGCATTGCAAACAGATCTAACATTAGAACAGTACACCAACAGATTTAAATAAATAAATAAAAGTTGTAAAACAGATCTATTCGTCACTACGATCACATAGACGTTTGGATCACCGAAATCGGATTTAAAACGCGAAAGTTACGGCCTAAACAAGATTATAAACGGCCTAAACGAGACTGACTTAAACGTGAAATAAAACTTTTGCAAATCTAATCTACAGTGATACTACTGCGTAGAGCACGAAATTACGAAACTAACGCAATTTGAATGGATCAAAACGGAGTTAAAATGAGCAAGTTATGGATAAAATGGTGCAGTGGCAGTTCTGTAAATAGATCAAACTATTTTCGAAATAAAATAAATCGGAAAAATCAGATTAATCCGCGTCGGCAGGGACTGCGGGTTGATTAGATGAAAACCAAGGGACTCTTTTGCATATTTGCCTGCGAAAGGGTATCGGCCGTTCTTGGCCGTCCGATCAAATTTGGACGATCCGGATTAAATCAAAGGAGGGTGGGGGCGGCGCCGCCGGCTTGCACAGTGCCGGTGCGGCGGCTTGGCCCTTCCGCGGCGGCGGAGGCTTGCCGGAGTTGGCCAGCCCAGCGATTGCGGCCACCATTCACGAAATGGAAAAGACCGGGAGAGAGAGGAAGGGATGGCGAGCTCACCCAACCACAAATCGGAGTCGGAGATCGATCGAGGTTGGCGCTAGGCGGAGCTTGGCGGTCGGCGGAAACCCTGCAAGTCCGGCGACCAATTAACTAGCCGACAGAGCACGACAAAGGAAATTGAGAGGTTCCCGAGATTCCTTAGGGCACGGCGAAGCTTCGGATGTGGACCAATTCGACGGTCAACCGTCGAATCGCGGAGAGGAGCTCGGCGGCGGCGGCGGCTAGGGTTTCGTCGGCACAGAGCTCTGTGCGGCGGCGTCGTGGCTAGTAGATGGGAAAGCGGAATGCGGAAGACGGCGCTCTCCACTTTATAGAGGACCAGCGCGCGCGGGATATACACAGGCGGCGAGAAAATCGGACGCGGAGCGGCGGCAGCTCGCAGCGGAGATTGCGGGCGGAGGTTGGGGACGCTTCTGACAAGCAAGCCCCACCTGTCAGCGAGCGCGGGAGCGGACCCCAGCTGTCAGTGAGACGATGCGCGAGGCGGAGGCGCTGCAGCGCGCGGCTTGCGCGCGGTTGGGCCGGCCCGGCTAGTTGGGCCGCGCGGTAGCGAGAAGGAGGCAGGCCGAAAGAGAGGGAGGGAGAGGGCCTTCGGGCCACATTTGGAAGAAGGGAGGGAAAGGAAAATGCTTGCTCTTTTCTTTTTATTTGCAAATGAATTTCAAAGCCTTTTTCAAACCAGATTTGAATTCTAGTTTTCAAATTTAAATCTTCACTCAAACAAAAGAATGCAGCAGCATGAATGCATCAACTTGTTACTAAACTATGATAAATTTTATTTCCCCAACATTTATTTATTTTGCCTATGTTATAATGCCACAATAAATTTAAATAAATCATATTAATCTATTTTGAACTAAAGAAAAATTTAGGGTGTTACAAACCTACCCCCCTTAACATGAATCTCGTCCTCGAGATTCAGCTGATGCTTACTCGAACAACTGCGGGTAAGCCTTTCTGAGCTCATCCTCTCTTTCCCAAGTAGCCTCTTCTGCGGTATACCGATTCCACTGCACTTTGCACATCTTAATAGCACGGCTCCTGGTAATCCTTTCAGCTGTCTCCAAAATTTTCATTGGGTACTCCTTATATGTTAGATCTTCCTTCACAGTCAGTTCCTCTAGCGGTATTTGTTCCTCTGGAACCCGTAAACACTTTTTCAACTGGGAGACATGGAACACATCGTGTACTCCTGACAAACTCGCTGGTAACTCCAACTGGTATGCCACTTCCCCACGCCTTTCTAAAATCTGGAATGGTCCCACATATCTAGGTGCTAACTTGCCCTTCATGTTAAACCTCTTTACACTGCGCATAGGAGTTACTTTTAGGTACACAAAGTCCCCTACCTTAAAGGTTAAGTCCCTTCTACGAGTGTCAGCATAGCTCTTCTGTTGGGACTGGGCTATCCTCAAATTATCCCTGATTTAGGGTTCCTCATTCTCCTTGTAGAGTGGGGGCATCCCTAGCTGTGCCCTGAGGTGGTCGATCTCATCTTGATGTCGCCGTGCAGCAGTTTGAGCATTGCCTAGCTCAATCATCAGATTGTCCTTGTGAACCTGCACCTCACACAGGTGATCCACTGCAGCGTCCATGGCGGTGTTGACGCCAGGAGGCATCAACACAGCCCAGGTGTCCTCCTCGGGTCTGTTGCGCGGCAGGTACCTGTACTTGTCATGCCTCGTGGCCTCGAAACGACGACCATGGTAATGCAAGTAAGCCACCTCCGCAGCATCTTCTAAACTGGAATGCAGTGTCTGACGTCTGGCCCCATGGGTGTGGGTAGTCTCATGCTGTTCGGAGTCCAGATCTTCATTCCAGGAGGTGATGGTCAAGAAAGTCTCCCAGCAGGTAGCCTCCACTGGGTGGTAATGCTCAACACTCATGTAGCGAAACTTGGCCTTCAAGTCAGGGTAGTACTTCCCCAACATCTCCATCAGCAGCTTGTGGTAGTAGGCGGTGTCGAAGGGCTTCGGGAACAGGGTCCTGCGACGCCAGCCCGCCTCGTCATCTTCCGGCAGCACAGGAGATGGCGACAGAGTCGGTGTACGTGTAGACACCACGGGGTACTCTGGTACAACTGGTGGCGCCGACGCAGATGCAGGTGTCGGTGTAGGCAGCGGCGTCGGTGTCGGCGTCGGGGCAGGTGCTGAAGCAGGTACTGGAGCAGGTGCTGGTGCAGGTGCTGGAGCGGTGGTGTACTCTGGTGATGCATCTGGTGTCAAGTACCATTCCTCGCCGTCACGTCCAGTGATGTCATGAACCAACACCATATCCTCCACGGGCTCCTCCATGGGCTCCATCTCCTCCTCATCATCTAAAATCATGATGATATCGTCCTCCTGAGGCTCGTAGGAGACCATCGGTGGAAGCTGTCCTCCGGTGCTGATGCGGGCAGTCTTCTTGGCACGAGGCATCTATCAAAGTTTTAAGGATAAGTTGAGGTTAGATCGACAATTTTAAAATAGAATATGAGGAAGTAGAATAAATTTTTTGACAATTAACAAGAGTAAAATGCAAAAGCAAGATCCAGAAGAGTAAAAAGAGACTAACACGACCCTTTCTACCTAGGCTTGCGTCCTACAGTCAACACCCTTTCTACTCATCATCGTCAGACATAGAATGATGACCATCATCATCAGACACAGATTCATCATCAGTGTCTGCACCAGAGCTCTCAGCTTCTCTGTTCAAACTGGCACCTTGAGTCTGACGTTTGGTAGGTGGTGGATGTAGGGGACCCAAGTCAATGTAGAACCCTTCATCATCAACACCTGTTGACACAAAAATTCGGTCGGTCACGCCAACACACTCGAGCGCACGGTCCTCAGAGGGCGTACAGAGCAAGGTCCTGACCTCCTGAACCTTCAACGGGTAGCGGTGCCGAATCTCGGTGAGATCGACTTTGGGCGTGCGAGTCAATTTGACCTGTAATTGACAAGGAGAAGAAAAAAGTTGTCAATTTGTGGAACCTGCCGGTTTGGTGCCAGACAGTTCCAAATTGTACGACTCTGATATAGCCATTTGTTATTAGGATATTGACTACCAAGTCAACTCCCAAAAGATTGCATGAAGCATTAATAAAGATATAAAGCAGAACGACTATGGTATGTATAAAGAGACATTCAGAACAGGTGAACAACCGATAAGCTTAAACATATTACCAGAATAAAGATCTATATGTACGTCCAAAATGGCATGAAATCAACATATTGACTAATTGCACAAACAATTCTATCTATTAACAGTGGGGTGTTTCCATGCAGCCATAATAACAAATAGATCGATAAAATAGCTTAATCATCAACAGTGGGGTGTCTCCATGCAACCATAATGATGACCGAACTAGATCACATCCGATATAACAAGCAGATGCGTTGATTCCAAGTCTCCTAAAAGTACACATTATGAAGAAAGCATAACTGGATCGACTATTTTAGCCGATGCAGGGTCCATGAAGCACGAACAAGATCTATCCGTTAGAACCACGATTCGACTTAAGATCATGCAAATCTAATCTATCATATATATCAGTGGGGTTCGAAAATACAGCCATAATAGACATGCTAGATCAAATTTACTTGTTATTAGATCAAAATCATAGTTTTATCGAATATCTCGAACGCACAACATGTAACAACCAAGATTGACAAAATAGTCGATAAGAAGCTTGAATCAGCTATTTTTTCTATTGTGAGCATGAAAAACCTCAAGATAGCCGAGACTAAGCGTCCTTTAAGCTTAAGATACTTTGTCAATCTTGATTGGGCAAGATGTTGTTTAAAACATAAAGAAACAAATTAAAACATAAAACAACATCGATAACTTAATGAATCTATTAGCTTACCAAACCAATAGAACCGATAACTAGTCAAGATCGACTAAAGTAAGAGATTGATCAGAGTCAAGACAGCCTTACAAAATACGAACTTAGACCGATAACTAGCCATGTCATAGCTTAACAAGAGTTTTGTCGATTTCAAATACAGCCTTATCGTACAATGACACGAACCATTGGTGAAACTTACAAGCAAACCGGAGGTCGGTTGAAGCCAATGCAGCCCTGCCTGATTGAAGGTCTCGCCGAGATCTACGTTACTACTACTCCTAGGGTTTTGGCCGGTGGCTGGTATGTTGATTGATTGGATGATGTTACGAAAAATCGGGTTTCTAGCTATATATAACTCGGTTGACTCCTGTCTTCACACGACTAGGTTACATGAAAACAAAAACAAAAGACAACCCAGACTCGAACTCTTCGTCTGAACTCCATATGTCTTTGAAGCTTGTTACGTCTGGTCCATGTTGACACTCCTTAATGGAATCACTCTAAGATAGACTTCATAAACAATAACCTAGTGAAGGCACTAAGAAGTGTACGGGACACTACTAGCATCACTTAACGTCAAGTTGTCATCCCCAACATGAAACTAGCAATGTGATTATATCATGGCACTGACTCTAAAGATAAATATTTACCCGCAAGCGCACAGATAAATACACCCGTTGTAGCAGCATTTTACCCAGAGATGTTCCAAGTATCGTTATTTATATTTAGCACTAGGAATGAAGTGAGATAAATAAGGACAAGAGCTACTCTACACATGTGATAGGAGAATTGAGAACAAAATAGGAACACTGTTGACGCAAAAAGTGACACCTTGCGCCAAGACACACAGCAAGCCGAACGAGGCTAGCTTCAATCGGGTGCCCGGAGTGTGCTGAATCCGGAGACGTGCCAGTCGGTTTGACCTAAAAACCAACAAGGGATAAAACATGAGAATACCTCTGGAACATGCTGGGTAAAACCAGACAGTTCCATATGTACGACTTCGAAAGCCAATCTCGACGGCACACAGCTACAGAAGCTGTCTGTCAGAGCATGTTTACAAAGCTATTCGGCAAGTACGAGAACAGAGCATGTGAAGCATATTAACTGCCGAATGCAAAAGAAAGACATGTTTAAACAAATCAGAAATATTATAAATAGGTAACTTGCGAGAATAGATCTATCCAAATAATACATGCATAGGCCAATCCAACTAATCTGCCGCACGTTTAATCTTCAAAAACCCGTCAAGCATAAACTTAAGCAAAGCTAATCCACCGCATGATACCACTTGCTATAAGTCTATACCACTTGTTATAATTAGATCAATCCACCGCATGATACAATCTAATTATAACAAGCTAAAAGCATGCATATATTTGAATAGATCTATAAAAGCTCGTTACTCATGTAAGCATAACCAAAATCGACAAACTAGCCGAGTTGGGGTCCATGGGGAAGGAACATACAAGCAAAACATGATCAAACTAATCTAAAACCTGCATCTGCCGCATGACACCCGGTTCTATCAAAGCATAAACATGATTAACATGTATGAACCCGCAATATGTAACAACCTAGATTGAAAGCTGATCCGGCCATCATAATCTTATGATTAGCAAAGCACAAGCAAACTTGTGAAACGAGGCCGAATAGAGATCAATCTAGATTGGGCAAAAGAGTGTTACAGGAATTAAATAAATAAAACACGTAACACATGATAACTTAATGAATCTACTAGATCTGCCAAATCTAATAGAGCCGATAACTATTTTTACTCATGTCTTAATCCGCCGCACGATACAAGGCATAAGCAAAAACTTCCCGTCATAAGCTTAAATCCGCCGCACGATACTAAGCTTAACATACGAGACTACTTGCATCATATCTAAATCCACCGCATGATACTAGACATGATAACAAGGTTGCCAGTACTTACGGAGGTCGACGGATCGATGTTTCCTCTCGAAGAACTCGACGACACGACTTAAGGACTCGAAGATGGCACGGGGCCGGTTTGTATTGATTTGGTTGTGAACAATTTTACAATGGTCGAGGGTTTATATTTATACCCTGGAGAAAATACGAGTCCTAAACGATTACGATTTACATAATAAAATATGGAAAGACACAAACATTACTTCTGCGGATACATGGGTGTATGCCGAGTCTCGAGTGATGAGTGATTGTCAACGGGTTTGATCGCAGGTTCTTTGGCTTGTGTTGTGCAGGTGTTGAGCACAGAGACAATGATCGAGGGCAAGGTGAAGGTCAAGTAGAGACGTGCCGTGCCGACGGACCGGGAGCGGTGAAGGGCGGACGTGAGGCTTGGACTGAGGGACCGATGGCCTGAGGATCAGCTGTGGCGGCTGGCAGCCTGGGACAACGACGAGCGAAGACTTGCGGGACATGGTGTTGCTCGGGTTGAGGACCTGGGGACACGTGTCGGTGGACGGGGTGCACGGGCGGTGCATCCCCTCTACAGCTTCGGTTTGGTGGTAGAGCCAGAGAAAAACCATCAGGTGGACGGTTTCCAGGTTTGGGCCTCAAAACCTGGGCGCGGATGGTTTCCGAGTTTGGCCACAAAACTCGGGCTGAGGACGGTTTCCAGGTTTGGGCCTCAAAACCTGGGCGCTGCGGGTTTGCTGAGTTTGGGCCACAAAACTCAGGCTACGGTGGGCTGGTTTCCCGGTTTGGGCCTCAAAACCGGGGGTTGATCGTGAAGGCTGGTTTCCTGGTTTGGGCCTCAAAACCGGGGGCGAAGTCCGGGAAAAGGACACAGAGCGGTGGCGGCACGTGGCAGCAATCGGCGAGGTTGCGTCAAGGCAACGCTACCTATTGTGCGGGCGTGGCCGTCGGATCACCACCTACCATCGAGTTGGTCCAGAATAACCTTAGGGTTTAGCTGTTTCGCTCTATAAGTAGTTAGGGGTAGAGTGGGAATTAGGAATAGTTAGAATTAGGATAAGTAGGGGGAGACACCCACCTCCCCATCTATCTCAGTCATTTGCTCTTTTGCTTCTAGGGTTTCCTGCTCTCCCACTCCCTGCTGTAGCGAACTGAGATCCACAGAGAAGAGAACAATACCTCTGTGCCCGTGAGATTTTGAGGAAGTGAGGCCGTATCCTCACTGTTGTAGCGTGTGGTAGCCACACAGTTGCAAATTTGTGGTGGTGATTCGCGTTTTGTTCTTGTTCTTCGCGGGTTGTTTTTCTCCACGTTTTTCCCTTCGATCGATCTCTTTGCTTGGTGTGTCATTTGCAAATCCGTTTGAACCAAGTTGTTCTAGATCGTGAGGCATTTCTTTCCACCGAAGGAATTCACCTCTAACCTCACGAGCTAGTAGATCGATTGATTTTCGTTTCGGGTCAAGTTTTTCTCCCTTCCCCCAAATTTCTTCGATTCATCGATTTGGAGATAGGTTCGAGCCATGATCTCTTAGAGATAGCTCACTATCCTCCTTGTGACTCCTCTCACCAAGTTAGATCCCTAGAGATTTCATTTTGGGTGAGATCGAGTCAAATCGGTGGACGAACAACAGGTTTTCGGGGTGACCGGACGCTCAGCTCGAGCTGACCGGACACTGGGGGTGAGTCCGGTCGTTGAACACTTCACTGTTCAGTTTCACTCCTTGACCGGACGCTCCACCCGGTGCTTGACCGGACGCTACGGATACACTGTTCATCGTTCTTGTTCTTAAGTGACCGGACGCACAGGTTAAGACTGGACGCTCTGTCAACCAGAGTCCGGTCCAATCCAGTAAGGTTCCCGAGCGAGTTTTCTCTGACCGGACGCGTCCGGTGGTCAGTGACCGGACGCAGGCGGAGTCCGGTCAGTGTTGTTTCACGCTGTTTTCAGCCGCGTTTTGACTGTTCGAGTTCGGGTTTGGTTTTGGGTTTTTGCGTTGGATTTCTGACTTTGTGCTCTACAGAAATCGGTCTTCCTGCTTTGCTAAATAGCCTGAATCCCCCTCGCGTTGCTCGGGGGAGATTGAGGTTACCCAAAGTCTATCCTATCACCAGTTGACTTGCGTGAACTTGGGTGAGGAAGTTTTTGTGGTGTCCCGCTGTGTTCCTAGGGAACATCCACCCATTCTCTCGGGTCGTGGACATCACGTTCATCGATTTTGCTCTTGGGGTTGATTTTCGGGACAGAGGTTTAAAGTTTCTGAAAGGAAATTTAAAGCTCCCATTCACCCCCCTCTAGTCGCTTTCTGGTAGCACTTTCAGTCCTTCAATTGGTATCGGAGCAGGTTAAGGATCTTCCACCTTAGCCGGTTCTAGATCCACAGAAGGCGACATGGATCGCGGCGTGGGCAAACCGCCATTCTTTGATGGGACGAACTATGCGTATTGGAAGATACACATGTCGGCCTATCTCCAGAGCATGGGCTCTTCTGTTTGGGAGATTTGCAACAAGGCTGATTTGCGGATACATGGGTGTATGCCGAGTCTCTGAGTGATGAGTGATTGTCAACGGGTTTGATCGCATGTTCTTTGGCTTGTGTTGTGCAGGTGTCGAGCACGGAGACAGTGATCGAGGGCAAGGTGAAGGTCAAGTTGAGACGTGCCGTGCCGACGGACTGGGTGCGATGAAGGATGGGCGTGCCGTGCGGCGGACGTGCCATGCCGATGTATCGAGCAGTGAAGGGCGGACGTGAGGCTTGGACTGAGGGACCGGAGTGCTTGAGGATCAGCTGTGGTGGCTGGCAGCCTGGGACAGCGACGAGCGGAGACTTGCGGGGCACGGTGTTGCTCGGGTCGAGGACCTGGGGACACGTGTCGGTGGACGGGGTGCACGGGCGGTGCATCCCCTCTACAGCTCCGGTTTGGTGGTTGAACCAGGGAAAAACCACCGGGTGGACGGTTTCCGAGTTTGGGCCTCAAAACTCGGGTGCTCGGTTTCCAGGTTGAGCCACAAAACCTGGGCGCGGACGGTTTCCGAGTTTGGCCACAAAACTCGGGCGATGGGCCGGTTTCTGAGTTTGGGCCTCAAAACTCGGGCGCTGCGGGTTTCTGAGTTTGGGCCACAAAACTCAGGCTGATGGGCTGGTTTCCCGGTTTGGGCCTCAAAACCGGGGGTTGCTGGAAAAGGCTGGTTTCCCGGTTTGGGCCACAATACCAGGGGTGCAGAGCGAGGGCGGCACGTGGCGGCGATCCAGAGGTTGCGTCGAGGCAACGCTTCGGTTCGAGCGGGCGTGGCCGTTGGATCTACCTACCACCGCGGGTTGGACCAGAATAGCCTTAGGGTTTAGCTGGTTTGCTCTGTAATTAGTTTAGAGAGGGGTAGAGTAGGAAATAGGCTTAATCTAGGTTAGTATAAGTAGTCCAGGGGAGACACCCTCCTCCCTATCTCAGTTATTTCAGTTTTAGCCATTTCATTTGCTTCCTGCACTTAGGGTTTCCTGCACTCCCATCCCCTGCTGTAGCTGAGATCCGCAGAGAGACTTGCAACTCTGTGTACTGTTGATTTTGAGGAAAGGAGGCCGTAACCTCCTTGTCGTAGCGTGTGTTTGCGCTTCGGCTTGCAATTCGTGGGTGTGATTCGCGTTTTGTTGGTGTTCTTCGTGGAATCCTTTTTCCCCTCGATTTTCCCGTCGCTTGATCTCTTTGCTCGGTTCATTTTTCGCAATTCCGTTTGAACCAAGTTGTTCTAGATCGTGAGGCACTTCTTTCCACCGAAGGAATCATCCTCAAACCGCACGGTCTAGGAGATCGATCGATTTTTAATTTCGGGTCAAGTTTTCTTCCTTCCCCCGAAATTCTTCGATTCACCGATTTAGAGATAGGTTCGAGCCATGATCTCTTAGAGATAGCTCACTATACTCCTTGTGACTCATCTCACCAAGTTTGATCCCTAGAGGAATTGTTTTGGGTAAGATAGAGGCAAATCGGTGGACGAACAGGGCTGCTGCGAGTCGACCGGACGCTCGGTTGGGGTGACCGGACGCTCGGTCTGTGAGTCCGGTCGATGAACAGCACGTAGCCGTGTTCTTCACTTTGACCGGACGCTCTATTCACGTTTTGACCGGACGCATCGCTTCCACTGTTCATCGTGCTTGTTCGTTTCTGACCGGACGCACTGCTCTCGACCGGACGCTCCGTACTCGTGAGTCCGGTCGCGAACAGTAAGGTTCCAGAGCCGATTTTTGTTGACCGGACGCGTCCGGTCCCTGCTGACCGGACGCTGGCCAGAGTCCGGTCGATCCAGTTTTGTGCGTTTCCGTTCGCGGTTCGTTCGTTCTTGATCGGATTCGAGTTCCGTCTTTTACGTTGGCTTTCTAGGGTTGTCTAGTGTCCCGCTGTGCTTCTAGGAAGCATCCACCCTACATCTAGGGTCGTGGACATTAGCAAGCTCTAGGGTTCGCTCTTGGGGTTGATTTTGGGACAGTGGCATCTAGTTTCCGTAAGGAAATTTTGAAGCTCCCATTCACCCCCCCCTCTGGTCGTTTTCGGTTAGCTTCTCGGTCCTTCATGATTACGTTGTCCTGGCTGCTCGTGTTTCTCAGCAACAGATCGATGAGCACGATGCAAATAGCCGAGCCCGTAATGCTCTTTTTTCTTGTTTGAGCATGGGTGAGTTTGATCGTGTTTCTCACCTTGCTACGGCTCGGGAGATCTGGGACACCCTCATGCGTTTTCATGAGGGCACCTCTCAAGTCAAAACCCGACTCTACGAGTCGTTCAAGCGTGAGTATGAGAACTTTCGACATCAGCCTGGCGAGAGCATAGAAAGTTTATTCGCTCGCTTTCAGGTGATTGTCAACAGGATGAGGGCTAACAAGGAGCAGTTTCCTTTTGACGATCATGAGCGTGCTTTGAAGCTTTTGCATACTCTTGATCGGTCGGTGTGGGACTCTAAGGTTCAGGCGATCATCGAATCCCCGAACTATGAGACCCTCACTTGCGACGAGCTCTTCAGTAAGCTCAAGTCCAGTGAGATTGATGCTATGGCGAGGGCTTCTTTTGAAAATCCTTCTCGCCCGTCCATGGCTTTGGTTTCCGGCTCTTCCTCTAACCCTTCAGCTGACTTTGCTCTTTCCTGTCTCTTTTCTGTTACAGAGGACCAGCTGGAGACGTTGGGAGACGACGAGTTGGCTTTGCTTGCCAACCGGTTCTCGCGGTTCCAACAAAACCGCATGAACCGCCGTCGTGGAGGAGGATGCACGGGATGCTACGAGTGCGGAGACCCCGACCACTTCATCGCCGACTGCCCCAAGAAGAACAAGCATTCGGGGAAGGGCGATCAAGGGGCGCAAGCGCAACTCCAAGTACAAGGAGAAGCACGTCCCCCAAGACACAAGAAGCGGGGCGGCTTCGACAAGGAGTACATCAAGAAGAAGTACTTGGAGAAGCAGCAAGCTGAGCAGCGTGCCTTCTTCGCCACGCTCAGCGACGTCGACGGCTCGGATGACGACTCCGCTGGCTCCAGCGATGACGAGTCCGTGAAGAAGAAGCTAGAGGACAAGTTCAACGGCTTGTGCTTCTTCGCCGGCGACGGAGGCTTGTGTACCATGGCGCTCGGAGATGAGGTCGGAGGCGAGCTGGAACATACGCCTCGGAACGACGACGATGACGACACCTCCCAGGTATCTCTCACCTACGACGAGCTTCCTCCGAGGTAGAGAAGTGACCGCTGCCCTCCTTAGCCAAGATAAACTGCTTAGGCGTGCCGCTAGAGAGCGCAAGGAGTTCAGGCAGAAGTGGGAGGACACGGTGAAGGAGCTTGAGTTCGCTCGGTCCACCGTGGTTGTGTCGGAGGAGATGGAGTGTGAGTCGTGCACCGCGCACATGACTGACCTTCTCACTTTGAGAAGTAAGTATGCTGCGTTGGTAGGAGAGGTGGATGAGCTGAAAGCTAGACCTTCTCTGTTGGGTGCGTGCAAGACTTGTCCCGTCTTGCAATCTGAGTTGGCAGAGAAGAATGCCAAGATTGTGTCTCTTGAGGAGGCCAACTCAGGTAGCACTGGTGTGGCGAGGTGCGTTTTGTGCGAGGGTTTGGAGCTAGAGATTGCCAATGTGAAGCATGGCAAGATGCAAACCGAGGAAGAAAACACATACCTTCGGACCATCTTGTCATGGGTCTCCTGTAGTGAGCCGCAGCTCGGGATGGTGATCTCCCAATTCAAGCGAGCTGCTGGGGCTCCTGGTGTAGGTCTTGCTCAAGGTGTTGATCTTTCTGCTTTTGGGAAGATTGGAGAGTCAAGTGGTTTGAATCCATGTGAGAAGCCTAACTCCACCACTACTTCCAAGCTTGCCAAACTTCCACCCAAAGAGCCTGCCAAGCCTACCACCAAAGATGGTGTGGTTGAGGAACCCCCGAGAGCTCCTCCCAAGAACCAAATTTGGGCACCCAAGCAAATCACCTCAAGACAAGCTTGATGCTATGCCACCCCTAAAGAGGAGTGTTTGCTCAGAAGGGCAAAGTGAACCAAAACCCACAGCCCTGGTCACCAACAACCCCCTTTGCGTGCGGTGAGGTACAGTGTTGTGATTTCTGTGGGAGGGATGGTCACTTGATCGAGTTCTGTTTCCGGCGCAAGCGAGAGGCGCGCCGTACTCGGGAGATGGAGAACCCGGACATGTACCATCCAACTCATGGTGAACATGTGCCGAAGGCTCAGGGGAGAGCTGCTAGGCCCGGACGTCAAGGTCCCCGGCCTAGGCAGGAGATGAGAGCCCCTAGGAGGGAGACTAGGCCTAGAGGTCCAGCACCTCAGTTTGTTAGGCCTAGGCAGGAGAGAGCTCCGAGGAGAGACGCTAGAGCAGTTGAGCCCCAGGCTCCTAGGCGTAGATCTCGTAGAGAGCGTGCCCGACGGGGTCCTGCTTTTGCAGGTAATGGACCCCGTGGCGGAGGCTTAGTTGAGCGCTTTCCCCACCGCAGTTTGAGTACCGCGGTGAGCGCTTCTTCCCCAGCGGACCACGTTTTCCTGTACGTGGTGATCGCTACCCCCGTAGACAGGCTAGGAATAGTTTTTACACTAACCGTTCTTTTGAGCAGCCGGCCCAACACTGGTATTCTCCTTACTTCACTAACCCCAGGTTGGACCGTATGCTCACCCTATGTCTTTTTATTGATGTAGGTGAGACGGTTGGAGGACATTTGGTTGGTGGATTCTGGTTGCTCGAGGCACATGACCGGAAACGCCAAGTGGTTCTCCAGCCTTAGCCCGGTCGCCGGAAAGGAGTACATAACCTTCGGCGACAATAGTAAAGGTAAGGTATTGTCTCGTGGGACGGTACGGGTTAATGAGCACTTTGTGTTGCGCGATGTTGCTCTTGTTTCTAACCTGCATTTTAACCTTCTTTCTGTTTCGCAACTTTTTGATGATGACTATGAGATTCGTTTTAAACCGAACCTTAGTCGCATCTTAGATCCTCAGGGCGATCTTGTATGTCTGATTTCGCCCTTTGGGAAAGTCTTTCGCGCGAATTTCTCAGAGTCGTTTGGTTTTCTCGCTGTCTTTTGGCTAGTCCTTCTTCCTCCGATCTTTGGAAGTGGCATAGGAGGCTCGGTCATTTAAGCTTCGACTTGCTTGCAAGACTTAGCTCACTTGGCCTAATCCGAGGATTGCCCAAGCTTTCGATGGAGAAGGATCTAGTTTGCCATTCTTGCAGACATGGGAAGATGGTTGCCGCTCCCCACCATCCAGTGACTAAGGTCATGACCTCGCACCCCGGAGAGCTTTTACACATGGACCTTGTTGGTCTGGCTCGGGTGAGCTCGGTTGGTGGCAAGTGGTATGTTTTGGTTGTTGTTGATGACTTTTCGAGATATTCGTGGTCTTCTTTTTGACTGAGAAGACTGAGACTTTCTCCTTCGCTCGCAATCTGATCTTGCGTCTTCAGAACGAGTTCCCTTTGAACTCGATGCGAGCTATTAGAAGTGATAATGGTTCCGAATTCAAAAATTCGGATTTGAGAAGTTTTGTAACCGCCTTGGCTTGGAGCATCAGTTTTCTTCCCCCTACACACCGCCCCCAAAATGGTGTTGTAGAGAGGAAGAATCGGACCCTTGTTGAGATGGCCAGGACGATGCTGGATGAGCATAGGACTCCTAGGCGCTATTGGGCCGAAGCTATGAACACTGCATGCTATATTTCCAATCGCATTTTTCTGAGAGCTTTCTTGAAAAAGACTTCTTATGAGTTGCGTTTTGGCAAACTGCCCAAGGTGAGTTATTTTCGAGTTTTTGGTTGCCACGTTTTATACTCAAAAAGGGCAACTTGGACAAATTTGAATCTCGTTCTTCTGACGGTGTGTTTTTGGGTTATGGCACTCACACTCGAGCTTATCGTGTACTTAACCTTGACACTAACCGAGTCATGGAGACATCCGATGTCACCTTCGACGAGACCATGGGTTGTCCTTCTTCTCGTTTTGAGCGTGCAGGTGATCATGAGGTTGGTGAGCCTCTTTTTGATGACGAGGACGAGGGTGCTGAAGGTATGGATGATCCAGCACCCCCTCCACCTGCCGCGCCGCAAAGAGCGGCCTCGACGACGACTCACGGCCCCGACACCTCTTCTTCCTGGGGGCCGTGGGATCCGCCACCCCGAGCGGTACCATTTGTACCCGGGGAGGCACCAGCTGCTATTGAGGGGGAGGCTACTTCAGCTCGGGAGGCGCCACGACATATCCAGCGCCAGCACCCGCCTCAGCAGATGATCGGCAACATCGACGAACGGGTCACTCGGTCCAGGTCACAGCAAATCCCGCACTTCGCTCATTCTGCTTTTGTTGCTAATTTTGAGCCCCGAGATGTTGGACACGCTTTGACGGATCCGGATTGGGTAATGCCATGCATGAGGAGTTAGAAAATTTTGAGCGAAATCGGGTTTGGGTTCTAGTTCCACCTCCACCTGACTGTAAGCCTATTGGGACAAAATGGGTTTTCAAAAACAAGCAAGGAGAGGATGGCCACGTTGTTAGAAACAAGGCCCGGCTTGTAGCAAAAGGCTATAGTCAGAAGGAGGGGAGGGGATAGATTATGAGGAGACGTTTGCTCCTGTAGCTCGTTTGGAGGCTATTAGGATACTCTTGGCTTTTGCTGCATCCAAGGGCTTCAAACTTTTTCAAATGGATGTCAAGAGTGCCTTCTTAAACGGCTACATAGAGGAGGAGGTTTATGTTGAGCAAACCCCCGGTTTTGAAAATCCCAAGTTTCCAAACCATGTCTTTAAACTTCATAAAGCTTTATATGGTTTGAAACAAGCCCTAGAGCCTGGTATGATAGGTTGAAAACTTTTTGCTTGCTAAGGGTTTTAAAATGGGATGTGTAGATAAAACGCTCTTTCTCCTCCGGCAAGGCAAAGACACGCTCTTGGTCCAGATTTACGTGGATGATATCATTTTCGGTGGTTCTTCTCATGCTCTGGTTGCCAAGTTTGCAGATACTATGAGCAGGGAGTTCGAGATGAGCATGATGGGCGAGCTGACATTCTTTCTCGGGTTGCAAATCAAGCAATCCCGAGAGGGGACATTTGTGCACCAGGGCAAGTACACCAAGGACTTGCTGAAGCGGTTCGATATGGGTGAGGCCAAGCCTCTTCCAACACCCATGTCGACGACGACTGCCCTGGATGCAGATGTGGATGGAGAAGCAGTGGACCAGAAGGAGTACCGCAGCATGATCGGGTCGCTCCCTACCTGACGGCGAACACGCCCGGACATCCAGTTCGCGGTGTGTCTGTGTGCGCGCTTTCAGGCGTCGCCGCGCACCTCTCACCGTCAGGCGGTGAAGCGGATTTTCAGGTACCTTCGTTCACGCCTGAGTTCGGGATTTGGTATTCTGCTTCCTCCACCCTCTCCCTTTGCGGTTATTCGGATGCTGATTTTGCTGGTTGTCGTATTGAGCGCAAGTCCACTTCTGGGACTTGCCAGTTTATTGGTTCTTCTCTTGTTTCGTGGTCTTCTCGCAAGCAGTCTAGCGTCGCTCAGTCCACAACGGAGGCTGAATATGTTGCTGCGGCTAGCTGCTGTTCCCAGTTGCTTTGGATGATGGCCACTTTGCGTGATTTTGGTCTGAGCTTTTCTCGCGTGCCTTTGCTTTGTGACAGCACGAGTGCCATTAGCGTTGCTAAGAACCCCGTGCTTCACTCGAAGACCAAACACATTGATGTGCGCTTTCATTTTCTGCGAGACCACCAGGAGAAGGGTGATATCGACCTTCGCCATGTCGATACTCATCATCAACTGGCTGATATTTCACCAAGCCTTTAGACGAATCAACCTTTAATCGGTTGAGGGGTGAGCTTGGTGTGTGTTTCCCCTTTTAGATGGGGGAAACACTTTGGATCTTGTATATTTGACTGACTCTTTTGTCTTTCTTTTCTTTTGCATTTTAGCATACGCATTTACATTCTGAGCTTCATGTTTATAATCACTAGAATGTAACTATGCTCTATTTAGTATGCTCCGATGCTTATATGGATGCTTGTAGCTTATGCTCTTCCTGATCACTAGTACATGTTATGAGCTGAGCTTTTGGAATGGTGAATTTACTTAATAACTTACAATCTGAAAATGTTCACCATTGAGATATGCAACTAGCATGTGTAGGATATGTTGAGTTCACTCGTGCTTTTCATATATGCTAGGTTGCTATGTCTCTAGTTATGAGTCATTCACTTGCTTGGTCTGTTCATATCATGTAAAATTTGAACCAAGTTTTAGTGAATTGAAAAGATCGAGATGGGATTGCTTGTCAACACCTCATGGTATCGAGACTGTTTCTCATTGCACTTTGAGTTAAACTTGAGCCGTGTAGTGTATGACCGAAACCGTAGCTTCAAGCTTCTGTGCTTCGGCATAGGCTTCGCTCGGGTTGAAAAGTTAGGCAAAGACAAGCTTTCAACCTCTCGCAATCACATGCTAAATAATTGAACTTGTGAAGTCTTCACCGCTGCAACTCCAATATAAAAATGAAATCACAAGTATATGCTTCATTCCTATGCATGATGATTGAACTTTGCTAGGGGTAGCTCACCTTGTATACATGTTTAGCACTTGTCTGGATTCCTATCTATACATGTGTAGTGCTATTCTGATGGTGACTATCTTTTTGGCTAAAAACTGCTCACTTGCTCATATGCTTCATATTTCGTATGTGTGATCAGTTTGAGCTTCGCTATTTGAGTGCTTAGTTGTGCCATTGGAGCTATACCGATTAGAGCATTTTTGCACTCTTTTGATTATATGCCTGAAGCTGCTAACTTGCATTTCTGACTTCATATGCATTTTAGAAGGGGGAGCTTTGTTGGCTCAAGGGAAGAGTTTGTGCTTGATAAGTGCATTTTCAACTAAGGGGGAGAGGAGAGTTTTGCAAATCATATGTCTCCTGGCGTTCAATTAAGGGGGAGTTTTTGCTAAGGGGAGATTTTCAGATCTTTATGCTCTTCTTGTTGGACCTAAGGGGGAGTCCCGGGTTGCTTGCACTTGTCGAGGGGAGTTTGCTAGTTGTGTTGAGCCGTTGCCTCTATCTTGAGGGACTAGCAAACATTTTCCTCATTTGGCATCGAGTTTGATTTCGATTGGTTCGAAGACTTTTCGATTGTTTTTCAATTGGTTCGGAGTGGTTTTCGTGCTAGTTGTGTTGAGCCTCTGTGCCTCTATCTTGAGGGACTAGCACTTTGCCATTTTTTAGCTCCGATTTTCAATTGGTTTTGCTAGCGGTGTTGAGCCTGTTCTACCTCTTCTTGAGGGCTAGCTTTGCTTTGCTTGGTCGCATCGAGCCGTTGCCCATGTCTTTGGGGACCAAGTTCTCGCTTCTTCCACTTGACCTTCTTCGGCTTTGCTATGCTTTTGGGTCATTTGGTGTGAGTTCTCTTCCTCACCTTCCTCCTACCTTCTTCTTTCATTTTATGATTTGTGTGTGTAGTTGACAATGCACTCATCAAGGGGGAGATTGCGGATACATGGGTGTATGCCGAGTCTCTGAGTGATGAGTGATTGTCAACGGGTTTGATGCGCATGTTCTTTTGCTTGTGTTGTGCAGGTGTCGAGCTCGGAGACAGTGATCGAGGGCAAGGTGAAGGTCAAGTTGAGACGTGCCGTGCCGACGGACTGGGTGCGATGAAGGATGGGCGTGCCGTGCGGCGGACGTGCCATGCCGATGTATCGAGCAGTGAAGGGCGGACGTGAGGCTTGGACTGAGGGACCGGAGTGCCTGAGGATCAGCTGTGGTGGTTGGCAGCCTGGGACAGCGACGAGCGGAGACTTGCGGGGCATGGTGTTGCTCGGGTCGAGGACCTGGGGACACGTGTCGGTGGACGGGGTGCACGGGCGGTGCATCCCCTCTACAGCTCCGGTTTGGTGGTTGAGCCAGGGAAAAACCACCGGGTGGACGGTTTCCGAGTTTGGGCCTCAAAACTCGGGTGCTCGGTTTCCAGGTTGAGCCACAAAACCTGGGCGCGGATGGTTTCCGAGTTTGGCCACAAAACTCGGGTGATGGGCCGGTTTCCGAGTTTGGGCCTCAAAACTCGGGCGCTGCGGGTTTCTGAGTTTGGGCCACAAAACTTAGGCTGGAGGCTGGTTTCCCGGTTTGGGCCCCAAAACCGGGGGTTGCTGGAAAAGGCTGGTTTTCCGGTTTGGGCCACAAAACCGGGGGTGCAGAGCGAGGACGGCACGTGGCGGCAATCGGAAGGTTGCGTGGAGGCAACGCGGACGAGTTGTGCGGGCGTGGCCGTTGGATCTACCTACCACCGAGTTGGTCCAGAATAACCCTAGGGTTTAGCTGGTCGCTCTGTAATTAGAATAGAGAGGGGTAGAGTAGGAATAGGAAATAGACTTAGACTAGAATAGGATAAGTAGTCAGGGGAGACACCCTCCTCCCCTATCTCAGTTATCTCAGTTTTAGCCATCTCATTAGCTTCCTGCACTTAGGGTTTCTGCTCTCCCATCCCCTGCTGTAGCTGAGATCCGCAGAGAGACTTGCAACTCTGTGTACTGTTGATTTTGAGGAAAGGAGGCCGTAACCTCCTTGTCGTAGCGCGTGTGTTTGCGCTTCGGCTTGCAATTCGTGGGTGTGATTCGTGTTTTGTTCGTGTTCTTCGCGGAATCCTTTTCCCCACGATTTTCCCGTCGCTTGATCTCTTTGCTCGGTCATCTTTTGCAATTCCGTTTGAACTGGTTTGTTCTAGATCGTGAGGCACTTCTTTCCACCGAAGGAATCATCCTCTAACCTCACGGTCTAGGAGATCGATCGATTTTTCGTTTCGGGTCAAGTTTTCTCCCTTCCCCGAAATTCTTCGATTGATCGATTTGGAGATAGGTTCGAGCCATGATCTCTTAGAGATAGCTCACTATACTCTTTGTGACTCTTCTCACCAAGTTTGATCCCTAGAGGATTTGTTTTGGTTGAGATCGAGTCGAATCGGTGAACGAACAACCTGAATCGGGGTGACCGGACGCTGCCTGTTCAACGACCGGACGCTGTCAGTGAGTCCGATCGATGAACACCTTCGCTGTGTTCGGTTCGTAACTTGACCGGACGCACCTTTCGCTAAGTGACCGGACTCGCTCATTGTACTGTTCACTTGGCTTGTATTTTGTGACCGGACGCACTGCTCTCGACCGGACGCTCGTCTCTGGTGAGTCCGGTCAGAAACAGTAAGCTCCGAAAACTGTTTTTGCACGACCGGACGCGTCCGGCGGTCAGCGACCGGACGCAGGCAGAGTCCGGTCAGTGCTGATTCGACGCGTTTTCGTCCGCAGTTTGTTCGTTCGTCTTTCGATTCGAGATTCGTTTGTTGCGTTGGATTCCTAACTTCGTGCTCTACAGAATTGGGCTTCCCGCTTTACAAAATAGCCTGAATCCCCTCGCGTTGCTCGGGGGAGGTTGAGGTTACCCAAAAACCCATTCCGTCACTAGTTGACTTGCGTGAACTTGGGTGAGGAAGTTTTTGTGGTGCCTCGCTGTGATGCCAGAGATCATCCACCCTCTTCCATGGGTCGTGGGCATCACATTTTTTTTGGGTAGTAGCTCTTGGGGATTGATTTTGGGACTCTTGGCCAAAGTTTCGTGAAAAATTTTATTGGCTCCCATTCACCCCCCCTCTGGTCGCCTTGCTTTTGCCTTCTCGGTCCTTCAGATATTTGTGAGGGGTTGTTGTGGTTCCCCGGCGGAAAGCCTAATTCCAACTCTAGTGGATTGCTCGTGTCATTCAACTTCTCTCCATTGGTAGGTTCTTGTGGTGCCTATTGAGAGGCTCGGTGTGTGATACCGATTAGCCACCGAACCACGTGGTGTAGAGGGACACAACAGGGAGTAGCTTGCCGACAAGCAAGTGAACCTCGGGAGAAAAATCAATTGTGTCATCTATTGTCTCCCGGTGAACTGAAATGATTGATTGAAGGACCGAGAATGCAATAGCAAGGTGACCAGAGGGGGGGGGGGGGTGAATGGGAGCTCAAAAATTTCTCTCAAAACTTTGGCCTTTGTCCCACAAATCAAACCCCAAAAGCTTCGATCGAAACCGTGATGCCCACGACCTCTGGAAGAGGGTGGATGATCCCTAGGATCACATCGAGGCACCACAAAGCGATAGCAAGCCAAACGGCAAAAGCACTGGTACAAGTTCAACCCCTAAAAACCAAGTCCCGAATGTAGATGGAAGACCACGTCGAGAAATCTCCAAATACCAATGCTAACAAGTAGCAAAGATATCTAGAGAGGTTCCTTGATCAACTCTAGGGCCAAACGAGAAGTCCGAAAACCAAGCGGAAAAGCCGGGAGAGCAAATGAACTAAATCTCAACTCACACCCGATTCGCGGACTGTCCGGACTGCTGGTTCAGGACTGTCCGCGCCAGGGGCGGACTGTCCGCGGTCCACTGGGGGACTGTCCGCCGGCAAAAAACCAGAAACAACACAAATGCTGCAAGTTCCCTGGACGTTCCCGGACTGTCCGCGAACTTCAATGGCGGACTGTCCACCGGTCACTCAAAAGCAAAACGCCCAAGGAACACAACCACTGGTCCGGCTCGTACCCGACGCGTGGACTGTCCGCGGGCACGACGGCGGACTGTCCGCGAGTGCCCAGTGAGGGCGATTTTGGTCGCCCTCAACTCAAATCCCCCCAAATCCAATTCAACTCAAAATCCCTAGTTCCCAAACTTGGAGAGAATGATCACGAGGTAGTTAGGAGACTATCCCCAAGAAATCATCCGCTCAAATCAACTCAATCATTGGGAAATCGAAAGGGAAGGAGTATGAACGAAAAAGCGCCACGAAAACGAAATCAACCCAATCTACTTGTTCGTGAGGAGTTAGATGAATTCCTTTGGTGGAAATGATTGTAACACCCTAGGTGTTAAGCAACCCTAAATGCATAACTTGCCATCTCATGAGCATAAAGCATCATCATCTCATGTTGCATTTCTTTTGTTAAGTGTCATTTCATGTGAGCTTTTGTAATGCTATGCTTGATGGAATGCTTGTTTGTCTTGTTTGTGGAGTGCTTAAGTCTCCTTAGTAGTTGGACCTTGATGGGGAGTCAAAATGAAGCTAGGTTTATGTTGGTCATTTTGGCTAACTAAGTCTCTAACCCTAGTTGCCTTGATAGAGCCCTAGGAGTCCTTTTGTTTGACTAACTAAGACCTTCTTGATAGAAGCTTTGCATGGCTGTGGGCCCTTAACCAAAAGTGTGTAGAATTTAGAGTAGAACAAAAGTTGTTTAAGGCCCAACCCATGAAAATGGGTTTAACAAGGTGTTTTAGGACCCACAAGGCAGATTTGAGGGAGTTTAGACTTAGAAATTTTTCTAAGTCTCTAACTGACCAAACAGTTTCGTGGAGCCAACTTTGGAGCTTTCTCGGGAGCAATCTAGGCCGAACCAGAGACCAATCTTGTAACCAAAGTTGTAGCTCTAAGTAAAGGAGCAAGTGGTTTAGCGTTTCACCGAGCGGATTAGGAGTTAATCGCGTGCAAAGATCGGTTGTCAGTCGGCCTGACGGCCACTGAAACGGGCAGAGCCGTGCCATGCCCGCCGCGAGCGCGCGCGGGCGTCGTGGCCGACTGCGCCAGGACTTGGCCGCCGCGTGGCGCTCGACGGCCGGCCAAGCCAGCGTCCGCGCGCGGCGTGGCAAGCGGCAAAGCCAGCCCCGCCTCGCCTGTCCGAACTCCTCCCTCCATTCTGTCGCCGCGCTCCTCTTCCCCCTCCCGCTCTCGCTCTCGTCCTCTCGCCGGGGCCCGAGTGGAAAAGGGGAAAGCCGCCGCCGTTCGCCGCCGTTCCGCCACCGCACCATACATCCAACCTCCCACCAAGCTTCGCCGTGAGCTCCCACACCTTGTGTTATCCTTAGCGCTCTATGAGAGACCGTAGGCAAGCCCCGGGATGAGCCGCCGCCACGGTCGCCATGACCGCCGAGCTCGGTCCACCGTGGTCGGCCTCCGTCCCATGGTCGCATGTTGCCCTAGCGCGTGTTTAGGGGTCAGTGAGGTCCAAGGAGGGGTTGGAGAGTGATGGTTTAGCCGATTAGGGTTAGGTGCCCGCGGAACGCCGATGTCCGCCCTGTCCGCCATGACCGGCAAGCTCGGTCCGCCATGGCCAACTTCCTTCCCGTGGCCGTCCGCGGTCTTAGCTCGTGTTCGCGAATCGCCGAGGCTCGTAGAAGGTGTTGGAGGTGTCGGTTAAGCCGATTAGGGTTTGGTAGTGCTAGTACGCCGCCGTCCGCCGTTGCCAGGGTCGCCGAAGATGGCGCAGCCGTGGTTGCCGGTGCTCGGAGCCAGAGCCCTGGCTTCTGAGCCTCGGGTTAGGTTTACGAAGGTCGCCGGAGTAGGATTCGGGAGTCCGTTTAGCTCGTCGTGGCCGGAGTCGGCCGGCGTAGCTCGCCCGCGCCGCCGTGTCCGCCATCGTTGACGGCGAGCTCTATCCGAGCATGCGCCGGGCTACATAGGGGCACCGTCGGGTGCGGAAGGAGAAGGGGAGTCCATCGGTGGGGTTAGTTTCGCCGGAGAAGTCGTCGACGGCGAGCTCCGCCGTGGTCAACTCCTCCCCTGTCTCGGTGGGGATGACAGGTGGGGTCAGTTTGACCCGAGGGCCTGCGCGTCAGTGAGTCAGGTTCTGTCTGTGTGCACTGGTTTGGGTGCACGTAGCAGTTTAGGTTTGAATGTTTTTCAGGGTTTTGTTTAAATAGTTTTCAGAAATTGTTGTAATGCTTGTTAATTCATATCTTGCTAAATATAAATGCTAAAAAGGTGAAACAAGTTTTGTTAGGATTGTTATGTTGATGTCTATGCATGAAAAATATAATATGTCCAGTTTGTGGTGATTTTCTGTGTAGTTATATTTAATTCATGTTTAGGCTGAAATCTTGTTAAATGCATAGTAAATTGTATGTGTCTCAGAAAAATGTGATTCTTGTTTTGTTAGATTTGTGTTGAGGACTAGTTTCTGGGAAAAATGAAAAATGAGGTTGCCTTGTGAAATAATTTGGCAGTAGTAATTAAAATGATTAAATGCTGTTTTCTTGTTTATTTTGTAATAATTAAAATATGAAGAGTATGGACTTGGTAAATTTTACTGACTGCTCTTGTGCTAGGAAGTTCAGAAGAAAATTATGAAATCTGTTGTTTGATACTTTGTGCTAGGGGGTGTAGTTCAAAGCACCTTTTCATGATAGAATTTGTCTTTTTCATAGGGGGTAGAGTCTAGGTCCAAATAGGGTGAAATTTGGAAAGAGGATTAGATTAAGTGTTGTTAATCTCCAGTAATTTTTATAGATTTTTGTGAAGCTGTCTAGGATAGGTTACTGTTATAGGCCTATTTAACTAGATTTAATTCTACAAATAATTAGAGGGTAATAAACCCGTTAAGCAACTTTGATGTGGTGACAACAAGACTTAGTAAGTAGTATGTTAAATTAAGTAAGTGAGTAGCAGTAGATGGCATGTGCTTATCTCCTGAATTGTTACTCCATGTTGCATCACCATGCATCCCATGTGCATTCATGTTATTCATTCATGTACCGCATCATGCAGGATTGGTAGTGGAAGCCCAGGAGACGCCGGAGGAGCAGCGTCAGGAGGAGACACCCGAGGAGAGGATCCCGGAAGGAGACGCTGAGGACCTGCCGGAGTGCCGTGATCACCGCCCCGCCGACTTCGAGCGAGGCAAGCCCCGGAGCATTTTTCTCCTACGGTTTGCAAATTACCGTTTACAAGTTAACCTGATATGATTGTTGCATTAGGTTATAGGAGTTGTGTGATACCGTTGCTGCATTAATTAATTATTCTTGTCCACCTGCAAATATTACCTTGTTATCCCTGATAAGTCTAGGCTCGTTTATGCTTAGCCCTGCTTAGACCGGTAAGAGTCGGGTGATTTCCTGTTTCCCTCATATAGGTGGATACTAAACATGTTTAGCCTCGTGCTATCGTGGAATATAACCATGTGATAATGAATTTGAGACCAGGCGGGATGTAGGGGCAGCAGGACATGGGTTCTGTGTGCTAGTAGTCTCCCGTCTGTGTCGATTAGGAACCGACGAAGGCACACCTCAGTCATTTTGAACGCGTCAATCACATAACAGAGCAGGTGCGGGTACCTCCCGTGAAGCCGAGTAAGGTGTTTCGAGCCGGTGATGGAGACGTTGACGCCTAACACCCAGGGCCTTACATGTACCGTGGGCAACTATTCTGATCGACCTGGCATGGTCCGAGGGCAGGCACGGCCTGATCGACCTGGCATGACCGTGGGTAGTTAATAGCTTGAGCGACCTGGCATTGAGATAACCCTCGGTGTAGAAGGGTCCATGGCCGTCCCGCGATTTGGGTTCTCGAACCTCCTGAATTGGTTGTCAACGGCCACCTGGCAGGGTGTGACAGGCGAGTGTGCGACATTTTATCCCCAGCTGGTAGGAATCGATTATAATCGCCATCGCTCCTGGTTAGTGAGTAACTTGACTGAGCATGTGTTACCGTAGTAATATATGGAATTAATGATGGTTATGGTTGGTGAATCTGAAAGGCTATTAATGAAATAGTCACTCTTGCTTGAATAAGTAGTCAAGTGTTTGCTCTAGATCAGGTGCAAATCTAGATAATCAGGCTGATTACATAAAAGTGACTGCTAATACTCTAATGATGATGATTTAATAATAAAATGCTTTTATGCAAAAAGGTAAGTGTGGCCAACCCCAGATACAGCCTTGCATAATCCTTGGTGTTGATTATTTCTGGTTTATGACGGGTAAGTCTAGCTGAGTACCTTCTCGTACTCAGGGTTCTATCCCTTGTTGTTGCAGATGGGCAATGCTTCTTCGGCTATTGCGAGAACTGTCTGTACCCCGTCGAGGGCAGTGACTAAACCATGGGCATGGTCAACTCTTATCTTCCCTGCTGCTTTTGTGGACTGATCAAGCATATGGCACTGTATTGTGAACTAAGGACTTGTGTTTCAAAACTATGTCGCTTCCGCTTTTGAATTCAAACTATGGTTTGTAATAACTGTTGAACTCCGATGTATTTGAACTATGTGCGAACTGAATGTATGTCGTGGACATGTACGCTAATCTATTACGATCTTGGTTAAAGTTGAATGACTTGAAATCCTTCGAGATTTCCGGACTACCGGGTTTATACGAGCTTAAGTACTTGTAGTCTCTGCGCAAGCAGCGATTCGGTGCTTAATCTGGTATAAATTGGTCGGTTCTGTCACAGCTGGCATCAGAGCGTGGTTAGCGTTACTGTTCATGATTCTATTTGAAAAACTGTATTTTCAAATAAAATTCCTCCATTGTCAAAACTTGTAGCTATAGTAGGTTCTGAAAAACCCTTCTTATAAAGATTTAGGTGTGCCATTGATCAAGTCCTTATGCCCAATAGGAACTTAGGTGGCTATTTAAGTACTAACTTTGGGGGTCGTGCATCATACTTATTTTCTGTTTATTCTGTCGTCCATACGGCAAGGGTGAAATTGTATGGATGCTATTCCTCGGAATAGTAATGTATGGATCAATTGCCTCTACGCTAAAGGTAATGAGTGTTGTGAGAGCATGATTGGACAACCGCCAATCTAGGGAAGTGCTTATATGATACTGATGCGTATACCTGTTCCACACAAGTATATGTGAAAGTATTGATTGTGGGAGTAATAATTTCTGATGGGTGCATATACTGCTTACGTGTATACCGGGTGTACACCTAAGTGAGTATTAGATTTAAAATTCCGCAGTGCATGATATTCATACTGTGGGAAGGGCTGAAGTGAGTTTCTGCAGGTACGCTAACTTGCGAACGTGTAGTACGTTTAGTTAACGTTATGAGTGAGCGTGTATGCCACCGCCTAGCCGTTAGATTGTTAGGCAGTGAGGACGTATGAAACGTGCATGCATCATGATCATATAATCTTGCATTAATCTTACTTCCTTCCTTATGGTTTCCGTCCCGTTTTTCTAATAAAAGTTGTTCTCAAACTAATAAAAATCTATGTGTGGGTACACTTCTTACAGATGGCACGCACCAAGCGCACTGCTCGCAAGTCCACGGGAGGCAAGAGGCCTAACTACATGCTGGGGCCATGGACCGATGAGGGATCAGAGGACTTTTTGGGAGAATTTGGGATGCCCACTATCCTCTGGAGAGTTCTGCACCTGGTCGGATATCAGGAGGGCCAGGAGCCGTAGTACGACTGGCACCGTGTGCAGTTGTCAGAGGATCGTAACGTGTACATTGTGGAGGTGGACGTACCCAGCCGCGATGAGCAGGATCACGTCTGGTGCCGT
Organism: Coix lacryma-jobi var. lacryma-jobi; assembly: GCA_009763385.1. Taxonomy (NCBI): domain Eukaryota; kingdom Viridiplantae; phylum Streptophyta; class Magnoliopsida; order Poales; family Poaceae; genus Coix; species Coix lacryma-jobi. Next base: position 103,530,462 of record CM019828.1, on the reverse strand, counting down.
CGAGTGTTTGCTTTGCAGGGGAGGACCCCCTGGGATGCAGCCAATAGGGTAGCATACACAGTTCTCCGGGATATTATGGAGGACCATCCAGAGGTGGTTGCCCAAGCTACCGCCAGTATCTTCCCGACGACAGACCCTTACCAGGCAGTGTGGCGTCAGCCAGGTGCTACCGTACTTGAGGCTAGCTCTCTTGAGAGGGAGCATTGTGCTGGACCAGCAGGGAGTGCTATGGCTGCTCTGATGGCTACTTATGGGTGCCTGTCGCGCGGCTATGATCATCTGGATCATATTCTTAGCGAGGAGATGGCTGCCCAACATCGCCGGCGGGAGGAGCACACTACAGAGATAGACCTCCTCACTACACAGCTAGCTCAGTTGATAGTAGAGAGAGACCAGACACTTCAGAGGGAGCAGGAGACTGCTCATCAGCTTGCCATTCAGCAGGGGTCGACTACTTTTTTGGCCTCGGTCATGAGGGAGACTGAGGAGGCGCTTCGAGGAGTTTGTGTTGAGGGCATTCGTGTTTCAGAGGAGAACAGGCTGCTGAGGTTGCGAGTGGGAGACCTAGAGCTGCAACTCCATCACCTGCAGGACTACAACGACCGTTTGCACGAGGAGATCCATCGCAGGGAGAATGAGAGGAACCCCATCTTTCCCCAGGAGGATCCGGAGCCAAGTAGTTCTTCTAGTAGTTCTTCAGATATGTCTAGTGAGGACGGTGACATTGGTGAGATCGCTAGAGAGTAGTCTAGATCGTATGCTTAGCGTCTAGATGGTCTTTTGCGTATGTTGGCACGCCCGATCTTTTGGTGTGTTCGGCTGGATGTAAGCATGGGTAGCAGACTTATGTGATGTGTGTGAGACCTTGGAAAGTCCCATATGTATGGGCAAAACTATGGATGTTATATTATCTTTTGCATGATGTGTTAAGTGATCTGGTTATGTGTTGATGCGATGTGGATTGAAATTCATTGTACCTCTGTCATTGTTTGGTGAATCGTTTTTCCGAATAATTTCAGTGGGTATGATTTATTGTTCTCTACAAGTTGCAACTTCGCCTAATGGTCGCTTACTATCCTATATGCAGATGACGACAACTCGTAGTGGAGCAGGCGGTAGTGGTGGAAATGAGGACCCCAGAGAAAACCGCAATCTACCACCTCCTCCACCCCCGACGGCTGAGCAACTTTTTGCTCAATTTCTTGGAAGCCCGCGCAACATCGAAGCTTTACTGAGGGAGAACTTGGCGCAGGGACATCAACGCCCTGAGCCGAACCAATATAGTTCTTTCAAGGATTTCTTGGATACTAAACCGCCTATCTTCAAGGAAGCTACGGAACCGTTGGAGGCAGAAGAATGGCTGCATACTATGGAGCAGAAGTTTCGTTTGCTCAGGCTCACAGAAGAACTAAAAGCAGAATATGCCGCGCACCAGTTGCAGGGACCAGCCGGGATTTGGTGGGGACATCACCGCACCACCTACCCTGCCAATGTTCCCATCACTTGGAGGGTGTTTACTGCTGCTGTCCGAGGTCATTACATTCTGCTGGGTTTGACCCAGATGAAGGTGGCCGAGTTCATGAACCTGACACAGGGGACTCGATCTGTTACGGAGTACCATCACATATTCAATTCACTGGCTCGTTATGTCCCAGACTTCGTTGACACAGACGCTAAGAAGATTGATAGTTTCAAGAGAGGCTTGAACACTAAAATGGGAAAGCCAGTGGGTACATCGTCCCGTACCAATTTCAGTGACTTCATAAGTGTCTGTCTCATTCAAGAGAATCATAACAACAAGCATGCTGCTAGCAAGGCCCGGAAGAGGACCTTTGAATCAGGATCATCACAACCCAGAGGACCACCAGCTCAGCGAAATCTGTATCGACCACCAGCGCTGGGGGCACGTTTTAGGCCGCCGCAGAAAAAGAATCAGCCACAAGCTCAGCGCAATCAGAAGCCATACAAGATAGCTGCTGCTCAGGCTCGTGGAGGTCAAGGCAGTTCTTCAGGGAACAAACCATTGGTTCGGGGACCATGCTACAACTGCAACCAAGAGGGGCACTTCACAAGATACTGCCCCTACCCAAAGAAGCAACAGGCTAACTACGCCGCACGCCTGCACAACATGACCGCTGAAGAAGCTCGTGCTGGAGAACCCGTGACTGCTGGTATGTGTCTTGTTAACCATCATCCTGCAGTTGTTTTGTTCGATACTGGATCATCGCATTCGTTCATGAGTAAAGCATTTGCACAAAAGCATGATCAAGAGGTATCTGAAATGGAGTATGGGTTTCGCGTAAGCTCTGTGGGGAGTAGTGTGTTGTCTAGGCAGATGGTCCGTGATGCAACCATCGACATCGGAGGGCATAAGTTTGGGGCTAATTTAGTAGTTTTGCCAGGGCTCAGTATGGATGTAGTCCTAGGAATGAGTTGGATGAGTATGTGGAAAGCGGTGTTAGACACTGCAGGAAGAACTCTTACCTTGTCTGATCCAAGGATGGACAACAAGTTACGTATCTCTCTTCCTCGAGGGGCTGATTTTGTTGATCTATCTTGTACCTTATCTATAGAGGACCTGTCAAAAATTCCAGTTGTTCGGGATTTCCCAGACGTCTTTCCAGATGAGTTGCCGGGTTTACCGCCCAAGCGGGCTGTAGAGTTTACCATTGAGCTGTTACCAGGGACTGCACCGATCTCGAGAAGACCTTATCGTATGCCGCCCAATGAATTAGCCGAACTCAAGACGCAGATTAAGGAACTTTTGGACAAGGGTTTCATTCAACCTAGTGTGTCGGAGTGGGGATGTCCAGCTTTGTTTGTCAAGAAGAAGGACAAGTCTCTGCGGATGTGTGTGGATTATCGACCGCTTAATGCCGTGACCGTTAAGAACAAATATCCGTTGCCACGGATAGATATTTTGTTTGACCAGTTATCCAGAGCCAAAGTATTCTCCAAGATCGATCTGAGATCAGGCTATCATCAAATTAGAATCCGACCACAAGATATCCCAAAGACTGCTTTTTCAACCAGATATGTCCTATACGAGTATTTAGTCATGTCTTTTGGATTGACAAATGCTCCAGCTTACTTTATGAGTTTGATGAACTCGGTATTCATGCCAGAACTAGATAAGTTTGTAGTGGTGTTCATTGATGATATTTTGGTTTATTCTGAGAACCCGGACGACCATGCAGAACATTTGAGGATCGTCTTGACAAGACTCCGGGAACATAAACTTTACGCTAAGTTTAGTAAATGCGAGTTTTGGTTGAAGCAAGTACAATTCCTTGGTCACATCCTGTCAGAAGAAGGAATCTCTGTGGACTCTAGCAAAGTACAAGAAGTGATGGAGTGGGAAGCTCCAACTTCAGTTGGGGAGATTCGGAGTTTTCTCGGTTTAGCAGGGTATTATCGTCGTTTCATTCCCGATTTCTCCAAGATTGCCAAGCCCATGACAAGTTTGCTTCAGAAGGATCAGAAGTTTGAGTGGACAGAGAAGTGTGAAACAGCTTTCCGTACCTTGCGGAAACTATTAACCACTGCCCCTGTCTTAGCTCAACCAGATATCGAGAAGCCGTTTGATGTCTTCTGCGATGCATCAAAAGTTGGTTTAGGTTGTGTTCTTATGCAAGAAGGCAGAGTGATTGCTTATGCTTCACGTCAGTTGAGAAAACATGAAGTTAATTATCCTACGCATGACTTGGAATTAGCTGCTGTGGTACACGCTCTAAAAATATGGAGACATTATCTGCTTGGTAACGTCTGTAACATGTACACGGACCACAAAAGTCTCAAGTATATCTTTACTCAACCTGAACTGAATATGAGGCAGAGAAGATGGCTTGAGTTGATTAAGGATTATAATTTGCAGATACATTATCACCCTGGAAAAGCAAATGTGGTTGCTGATGCACTAAGTCGGAAGTCGCATTGTAATAACTTGAGGTTACAACCAAAGGACGAGTTTAGTCTCGTACACCCTGTGATCCTGCGTCACATCGAGCTGTAGAGCACCTTAGTTGATCAGATTCTAGAAGGGCAGAAAACAGACAAGGGAATCTATTATATCAAAGAAAAGCTAAGAGCTGCCACTGAACCCGTAAAACATTTCCGAGTTGATAATAAGGGAGTGTTATGGTTTGATAATCGCTTAGTGGTACCCAAGAATAGGGAACTCAAAAATCAGATTATGGATGAGGCTCATCTTTCTAAATTGTCTATCCATCCCGGGAGCACTAAGATGTATCAAGATTTGCATCCAAGATTTTGGTGGACCAAAATGAAGAAGGAAATTGCCGCATATGTAGCCAGATGCGACACGTGTTGTCGAGTGAAGGCCATTCACCTGAAGCCAGCCGAAACACTTCAACCTTTATCAATACCTGAATGGAAGTGGGAAGAAGTGAGTATGGATTTTATCACCGGTTTGCCTACCACTCAGAAGGGAAACGATTCAATATGGGTAATAGTAGACCGTCTCACCAAGACCGCTCATTTCATACCAGTTAAAACTTGTTATCGAGCACCAGACTATGCAGGGATTTATATCAATCAGATTGTACGATTACATGGTATACCCAAGGTCATAGTTTCGGATCGTGGAACGCAGTTTACTGCACCATTCTGGGAGAAACTGCAAAAAGAGTTAGGTACCAAATTAATCCATAGTTCAGCTTACCATCCCCAGACTTCAGGGCAAACTGAAAGGGTAAATCAGGTTTTAGAGGATATGTTGAGAGCATGTGTGATATCCGCGAAGGGATCTTGGGAGAAGTGGTTGCCATTAGTAGAATTTGCTTACAACAACAGTTATCAAGAAAGCATTCATATGGCACCTTTTGAAGCTCTGTATGGCAGAAGATGCAGAACACCAGTAAGTTGGGTTGAACCAGGAGAACGTCGCTACTATGGAATTGACTTCGTTAGGGAAGCAGAGGAACAAGTTAGAATAATTCAACAACATATCGCCGCGGCACAGTCCCGACAGAAGAGCTATGCCGATAAGCGAAGAAGGCCGCTTGAATTCAAAGTAGGTGACTATGTGTATTTGAAAGTATCACCCATGAAAGGAGTTAGACGTTTTGGCGTGAAAAGAAAGTTAGCGCCAAGGTTTGTGGGACCCTACAGGATAATGGAAAGGAAGGGAGAAGTGGCTTATCAACTACAGTTACCTGAACATTTAAAGGCTATATTCCCTGTATTCCATGTGTCACAATTAAAGAAATGTCTTCGAGTTCCAGAAGAGGAAGTACAACCGGCCAATATCAAGTTACAATCCGACCTTACTTACTCGGTGAAGCCATATCGAGTACTCGATGAGAAAGAAAGAGTGACTCGCGGAAGAATCTTGAAGCAATATAAGGTGTCTTGGAGTGAACAAGACGACCGAGATGCCACATGGGAAACCGAAGACTATCTTAAGGAAGTATATCCACAGTTTTATAAAGAATGGTTAGTAACTTAAATCTCGGGACGAGATTCCTTTAAGGAGGGGAGGGCTATAACACCCTAGGTGTTAAGCAACCCTAAATGCATAACTTGCCATCTCATGAGCATAAAGCATCATCATCTCATGTTGCATTTCTTTTGTTAAGTGTCATTTCATGTGAGCTTTTGTAATGCTATGCTTGATGGAATGCTTGTTTGTCTTGTTTGTGGAGTGCTTAAGTCTCCTTAGTAGTTGGACCTTGATGGGGAGTCAAAATGAAGCTAGGTTTATGTTGGTCATTTTGGCTAACTAAGTCTCTAACCCTAGTTGCCTTGATAGAGCCCTAGGAGTCCTTTTGTTTGACTAACTAAGACCTTCTTGATAGAAGCTTTGCATGGATGTGGGCCCTTAACCAAAAGTGTGTAGAATTTAGAGTAGAACAAAAGTTGTTTAAGGCCCAACCCATGAAAATGGGTTTAACAAGGTGTTTTAGGACCCACAAGGCAGATTTGAGGGAGTTTAGACTTAGAAATTTTTCTAAGTCTCTAACTGACCAAACAGTTTCGTGGAGCCAACTTTGGAGCTTTCTCGGGAGCAATCTAGGCCGAACCAGAGACCAATCTTGTAACCAAAGTTGTAGCTCTAAGTAAAGGAGCAAGTGGTTTAGCGTTTCACCGAGCGGATTAGGAGTTAATCGCGTGCAAAGATCGGTTGTCAGTCGGCCTGACGGCCACTGAACCGGGCCGGGCCGTGCCATGCCCGCGCGCGCGCGGCGTCGTGGCCGACTGCGCCAGGACTTGGCCGCCGCGTGGCGCTCGACGGCCGGCCAAGCCAGCGTCCGCGCGCGGCGTGGCAAGCGGCAAAGCCAGCCCCGCCTCGCCTGTCGGAACTCCTCCCTCCATTCTGTCGCCGCGCTCCTCTTCCCCCTCCCGCTCTCGCTCTCGTCCTCTCGCCGGGGCCCGAGTGGAAAAGGGGAAAGCCGCCGCCGTTCGCCGCCGTTCCGCCACCGCACCATACATCCAACCTCCCACCAAGCTTCGCCGTGAGCTCCCACACCTTGTGTTATCCTTAGCGCTCTATGAGAGACCGTAGGCAAGCCCCGGGATGAGCCGCCGCCACGGTCGCCATGACCGCCGAGCTCGGTCCACCGTGGTCGGCCTCCGTCCCATGGTCGCATGTTGCCCTAGCGCGTGTTTAGGGGTCAGTGAGGTCCAAGGAGGGGTTGGAGAGTGATGGTTTAGCCGATTAGGGTTAGGTGCCCGCGGAACGCCGATGTCCGCCCTGTCCGCCATGACCGGCAAGCTCGGTCCGCCATGGCCAACTTCCTTCCCGTGGCCGTCCGTCGGTCTTAGCTCGTGTTCGCGAATCGCCGAGGCTCGTAGAAGGTGTTGGAGGTGTCGGTTAAGCCGATTAGGGTTTGGTAGTGCTAGTACGCCGCCGTCCGCCGTTGCCAGGGTCGCCGAAGATGGCGCAGCCGTGGTTGCCGGTGCTCGGAGCCAGAGCCCTGGCTTCTGAGCCTCGGGTTAGGTTTACGAAGGTCGCCGGAGTAGGATTCGGGAGTCCGTTTAGCTCGTCGTGGCCGGAGTCGGCCGACGTAGCTCGCCCGCGCCGCCGTGTCCGCCATCGTCGACGGCGAGCTCTATCCGAGCATGTGCCGGGCTAGATAGGGGCACCGTCGGGTGCGGAAGGAGAAGGGGAGTCCATCGGTGGGGTTAGTTTCGCCGGAGAAGTCGCCGACGGCGAGCTCCGCCGTGGTCAACTCCTCCCCTGTCTCGGTGGGGATGACAGGTGGGGTCAGTTTGACCCGAGGGCCTGCGCGTCAGTTAGTCAGGTTCCGTCTGTGTGCACTGGTTTGGGTGCACATAGCAGTTTAGGTTTGAATGTTTTTCAGGGTTTTGTTTAAATAGTTTTCAGAAATTGTTGTAATGCTTGTTAATTCATATCTTGCTAAATATAAATGCTAAAAAGGTGAAACAAGTTTTGTTAGGATTGTTATGTTGAGGTCTATGCATGAAAAATATAATATGTCCAGTTTGTGGTGATTTTCTGTGTAGTTATATTTAATTCATGTTTAGGCTGAAATCTTGTTAAATGCATAGTAAATTGTATGTGTCTCAGAAAAATGTGATTTTTGTTTTGTTAGGTTTGTGTTGAGGACTAGTTTCTGGGAAAAATGAAAAATGAGGTTGCCTTGTGAAATAATTTGGCAGTAGTAATTAAAATGATTAAATGCTGTTTTCTTGTTTATTTTTTAATAATTAAAATATGAAGAGTATGGACTTGGTAAATTTTACTGACTGCTCTTGTGCTAGGAAGTTCAGAAGAAAATTATGAAATCTGTTGTTTGATACTTTGTGCTAGGGGGTGTAGTTCAAAGCACCTTTTCATGATAGAATTTGTCTTTTTCATAGGGGGTAGAGTCTAGGTCCAAATGGGGTGAAATTTGGACACAGGATTAGATTAAGTGTTGTTAATCTCCAGTAATTTTTATAGATTTTTGTGAAGCTGTCTAGGATAGGTTACTGTTATAGGCCTATTTAACTAGATTTAATTCTACAAATAATTAGAGGGTAATAAACCCGTTAAGCAACTTTGATGTGGTGACAACAAGACTTAGTAAGTAGTATGTTAAATTAAGTAAGTGAGTAGCAGTAGATGGCATGTGCTTATCTCCTGAATTGTTACTCCATGTTGCATCACCATGCATCCCATGTGCATTCATGTTATTCATTCATGTACCGCATCATGCAGGATCGGTAGTGGAAGCCCAGGAGACGCTGGAGGAGCAGCGTCAGGAGGAGACACCCGAGGAGAGGATCCCGGAAGGAGACGCTGAGGACTTGCCGGAGTGTCGTGATCACCGCCCCGCCGACTTCGAGCGAGGCAAGCCCCGGAGCATTTTTCTCCAACGGTTTGCAAATTACCGTTTACAAGTTAACCTGATATGATTGTTGCATTAGGTTATAGGAGTTGTGTGATACTGTTGCTGCATTAATTAATTATCCTTGTCCACCTGCAAATATTACCTTGTTATCCCTGATAAGTCTAGGCTCGTTTATGCTTAGCCCTGCTTAGACCGGTAAGAGTCGGGTGATTTCCTGTCTCCCGCATATAGGTGGATACTAAACATGTTTAGCCTCGTGCTATCGTGGAATATAACCATGTTATAATGAATTTGAGACTGGGCGGGATGTAGGGGCAGCAGGACATGGGTTCTGTGTGCTAGTAGTCTCCCGTCTGTGTCGATTAGGAACCGACGAAGGCACACCTCAGTCATTTTGAACGCGTCAATCACTTAACGGAGCAGGTGCGGGTACCTCCCGTGAAGCCGAGTAAGGTGTTTCGAGCCGGTGATGGAGATGTTGACGCCTAACACCCAGGGCCTTACATGTACCGTGGGCAACTATTCTGATCGACCTGGCATGGTCCGAGGGCAGGCAGGGCCTGATCGACCTGGCATGACCGTGGGCAGTTAATAGCTTGAGCGACCTGGCATTGAGATAACCCTCGGTGTAGAAGGGTCCATGGCCGTCCCGCGATTTGGGTTCTCGAACCTCCTGAATTGGTTGTCAACGGCCACCTGGCAGGGTGTGACGGGCGAGTGTGCGACATTTTATCCCCAGCTGGTAGGAATCGATTATAATCGCCATCGCTCCTGGTTAGTAAGTAACTTGACTGAGCATGTGTTACCGTAGTAATATATGGAATTAATGATGGTTATGGTTGGTGAATCTGAAAGGCTATTAATGAAATAGTCACTCTTGCTTGAATAAGTAGTCAAGTGTTTGCTCTAGATCAGGTGCAAATCTAGATAATCAGGCTGATTACATAAAAGTGACTGCTAATACTCTAATGATGATGATTTAATAATAAAATGCTTTTATGCAAAAAGGTAAGTGTGGCCAACCCCAGATACAGCCTTGCATAATCCTTGGTGTTGATTATTTCTGGTTTATGACGGGTAAGTCTAGCTGAGTACCTTCTCGTACTCAGGGTTCTATCCCTTGTTGTTGCAGATGGGCAATGCTTCTTCGGCTATTGCGAGAACTGTCTGTACCCCGTTGAGGGCAGTGACTAGACCATGGGCATGGTCAACTCTTATCTTCCCTGCTGCTTTTGTGGACTGATCAAGCATATGGCACTGTATTGTGAACTAAGGACTTGTGTTTCAAAACTATGTCGCTTCCGCTTTTGAATTCAAACTATGGTTTGTAATAACTGTTGAACTCCGATGTATTTGAACTATGTGCGAACTGAATGTATGTCGTGGACATGTACGCTAATCTATTACGATCTTGGTTAAAGTTGAATGACTTGAAATCCTTCGAGATTTCCGGACTACCGGGTTTATACGAGCTTAAGTACTTGTAGTCTCTGCGCAAGCAGCGATTCGGTGCTTAATCTGGTATAAATTGGTCGGTTCTGTCACAATGATCTCCTTACTATAAAGAACAAGTTGATTCAAACGGATTTCGCAAAGACACAGTAGAGAGGGAGATCGAGTGACGTGAAAATCACGGAGAAACGAAGAAGGCGAAGAACACGAACAAAACGCGAATCAACACATCGATCTGCAACCGTGTGGCTACCACACGCTACAACAGTGAGATTACGGTCTCACTTCCTCAAAATCTCCAGTACACAGAGGTATGGTTCTCTGTGGATCTCAGTTGCTACAGCAGGGGATTGGGAGAGCAGGAAAACCTAGAAGGCAAAGAGCAAATGACTGAGATAGGATGGGAGGTGGGTGTCTCCCTCTACTTATCCTAATTCTAATTCCCACTCTACCCCTAACTAATTACAGAGCGAACCAGCTAAACCCTAGGGTTAATCTGGACCAACTCGTGGCAGGTGGTGATCCGACGGCCACGCCCGCACAACTGGTAGCGTTGCCTCGACGCAACCTCACCGATTGCCGCCACGTGCCGCCACCGCTCTGCTTGTCCTTTTCTCGGACTTTGCCTCCGGTTTTGAGGCTCAAACCGGGAAACCAGCCTTCACGACCAACCCCCGGTTTTGAGGCCCAAACCGGGAAACCCGCAGTCCATCGCCTGAGTTTTGTGGCCCAAACTGAGAAACCCGCAGCGCCCAGATTTTGAGGCCCAAACCTGGAAACCGTCCACAGCCCGAGTTTTGTGGCCCAACTCGGAAACCGTCAGCACCCAGGTTTTGAGGCCCAAACCTGGAAACCGTCCACTCGGTGGTTTTTCTGTGGCTCAACCACCAAACCGAGCCGTAGAAGGGATGCACCGCCCGTGCACCCCATCCACCGACACGTGTCCCTAGGTCCACGACCCAAGCAACACCGTGCCCGCAAGTCTTCGCTCATCGCTGTCCCAGGCTGTCAGCCACCACAGCTGATCCTCAGGCCACCGGTCCCTCAGTCCAAGCCTCACGTCCGCCCTTCGCCACTCTCAGTCCATCGGCACGACACGTCTCTACTTAACCTTCACCTTGCCTTTGATCATTGTATCCATGCTCAACACCTGCACAACACAAGCCAAAGAACATGCGCATTATCCCAGTTGACAATCACTCATCACTCGAGACTCGGCATACACCCATGTATCCACAATCTCCTCCTTGATGAGTGCATTGTCAACTACCAACACAAATCATAACAGAATAGAAGAAGGAGGAAGAAGGAGAGGTAGAGAACTCATCCAAATGACCCAAAAGCATATCAAAGCCAGAAGAAGGTCAAGTGAAAGAGCAAGACAACTTGATCCCCAAAGACATGGGCAACGGCTCGACGCGACCAAGCAAAGCAAAGCTAGCCCTCAAGAAGAGGTAGAACAGGCTCAACACCTCTAGCGTGAAAACAGCTCGATATCAACTAAAAAATACCGACTGAAGAGCAAAAAGGTTCGATACCAAATGAGAATCATACTCACAAGGTAAAACTGCTAGTCCCTCAAGATAGAGGCACAGAGGCTCAACACAACTAGCAGAAAAGCTCCAGACCAATTGGAAAATTCAAAATCCTCAAAATCCGAGCCAAACTGCCAAACTCCCCCTCCAATAGTGCACACAACCAAGTCCCCCTTATGATTTGGCAAGAATTCCCCCCCTTAGTTGAAAATGCACTATCAAGAGTATTCCCTCCAAATGCATATGAGTTAAAATGCAAGTTAGCAGCTTCAGAAATATAGTCGATAGAATATGAAGATGCTCGACAAAGTGCTGATCCGATGACTCAATAATAAGCACAAAATGCTAGCAAAGGCTCAAATTGATCACCAAATACGAAATATGAACATTTGAGCAAAGTGAGTAGTTTTTAGCCAAAAAGGTATTCACCATCAAAATAGCACTAAACATGTATAGACAGGAAGTCAAACAAGTGCTAATCAAGTATACAAGGTGAACTGCCCCTAGCAAAGTTCAATCATCATGCTATAGAATGAAACATAGACTTGTGTATTCAAATTTTATCGGAGTTGCAACGGTTAAGTTACACAAGTTCAGATTTCAGCATGTGATTGCGAGAGGTTGAAAACTTGTCATTGCCTAACTTTCCAACTGTGCGAAGCCTATGCAGAAGCAATCAGAAGCTTAAAGCAACAGTTTCGGTCATACACTACACATCTCAAGTTTAACTCATAGTGCAATGAGAAACAGTCTCGATACTGTGATGTGCAGACAAGCAATCCCATCTTGATCTTTCCAATTCACTTAACTTGGTTCAAATTTAAAGCAGAATATGAACATACCAAGCAAGTGAATGACTCAGAACTAGAGACATAGAAACCTAGCATATATGAAAAGCACAAGTGAATTCAACACATTCTACACATGCTAGTTGCATATCTCAATGGTGAACATTTTCAAGTTTTATGTTCATTAAGAAAAATTCACCATTCATAAAATAGCTCAGCTCACGACATGTATCAGTGATCAGAAAGAGCATAAGCTACAAGCATCATTATATAGCATCGGACCATACACTAAACATAGCATAGTCACATTCTAAGGATTATATCAATGAAGCTCTGAATGCAAGATGACATGCAAAGATGCATGATGAAACCAAAAGAAGAAAAAGAGTCAGTCTATAATACACAAACCAAAATGTTTCCCCCAACTAAAAAGGGAAACACACACCAAGTTCACCTCTCAACCTAGCAAAAGTTGATTGGTCCAAAGGCTTGGTGAAAATATCAGCCAACTGATGATGAGTATCAACATGGAGAAGGTCGATATCACCCTTCTCATAGTGGTCTCGCAGAAAATGAAAGCGCACATCAATGTGTTTGGTCTTAGAGTGCAGCATGGGGTTCTTAGCAACGCTAATCGCACTCGTGCTGTCACAAAGCAAAGGAACGCGAGAAAAGCTCAGACCAAAATCACGCAAAGTGGCCATCATCCAGAGCAACTAGGAACATCAGCTAGCCGTAGCAACATACTCAGCCTCCGTGGTAGACTGGGCGACACTAGACTGCTTGCGAGAAGACCACGATACAAGAGAAGAACCAATAAACTGACAAGTCCCAGAAGTGGACTGGCGATCAATACGGCACCCAGCAAAATCAGCATCAGAATAACTGCAAAGGGAGAGGGTGGAAGAAGCAGAATACCAAATCCCAAACTCTGGAGTGAAGCATAAGTACCTCATAATGCGCTTGACCGCCTGACGGTGAGAGGTGCGCGGCGACGACTGAAATCGCGCGCAAAGACACACCGCGAACTGAATGTCCGGGCATGTCGCCGTCAGGTACAGCAGCGACCCGATCATACTCCGGTACTCCTTCTGGTCCACAGCTTCTCCATCCTTGTCCGCATCTAGGGCCGTCGTGGTCGACATGGGTGTTGGAAGAGGCTTGGCCTCACCCATATCGAACTTCTTCAGGATATCCTTAGTGTACTTGCCCTGGTGCACGAACGTCCCCTCTCAGGATTGCTTGATTTGCAACCCAAGGAAAAACGTCAACTCGCCCATCATACTCATCTCAAACTCCATGCTCATAGTATCTGCAAACTTGGCAACCAAAGCATGAGAAGAACCACCGAAAATGATATCATCCACGTAAATCTGGACCAAGAGAGTGTCATTGCCTTGCTTGAGGAGAAAAAACGTTTTATCCACACATCCCATTTTAAAACACTTAGCAAGCAAAAAGGTTTTCAACCTATCATACCAGGCTCTAGGGGCTTGTTTCAAACCATACAAAGCTTTGTGAAGTTTAAAAAGATGGTTTGGAAACTTGGGATTTTTGAAACCGGGGGGTTGTTTTACATAAACCTCTTCTTCTATGTAGCCGTTTAAGAAGGCACTCTTGACATCCATTTGAAAAAGTTTAAACCCTTTGGATGCAGCAAAAGCCAAGAGTATCCTAATTGCCTCCAAACGAGCTACAGGAGCAAAAGTCTCCTCATAGTCTATCCCCTCCTTCTGACTATACCCTTGGGCTACAAGTCTGGCCTTGTTTCTCACAATATGGACATCCTCTCCTTGTTTGTTTTTGAAAACCCATTTTGTACAAATAGGGTGACACTCAGGAGGAGGTGGAACCAAAACCCAAACCCGATTTCTCTCAAAATTTTCTAACTCCTCATGCATAGCATTTACCCAATCCGGATCAGATAAAGCGTGTCTAACATCTCGGGGTTCAAAATCAGCAACAAATGCAGAATGAGCAAAGTGAGATATTTGTTGTGACACGTTCGCCGATGCTGCCAATCATCTGTTGAGGCGGGTGTTGGCGCTGGATGTGTCGTGGCACCTCCCGAGCTGAAGAAACCTCCCCCTCAACAGCAGCTGGTGCGTCCTCGGTTACAAAAGGTACAACCCGAGGTGGCGGATCCCACGGCCCCCAAGTGGTCGAAGAAGAAGGATCAGGGCCATGAGTGGTAGTAGAGGCCGCTCTTTGCGGCTCAGCGGGTGGAGGTGGTGCTGGGTCATCCATCCCTTTAGCACCCTCGTCCTCATCATCAAAAAGAGGCTCATCAACCTCATGATCACCTGCATGCTCAAAATGAGAAGAAGGACAAACCATGGTCTCGTCGAAGGTGACATCTGATGTCTCCATGACTCGGTTAGTATCAAGGTTAAGTACACGATATGCACGAGTATGAGTGCCATAACCCAAAAATACACCGTCAGAAGAACGAGACTCAAATTTGTCCAGGTTGCCTTTCTTGAGTATAAAACAGTGGCAACCAAAGACTCTAAAATAACTTACCTTGGGCAGTTTTCCAAAACGCAACTCATAAGAAGTCTTTTTCAAGAAAGCTCAAAGAAAAATGCGATTGGAGATATAGCATGCAGTGCTCATAGCTTCAGCCCAATATCGCCTAGGAGTCCTATGCTCATCGAGCATCGTCCTAGCCATCTCTACAAGGGTCCGATTCTTCCTCTCTACAACACGATTTTGTGGCGGTGTGTAGGGGGAAGAAAACTGATGCTCTAAGCCCAAAGAGTTACAAAACTTCTCAAAATCCGAATTCTTGAATTCGGAACCATTATCACTCCGAATTGCTCGCATTGAGTTCATAGGGAACTCATTCTGAAGACGTAAAATCAGATTGCGAGCGAAGGAGAAAGTCTCGGTTTTCTCAGCTAAAAAGAAAACCCACGAATATCTCGAAAAATCGTCAACAACAACAAGCACGTACCACTTCCCCCCAACTGAGCTCACCCGAGCCGGACCAACAAGGTCCATGTGCAAAAGCTCTCCAGGGCGCTTAGTCATGACCTGAGTCACCGGATGGTGGGGAGCGGCTACCATCTTCCCGTGTCTACAAGAATGACAAACAAGATCCTTCTCCATGGACAACTTGGGCAATCCTCGAATTAGGCCAAGTGAGCTAAGTCTTGCGAGCAAGTTGAAGCTCAGGTGACTGAGTCTCCTATGCCACTTCCAAAGATCAGAAGAAGAAGGTCCAGCCAAAAGACAACGAGAAATTCCAAACGACTCTGAGAAATTTGCACGAAAGTCTTTTCCAAAGGGCGAAATCAAACATACAAGATTGCCCTGAGGATTCAAAATGCGACTGAGATTCGGTTTAAAACGAATCTCATAGTCATCATCAAAAAGTTGCGAAACAGAAAGAAGGTTAAAATGCAAGTTAGAAACAAGAGCAACATCGCGCAACACAAAGTGCTCATTAACTCGCACCGACCCACGAGACAACACTTTACCTTTGCTATTGTCGCCGAAGGTGATAAACTCCTTTCCGGCAACCGGACTAAGACTGGAGAACCACTTGGTATTTCTGGTCATGTGTCTCGAACACCCGGAATCCACCAACCAAACGTTATCCAATCGTTTTACCTGCATCAATAAAAAGACATAGGGTGAGCATACGGTCCAACACTGGGGTGAGTGAAATGGGAATTATACCAGTGTAGAGCGATCACCACGTAGAGGAAAACGTGGTCCGCTAAGGGAGGAGCGTCCAACGCGATACTCAAAACGCGATGGGGGGAAAATGCTCAACTACAAAGCCACCGCCACGGGGTCCATAGCCCACAACTGCAGGCTCCCGCCGGGCACGACCTCCACGCGGCCTAGGCCTAGGAACTTGAGGTTTTGGACCTCTAGGCCTAGCAGCACGTCTCTGAACATTCGGCACATGTACATCATGGAAAGGATGGTACATGTCCGGGTTGTTCATCTCCTTTGCACGGCGCGCCTCTCTCTTGCGCCGAAAGCAAAACTCACTCAAGTGTCCATCTCTCCCATAGTGCTCACAATGGTACCTCACCGCTCTCATAGGGGGTTGTTGGTACTCATGGTAGTGGGTGTGGATCACTTTGCCCTTCTGTGGCATAAGCTCCTCTTGGATAGGTGGCATTGTGTCTAGCTTGTTCTTGAGGTGGTTTGGTTTTGGAGCCCATGATTATTTCTTGGGTGGAGCTCTCGGAGGTTCAACAAATACCCCATCCTTGGTGTTAGGCTTTAGAGGCTCTTTGGGTGGGATCTTGGTAAGCTTGGGAGTAGTGGTGGAGTTGGGCTTTTCACTCGGATTAAGACCACTAAACTCTCTAACCTTGCCAAAAGATGAAGCACACTCAACACCCTGAGCAAAGCCTACACCTGGACCTCCAGCAGTGCGCTTGAACTGGGAGATCATCATCCCAAGCTGCGGCTCACCACTAGACACCCATGACAAGATGGTCCAAAGGTATGTGTTTTCCTCCTCGGTTTGCATCTTGTCATGCTTCACATTTGCTATCTCCATCTCCAAACCCTCGCACAAAGCGCATCTAGACACACACGTGCTATCCGAGCTGGCCTTCTCAAGAGACACAATCTTGGCATTCTTCTCTGCCAACTCGGATTGCAAGCCCGCACAGGACTTGAACGCACCCAACAACGAGGATGTAGCCTTCAGCTCATCCACCTCTCCTACCAACACAGCTGTGACAGAACCGACCAATTTATATCAGATTAAGCACTGGGTCCCTGCTTACACAGAGGTCACAGATACTTAAGCTCGTACAAACCCGGTAGTCCGGAAATCTCGAAGGATTTCTAATCATTCAACTTTAGCCAAGATCGTAATAGATTAGCGTACATGTCCATGAGGTACATTCAGTTCGCACATAGTTCAAATACATCGGAGTTCAACAGTTATTACAAACCATAGTTCGAATTTTGAAAGCGGAAGCAACATAGTTTTAAACATAAGTTCTCAGTTCACAATACGGTGCCATTGCCTGATCAGTCCACAAAAGCATCAAGGAAGGATAAGAGTTGACCATGCCCATGGTCTATTCATCACCCTCGATGGGGTACAAACAGTTCTCGCAATAGCCGAAGAAGCATTGCCCATCTGCAACAACAAGGGAAAAGAACCCTGAGTACGAGAAGGTACTCAGCTAGACTTACCCGTCATAAACCAGAAATAAAGTGACACCAAGGAGTATGCAAGGCTGTATCTGAGGTTGGCCATACTTACCTTTTGCGTAAAAGCATTTATTTACTAAAAGATCATCATTAGAGTATTAGCAGTCCCTTTTTAAGTAATCAACCTGATTAACTAGATTTGCACCTGTTCTAGAGCAAACACTTGACTACTTCATTCAAGCAAGAGTGGCTATTTCGTCAATAGCCTTTCAGATTCAACATCATAACCATCTTTAGTTCCATAAGTTACTACGGTAACACATGCCCAGTCAAGTTACTCACTAACCAGGAGCGATGGCGATTATAATCGATTCCTACCAGCTGGGGATAAAAATGTCGCACACTCGCCCGATCACACCATGCCAGGCAGCCGTTGGCGGCCACTTCAGGAAATTTGAGAACACAACACACGGGACGGCCATGGGCCCTTCTACACCGGGGGTTATCTCAATGCCAGGTCGCTCAAGCTATAACTGCCCACGGTCATGCCAGGTCAGTCAGGCCCCGCCTGTCCACGGACCATGCCAGGTTGCTCAGAATAGTTGCCCACGGTACATATAAGGCCCTGGGTGTTAGGCGTCAACATCTCCATCACCGGCTCGAATAGCCCTACTCGGCTTCATGGGAGGTACTCCGACCTGCTCCGTTAAGTGATTGACGCGTTCAAAATGACTGAGGTGTGCCTTCGTCGGGTCCTAATCGACACAGACGGGAGACTACTAGCACATAGGACCCATATCCTGCTGCTCCTACATCCCGCCCGGTCTCAAATTAATTATCACATGGTTATCTCCATGATAGCACTAGGCTAGTCATCATCAGTATCCACCTATATGCGGGAGACAGGAAATCACCTGACTTTTACCGGTCTAAGCAGGGCTAAGCATAAATGAGCCTAGACCTAACAGGGATATCCAGATAGTAATTGGAGGTGGACAAGGATAAGTAAGTAATGCATCAACGGTATCACTCAACTCCTATAACCTAATGCAACAAACATATCAGGTTAATTTCGTAATTGCATTTGCAAACCATAGGAGTGGGATGCTCCGGAGCTTGCCTCGTTCGAAGTCGGAGGGACGATGGTCGCGGCACTCAGGCAGGTCCTCGACGTCTCCTTTTTCGGTCCTCTGGTCCGGGGTCTCCTCCGGACACGGCGCCTCCGGTGGTGGGTTCTGGGTCTCCACTACAGATCCTGTATGATGCATAACACGTATAAGTAATATGAATGCACATGGAATGCACTGGTGATGCAACATAGGATAAGACAACTCAGGAGATAAGCACATGTCATCTGCTAAGATAACTCAGGAGATAAGCACATGTCATCTATTGCGTTCTCTTCAACAAGGTAGTCACATCAAACTAGTGGTTACGAAAGACCTAAACATCCAACCCGACAATTAACCTACCTAATTATTTGGTTAGGATTCACAATTACCACAGCAAGCACTTTACTTAATTAACTAATTCTCCTTTAATTACTTGCTGAAATAAATCCATTTAATCAAGCCTATAACAGCAACCCATCCTAGACAGCTTCAGAAATATCTACAGAAATTACTGGAAGTTAACAACACATAATCTAGCCCCCTGTCCAAATTTCACCCCATTTGGATTTAAACTCCATTCTCTATGAAAAAGATAAATTCAATCATGAAAAGGTGCTTTGAACTACACACCTTAGCAAAAACTATCAAACAACAGATTTCTCATTTTTCTACTGAACTTCTTAGCACAAGAGCAGTGTATAAAAATTCTCAGGTTCAAACTCCTCATATTTTAATTACTACCAATTAAACAAGAAATCAGCATTTCATCACTTTAATTAT
Organism: Coix lacryma-jobi var. lacryma-jobi; assembly: GCA_009763385.1. Lineage (NCBI taxonomy): Eukaryota > Viridiplantae > Streptophyta > Magnoliopsida > Poales > Poaceae > Coix > Coix lacryma-jobi. The sequence continues at coordinate 103,511,347 of CM019828.1, read as the reverse complement.
TACTGTCAAAATATTCCACAAAATAGTGTCATATTTTATTTTTCTCAGAAACTATGCATCAACACAAACCTAACAAGACAAGAATCATATTTTTCTGAGCATTACACAGATTACTATGCATTTAACAAGATTTCAGCCAAAACAATAATTAAATATAACTACACATAACTTTATCACAAACTGGACATATCATAATTTTCGTGCATAGAGTTCATCATAACAAACTTAACAAAACTTGTTTCACCTTTTTAGCATTTACAGAACTCAGGATATGAATTAAACAAGCAATTCAAACAATTCTGAAAACTATTTAAACAAAACCCTGAAAAACCCCTTTACTCTAAACTGCTACGCGTACCCAACTACTTGCACCCAGACTCACTGACAACAGGACCCGAGCCTCTGACCTGCGGGCCTTTGGGTCAAACCCGACCCCACCTGTCATCCTCTCCGGAGCAGGGGAGAGTTTGACCGTGGCGGAGCTCGCCGGCGGCGACCTTCCCGGCGAAACCAACCCCACCGGTGGACTCCCCTTCTCCTTCCGCACCCAGCGGTACCACCATCTAGTCCGGCGCATGCTTGAATTGAGCTCGCCGGTGACCATGGCGGACACGGCGGCGTGGGCATGCTACGCTGGACGGCTCCGGTCATCCCGAGCCAAACCAACGCGCGATTTCTACTCCGGCGACCTCCACAAACCTAACCCGAGGCTCAGGAGCCAGGGCTCCGGCTCCGAGCACCCGCGACCACGGTCATGCCGACTCCGGCGGCCATGGCGAGCGGCGGACGCGGCGTACTGGCGCTACCAAACCCTAATCGGCTCAACCGACACCTCCAACGCCTTCTACGGGCCAAGGCGACTCGCGAACGCTAGCTAGGACCAATGGACGGGCACGGGAAGGAGGTTGGCCACGGCGGACCGAGCTCGCTGGCCATGGCGGACATGGCGGACAACGGCGTTCCGCGGGCACCTAACCCTAATCGACTAAACCATCACCCCCTATCTCCTCCTCGGACCTCACTGACCCCTAAACACGCGCTAGGGCAACACGAAACCACGAGACGGAGGCCGGCCACGGCGAACCGAGCTCGGCGGTCATGGCGGCCATGGCGGCGGCTCATCCCGGGGCTTGCCTAAGGTCTCTTATGGAGCGCTAAAGGTAGCACGAGGTGCGGGAGCTCACGACGAAGCTTTGTGGGTGGTTGGATGGACGGTGCGGTGGCGGGACGGCGGTGAACGACGGCGGCGCCCTGCTTTTCCCCTTTTCCGCTCGGGCACCGGCGAACGAGAGCAAGAGCGAGGGAGGGGACAGAATGGAGGGAGGAGCGGCGCGGCTCGGGGAGCGGGGCGAGCGGGCAGCTTATGCTCGCCACGCCACGCGCGGACGCTGCGTCCCCGGCCAGCTCGCGCCATGCAGCGCGCGGTCGGCACGGCACGGCCCGATTCAAACTGAATCGGCCGATTCAGGCGCTGATGGCCGACTGACGGCCAGATTTTGGTCGCGATTAACTCACTAACCACTCGGTGAAACGCTAAACCACTTGCTCCATTGCTTAGAGCTACGTGCCGACTACAACTTTGGTTACAAGATCAAGCTTTGGTTCGGCTTGGATTGCTCTCAAGAAAGCTCCAAAGATGACTAGGCAAAACTGTTTCGACAGTTAGGACTTAGAAGAATTTTCTAAGTCTAATCTCCCCCATTTCTGCCTTGTGGGTCCTAAAACACCTTGTTAAACCCATTTTCATGAGTTGGGCCTTAAACAACTTTTGTTCTACACTAAAATCTACACACTTTTGGTTAAGGTCCCCCAGCCAAACAAAGCTTCTATCAAGAAGGTCTTAGTTAGTCAAACAAAAGGACTCCTAGGGCTCTATTAAGGCAACTAGGGTTAGTGACTTGGTTAGCCGAAAAGACCAACACAAACCTAGCTTCAAACTGACTCCTCAACAAGGTTCAACTACTAGGGAGACTCACACACTCCAAAAGCAAGCCAAGCAAGCATCACTCCAAGCATAACATTACAAGAGAACACATGAAATGACACTTAACAAACAAAATGCACATGGGATGATGATGATGCTTATGCTCATGAGATGTCAAGTTATGCACTTAGGGTTGCTTAACACCAGGGGTGTTACAACAGCATACTTACTTCTCAAAGTGAGAAGATCAGTCATGTGTGTGGAGCACATCTCACACTCCTCCTCATCTGTGGTGGACTTGACAGATTCAAGTTCCTTCACCGCATCCTCCCACTTCTGCCTAAACTCTTTCCTCTCTCTAGCAGCGCGCCTAAGCAGCTTGTCTTGACTAAGGAGAGCGGCAGTAAGTTTCTCAACCTCAGTAGAAAGCTCATCGGGGGTCTGAGATACCTGGGAGGTGTCATCGTCGTCGTTCCGAGGGATGTCCTCCAGCGCGCCGTCGACCACCTTGCTGAGGGCCATGGTGCAGAAGCTCTCGTTGTCGGCGAAGAAGCAGAGGCCGTTCAGCTTGTCCTCGATCCTCTTCTTCTTCTCGGACTCATCGTCGCTTAAGGCAGCGGAGTCGTCATCCGAGTCATCGACGTCGCTGAGTATGGCGAAGAAAGCATGCTGCTCAGCCTGGGCCTTCTCCAAGTACTTCGTCTTGATGTACTCCTTGTCGAAGCCGCCCTTCCGCTTGTGCCTCGCGGGGACGTACTTCTCCTTGCACTTGCCGGAGTCGTACTTGTGCCCATGATCCGCCTTGCTGAAGACTTGCTTGTTCTTCTTCGGGCAATTGGCGATTAAGTGGTTGGGGTCGCCGCACTCGAAACAACCCGAGCGTCCTCCTCCGCGACGACGGTTCATGCGGTTGTTGTGGAACCGCGAGAACCGGTTGGCGAGCAAAGCCAACTCATCATCCCCCATGAACTCCAGCTGCTCCTCTGTGACAGAAAGAAGAGAAGAAAGTGTTGTCGGTGTTTGTTAACCGGCAACTCGTCTTGAGTAATCTCAGACGATTTGTTCGGTGGGGATTGGCGTTCGTAGGACTCGGCGAGTACACAGGGACAACGATTTATACTGGTTCAGGCCGCTAAATAGTGTAATACCTTACGTCCAGTGCAGCGTGTGCCTTGTGTATTGTTATGATTCAATGTTCGATTCTCTAGGACCTGCGCCCGGTTCCCCTTATATATCCGGGTGAGCCTCAGCGCAGACCGAGTCCTAGCCGGTTACAACAGTGGAGTCATATTCTAATTACAGGACTTCCTTTTACAACTCGGCTAAGTTACAAACTAGAGTCCTAATCCAAGTACACTTCGTTACAAGTCTTCGGATCTCTAAAGCCATCTTGGATTAGTCAGAGTAATCATCGATAGATGATATCTCTGACATCCTGGTCCGTCAAGCCCCCGAGCTTTTCATCATTTCTTCACGACGTTATCTTCTAGTTTCTTCTTGAGAATCTTCGAGTAATGTCTTGAGAATTCTTGAAGTGTTCCGAGTGTAAAGAAATTCCATGGTGTGCACTTAAAAAGTGCACCCATAGGGTGTAGCCCCCGAGCCTCTTGTTATTTATAATAACTTTGAGGATCTTTGGAGCCTTTTCCGAGTAAATCTTGAATAAGAAAAAACATTTCCTTTATAGATTATACCCTACAGCCCCCGAGCCTGAGTTCCGAGTACCATAGTAGTCGGTTCTCGGGGTCTTCTAAATGAAGCCATTAGGTAATCTATTAAGGTCTTGAGTAGTCGGACCATGACACCAACTTGTTGCTAAAACCGTCCAAATAATAATTACTCAGCTTCAGGTGGGCAATGTTTTCAACAAACATCCCATATCACCCCCACTGAATAAAAATTACCTTGAGTCCAGCAATAATTGACTGGTGACTGTTCCAACTGTGCGTAATAATGATGTTTGTCGTTTTCTGCAACTGCAAATTTTGTCGTCTTCGTCTTGAAATGCGTGTGAGAATCAGCTCTGTTACCCATGCTGAGCTTCACATGCACCACAGTACATTGGTTGAATTATTGGTCCAGGGATCACTCTTGTTGATGAACCTGGTCTATAGACCCAGAAAAACTGCCTATAAATACCCCTGCCTGGGAAGCAAAGAGCTCATATCTTTCAAGAGTACAGAACTTCTTATTAGTTCCATGGGTATTGTAATAGCAGTAGCTGAGATGATCGATCCCCCGGGTGTCTTCCTTCTGTAGAATAGATGAAGTGCCTAGAAGAACTCTTGTGAAAGGACCATCCGTTAGGGTGGTTTCCAAGTGGTCGCGAGCAGAGGGACACAGTGGTGCGCCTAAAAGAACTCTTGTGACTACCAGTCGTAGATAACCTCGGAGTCACAGGTTGTCAAAAGGGCGGCGAGGGTGATGGTCTTCCCCGAGTTCCTTGAGTACTGGGGTGGTACCAAAGACCCACCTTAGGATGCACTAGAAAGATAGTGTCTACCCAAGGTTCTGTGTCTGCTTTACTGCGTCTCACTGAACCCGGTCCTTGGTGCAATAGGCATCAAGGCTATGTACTTTGAATTCACTAAAGTAGTGTTTTACACCTTGATTGTACTTCTGTTGAAAGTTGTTGTATCTCAAGATGTTTCCATGTATCTTTGTTGTAATTCCGAGTAATAATAATAAAGATCCGGGTACTTGGAATACTGTCCGAGTCCTCTGTCTTGCTTTCCGAGTACTAAATGTATCTTGCGGAAGAAGAAACTTGTCTGTTTACTGTATTCCTGTTCTCCGTCTCTAACGCCATTTGACACGTACTCCCAGCCGTTAGGGTTTTTAGACGGTTCCATGACGCCGTTGAGAAAAGATGAACAGGTGCCAAAACAGATCTATAATAAGCCGCCGCCGGGCTTATGTTTTCCTTACGCTTTCATCAAGCCATTGCCTTCGAAGCTAGAAATCCCTCAGCCAATTCCATAGTTGATGCGCAAAAAATCTCTCGTCACCAACGTGGGTCCCAAGAGGCAGTCTATAGGAGACAAGAAGAAGCCTATGATCACCACCACCGGAAAGCCTAAGCATCCGAACCCGCCAACTGATGTCTTGGCGTGGAAGAAGCCGGACACCACCCTGGCGGAACTGGCATTCCTTGCGCAACAAAGATTGTTGCGGGCGCAACCACTGGATGGATGGAGGGTACCCACTGATCATCGCGCTCCTGCCCCCAATACCACGGAAATCATGATGTTTAAAGCCTTCGTAGAGCGGGGATTGGGGCTTCCTGCTTCGGATTTCTTCCGTGGATTGCTGCATTACTATGGTTTGACTCTAAACCATATTACTCCCAATGCAGTTCTTCATATTGCAATCTTCGCCCATCTCTGTGAGGCTTTTCTTGGGATATGTCCCTCTATTACCCTTTTCCGCTACTTTTTCTGGTTTAAGTGTCAACCTAGTGACGCTAATACCGAAGTAGTCGGAGGGGCTAGTCTTCAGGTTAGATTGGAAGTAGCCAATCAATATATAACTGTTGTGTTGTCAGAGTCGGTAAAAGACTGGGCTGTTGGGTGGTTCTATATGGGTAACCCACCCCCAGCTCTTCGTCGTCATGATGGATGGCCACCACAGAAGTGTCGTGAATGGAAGGAGAAGCTCACAAGTGAAGAAGTAGGGGCTAACCAACCCCTCCTCATTATGATAGACGCTTTGATAATCGATGGGCTGACTGGATACACTGTCATTCAAGACTTTGTTGCCCGGCGCATCCACCCGCTTCAGCAGCGAGCCAACTTTGGGTTCGAATACCTAGGTAAGAACGACCCGGGTCGCCACGCTGTCGAGCAATTGGCAGACTGTGAAGTCCTCTGGAGAGTGAACCGGTTGCTTAAGAGCCATGAACATCTTGCTCCAGTGATGACATCCTTCTCCGCCATTAATCCTCCTCCTCCGGTAAGTACTTAATTTGTCGTGTCATCAAGGTTCGGAATAAATATCCTTCTGACCTGACTAGATACCCTTCTGTTTTTAGGGCCAGGGGAGAGATAACAATGATTGTCCTCCCCTACCTCCGGCGACTGAAGAGGCGGAGGCATTGCGTTAGAAGGTCCAATCCGAAGTGAGGATCTTCCTAACAAACCAAGTTCGCCTGAAGATCTTGATTGGCTTGACACAGAATCAACTGACTCTGATGTCCTGATTATAGACCCAGAGGCTGAGGGTAGCCGGAAGAGGTCGCCGACTCCTCAACTAGAAGCCGGAGGACCCGTCCTTAAGAAGGCTCGCACTGGTAATCGCCGTGCTTGTCGAAAAGTTCTTTTATCTCAAGAATTGTCTGATAAGCACTATAAGTCGGGTGCTCCAGGTAAGGGAAAACCCAAGTACTTTGTAGTCCTTTTGAGTGTTGATGGTCTCTTGTCTTATATATGTCGCTGTATCAGATGCTGGAACTGCGCAAGGGACTTCGAGCAGCGTGGTGTCTGAGAAGCCTCCGACTTCAGACCCGCTTCTAATACAGCCTCTCTTGAAGCTACCAAAGCCTTTGAAGCTCATGAAGTAAGTTTTCAGCTTTGTAGAGTGTACACAGAGTTCTGATACTAACATGTATACTTGTCTGCTTGCAGGAAGGCAAAACCAGGTGCAACAGCCTCGAGCACCGTTCCTAATCCTCAGGCGGTAGATGAGTCGGAGCCGCTGGCCAAGGATGACTCCAGCATGCCGCCAACCTTCAGTCAGGTAGATCCGCTGCCTGACTCCTCTGCGTCCAAGTCTCAGGTCGAAGCTGCTCCTGATGCGGATGCTCTTCCATTGCCTCAGGTTGGTTGGCCGTACTCCATCTTTCGTTCTCCCGCTCAATTGGAGTTTGACCGAGTGTGGAATGACTGTTTTTTTCGTACATGACAGCCGGACGAACCTACCCTGGACATGGTCTTGACGGAGATACATGCAGAGGGCTCAGCTTGTCAGCAGGGAGGATCTTTAGATGCACCCGAGTCCTCGCGCCAAGGAGCTTCTCTTGACGTATCCGGGTATGACCAGGATCTTACTTGGCTGAAGGAGCTGAGGGATCAGGTGAGGGCTCCTTTTGAAGCTCTTCACCAATTTGTTGAGGTAAGAGTCTCGATCTCTTCTTGTTATATTGTAAACTCATCCGAGTACTCACGATATTATTGTATTGTAGTCCTTTGACTTCAAGGTTAGAGATCAAGTCACCCGGATCCGCCAGGAGCTGTCTCATGAAAACCAAGAGCTCCGGGACTATATTGCCCAGGACCAAATTAGTGAGAAGGTAGCCACCCAGGTTTTGCATAATCGCATTAACGAACTCCAAGGCAACCTCAAGGAAGTGGTAGCGGAGCGTGATGCTGCTAACGACCGAGAGGGTAGCTGATATCCAAGTCCGCTGCTATGGAACAGAAGTTGAAGGAGCTCAAGAAGAGTTCTAAAAAGCAGCTTGAAGGTATACTTGGAGTTTCTGTGTCGTTCTGCTCCATAATATTAGTCGGATGACATGATAACTGACTGTTTTGTATGCAGATGCAAATAAGCTGGCTTCTGGGTGGCAGAACGCCTTTAATAGGAAGCAGGCGGAGCTTGAAGAGGTATTTACTAATGCGCAGAGTACCCTTCAAGAAGCCAAATTGATGCGTGAGGGTGCTGACCGGGACCTTCTGCAGGCTTTGAAGTCTACGAAGGAGTCGCGGGATTCCCTGATGGCCTTGGAGCAAGCTGTCGAGCCCCTGCTCAACATGATTCCAGTGCCGGCAGGAGTCGAGGAGTCTTTGGTTGAACGGGCCAAAGCTGCACCTGGGCGGCTGGCGCAATACATCAAAGATATGTCGATCTCCGTGGTGCAGGGTCTGATGGCAACGCTGCGGCTGCATCTGCCGTCCTTTGACCTGTTCGCTCTGATGACCCTTCCTGAGGGCAAAGATGACGAGGACCTTGCAGCAATGCAAGAGGAGGTGAAGGCCGCCGCGGAGGAGTACTCACAGATATTAGATCTTGTAGAGTAGTCTAGGCTCCTCTCTGTCCCTGCAGCTTGTATCTCCTGAAAACAATTATTATAAGATATCAAAAATATTGGTTACTTTTGAATCTTGTGAATTGCATATATGTCCAACTCCATATTACGGCAAATTTCTTTGGCAATGGGCTGAGTTTATTTGTTGTGGATGTATGACCAGGCGTCTAATTAGACGAGTCTATCCGAGTGCTCGCTAGCACTTTAGTTTGGGTCATGTGACTTCGTTTCTCTAACCACTGTGTAGAGAACTTAGTCTTGCCCGAGTACTACTCTTAGTACCCTTGTTCAAGGGATAACAATGATCAAGCACCTCTTGAAGGACCGTAGCATTGGTTCCTTCTGGTTGAATCATATCCTCTTGACGATCGCAGCTTGAGTGCGAAGGTGGGTGGACCTCTGTCCAAGAAATGTGTAACAGGGTGAGTACTAATCCACCTTGTTATGCCTTATAGGAACTGTTGTCCACTATAGTGGATTTCATATTCGCTATAGGCTGATAGCCGGGTGTTAAGCCGTACTACCTTGTGAGTTGTATTGAGCTCGAAGCTCGTAACTCAAGTATGGTTTCTGCTGAACCAATCTATCCGAGTAATATTATATATTAGTCGGAGGTAAGCCCTGCTATTGCAGAGACTGTTATGCGACTGAATAGTCGTGATGAGGTGTAGAAAAAAAAAGCTTGGATAAAAGTTCTTATGTCGTATGAACTTCAAACTTTATTAATATCCGACTAATAAATACAATTGCCCTGAATCAGAATTGTAGCGTAGTCCTTAAGTATGGAATTTCTTCAAGTGCTCTATATTCCATGAATTTGGCCGTGGAGATCCATCTTCAGTGACTAGCTCAAATGACCCAGGTCTTGTTACTTTAGATACAATATAAGGACCTTCCCATGGACTCATGAGCTTGTGACGTCCAACGGTGTTCTGAATTTTCTTCAACACCATGTCGCCTACTTGGAAGGTGCGGTGATGGACGTTCTTATCATAATAGCGCCTCATCCCTTAAAGGTATCTTGCTGACTGAAAAAGTGCGGTTAGTCGGGCTTCTTCAAGGCTGTCAACTTCTAACCGCCTGGTATCATCAGCTTCGCCCTCGTTGTACTGCTCCGTTCGTGGGGAGTTCCAGATTAAGTCAGCCGGTAAGATTACTTCAGTGCCATATACCAGAAAGAAAGGTGTTTGGCCTGTTGCCCGACTTCGTTGTGTTCGTAGCCCCCAGACTACCTTAGGCCATTCTTCAACCCACTTTCTGCCATGATCTTTTAGGAGGTCAAATAGCCTTGGTTTTAATCCGGCGAGAACCAGGGCGTTTGCTCTTTCAACTTGGCCATTGGACTGTGGGTGAGCTACTGATGCGTAGTCTATCTTGATTCCACAGTCGCTGGCCCATGACTTGAATTCGATAGCCGTAAAGGGGGACCCAAGATCAGTGATGATTCTGTGTGGCATTCCAAAGCGATGAAAGATGCTCTGCATGAATTGGACTGACTTGGAGGCATTGAACCTGACCAAGGGCATGTACTCGATCCATTTTGTGAACTTGTCAATTGCGACGTAGATGTACTCGAATCCGCCTGGGGCACGCTTGAGAGGACCCACCATATCGAGTCCCCAGCATGAGAAGGGCCATGACGGAGGGATGCATATCAGTTCATGTGCGGGTACATGCTGCTGCATGGCGAAGAACTGGCATGATTGACAGCGGCGGACTAAGTCTTCCGCGTCTTTTAGAGCTGAGGGCCAGTAGTATCCTGACCTGAAGATTTTTCCGACTAGTGTCCTTGAAGCTGCGTGATTACCACAGGACCCAGAGTGGACTTCATTCAGGATTTCCCTGCCTTCTTCTGGTGTAATACACTTGAGGAGGACCCCTGATGAAGCTCCACGTCGATACAGCTTATCCCCGACTAGAACATAGTTTTTGCTACGCCTGGTGACTTGCTCTGCTGTAGTTTTGTCGCTTGGTAGTTTATGTTCCTTGAAGTAATCAATGAAAACTCGTGTCCAGTCGGGTGCTAGAGATAGGACCTGGGTTGCGGGTTCTGGCTCGAACTCCTCCTTCTCTTGGATTGAAGGCTTGGATAACTCATGTACAAAGGTACCGCTGGGAACTTGTGCTCTGTCAGAACCCAATTTCGCGAGTATATCTGCTGCCACGTTGAGATCCCGTGTAACATGAATGAGTTCCAGTCCTACAAAGTGTTTTTCCAGCTTGCGTACTTCAGCACAATAGGCGTTCATTATTTCCTTGGTACAGTCCCAGTCTTTATTAACTTGGTGAATGACCACGGAAGATTCACCATAGACTAATAGCCGCTTAATGCCCAAAGTGACTGCTAGTTTAAGTCCGTGGAGCAGTGCCTCATATTCTGCTTCATTGTTGGTGGCTGGCCACAATATTTGCAGAACGTATTTGAGCTGTTCGCCAGCGGGTGATACAAAAAGGACTCCGGCTCCTGCTCCTCCGAGGTTTAGGGACCCATCAAAGTACATCTTCCAATGATCGGGAGTAGCGTTGTCTCTAGTCTGCTGTATTTCAGTCCATTCGGCGACAAAATTAGCTAGGGCCTGAGACTTGATAGCTTTCCTCGGAGTGAACTTGATGTTGAGTGCCCCTAATTCAACTGCCCACTTGGAAATCCTTCCAGTAGCATCACGGTTGTGAAGGATTTCTCCTAAAGGAAAATCTATGACTACCGTGATCTCATGAGCTTCGAAGTAGTGTCACAGCTTTCTTGAGGATATGAGTAAAGCATAGAGCAGTTTTTGTACTTGCGGGTACCTGGCCTTCGAGTCAGATAGTACCTCGCTCATGTAATAAACTGGTTGTTGGGTGTTGTAGATGTGCTTGTCGTCTTTGCGCTCCACCACGATTGCTGTGCTGACAACGTGTGTGGTAGCTGCGATATACAACATCATCGGTTCTGTGGGCTCCGGCGATGTCAGTATGGGTGAATTGATAAGGTAGCTTTTGAGTTGTTCAAAAGCTCTGTCCACTTCATCCGTCCACTGAAATTTGTCGTCGGCTTTAAGCAATTTGAAGAAAGGCAATCCCTTTTCTCCGAGCCGTGAGATAAATCGATTTAACGCAGCCATGCACCCGGTGAGTTTCTGAACGTCTCGGATAGAGGTAGGCGGCTTCATGTTGATGATAGCTGTAATCTGCTTTTGACTAGCCTCGATGCCTCAATGACTAACGAGGAATCCGAGTAGCTATCCTGAGGGTACCCTGAAGACGCATTTAGTTGGATTGAGTCTCCATTGATACGCACGTAATCGGTTGAAGGTTTCCTCTAGGTCTGATATCAGGGTAGTCGGATCCCTTGTTTTTATGACTACATCATCAACATAAGCTTCTGCATTGCGGCCAATCTGATAACCCAGGCAATCTTGGATGGCGCGTTGATAAGTAGCCCCTGCGTTCTTTAGTCCAAAAGACATAGTTTTGTAACAGTATGCTCCAAAAGGAATAATGAACGATGTCTTGGGTTGGTCTTCTTCTTTGAGGGCAATCTGATGGTACCCGGAGTAGCAATTCAGAAAAGAGAGTAAGGCGGAGCCTGCGGTGGCATCAACTATTTGGTCTATCCTTGGTAATCCGAAGGGATCCTTTGGACAATGCCTGTTGAGGTCTGTGTAGTCGACACACATGCGCCACTCAGCAGAGTTCTTCTTCTTGACTAGCACTGGGTTAGCTAACCACTCGGGGTGGAGGATTTCTCTGATGAATCCGGCCACGAGTAGCTTGGCTATTTTCTTCTTGATTGCCTCTTTCTTCTCTGGTGAAAATCGTCGTAATCTTTGCTTGATAGGTCTAGAGCCTTCCTTTAACTCTAATCTGTGCTCAGCCAAGTTCCATGGGACCCCAGGCATGTCTGCTGGTTTCCAAGCAAATATGTCTTTGTTTGCTTGAAGGAACTTGGTGAGCGCGAGTTCCTATTCTTGAGATAGGTGAGCACTGATAACCGCTGTCTTGGAAGGATCACCGGTTTCCAGGTCAATGGCTTTTGTGGAGACTTCTGCTGATGGTTGAATAGTACCCGCCTTCTTGGTTGGGATTTCTGAATCTCCAGGCTTGGTATTAAGCACCATCTGAGCGAGTTCTTGTACTTCCAGGGTGAGTTGAGCTTTTTCAGCGATTTGGACAGCCTCTGTGTCGCAATCGAATGACCACTTTAAGTCGCCTCTGAAGGTTAAGATTCCTTTGAGACCCGACATCTTCAATAAGAGGTACGGGTAGTGGGGTACTGCCATAAACTTGGCAATAGCGGGTCGCCCGAATATGGCGTGATACAATGATTCGAAGTCGGCTACCTCAAAACTGATGTAGTCCGTTCTGTAATTGATCGGAGTTCCAAAAGTGACGGGTAGTATAATCCTTCCGAGTGGTACAGCCGCTTTTCCGGGTACTATGCCGTAGAAAGGAGCGGTTGATGGTGTGAGCTGGGTTGCGAGATCTAGATTCATCTTTCGTAGGGTGCTTGCAAAGATAACATTGAGGCCTGCTCCGCCATCGATGAGTACCCTACCAAGTGTATATCCAGCGACCGTGGGGTCCAAAACTAGCGGGTAATGGCCTGCATTGGAAACACTGGTCCATTGATCTGCTCTGGAGAAATTAATCGGATGTTCGGACCAGTCGAGGTATTTGGGTGTCGCTGGTTCGGTGGACATGATCTCTCGCAGGGAAAGCTTTTTGAAGCCTCTTGTTGTCACTGGTAGTTACTCCCCCAAAGATGACATTAATGGTTCCTTTGGGGTGCTGAAAGCCACCGGCGTCCTGTTGAGGATCCTTAGCTGTCTTTTTGCCTTTGTCTTTCTTGTTCTTATTGTAGTCAGAGTTCAAGCCTCGTTCCTTGAGCTGTCGGCAGTGCCTTGCTTGATGTCCACCTTTCGGATGGAAGGGGCAAGGTCCGTCGAGTAAGTCATCAAAGGTGAATGGCTTGCTTCCCTTCTTCTGAGGCTCCATGGCAGCAACAGTATTATCTCCTGCCCTTTTCCGGGTATTTTGCTGTGGTGCCTGGTTGCCTCTCAGGTTGTTTCCTCGATCACCTTGCGTGTTTCTATCGGGGAAGCGTTCCTGTGTGCGTTCCTCTGTCGCCATCATGGAGTTTACAGCCCGATGGAACTCGTCAGCGGTGGTTGGGTCCTGCTTGATGAAATTTTTGTAATTGTACCTTTCGCAAATACCGTTGCCAAAAAGGTCAATTACTTCTCGGTCTGTAATGTCAGATACTGTAGAGCGGATTTCTGAGAATCGCCTATAGTACTCCCGCATTGATTCATTTTTCTGTTGCTTGCAAGTTCTGAGCTTAGTCCGGGGGTCTGATCTCTCTAGGACACCAGCAAAGTTTTCAACGAAGATACGATGTAGTTGTTCCCAGGAGTCGATGGACTCGGGTTTAAGTCTGTCAAACCAAGCAAGCGGCATTGTCTCTAGAGCCATTGGGAGGTAGAGTGCTTTGACGTCGTTGCTTTCACCCGCTAGCTCGACTGCTTGAGCATACAGCCTGAGCCACTGTTTAGGTTCTGTCTTCCCATCGTACTTTGAGTAATTCCCGGGTTTGAATTTTCGCGGGAACGAAACCGCTCGAAGCCTTTGGGAAAAGTAGGGGAAGCGATCAACTGCGTCGGATGCTGCAACTGCGACTCCTCTATATGAAGATTCGGCTCCTCCCTCAGCTTGATTGCGTACTCGGTGGCCCAGACGACTCCTTGCTGGGATACGACCGAGTCGTTCTTGAACCGGCTGCCTCTGGCTCGGGTGAGATGAAGCTTGCTCATCGGCTAGGGATTCAAGATTCTGCCCCCGTAGTTGGAGTGCGGTAGTCTGAAGCATGATCAGTCATCGCTCCTCATCAGGGGTGCGGTTGGTCTTGGCTCCCATCTCCGTAGCTAGAGCTAGTATGTTTTGATAGGGAGTCTGGAAGACTTTATGGCCGGCGACCCTCATGAACTCAGGTTCAAGGTTGCGAGAACAATCAGGGCGCCGTCTGTTAAGATCGTCATGGGAGTGATTCTCTTCAGTGTGAGCTTGACGCTCTGCCTCTGCTTCCAGATGCCTCCGGGTGTTATACTCTTCTAGTCGTGCATTGTAGCGATCTACAGCTTCCTTGCAGTGAGTTGCTCGCCTTCTGCGGGCTTCCTTAGCTTGATTCCTTCGGATTCTTTCAGCCTTCAAGGACTCGGTTTCCCCGGGTCCTTCCGGATCATTGTCTGAAATCATACTCAGAGTTTCATCGTCTTGAAAGACATCTGGTGGGGTTGGTGGTCGTAGAGATGACTGATGCCCCGCCATGAAGACTTCACGAGCGTAGCCCTGGTTTGATGATCCCGGTGTTACTGATTCCAAAGTAGAAGTGCTGGAGATTAGTTCCGTTGTGGAGTCATGTTCCTCAAATGGGAGCTGATGTCCATGCTGGTATGGAAGTTGCTGGTCAATTGTGCCAACCAGTCTAGCCGGGGCAGGCTGAATTGGCCAATGGACAATGTTACCCTCCTTGGTAGAGCTGAAAATGAGTCCCTGTTGAGCTCCCGTCAAAGGTATCTGTTGATACTCTTTGAATTTTTCACCAATCAGGTTATGGAAGTTTTCAGCAGAGTTCCGCAGCCCGAAGGTGAAGCCATAGCAGGTGTCCGGGTCCTTTTCTTCAGGATTCTAGTTGGAGTAGGAGTCGGATGCCTTTGTATGGTCTCTAGGATCTTGCGGGTCTTGGATTGTCAAATTTGCTAGGTTCTGAGCGAGGTGTTCCATCTGTGGCGTGGCTTGTCGTTCTGATTCCACGGCGAGCTGTCTGTGCAGCTTTCCTTGATCATCCACAATGCAAGTCCATGAGCCAAAAACGAAAATTGATCCCGCCGAGAACATGTTGTCGTGGTTCGCCGGGCTCTTGGTCGTCGAATCGCCGAAAGCCCCTACCTGGCGCGCCAGCTGTCGGTGTTTGTTAACCGACAACTCGTCTTGAGTAATCTCAGATGATTTGTTCGGTGGGGATCGGCGTTCGTAGGACTCGGCGACACAGGGACAGCGATTTATACTGGTTCAGGCCGCTAAATAGCGTAATACCTTACGTCCAGTGCGGCGTGTGCCTTGTGTATTGTTATGATTCAATGTTCGATTCTCTAGGACCTGCGCCCGGTTCCCCTTATATATCCGGGTGAGCCTCAGTGCAGACCGAGTCCTAGCCGGTTACAACAGTGGAGTCCTATTCTAATTACAGGACTTCCTTTTACAACTCGGCTAAGTTACAAACTAGAGTCCTAATCCAAGTAGACTTTATTACAAGTCTTCGGATCTCTAAAGCCATCCTGGATTAGTCAGAGTAATCATCGATAGATGATATCTCTGACATCCTGGTCCGTCAAGTGCAAAGCCTCCAGAGGGGTTAGCAGAAGAGCCAGAAAGCAAAGCCATCGACGGGCCAGAAGCATTTTCATAAGAAGCCCTTGCCATGGCGTCAATCTCACTGGACTTGAGTTTACTGAAGAGCTCGTCGCATGTGAGAGTCTCATAGTTAGGCGATTCGATGATCGCCTGGACCTTTGAGTCCCACACTGACTGATCAAGAGTATGCGAAAGCTTCAAAGCTCTCATGATCGTCGAAAGGCAACAACTCCTTGTTAGCCCTCATCCTGTTGACAATCACCTGAAAGCGAGCGAATAAACTTTCTATGCTCTCGCCAGGCATGTGTCAAAAGTTCTCATACTCTCGCTTGTGCGACTCGTAGAGACGGGTTTTGACTTGAGAGGTTCCCTCATGGAAACGCATGAGGGATGCCCAAATCTCCCGAGCCGTAGCGAGGTGAGAAACGCGATCAAACTCCGTCATGCTCAAGCATGAGAAAAGAGCATTACGGGCTCGGCTATTGGCATCGTGCTCATCGATCTGATGCTGAGTAACACGAGCAGCCAAGACCACGTAATCGGCAGAGTTGCAAATATCCCAGATGGAAGAACCCATACTCTGCAGATAGGCCGACATGCGTATCTTCCAATACGCATAGTTCGTCCCCTCAAAAAACGGCGGTTTGCCCACGCCGCGATCCATGTCGCCTTTGGTGGATCTGGAACCGGCTAAGGTGGAAGATCCTTAACCCACTCCGATACCAATTGAAGGACCGAGAATGCAATAGCAAGGCGACCAGAGGGGGGGGTGAATGGGAGCTCAAAAATTTCTCTCAAAACTTTGGCCTTTCTCCCACAAATCAACCCCCAAAAGCTTCGATCGAAACCGTGATGCCCACGACCCTTGGAAGAGGGTAGATGATCCCTAGGATCATAGCGAGGCACCACAAAGCGATAGCAAGCCAAACGGCAAAAGCACTGGTACAAGTTCAACCCCTAAAAACCAAGTCCCGAACGTAGATGGAAGACCACGTCGAGAAATCTCCAAATACCAATGCTAACAAGTAGCAAAGATACCTAGAGAGGTTCCTTGATCAACTCTAGGGCCAAACGAGAAGTCCGGAAACCAAGTGGAAAAGCCGGGAGAGCAAATGAACTAAATCTCAACTCACAGCCGATTCGCGGACAGTCGGGACTGCTGGTCCCGGACTGTCCGCGCCAGGGGCGGACTGTCCGCGGTCCACTGGCGGACTATCCGCCGGCAGAAAACCAGAAACAGCAAAGATGTTGCAAGTCCCCTGGACGTTCCCGGACTGTCCGCGAACTTCAACGGCGGACTGTCCGCCGGTCACTCAGAAGCAAAACGCCCGAGGAACACAGCCACTGGTCCGGCTCGTCCCCGACGCGTTGACTGTCCGCGGGCACGACAGTGGACTATTCGCGAGTGCCCAGTGAGGGCGATTTTGGTCGCCCTCAACTCAAATCCCCCCAAATCCAATTCAACTCAAAATCCCTAGTTCCCAAACTTGGAGAGAATGATCACAATGTAGTTAGGAGACTATCCCCAAGAAATCATCCACTCAAATCAACTCAATCACCGGGAAATCGAAAGGGAAGGGGTATGAACGAAAAATTGACACGAAAATGAAATCAACCTGATCTACTTGTTCATGACGAGTTAGATGAATTCCTTTGGTGGAAATGATCTCCTTACTATAAAGAACAAGTTGATTCAAATGGATTTCGCAAAGACGCGGTAGAGAGGGAGATCGAGTGACGGGAAAATCGCGGAGAAACGAAGAACGCGAAGAGCACGAACAAAACGCGAATCAACACATCGATCTGCAACCGTGTGGCTACCACACGCTACAACGGTGAGATTACAGTCTCACTTCCTCAAAATCTCCAGTACAGAGAGGTATGGTTCTCTGCGGATCTCAGTTGCTGCAGTAGGGGATTGGGAGAGCAGGAAAACCTAGAAGGCAAAGAGCAAATGACTGAGATAGGATGGGAGGTGGGTGTCTCCCTCTACTTATCCTAATTCTAATTCCCACTCTACCCCTAACTAATTACAGAGCGAACCAGCTAAACCCTAGGGTTATTCTGGACCAACTCGTGGTAGGTGGTGATCCGACGGCCACGCCCGCACAACTGGTAGCGTTGCCTCGACGCAACCTCACCGATTGCCGCCACGTGCCGCCACCGCTCTGCTTGTCCTTTTCTCGGACTTCGCCTCCGGTTTTGAGGCCCAAACCGGGAAACCAGCCTTCACGACCAACCCCCGGTTTTGAGGCCCAAACCGGGAAACCCGCAGTCCATCGCCTGAGTTTTGTGGCCCAAACTCAGAAACCCGCAGCGCCCAGATTTTGAGGCCCAAACCTGGAAACCGTCCACAGCCCGAGTTTTGTGGCCCAACTCGGAAACCGTCAGCACCCAGGTTTTGAGGCCCAAACCTGGAAACCGTCCACTCGGTGGTTTTTCTGTGGCTCAACCACCAAACCGAGCCGTAGAAGGGATGCACCGCCCGTGCACCCCATCCACCGACACGTGTCCCTAGGTCCACGACCCAAGCAACACCGTGCCCGCAAGTCTTCGCTCATCGCTGTCCCAGGCTGTCAGCCACCACAGCTGATCCTCAGGCCACCGGTCCCTCAGTCCAAGCCTCACGTCCGCCCTTCGCCACTCTCGGTCCATCGACACGGCACGTCTCTACTTGACATTCACCTTGCCTTTGATCACTGTATCCGTGCTCAACACCTGCACAACACAAGCCAAAGAACATGCGCATTATCCCAGTTGACAATCACTCATCACTCGAGACTCGACATACACCCATGTATCCGCATTGATATATATCTCATTGGAATTAATTATTTGGTGATTGGCATCATCCTCTACTCTTCACCGTCGGTATTTAAATTAATTATCTCTCTTTCATACTTGCTATTTATATACCTTGTGTAGTAGTAGTGATAAATTGCAAGTAGCGTAACATAGCATATTTAGTTGATTTATTTTGCTCTCTACTTTAAAAGTAGTGACATAGTGTTGAACAATTTATTTATCTTGTTAGCTCTCTAACTAGTTAAAATAGAGACATATAAATTGTGTGCCATAGAGATATTAAATTACTAGAATTGCAAATAGGTGGCTTGCCTAACATTTAGAGCTAGAGATAACCGCTTTTTCGCCATTAGTAATACTAATACTTTGCTCTAGTGTGTTTGTAGAATTTTTATTTAGGCTATTCACCCCCTCTAGCCAATTAGGAACTTTCAAGTGGTATCGGAGCCGTGGTCACCATAATTAGCAAGGCTTAACAACCTTGGTGTCAAGAAATGGCTCAAGTAGTGTTTAACCATGTGGGACACAATTCTTTGATGACACAAGCTCATTTGATTATTGGAAGAGAAAGATGAAAATGTATCTTGGTTCAATTCATCATAAAATATGGGAGGTCACCGAAAATGATTTTGTTGTGCTTGATGCCTCCTCAACCACACCAAGAGAGGAAGAGAACTTGCAATGCAACACTATGGCTCTCAACACTTTGTACAATGGCATGGATTCAAAAGTGTTTGAACAAATAAAAGATCTTGAGAGAGCAAGTGAAGTGTGGACAAGATTGGAAGAAACATATGAGGGCACTACAACCGTGAAGACGGCAAAGCTTTATATGCTCAAGCATCAACTCTCTAATTTCAAGATGAAGGATGATGAGAGCATTCCGAAGATGTTCTACCGGTTGCAAGTGATTATTAATGATCTCAAGGCTTTGGGTGAGAAGACAAAAGATGAAGATTTCTCTCACAAATTTTTGATGTGCTCGCCCAAGAAATTCAAGATGTTGAGAACTATCATGTTAAGAGGAGGCTTGAAGGGGCTCTCTCCAAATGAAGTACTTGGAGATGTCATGACCGAGGAGGAATACAACAAGGATAGTGATGATGAGAATGAAAAGAAGAAGGATGAAGACAAAAAGAAGAAAAGTGTGGCTTTCAAGACCGAAGCTTCTTCCTCCAAGAACAAGGACAAGGGAAAGGCAAAGAAAGAAGAATCAAGTGAAGGTGAAGGCTCTACCATGGATAGTGATGATGAGAATCTAGCTCTTTTCATTCGCAAGTTTGGCAAAATGATGAAGAAGAAAGGCTATGGTGCAAGAAAGAGAAGAGACAACTTCAAGAATAAGAACTTTGTGAGGTTATGTTACAAATGCAAGAGCCCAGATCATGTTGTTGCGGATTGCCCCTATGCTAGTGATAATGAAGAACATAAAAAGAAAGTCAAGAATGAGAAGAAAGACAAGAAGGAGAAAATTGTATTCAAGAAAAAGAAGAAGGGTGGTTCATATGTTGTTACATGGGATAGTGATGCCTCTACCGATAATGATGATGATGATGACAAGGCATGCAAAAAGAAAGCATTGGCTACCTTCACCAACAACAAGTCTTCTCTATTTGACTCACCATCATGCTTCATGGCCAAGGGCCCTAAGGTAAAATATGATGATATTGACGATGATGATGATAGAGATGATAATGATAATGGTAATGCTAGTGATGATGATGATGAACCTAGTATAGAACAACTTATGGACATGCTAGAACAAGCCGAATACCTTATTAGATCTAAAAGCAAGAAGTGTAAAGAATTGTCCAAGAAGTTAAAAGATTTTGAACAATCCTTTAATGAGCTAAGTGCATCTCATGAGAGTCTAAAGGAAGACCATGAGGAACTTGAGAAGGTTCACACTAAGCTTGAAAAAGCTCACTCCTTGCTCCTTAGTGAAAATAAGGAAAAGGTTGTTGTATCATGTGATGTGGGATTAACTTGTGATATAGTTGATGAATCTTTTTACAAACCTATTGTTATGTCACCTTCTAATCCTTCATGTAGCACTTCAATATCTACTTCTACCTCACCTAGTGATGATTTTACTTGTGATGCTACATTAATGGTAGAGAATGATAACTTAAAGAAAGAGGTAGATAAGCTTACTATTTCTTTAGGTAATGCATATGGTGGTGATGCCCGCTTGCTAAAGTGCTTGGGTAACCAAAGGTTCTCTCATGCAAAAGAGGGATTGGGCTACACCCCCAAGAAAGGCAAGGCGGCCTTTGTTACTCATAAAGCTAGCTTTGTGAGGAACAATGGTCGGTTTTGCTCTAGTTGCAAGCAAGTTGGGCATGTAGAAAACCATTGCAAGAACAAAATTAAGAAACAAACTTTTGCATCTTCCATTATGTTTGATTCTTGCTATATGCTTACTAAAGGTGAGAATGGTATCAAGGTCAAGTACATTGGTGCACCCATGGTTGGCCCAAAGAAGAAGGCTATTTGGGTGCCCAAAAGCTTGGTCACTAACCTTGGAGGACCCAAACAAGTATGGGTACCTAAGAAACATTAAATTGTTTTGTAGGTTAATTATAAAGCCGGAGGAAGGCATTGGGTTCTTGATAGTGGGTGCTCTCTACACATGACCGGTGATAGTAAAATGTTCAACTCTATCTCATCAAGTGACAATGACTATGATTCTATCACTTTTGGTGACAATAGCAAAGGCAAAGTAAAGGGGCTTGGTAAGATTGCAATATCAAATGACTTGGGTATTTCAAATGTGCTACTAGTAGAGAGCTTGAACTTCAATCTATTGTCGGTAGCTCAACTTTGTGACCTTGGTTTCAAATGCATATTTGGTGTTGATGATGTAGAGATCATAAGTGTAGATGGTTCTAACTTGATATTCAAAGGCTTTAGATATGAGAACCTCTACTTGGTTGATTTTGGTGCTAGTGAAACTCAATTATCAACATGCTTGCTCACTAAATCTAGTATGGGTTGGCTTTGGCAAAGAAGGCTTGGTCATGTTGGCATGAAACAATTAAACAAGCTAGTGAAGCATAACTTGGTTAGAGGCTTGAAAGATGTTGAATTTGAAAAAGACAAGTTATGTAGTGCATGTCAAGCCGGCAAACAAGTTGGAAACACTCATCCTAAAAAGAGCATCATGAGTACTTGCAAGGCATTTGAATTGTTGCATATGGACTTGTTTGGACCAACTACTTACACAAGTATTGGAGGTAACAAATATGGATTTGTCATTGTGGATGATTTCACTAGATATACTTGGGTGTTCTTTCTTAGTGATAAAAGTGATGCATATTCAACTTTCAAATCTTTTGTCAAGAGAGTTTTCAATGAATTTGAAACAACTATCAAGAGAGTTAGAAGTAACAATGGTAGTGAATTCAAGAACACTAGAGTTGATGAATTATGTGATGAATATGGCATTAAACATCAATTTTCTCCCAAGTACACACCTCAATCCAATGGCTTAGTAGAGAGAAAGACTAAAACTCTTATTGATATGGCTAGATCAATGTTGAGTGAATATGATGTTAGTCATTCTTTTTGGGCCGAAGCAATCAACACGGCTTGCTACTACATCAATAGACTCTATTGCCATCCTATGTTGGAAATGACCCCATATGAACTCTTGAATGGAAGAAAGCCCAATATTGCATACTTTCGTGTTTTTGGTTGCAAATGCTATATTCACAAGAAGGGCACTAGATTGAGTAAATTTGAGAAGAAGTGTGATGAAGGTTTCTTGCTTGGTTATTCTACAACTAGCAAAGCATATAGAGTATGGAATTTGGGAAGTGGTCAATTGGAAGAAGTTCATGATGTGGAATTTGATGAAACCAATGGGTCACAAGAACAAGAAGAAAATCTTGATGATGTGAGAGGAACTCAATTAGTGAATGCTATGAAGGACTATGAAGGACATGGACATTGGTGATATTAGGCCAAAGCAAGTGATTGATATTCAAGATGACAAAGATCAAGTGCTCTCTTCTCCTATTGTACAAACTAGTGGTTCTCTAATGCAAGATCAAAAAGATGATGGTGCTAGTTCATCTCAAATGATTCAATCCAATGTGCAAGCTAATGCAAGTCAACAAGTTCAAGTGCTCCAACCCACTCATATTGCAAGAGATCATCCCCTAGACCGTGTAATTGGTGATATTACAAGTGGTGTGCAAACAAGATCAAGATTGGCATCTTCTTGTGAACATTATTCATTTGTATCATCTGTTGAGCCTACAAGAATAGATGAAGCTTTGAAAGATGTTGATTGGATAAATTCTATGCATGAAGAATTAAACAATTTCACAAGGAACCAAGTTTGGGAATTGGTAGAAAGACCAAAGAATCATAATGTGATTGGTACCAAATGGGTGTTTAGAAACAAGCAAGATCAAGATGGCATAGTAGTGAGAAACAAAGCAAGACTAGTTGCTCAAGGTTACACTCAAATTGAGGGTCTAGACTTTGGTGAGAGTTATGCACCGGTTGCAAGATTGGAGGCAATTAGAATCTTATTAGCCTATGCTTGTGCCCACAACATTAAGCTCTATCAAATGGATGTGAAGAGTGCATTTTTGAATGGTTACATAAATGAGCTAGTGTATGTTGAACAACCTCCCGGTTTTGAAAATGAGAAGAAGCCCAACCATGTTTACAAGTTGAGGAAGGCATTGTATGGATTAAAGCAAGCACCTAGAGCATGGTATGAGAGATTGAGAGATTTCTTGCTCTCTAAAGGGTTCAAAATGGGAAAGGTAGACACTACTCTCTTCACTAAAAAGATTGGAAGTGATTTGTTTGTGTTGCAAATCTATGTTGATGATATCATATTTGGCTCAACAAATCAAGACTATTGTGAAGAATTTGGGAAAATGATGGCAAATGAATTTGAGATGTCAATGATTGGAGAACTTAGCTACTTCCTTGGTCTTCAAATCAATCAAATGAAGAATGGGACATTTATTAGTCAAGGGAAGTACATAAGGGACATGATAAAGAAATTTGGCTTGCAAGATGCTAAATAAATTAGTACACCTATGGGCACCAATGGTCATTTAGATAGTGATGCAAGTGGCAACATGGTTGATCAAAAGCTCTATCGGTCTATGATTGGAAGTTTGCTATATGTTACCGCTTCTAGACCGGATGTGATGTTTAGTGTGTGCATGTGTGCAAGATTTCAAGCCTCTCCAAGAGAAAGTCATTTGAAGGCTACAAAGATAATTTTGAGGTATTTGAAGCATACACAAAATGTTGGATTGTGGTATCCCAAGGGGTCAAACTTTGAATTAATTAGATATTCGGACTCCGACTATGCGGGTTGCAAAGTGGATAGAAATAGCACTAGTGGCACATGTCAATTACTTGGAAGATCTCTTGTGTCATGGTCATCAAAGAAGCAAAATAGCGTGGCACTCTCTACCGCTGAAGCCGAATATATTAGTGTCGGTAGTTGTTGTGCTCAAGTGTTGTGGATGAAAGCTACTTTGGATGATTTTGGGATCAAATTCAAGGAAGTGCCATTGCCATGTGATAATGAAAGTGCAATCAAGCTTACCAATAACCCGGTTCAACATTCTAGAACCAAGCACATTGACATTAGACATCATTTTATTAGAGATCACCAACAAAAAGGGGATATATCAATTGAGAGTGTTGACACCGATGATCAACTAGCGGATATATTCACTAAGCCACTTGATGAGAAGAGATTTTGCAAGTTGAGAAATGAATAGAACATTCTTGATTTCTCCAATATGGGTTGAGCACACCCCACATATATATGACATGCCTCTCCTCCGACAATGTAAGGTAAAGTTGATTGACATAGCATTCATACATTTGTAAGGACATGTTTAGTGCATATAGACATACAAGTGATAATTTAGGATCATTCATGGAAACAAAATGAATTTGATGTATATATGTTACCGCTATTGCTTTCTATGATTACATGATCTAGTGGTGGCATATGACATGTTTGTGGGCTTGCAAAACTAGTGTTGAATCTAGTATATGAGCTTAAGATGTGTAACTTAACATGGTCAAGATATCCCTCCTACTTGAGAGGTGTGACGAAAGCTTGCCCTTGGATCAAACCTAGTTACATATTCTAGGCAAGTAATCTAGATTGAACCAATGTGAAATAACCTTGTTTCCAAATCAAATGAACTTGCTATTTCTACGTGGTATTTCCCTCCAACTAAAATGAGCCTTTTTAAGCAATTGTTGACAAAGGGGGAGAAATAAGTCACAAAGATAGATATAACGGAAAGGGATAAATTAAAAATTAACATTTGAGCACACAAATAGGGGGAGCAAGCTCATAAATAAGTTGTTTGCATTTGTATGTGCATATTCATATGAAATGGTGCATTGTAAACTTTAAATTCAATCTACATGCTTGATTGGTGTATGCTAGTACTACAAATTGTATTGTGATTGAAATACTAGTATGCATAGGTTGGTAACTAGACTTTCATGCTTTCAAGTGAATCAAATGCTCTCTTTACTTATAATGTTGATCTCATGGGGTACTTGAGTTTTTGATGTATGTCTAGTTACCTATGGTGCTAAAGATGGTATATATTTTCAACTCCGATGGTATCACGCTTCAAAGGTCCATTCTATATACTTTAGCATCATTTGATAGTAGTAGCTCATCCACAATTCCTATTTATGCATATGTGAACAATTTTACCAAACTCATATATCACATATGTAGGGGGAGCTAGTACTATCAAAACCGAATTTGAAATGCTTGTCCATCTCTTATTCAAGATCTAAATGCATGGCCAAACATCTCAAGTTCACACCGCTGAAAGCTCTAGTTTGGTTTTGGATAATTGATGACAACTATGTGTACTAACTATTGCAATGAGTATTATGGTATGAGATAGGTTGGTACACACCAAGTGATGGAGCTAGAGAATTGCCATGGTGATGGTAAATGACGATCAAGTGCTCATATCTCGAAGAGAAAAGCAAAACCCTATGGGCTCAAGGCAAAGGTATAAAATAGGGTATTTGTTTTACCGGTCAAGACACAATAGAGTGCGTGATCGGGTTTAGGCTAGATAACCGTACTATAAAGAGGGGAAATCTTTAATTACAATGGTTATCTAGTGCCACCAAGTGTGAGTCTCATTTGCATATATTTAGTGCGCTTAGTGACATGGTGAGATTAACCCTGAAAATTCCTTGTGAAAGTGCTAACTTAAGTGCCCAATTTATTTTGAAATATCTTGGTGAAGTTAGCACTTGAAAAGAGTTGAAAAGAAAAGGTTTAATTGGAGCTTCAACTACCAGCAAGAATTTCTTGTTAACCCAACTTGAATTGCCGATAGAGGGTGCTCTGTCTTGAGCTTTTATCTTCAAGAAATTTACATGAGCTCAACAAGAATTTCTTGTTCATGAATGTTGTGTGGGTCGCATGTGTGTCAGGCTGTCAGCTAGTGAGAGAGAGAGAGGGCGTGAGAGAAAGTGAGCTCAACCAGCAATTCTCCTCTCCCTCACAAGAATTTCTCGTTGGTGAATAGTGCATTGCATGCAAGTGTGTTAGTGAGAGAGATCGAGGCTCAACTGGCAATCTTTGGCATCCCTCACAAGAAATTCTTGTTCAGCTGCCAACGGTCATTTGAACTCAACCGGCAATTTCTCTCCCCCCTCACGAGAAATTCTCGTTCACCTCAGATCCAACTCAACGGTCACATAGCGTGTAAAGGAAGCTGGCTGCCTACTTTTCCCCCCACGGGTTTTGGCTCTTCTTCTCCCTTTTGCTCATTCTTGCAAGAACGAAATAGAGAAGAACAAGCTCCTCCTCCCTTCTCTCTCTCCCAAAGCTTTGTGCTAACCCTAATGAGAGATTGAGGATTCGAAGTGTTGATCTTGTGAGCTTGAAGAGTATCTCCTCCTTCTCCTCTCCCTCTCCATGCTTGGTGCTCATTCATGAGAGGATTTGGGGGAAACCCTAGTGTTCATATGCATTTGTGATTCATCTTGTGGCACTAGGTGATTGTTGTGATTGTTGATTTCTTATTACTCTTGGTGATTGTCGTCACCTAGACGGTTGGAGGTGGATTGATTGGTAAGGGGATTTGGTGATTGTGTCCACCCCCAATCAAGGTGATATTTGTGAGGGGTTGTTGTGGTTCCCCGACGGAGTGCCTAATTCCAACTCTAGTGGATTGCTCGTGTCATTCAACTTCTCTCCATTGGTAGGTTCTTGTGGTGCCTATTGAGATGTTTGGTGTGTGATACCGATTAGCCACCGAACCACGTGGTGTAGAGGGACACAATGGGGAGTAGCTTGCCGGCAAGCAAGTGAACCTCGGGAGAAAAATCAATTGTTTCATCTATTGTCTCCCGGTGAATTGAATTGATTGATATATATCTCATTGGAATTAATTATTTGGTGATTGGCATCGTCCTCTACTCTTCACCGTCGGTATTGAAATTAATTATTTCTCTTTCATACTTGCTATTTATATACCTTGTGTAGTAGTAGTGATAAATTGCAAGTAGAGTAACATAGCATATTTAGTTGATTTATTTTGCTCTCTAGTTTAAAAGTAGTGACATAGTGTTGAACAATTTATTTATCTTGTTAGCTCTCTAACTAGTTAAAATAGAGACATATCAATTGTGTGCCATAGAGATATTAAATTACTAGAATTGCAAATAGGTGGCTTGCCTAACATTTAGAGCTAGAGCAAACCGCTTTTTCGCCATTAGTAATACTAATACTTTGCTCTACTGTGTTTGTAGAATTTTTATTTAGGCTATTCACCCCCCCCTCTAGCCAATTAGGACCTTTCAGCCGCGAAGCTCGCATCCCTCGTGTCGAAGGTGATCGCCACCACGTCGCGACCAGGAAGTCTCCCAAGGCAATCGCGCACGTGATCAAGCTCCGGCTCCTGACGCCTCGACAGGGCCATGCCCCTTCACCTCCCGGCTCCGAGCCGTTCAATGGCCTCAGGGCTTCAAGGTCACCACGGTGGACAAGTACGACGAGAAGGCCAACCCGGAGCAGTGGCTCACCACGTACTAGATCGCCATTCAAGCAGCCGGAGGAGGACATGACGTGATGGCCAAGTACCTCCCCGTCATGCTATCATCTTCAGCCAACAGCTGGCTCCACAAGCTCACCGAGAACACCATCGACACCTGGAAGCAATTGAAGGAAGTCTTCGTCAAGACGTACAGCGCTACTTGCGTCCATCCAGGAACGCGCTACGATCTCCAAAACGTCCACCAGGAGCATAACGAAAGCCTCCGGAGCTACATTCGAAGATTCTCCAACATGCGCCTCACGATTCAAGAGATCGCCGACACGGAAACCATCTCCATGTTCTCCAACGGCCTGCGCCACAAGGAGCTCCGCGACAAGATCATCTGAAAGAAGGTAGCCACGGTCATCGAACTGATGACGATCGCCAACTCCTACGCCGACGCCGACGACGCCCATCGCCACCACGAACGCCCCCGTCGCTGGTCACGATCCCATGAGCGTCATCGTGATGATGATCGCCGCAACGAACGGCGCAATGAAGGACGTGACCACCACTCCAGGCAACGCGACCACCGCGACGATCGAGATCACCGACATGATCGGGCAGAGTCTTCCCGTTAGAGGACGGATCACCTTCGACGTGACCGTTGCTACATCGCCAACACCAATACCCGGCCGAAGCGCACCTACGACAACGACTACGAGAAGCTCCTCAACGGCCCCTGTCCTCTCCACAAAGGCGCCAAACACTCCATGCGCGAGTGCGACACTATCGCCCGTATCGTTCGCGGGAGCGACGACAAGCGACCATGATTCGACAACGATAAGGACAAGGACGCCGACGCCCATGAGCCCGCCTTCCGCGCACTAGCGTGGACACTCTCCATCTTCGGAGGCAACGTCGTCATCGAGACCGAGCAGAAGCGGTGCCAATTAAGATGCGACATCACCTCCGTTGCGGCTATCACCGACGACCCGGCCAACGTCCGCTACCTCGACTGGTCGGAGCGCCCCATCACCTTCTCCAGCGAGGACCAGTGGTCGGACGACAAGTACACAGGGCGTTTTCCTCTTGTCATCGACCCGGTGATCTCCAACTACCGCTATCGCAAGGTCCTCGTCGACGGTGGGAGTGTGCGGATACATGGGTGTATGCCGAGTCTCGAGTGATGAGTGATTGTCAACTGGGATAATGCGCATGTTCTTTGGCTTGTGTTGTGCAGGTGTCGAGCACAGATACAGTGATCAAAGGCAAGGTGAAGGTGAAGTAGAGACGTGCTGTGCCAATGGACCGAGAGTGGCGAAGGGCGGACGTGAGGCTTGGACTGACGGACCGGTGGCCTGAGGATCAGCTGTGGTGGCTGACAGCCTGGGACAGCGACGAGCGAAGACTTGCAGGCACGGTGTTGCTTGGGTCAAGGACCTAGGGACACATGTCGGTGGACGGGGTGCACGGGCGGTGCATCCCTTCTACGGCTCGGTTTGGTGGTTGAGCCACAGAAAAACCACTGAGTGGACGGTTTCCAGGTTTGGACCTCAAAACCTGGGCGCTGATGGTTTCCGAGTTTGGGCCACAAAACTCGGACTAAGGATGGTTTCCAGGTTTGGGCCTCAAAACCTGGGCGCTGCGGGTTTTTGAGTTTGGGCCACAAAACTCAGGCGATGGACGGCTGGTTTCCCGGTTTGGGCCTCAAAACCGGGGGTTGGTCGAGAAGGCTGGTTTCCCGGTTTGGGCCACAAAACCGGGGGCGAAGTCCGTGAAAAGGACGAGCGGAGCGGTGGTGGCACGTGGCGACAATCGGTGAGGTTGCGTCGAGGCAATGCTACCAGTTGTGCGGGCGTGGCCGTCGGAGTTGTGCGGGCGTGGCCGTCGGATCAGCATCAACTTCGAGTTGGTCAAGAATACCCTTAGGGTTAGCCTGCTCACTCATTAGCAGTAGGGGTAGAAGGGGAATAATTGTATTAGGCTATATAAGGAGTGACAGCCCCTCCCTCCATCTCATCTCAGCAATTGCTATTTTCATTCTAGGGTTTCGTGCTTCCCACATCCCTGTTGTAGCTACCGAGATCCGCAGAGACGGTGAACAATACCTCTGTGTATTTGCTTTTTGAGGAAACGAGACCATAATCTCATTGTCTCCTCGTGGGGATGAATTTTTGCTGGCAATTCGTGGTCTTGATTCGCGTTTTGAACTTGTTCTTCGCGTTCCTCTTTTCTCCACGATTTTCCCGTCACTCGTTCTCTCTCCACGTTGAGTCTTTTGTGATTCCGTTTGAACTGAGTTGTTCTAGATCGTGAGGCGCATCTTTCCACCGAAGGAATTCTTCTCTAACCTCACGAGCTAGTAGATCGGTCGATTTTTGTTTCGAATCGAGTTTTGTCTCCTCTGCCCCGAATTCTTCCGATTCACCGATTTGGAGTTAGGTTCGAGCCATGATCTCTTTGGGATAGCTCACTAATCTCCTTGGAACTCCTCATACCAAGTCTAAGCCTTAGAGCTTTTGATTCGGAGGAGATCGGGTTGAATCCGCGGAAAAACTGTGTAGTTTCGGGGGCATCGGACGCTGACGTCAGGAGCATCGAAAGCTGTGTTCATCACATCGGACGCGTCCGATGCCACGTGTCATGTGACAGTGTTTTCTAAGGAGCATCGGACGCTGACCATCGGCGCGTCCGTTGCCATCGGAGCGTCCGTGGGTCGAACATCGGACGCTAGGGTCTCACTGTAGCCAGCGTCCGATGTCCATGCAATAAGGTCCCAGATTTGCACTGTTTGCATCGGACGCGTCCGGTGCTTGGTCATCGGACGCAGGCCAGCGTCCGATGCATTGAGTTTTGCACTGTTTCGTTCGCAGTTTGCTCGTATGACTTCAGATTTGATTTTGGGTTTTTGCGTTGGATTTCCGACTTTGTGCTCTACTGAAATCAGGCTTCCCACTTTGCAAAATAGCATGAATCCCCCTCGCGTTGCTCGGGGGAGGTTGAGGTTACCCAAAGTCCATCCTGTCACTAGTTGACTTGCGTGAACTTGGGTGAGGAAGTTTTTGTGGTGTCTCTCTGTGTTCCTAGGGAACATCCACCCACTCTCTGGGTCGTGGACATCACGTGTTTTGGGTTTGCTCTTGGGGTTGACTTTCTAGGACAGAGGCCTCAACATTTCAAAAGAAATTTGAAGCTCCCATTCACCCCCCCTCTGGTCGCTTTCTGGTAGCACTCTCGGTCCTTCAGAGTGCCCTCAACATTATCTTCTCTTCGGCTTTCCGTGAGCTCGACTACTCCAAGCGGGATCTGTTCCCGGCGAACTTCCCTTTCTAGGGCATCGTGCCAGAGAAACCCTCCAAGCCCGTCGGGCAGATCACCCTCCCAGTGCAGTTCGGCACCTCCGACCACTTCCGCGAGGAGTACATCACCTTCATCATCGCCGACTTTGACACCGCCTACCACGCCATCCTCGGTCGCCCGGTGCTCTCCAAGCTCATGGTTGTTCCACATTACGCCTACCTCCTGCTCAAGATGCCAACAAAGAAAGGCGTCCTCAGCGTCCGAGCAAATCTCCAGGTGGCATACGAGTGCGAGCAGGAGACAATCAACTCCGCCGAGACACGCCAACAGATCCAGGGCGTTCAAGACTGCATCGCCAATGCCGCCAAGCTTCACCCCGACGATCTCGAGATCCCGGAGACCTTCGACCAGCGCTCCAGCAAGAAGTCGAAGGACACGAAGCAGGTGGCCCAGGTGGATGGAGCTCCGGAGAAGACTGCCGTCATCGACACCAACCTCGACCCCAAATAGGAAGACGCGCTCGTCAGCTTCCTACGGAGCTGCGGATACATGAGTGTATGCCGAGTCTCGAGTGATGTGTGATTGACAACTGGGATAATGCGCATGTTCTTTGGCTTGTGTTGTGCAGGTGTCGAGCATGGACACAATGATCGAAGGCAAGGTGAAGGTCAAGTAGAGACGTGTCGTGTCGATGGACCGGGAGCGGTGAAGGGAGGACGTGAGGCTTGGACTGAGGGACCTGTGGCCTGAGGATCAGCTGTGGTGGCTGACAGCCTAGGACAACGACGAGTGAAGACTTGCGGGCACAGTGTTGCTCGGGTCGAGGACCTGGGGACATGTGTCGGTGGACGGGGTGCACGGGCGGTGCATCCCCTCTACGGCTCGGTTTGGTGGTTGAGCCACAGAAAAACCACGGAGTGGACGGTTTCCAGGTTTGGGCCTCAAAACTTGGGCGCTGATGGTTTCCGAGTTTGGCCACAAAACTCGGGCTGTGGACGGTTTCCAGGTTTGGGCCTCAAAACCTGGGTGCTGCGGGTTTCTGAGTTTGGGCCACAAAACTCAGGCGACGGATGGCTGGTTTCCCGGTTTGGGCCTCAAAACCGGGGGTTGGTCGTGAAGGCTGGTTTCCCGGTTTGGGCCTCAAAACCGGGGGCAAAGTCCAGGAAAAGGACGAATGGAGCGGTGGCGGCACGTGGCGGCAATCGGTGAGGTTGCGTCGAGGCAACGCTACCAGTTGTGCGGGCGTGGCCGTCGGATCAGCACCTACCACGAGTTGGTCCAGAATAACCCTAGGGTTTAGCTGGTTCGCTCTGTAATTAGTTAGGGTAGAGTGGGAAATAGAATTAGGATAAGTAGAGGGAGACACCCACCTCCCATCCTATCTCAGTCATTTGCTCTTTGCCTTCTAGGTTTTCTTGCTCTCCCAATCCCCTGTTGTAGCAACTGAGATCCACAGAGAACCATACCTCTGTGTTGATGAGATTTTGAGGAAGTGAGACCGTAATCTCACTATTGTAGCG
This sequence comes from Coix lacryma-jobi var. lacryma-jobi, assembly GCA_009763385.1. Lineage (NCBI taxonomy): Eukaryota > Viridiplantae > Streptophyta > Magnoliopsida > Poales > Poaceae > Coix > Coix lacryma-jobi. The sequence continues at coordinate 103,479,364 of CM019828.1, read as the reverse complement.
TGTGGTAGCCACACGGTTGCAAATTCGTGGTTGTGATTCACGTTTTTGTGTTGTTATTCGCGGGTTACTTTTCTCCACGATTTTCCCGGTGTTCGATCTCTTTACTCGGTTCATCTTTCACGATTCCGTTTGAACTGAGTTGTTCTAGATTGAGAGGTGCATCTTTCCAGTGAAGGAATTTGACTCTAACCTCTCGAGCTAGTAGATCGGTCGATTTTCGTTTCGAATCGAGTTTTGTCTCCTTTAACCCGAATTGTTCCGATTCACCGATTTGGAGTTAGGTTCGAGCCTCTTTGGGATAGCTCACTAACTTCCTTGGAACTCCTCATACAAAGTCTAAGCCTTAGAGCTTTTGATTTGACAAGGAGTACATCAAGACGAAGTACATGGAGAAGGCCAAGGCTGAGCAGCGTGCTTTCTTCGCCACGCTCAGCGACGTCGACGACTCGGATGACGGCTCCGCTTCCTTAGGCTACGACGAGTCCGAGAGGAAGAAGAGGATTGAGGACAAGCTGAATGGCCTCTGCTTCTTCACCGGCAACGAGGGCTTCTGCACCATGGCCCTTAGCAAGGAAGTCGATAGCGAGCGGGAGGAGATCCCTCGGAACGACGACACCTCCCAGGTATCTCTGACCCCTGATGAGCTTTCTGCTGAGGTCGAGAAACTTACTACCGCCCTTCTTAGTCAAGATAAGCTGCTTAGGCGTGCTGCTAGAGAGCGGAAGGAGTTTAGGCAGAAGTGGGAGGATACGGTGAAAGAGCTTGAGTCTGTCAAGTCCACCGTTGTTGTCACCGAGGAGGACGAGTGCGAGATGTGCTCCAAGAACATGACTGACCTTCTCACTCTGAGGGGGAAGTATGTTGCTTTGGTTGGACAGGTGGATGAGCTTAAAGCTAGATCCTCGCTGTTGGGTGCGTGCAAGTCCTGTGCAGGCTTGCAAACCGAGTTGGCAGAGAAGAATGCCAAGATTGTGTCTCTTGAGAAGGCCAGCTCGGGTAGCACTTGTGTGTCTAGATGCGCTTTATGTGAGGGTTTGGAGATGGAGATTGCGAATGTGCAGCATGACAAGATGCAAACCGAGGAAGAAAACACATACCTTCGGACCATCTTGTCATGGGTGTCTTGTGGTGAGCCGTAGCTTGGGATGATGATCTCCCAGTTCAAGCATGCTGCTGGAGGTCTAGGTGTAGGCTTTGCTCAGGGTGTTGAGTGTGCTTCATCGTTTGGCAAGATTGGAGAGTCGAGTGGTCTTAACCCGAGTGAGAAGCCCAACTCCACCACTACTCCCAAGCTTACCAAAATCCCACCCAGAGAGCCTCTAAAGCCTAACACCAAGGATGGGGTGTTTGTTGAACCTCCAAGAGCTCCACCCAAGAAACAGTCATGGGCTCCAAAACCAAACCACCTCAAGAACAAGCTAGACACCATGCCACCTATCCAAGAGGAGCTCATGCCACAGAAAGGCAAAGTGATCCACACCCACTACCGTGAGTACCAACAACCCCCTATGAGAGCGGTGAGGTATCATTGTGAGCACTGTGGGAGAGATGGACACTTGAGTGAGTTTTGCTTTCGATGCAAGAGAGAGGCGCGCCGTGCAAAGGAGATGAACAACACGGACATGTACCATCCTTTCCAAGATGTACATGTGCCGAATGTTCAGAGGCGTGCTGTTAGGCCTAGAGGTCCAAAGCCTCAAGTTCCTAGGCCTAGGCCGCAAGGAGGACGTGCCCGGTGGGAGCCTGCAGTTGTGGGCTATGGACCCCGTGGCGAAGGCTTTGCTGTTGAGTGTTTCTGCCCACCGCGTTTTGAGTATCGCGATGGACGCTCCACCCTTAGCGGACCACGTTTTCCTATACGTGGTGATCGCTTTCCCCGTAGGCGCGCTAGGAATGGTTTTGCTACTAACCGTTCTTTTGAGCACCCGGCTCAACACTGGTTTAATTCCCATTTCACTTACCCCAGTGTTGGACCGTATGCTCACCCTATGTCTTTTTATTGATATAGGTAAAACGATTGGAGAACATTTGGTTGGTGGATTCCGGTTGCTCGAGGCACATGACCGGAAATGCCAAGTGGTTCTCCAGTCTTAGTCCTGTTGCTGGAAAGGAGTTTATCACCTTCGGCGACAATAGCGAAGGTAAAGTGTTGTCTCGTGGGTCGGTGCGGGTTAATGAGCACTTTGTGTTGCGCGATGTTGCTCTTGTTTCTAACTTGCATTTTAACCTTCTTTCTGTTTCGCAACTTTTTGATGATGACTATGAGATTCGTTTTAAACCGAATCTCAGTCACATTTTGGATCCTCAGGGCAATATTGTATGTTTGATTTCGCCCTTTGGAAAAGTCTTTCGTGCGAACTTCTCGGAATCGTTTGGAATTTCTCATTGTCTTTTGGCTGGACCTTCCTCCTCTGTTCTTTGGAAGTGGCATAGGAGACTCGGTCACCTGAGCTTCGACTTGCTTGCAAAACTTAGCTCACTTGACCTAATCCGAGGATTTCCCAAGTTGTCCTTGGAGAAGGATCTTGTTTGCCATTCTTGTAGACATGGGAAGATGGTAGCCGCTCCCCACCATCCAGTGACTCCGGTCATGACTAAGCGCCCTGGAGAGCTTTTGCACATGGACCTTGTTGGTCCGGCTCGGGTGAGCTCGGTTGGGGGGAAGTGGTACGTGCTTGTTGTTGTTGACGATTTTTCGAGATATTCGTGGGTCTTCTTTTTAGCTGAGAAGACCGAGACTTTCTCCTTTGCTTGCAATCTGATTTTGCGTCTTCAGAATGAGTTCCCTATGAACTCAATGCAAGCAATTCGGAGTGATAATGGTTCTGAATTTAAGAATTCAGATTTTGAGAAGTTTTGTAACTCTTTGGGTTTAGAGCATCAGTTTTCTTCCCCCTACACACCACCACAAAATGGTGTTGTAGAGAGGAAGAATCAGACCCTTGTAGAGATGGCCAGGACGATGCTCAATGAGCATAGGACTCCTAGGCGATATTGGGCCGAAGCTATGAACATTGCATGCTATATCTCCAATCGCATTTTTCTCCGAGCTTTCTTGAAAAAGACTTCTTATGAGTTGCGTTTTGGAAAACTGCCCAAAGTGAGTTATGTTAGAGTTTATGGTTGCCATTGTTTTATACTTAAGAAAGGCAACCTGGACAAATTTGAGTCTCGATCTTCAGACGGTGTATTTTTGGGTTATGGCACTCACACTCGAGCATATCGTGTACTTAACCTTGATACTAACCGAGTCATGGAGACATCAGATGTCACCTTCGACGAGACCATGGTTTGTCCTTCTTCTCGTTTTGAGCGTGCAGGTGATCATGAGGTTGGTGAGCCTCTTTTTGATGACGAAGATGAGGGTGCTGAAGGTATGGATGATCCAGCACTTCCACCACCTGCTGCACTGAGTAGGTCGATTTCGACCATGACCGCACGCGGCCCCCACCCTTCTTCATCTACTACAAGGGGGCCGTGTGATCCGCCACCTCGGGCTGTACCTTTCGTACCCGAAGAGGCACCAGCTACTGTTGAGGGGGAGGTTTCTTCAGCTCGGGAGGCGCCATGACATATCCAGCGCCAACACCCGCCTCAACAGATGATCGGCAGCATCGGCGAACGTGTCACTCGGTCTAGGTCACAACAAATCTCTCACTTTGCCCATTCTGCATTTGTTGCTGATTTTGAACCCCGAGATGTTGGACACACTTTATTTGATCTGGATTGGGTCAATGCCATGCATGAGGAGTTAGAAAACTTTGAGAGAAATCGGGTTTGGGTTTTGGTTCCTCTTCCTCCTGAGTGTCACCCTATTGGTACAAAATGGGTTTTCAAAAACAAACAAGGAGAGGATGGCCATGTTGTGAGAAACAAGGCCAGACTGGTAGCCCAGGGGTATAGTCAGAAGGAGGGGATAGACTATGAGGAGACGTTTACTCCTGTAGCTCGTTTGGAGGCGATTAGGATACTCTTGGCTTTTGCTGCATCCAAAGGGTTTAAACTTTTTCAAATGGATGTCAAGAGTGCCTTCTTAAACAGCTACATAGAAGAAGAGGTGTATGTGAAACAACCCCCCGGTTTTGAAAATCCCAAGTTTCAAAACCATGTTTTTAAACTTCACAAAGCTTTATATGGTTTGAAACAAGCCCCTAGAGCCTGGTATGATAGGTTGAAGACCTTTTTGCTTGCTAAGGGTTTTAAAATGGGATGTGTGGATAAAACGCTTTTTCTCCTCAAACAAGGCAATGACACTCTCTTGGTCCAGATTTACGTGGATGATATCATCTTTAGTGGTTCTTCTCACGCTTTGGTTGTCAAGTTTGCAGACACTATGAGCAGGGAGTTAGAGATGAGCATGATGGGCGAGTTGACGTTTTTCCTCGGGTTGCAAATCAAGCAATCCCGAGAGGGGACGTTCGTGCACCAGGGTAAGTACACCAAGGACATATTGAAGAAATTCGATATGGGTGAAGCCAAGCCTCTTCCAACACCCATGTCGACCACGACGGCCCTGGATGCAGATGTGGATGGAGAAGTTGTGGACCAGAAGGAGTACCGGAGTATGATCGGGTCGCTGTTGTACCTGACGGCGACACGCCCGGACATCCAGTTCGCGGTGTGTCTTTGCACGATTTCAGTCGTCGCCGTGCACCTCACACCGTCAGGCGGTCAAGCGCATTATGAGGTACTTATGCTTCACACTTGAGTTTGGGATTTGGTATTCTACTTCTTCCACCCTATCCCTTTGTGGTTACTCGGATGTTGATTTTGCTGGTTGTCGAATTGATCGCAAGTCCACTTCTGGGACTTGTCAGTTTATTGGTTCTTCTCTTCTATCTTGGTCTTCTCGCAAGCAGTCTAGCGTCGCCCAGTCTACCACAGAGGCTGAGTATGTTGCTGCCGCTAGTTGCTGTTCCCAATTGCTTTGGATGATGGCCACTTTGCGTGATTTTGGTCTAAGCTTTTCTCGCGTCCCTTTTCTTTGTGACAGCACGAGTGCGATTAGCGTTGCTAAGAACCCCGTGCTGCACTCTAAGACCAAACACATTGATGTGCGCTTTCATTTTCTGCGAGACCATTATGAGAAGGGTGATATCGACCTTCGCCATGTCGATACTCATCATCAGTTGGCTGATATTTTCACCAAGCCTTTGGACCAATCAACTTTTCCTAGGTTGAGAGGTGAGCTTGGTGTGTGTTTCCCCTTTTAGTTGGGGGAAACATTTTAGTTCTTGTATTATCGACTGATTCCTTTTCTTTTCTTTTTGTTCTCTTTTCTGATGAGTTAGTCTTTTGCATTTCATCATGCATATTTACATTCAGAGCTTCATGTATATAATATTTAGAATGTGATTGTGCTCTGGTTAGTGTATGCTCTGATACTATATAATGATGCTTGTAGCTTATGCTCTTTCTGATCACTGATACATGTTGTGAGCTGAGCTATTTTATGAATGGTGAACTTGCTTAATGACCTTAAAACTTGAAAATGTTCACCATTGAGATATGTAACTAGCATGTGTAGAATGTGTTGAAATCACTTGTGCTCTTCATATATGCTAGGTTGCTATGTCTATAGTTCTGAGTCATTCACTTGCTTGGTATGTTCATATTCTGCTTTAAATTTGAACCAAGTTAAGTGAATTGGAAAGAATGAGATGGGATTGCTTGTCAGCACATCACAGTATCGAGACTGTTTCTCATTGCACTTTGAGTTAAACTTGAGTTGTGTAGTGTATGACCGAAACTGTTGCTTTAAGCTTCTGATTGCTTCTGCATAGGCTTCGCATAGTTGAAAAGTTAGGCAATGACAAGCTTTCAACCTCTCGCAATCACATGCTGAAATTTGAACTTGTGTAATTTAACCGCTGCAACTACGATAAAATTTGAATACACAAGTCTATGTTTCATTCTATAGCATGATGATTGAACTTTGCTAGGGGTAGTTCACCTTGTATACATGATTAACACTTGTTTGACTTCCTGTCTATACATGTTCAGTGCTATTTTTATGGTGAACATCCTTCTCTGAATGGCTAAAACTGCTCATTTTGCTTATTTGTTCAAATTTCGTATTTGGTGATCCGTTTGAACCTTTGCTAGCATTTTGTGCTTATTGATGAGTCATCGGATCAGCACTTTGTCGAGCATCTTCATTTTCTATCGACTATATTCTTGAAGCTGCTAACGTGCATTTTAACTCATATGCATTTTGGAGGGGAGATTCCTGATAGTGCATTTTCAACTAAGGGGGAGAAATTCTTGCCAAATCATATGGGGGAGAAATCATAAAATCATATCTTGGTTCTGTGCACTATTGGAGGGGGAGTTTGTGCAGGGTTATGGGGATGCTACACTAGCCGAATGCTACCGTTGTGGTAGCCGAAAAACAGTTCCGCTATGTTAGCCGAACGCTTCTGCTGAGTTAGCCAAACGCAAAATTTTTTGACCCCATAAACCAGGAACTACTACTAGTTATAGATCACGGGATTACAACTAGACGCGCAGGTGCAGCGGAAGACGTCTCGGAGTAGACGTGCGCGTCGCAGCGATGCCGTGTAGATGTTCACGTCCAACCTTCACGTCTCCACGTGCGGTTCGTCCTTGAGCTCTAGATGCAGCACCTCTGAGGTATCCCACACGTACAGGGAGGAAGCGTCACGCCTCCAGACTGCTTGGTCTGCGAGGAGCAATAGGCGCGGGCGTGGGGTGGGCGACGGCTGTCAACAATTGACGTGGTTACAACCCTGGTCGCCCCACCCCTCTTTATATAGGCGTCCCTAATGAGCCCACCGACCTGGAGGCCCATTAGAAAACCCTAATCCCGGTCTGACTCGAGTCCAACTTGAATCAGGCTTCCAACCCCTTAAGCGTGCGACCCTATGGGTTCACGCACACATAGACATGGCCCGAGTACTCCTACTCGCCCGATAGTTGACAGCGGCCTCTAGCAAGACGTGTCAACTCCTATGTATACACAAAGATCATATCTGACGAACCACCACGATCACATATACGTAATTTCCTTGCCACACAATATTTGGTCCAACTCATAGGTTAACACTTAACCTAAGCACGACCATGTATTTTATGATCCAATCATTTGAGTAGTCCAGTGATATCTCTCTCGCATAGAGAGGGGCAAATCCCATCTTGATCGTCTATGTCTCACAACATACTTCCTGACAAACCCGAAGACTATCTTTATAACTACCCTGTTACGAAGTAGCGTTTGATAGTCCCTAAGTAAGTCGATTCATATCTTGAGAACATACCACAATCTCAGGTCGAAGGACATAACGTATATGATGTGTAAAGAGATAATAAGAACATCTCACGTTGGGTCAGTCCAGCCCCATGTCATACATGTGCCCACATTATTAGTTTGACATCTCCATGTCTATGACTTGTGAAACATAGTCATCAACTAATACATGTGCTGATCTAATATCCATGTGTGTCCTCACATGAACTCCGATCAGGGACAACTATCGAATAACCATACAAGTAAAAGAGTTTCACAGACAATTCACACAATTGCCAATCAGTACAAGTTGTCTTTAATGGATATTCAATGAACATATAATAAATCATGGATACAATAGAAATATCATCATCTCTATGATAACCTCTAGGGCATATTTCCAACAGTCTCCCACTTGCACTAGAGTTAATCTTTTAGATATCTAATACCCATCGACCTCACATGCGCCTCATGCTTAGGCTGTGGAAGAGCCTTTGTCAAAGGATCTGCTATATTCAAATCTGTATGTATTTTGCACATCTTAATTTCATCTCTTTTAATGAAGTCTCGAATGAGGTGAAATTTCCGTAGTACATGTTTGTTCTTCTGGTGATTCCTTGGCTCCTTAGCCTGCGCGATCGCCCCATTGCTATCACAATGTAAAGACAATGGGATGGACGCATTTGGAAACACACCAAGATCAATGAGGAACCTCCTCATCCAAACACCTTCCTTTGCAGCTCCACTAGCTGCAATGTACTCGGCTTCTGCCGTAGAATCAGACACGGTCTCCTGCTTGGAACTTTTCCAACTGACTGCACCACCATTTATTGTGAACACAAAACCTGATTGAGATTGTGAATCATCTGTGTCAGTTTGGAAGCTAGCATCGGTGTAACCATTTACAACGAGCTCCTCCTCACCTCCATAGATTAGGAACACATCTTTAGTCCTTCTCAAGTACTTAAGGATGTTTTTAGCAAGTGTCCAGTGACTCTCACCTGGATTAGCTTGATATCTGCTCGCAACACTTAGAGCATATGAGACATCTGGGCGCGTACATATCATGGCATACATGATGGAACCAATAGCCAAAGCATATGGAACCTTACTCATGCGCTCTCGCTCATCAGTTGTCGAAGGACACTGTTTCTCGCTAAAGCGCATGCCATGTGACATTGGCAAGAACCCTTTCTTGGACTATTCCATGTTGAACCGCTTCAACACCTTGTCAATGTACGTTTCTTGGCTTAATCCTATTAGCCTCTTTGACCTATATTTATAGATCTTAATGCCCAGAATATATGTTGCTTCTCCTAAATCCTTCATAGAAAAACTATTATTTAGTGAAGTCTTTACGGTTTGCAACATCGGAATGTCATTCCCAATCAACAGTATGTCATCTACATACAAGATTAGAAACACAACAACGCTCCCACTTTCCTTCTTGTAAACACAAGGTTCTTCTTCACTTTGACGGAAGCCAAACCCTTTGACCACCTCATCAAAATGAATATTCCAACTCCGAGATGCTTGCTTTAATCCATAAATAGATTTCTTAAGCTTGCATATTTTTCCAGCATTGTTAGGATCAACAAAACCTTCGGGTTATATCATATACACGTCCTCTTCCAAATTTCCATTTAGAAAGGCTGTTTTAACATCCATCTGCCATATCTCATAGTCATAATAGGCAGCAATTGCTAGAATGATCCGGATAGATTTAAGCATCGCTACTGGCGAGAAAGTCTCGTCGTAGTCAACTCCTTGAACTTGCCGAAAACCTTTTGCGACAAGTCGAGCTTTATAAACTTGGACGTTTCCATCCAAATCCTTTTTCTTTTTATAGATCCATTTGCACTCTATGGGTCTTATCCCATCAGGCGGGTCAACCAAGTTCCAAACTTGATTGGCTCCCATGGAATCTATCTCGGATCTCATGGCACTATGCCATTTCTCGGAATCAGGGTCCATCATTGCCTCGGCAAAAGTTGCAAGTTCGTCATCGTCTAACAATAACACATCCCCACGCAACTCACGGATTCTTGCCGACCTTCGTGGTTGGGGCGGGGTGTCTATTGCCACAGGTAGCTCAACTTGTTGTGCTACATTAGCATCACTCGTGGAGTCAATCCCTATTGGCTCATCTTGAACTTCTTCAAGATACACCTTATGTCCTCTCTTGTCTCTTTTGAGAAACTCTTTCTCTAAGAAAACACCGTTTCGAGTGACAAACACTTTGCCCTCTGTGCGGTTGTAGAAGTAATACCCTAAAGTTTCCTTTGGGTATCCCACGAAAAAGCACTTGTCCGACTTGGGTGTTAGTTTATCTGAAATAAGTCGTTTGACATAAACTTCACAACCCCAAATCTTTAGAAAAGACAAACTGGGACTCTTACCAGTCCATATCTCATATGGTGTCTTAACTACGGACTTAGACGGTACCCTATTTAATGTGAAAGTGGCTGTTTCTAGAGCGTATCCCCAAAACTATAGAGGAAGGTCTGACTGGCTCATCATAGACTGAACCATGTCTAACAAAGTTCGATTACGTCGCTCGGACACGCCGTTTCGCTGAGGCGTTCCAGGTGGCGTAAGCTGCGGAACAATTCCACAACTCTTAAGATGATTGCTAAACTCGTGGCTCAAATATTCGCCTCCACGATCTGATCGCAAGGCCTTAATTTTCTTGCCACGTTGATTCTCTACCTCATTCTGAAATTCTTTGAACCTTTCAAATGTTTCAGATTTGTGCTTCATCAGATAGATATAGCCATATCTGCTAAAATCATCAGTGAAGGTTATGAAGTATTGAAAACCGTCTCTAGTTGTCGTACTTATTGGTCCACATACATCAGTATGTACAAGTTCCAATAAGTCAGACGCCCTCTCAGGAAAACCTGTGAAAGGCGACTTGGTCATCTTGCCCAGCAAGCAAGCCTCACATGTCTCGTATGATTCAAAATCAAACGAAGTTAGAAGCCCATCAGCATGGAGCCTCTTCATGTGTTTCTCACTAATATGACCCAAACGACAATGCCACATATAGGTAGGACTTAACTCATTAAGCCGAGGCCTTTAAACAGTAATATTACAGATAGACATAGGTGCATCATCAAGATTTAAAATAAACAACCCATTCACAATGGATGCAAAAGCCACAAACATATCATTCTTAGAGATTACACAACCATTGTCTTTACTCTCAAATGAATAGCCATCCTTCATCAAACATGAAGGTGACACAATGTTTCGACTTAAACTTGGAACAAAATAACAATTATTTAACTCCAAAATAAATCCTGATGAGAGGTGGAGTTGCATCGTCCCGACGTTCAACGCAGCAACTTTTGCATTATTGCCCACGCGGAAATCAACCTCCCCTTTTTCAACGCTTCTACCTCTTATCATTCCCTGCATCGTATTGCAAATATGAGCAACCGAGCCGGTATCAAATACCCAAGAATTAATATAAGAGTTAGCGAGGAAAATATCTGTAACATGAACAACAAGTGTATGAGCAGCGGGAGTACCTTTACCACCGCCATCCTTCATCAAGGATGCTAAGTACACCTTGCAGTTCCTTTTCCAGTAACCTTTCCCCTTACAGTGGAAGCACTCAGAATTAGCAGTTGGTCTAGCAGCGTCAGGCGCAGGAGGGTTTGGCTTGGAGATCACATCTTTGGCCTTGCCCTTGCCCTTCCTATTCTTCCAAAAGTTGCCTTTCCTTTTAAAGTTAGGCTTGTTTTGGATTGCCATAACATGGCTGCTGCCAGCACCTTTCTTGATGTCTGCCTCTGCTATCTTAAGCATGCCACATAGCTCATTCAAGCCCCTCTCCGCACCATGCATATGGTAGTTCGAGATGAAGTTCCCATAGCTAGGTGGGAGAGAAGAGAGAATGAAATCAGTAGCCAGTTCTGGACCAATTGGGAAGCCTAGCTTCTCCAACCTCTGAGTGTAACCAACCATCTTGATCACGTGTGGTCCAACTGCTGCACCCTCTGCTAACTTAGTCTCAGCAAGAGACTTAGAAACATTGAACCTTTCGGTTCTATCCTGAGTCTGGAACATCTCATCTAACGCTACGATCATATCGTAGGCTATATGGTTATTATCAAACTGCATCTGGAGATCTGGTTCCATGCTAGCAAGCATTAGGCATCCTACTTCAAGATCAGCATCACATGCTTTCTTGTAAGCGGTTTTCTCAGTAGCAGGTGCATTATCAGCAGGTTCCTCTGGTAGTGGGGTGTCTAGAATATCTTCCTTTTTCTCAGCCCTGAGAACAATTCTCAGGTTGCGGATCCAATCCGCATAGTTTGTTCCATTCAATTTATCTTTCTCAAGGATTGAACGTAAAGTAAATGGTTGAGGTGCGGGTGCCATTTATCTACAACAAAAGTAAATGCAAAATACTAAGACAATGTATCCAAGACAGAGTAAATGATATTAAATCATTAATATAATCTACTCCCACTGAGATCAATATCCCTCTATTGAATCTCAATGATTCAAGACCCAAACTAACAAGTCTACTAGTGAGCTTTAGCATCACCGCTAGTGGACATGGTAGATCGGTAAGCAACTCTTTGCTAATCATATCACATATGACTCTTGTTGTTGGCCAACATCTCTATGTGTGCTCAACTCCTTATGCTTCAAGGTCCCTAACCGTTAGGATGACTTTGTTCAAGCAACCAACCCTTCTGCAGTAAGTATCCGATACGAACCTGCCTGGTCAAGGAAAATCAGTGACACCCTAATTTCATAGGCGCGCCACCGATTGTACAAGACATATGACAGTGCAAGGCTTGGGTAAGCATATGACTTGAACATTACTGAGGGATCATTCTACACTTTCACTACTGCATGTAGACAATAAACATGAATCATACGTGAAAGTAGAACATAATAAGAGAATAGCATCAACACAGATATGACTTGGTATAGCCTAGTGTTTCTTTGGAGATCTCCATCTCCGCCAACCTGATGATCTCCATCCACATGGTACATGCACGCCATCCTCCAACGATGAATCCACCGACTAGCTACAACTAGCGTAATTAATTAAGTAATTACATAGTCGCGTGAAGGATCATCATACTTTTGGCACGCAGGCCATTACATCAAATGGACAATATGACACCCTAGTGTCAAGCACTGCATTAGGAACCACATTAGCTACTAAAGAGCATAAGTAATGCATTGCATCATTTCATGTGCATATGAGTGCTTTTTGCCTTTTGTTTATTTATCTGGATTTTGGATTTCTATTTGACTTGATGATTAAAGTGGATTTCTGTTTTGGCAAATAGTTTTATAAAATAGAGAATATTGAGTAGAGTGCTTTTCATGTTGATATTTTGAACTAGTTCAAAATAGTTTATCAAATAAAAATGAGGCAAGGAAAATATTTTATGTTTCAAAACTGGCTTTGTTTATGTGGAGGTTGTAAAAATGGTTTTCAGAAAAAGTGTCTTATATGAAAGTTGTAGAGAAAATTATTTGGATCAACTTTTATATTTGGGTCAAAGCCTGGTTTGGAGTTTTTGAAACTGTTTTTGAATGGTCAAACTTTGGAAAATCCTTGGAAAAAGAAAAAAGAAACGAATTTTTTTTCGCGCCTTCACTTCCGGCCCATCTGGCCTTTTCGGCCCAGCTCCGCACCGCACCGGCCCGCTCCCGCACTCGCCCGCGCGCGCGCCGCGCAGCGCCGGTCGCCGACCGCGCCGCGCCATACGACGGCCGGCCTGCCGCGTGGCGCCCCGCCTCTGCTCCAAATCCGCCTCCGCCACTCCCCGTTCGATCTTCGCGTGCCCGCGCAAGCAAGCAATCTCCCTCGCCCACTCCCGCGCCGCCTCGCCTGTCGCGCCGCCTCGCCGCTCGCGCCGTGCTGCACGACGTCGCGTCGCCGTGGCCCCCGCCATGACCGCGCATTGCCGCCGGCCGAGCCAAAACCCGAGCACCCTTCGCTCCCTCACTCACCCGCACACACTCTCCCACTCTCGCTCGCACTCTCCCCCCCCCCCCCACGCCACCGAGAAAGAACGAGCGCTCTGCTCGCTCTCGCCGCGACCACCCCCGCAAACCCCCTTCGCCGTTCCGGCCACGTCAGAGCCTCGCCGTCCGATTCCTCGCGCAAACCTCTCCGCCTACACCCCAGACACCTGGTGCTCGTGTTAGCACCACCCCTCGAGCCTCGCCGACACCGAAGTCCGTGGAGCGCCGCCGCGATCGCCATCGGCACTGTCCGGAGCTCACGACTGTTCTACATCGACTGAAGCTTCTCCGCTTCCCCTCTTCTCCGTCGAGCATCACCAAGCCAAGGCAAGGTGAGAACACCGACTAGCCTCAACGCTACCGCTCTCACCCACCTCTTCTTCCCCGGCCGAGCGCCATGGCTGTCCGCCGAGGCCATGCACGAGGCCAAGCTCCCCTGGAGCCATCCGAGCCAAACCAACCCACTCACTTAGCTCCCTAGGGTTCACAAAGCACTGCGCACGTGCCAATTTGGCCTGCGACCGCCGGACACGGCCTAGCCGAGACCCGCCACCGTCCGCCATGGCCGCTCGCGTGGCCAAGCTTCCTCGGAGCTTCCCGAGCCAATCCGAGCCCGCCGATAGCCTCCCTAGGGTTCGTGTCAGCCTTCGCCTTCCCCAATTTCACCGGCGACCGCCGGAAACGGCGTAGCCGTGTGTCGCCGCCGCCGCCGTCCGCCACCGCTCGCCGCCGGCACGCTTCGGTCACCCTCTGGCCAAACCGACCCCACCGCTGGATGCGCCTCGTGGAGACGAGTCTATCGAGCCTAGCCTCACCGCCGGCGACCTCACCGTCGACGAACAATCACCGGTCAACCTCTCTCCCCTGTTTCCTCTCTCTGACGGGTGGGTCCCATTGACCAACGGACCCCGCACGTCAGCCTCACCCGGTCCATGGACCACGTTCACGCAGGCCAGCCGGGAAGATTCAAATATGTTTTCCTTTTTACTTTTATTTTTCCAGAAATACTTGTTATTTTTGTGTAGCTCGTTTTAAAAGTCCAAATGAAATACTTTCAGTTTTGTTAGCTTGTTTTTGAGTAGATCTATCATGGAAAAATATGAAACTATTTTTGGTGAAAGTTTTTATTACTGTTTTTATTTAATTCAGTTTGTGAGCTTTTGTTTAGATAAATCGAAATAGGTGTTTTCTTGTTGAGTTAATTCATGGAAAAATTTGTGTAAGTTTATTATCATGTTTTGCACCTGTGAAAAATATATGAGGCACTGTTTATGTGGAAAAAGTTTCTGCTATAGTTAAAAATCCTTTTTGGCTGATTTCTTAAAATAAATATTAAGGTGTTTTATATGTCGAAATAAAATGTGGGAAAAATTGTGTAGTCTCTGTATGACATGTTCGGGCTAAGAAAAATGTTAAGCAGGAGCTGTTGTATGGAAGAATCTGAAGTTGCTTTACAAATGTACTTTTCTGTGTTTTCCTTTCGAAATTCATGTAACAAATAATATAATGTTTTTGTTCGTGGAACTTTCTTGATAAGTATGAAATGTGAAGTAGAATCTGGAAAAAATATAAAAATGAGTTTAGCACCCTTTTCCAGTAGGGATTTAGTTCAATGGGTTTAATTTGGAATAGATTTGTTTATTTTGTGTAGGCTTGTATGTTTATGCTCTGACAGCAAGTTTTCTACAGTAGAATGTGTATGAGTAGATGAAGCTAGAAAAATTATGAAATCTGCTGTTGAACACATTTTTGTGAAAAGTTAGTTCAAAGCACCTTTTGAGCAGTTTATTTGTTATTTTTATATCTGCAGTTCTCTATTTTATTTCTGGCTGAAAATTGTTCCGTGAAGTCCAGCAGATGCCATTTGCCTTCTGGAATTTTTTGTGGATTTTTTGAGTCCAGAAAAATGCACTTGCAGTTCAAACTCAAATTTCTTTTGAATTATTAAATAAGAAATTGGTGGATTAATGAAATTGTTTTATGAGATAATTAAGTGTTTACCTCAATGTCAAAAATGGTTCAACAAGTTGGTTTTGTTGGTTTGCAAGAAATATTTACACTCATACCACCTCATCTCACACTACGCATTATTTATTTATTATTTTCAACCGCATTGCAATAGGATCGACAGTTCAGGAGCAAGACCTAGAGCAGGAGACAAGCGCCGAGTAGGAGATCCCGGAACTGCATCAAGCCGAGGAAGCCGACCCCGCGGCCGACACTAACCTGCCTGAGTGCCCCTCCCACGAGGCCTCAGTCTTCTCTCAAGGCAAGCCCCGGAGCATATTAAGCCTCCTATCTTATGCAATTAAAATTACTTGAGTCCTTTTATATTGTGATGCATTAGGTTTAGGAGTTGGAATGAATCCTACTTGCTGCATTACCATTCCTTGGTTATTGATTAATATCTACCTTGTTATCCTGTTATTTAGTTACCATGTAGAATTGCTTAGCTTGCTTAATAAAAGTAGTAGCTAAGAGTGTTTCCGTAATACCCTGATGGGTAGTTACCGGATCACGGTTGGCTATATTTGCTATCGTGGAAAAGAACCTGAGTAGTAATGAAATACGGTCAACTGGAAGGCAGAGCACCAAGTTGGAACTTGGGGGCAGTCCGTCCGTTGGATCGTGTAGGTTTGTATCGATGTTGGCCCTCGTTCATTTTTGAACGCGCCCTTTTACTTAGGGATACGTCGGTGCCGTAATCATCGACCCCAAACCCGGTTAGAAGCTGTCCGGGCCGGTTTCGACCCGTGTCGTGCCCTCTAGTATGGAAATTGCGATCTGCCGCGTGAGGCCATCGCCAGGTTCCAATTGGGCGATCCGTGCTTGAACCGCGATGATTACCACCACGAACAAGCATCGAGCGGTTGCCCAATGCATGGACCCGACGGGGAAAGTGTGGGCTGGTATTAAAGGTCTTTCACCAGCTGGTTTGGAATTCGATTCGAGTCGTCGTCTCCCCCGGTTAGTGGGAAACTATGGCGAGCTTCACCACGATACAACTCCATGTGATGTTTTAAAGGTTCAACTCAAAATGTGGATAAGTCAACTGGATATGGTTATATTATTGTTTGTTAGACTCAAGTGTGTGCAATAGTTCAGGTGCAAACCTAGAGTAAAGAAATAGGTCTAAAAATGACAGCTCAGCAATATCATTAAATCCTCGCTTATCTTAATTGAGCTTTTCGCAACTAAAGATCCCAGATCCACCCAAAAAGGCCCTGCATACCCTTGGTGTCTTTATTTTCAGTTGGATGGGTAAGTCTAGCTGAGTACATTCCCGTACTCAGGGTTTATCCCGTTTGTTGCAGATGGCCAGGTCTACTTTGGCTATTGTAAGCACTGCCTCTACCCAGTGGAAGGTGATGAGGAGTAGGCCCAGGGCAGGGTCATCCAGAAGCTTCCCTTTTTCTTTTGCTGGTCTGAGACTTCTAGTGGCACATTATCTAAAAAGGAAGAGTGAGTTGTGTGAGTTGGAGTTATCAAACAATGTTTAATTGGACCACATGTGTGGTGGTCGTGTTTTAAACTTATTTCAGCTTCCGCACTTTTAAATTTGGTATTGTAATAACTCCGTTTTAAATTCATACTCTGATACTTTAAATTCGGTTCCGTTTCTCTGTGATGTATCTTTGTGAATGTAATTCTTGAACAATGCGATCCTGTATGTTGTACGGTGATAGAAATCCTTCGAGATTTCCGGACTACCGGGGTTATTTGGGTTCAAGTATGAGTCGAAGTCAGACGGATTTGACTAAGACGGTACTTGAGCTCTTATAATCAGGACGGTTCCGCCATAGCTGGTATCGGAGCATGGTTCAAGTTATTGCATCCGCAAAGAGCTATTTTCGAACTAAAATGGGTATTTCAAAACTATTTTCAAAACTAATTTTCAATTACTAAGTGTGCCCAGTCTCGTCCTTAAGCCCTATACTAGGATTCAGGTGGTTTAACTGCTAACAGGGTTCAGGGTTTTGCTTCATGCTGGATCTTTATTTGCTGGTCCATTCTCGGGAAAAGAGAATGCGTCGATCGCGAAAACATGCATAAAATGATTTTGTGAGATATGAGAGCATGACCGTCCAACCGTCGGTCTAGGTGAGAGTTCTTATACCAAGTATGTGCGAGCTCCACACAGACACATATGAGAGTATCAATGTTTTTGAGAGTGTTTTCTATGTTGGTGCATGGTGTTTAGTGTTGGCTTCTATGTATTTTGCGCATATTAGCCAATGCTCAATTGTTTTATCATTGGGATTGCTTTGGGCTGAAATGAATCTTCTGCAGGTACGCTAACTGTGCGATCGAGTAGAACGTGTAGATAACACATGAGAGATCGTTCTTGCCACCGACTAGAACGTTAGGATTTACGAGTCATGTTAGTGAGTGAGAACGTAAGTACGATCATGCATCATGTTTATATTCTTGCATTTACATTACCTCCCCTTAATTAAAAGTTGTCTCTTTTATATAAAAATTTGCCAACTTAATATCCGTCTCATGAGAGTTTGAAACCCTTTTGTTTCTACAGATGGCCCGGACTAAGTTGACCGCTCGCAAGGCCACCGGAGGTAGAGGAGTTCCGCGTCACCGCTTGGCCACCAAGCTGACCCGGAAGACGTTCTTGTCCTACTTCGGATTGCCGACTATCCTTTGGAGGATTCTGCAGGCCGTGGGCTATGAGGAAGGACAGGAGCCCCGGTACTCATGGCAGAAGGAGATCTACGGGCAGGATTCCTTGGTCATGGTGGAGATCAAAGTCAAAGCTTTGCCCACCAAGCCCCACTGGACAGGATGGACGGAGATCACCAGAGGCACATGTGCCAAGGATGGAGCAAACAGGGCAGCGTATCTTGTGCTGAAGGATATCATCGCCCGTTTCCCCGCCGACCTAGCTAGCGCTATGGCAGGAGTGTTCCCCCGTGGATCACTTTTTTCATTGCGCTGGAAGCAGACTCTGGAGTCAGTCTTGACGGGGAGCCCAGAGGAGAGGTTCTACTGTGAGACGCCTGCGATGAGCGCCACCGGAGCTTTGTTGGGTGTATGTGAGAGTTTGGAGCACACTCTCGAGAGCGTGTCCTTCACCCTCACCGCCACCTACCAGAGCAAGAGGAAGCTACAGGAAGAGTTTGATGCCGAGATAGCTCGTCTCCAGGAGAGGATTCAGCAGATCACTCTTGAGCGTGACGACGCCCGTACTACAGCAGCAGCACAGGCCACTGCCAGGACCGTTGCAGAGCAGATGTACCTGACTACCGCCCTTCAGAGGGATGAGGCCCGCACCGCGCTCGACCAACTCAGAGAGGGAGTCCACCTCTTGATACAGCAGATCCATGGACAGCAGGCCTACATCGACCAGCTCCACGAGGCAGTACACCAGATGCATCATGCCGCACAGGAGGCCGCCGCCCCAGCCGCAGCCGAGGCCCCGGATCCCCAGGACGGAGAGGTCCTTGGTCCCGACGCCCCACCAGAGGAGGATCACGCTGACGAGCCAATGATCGACGTCGACGCAGAGGACGCCGCATCCGCCGCTGGAGACGCCTGAGCGTTAGTTTCGCTAGGAGTCGTTTTCTTTTGTATAGCTTGAGCACGCTCGCTAAGTGATGTAACACTCAAAACAAGTGTTGGTTTTATGTTTGAGATGTTTGATGGCATGTATGGCTTTTGGGACAAAGTCCAGACTTCGATCTGGCATCTTTTATGGAAATCCGTCGTTGCATGTCTAATTCGGGCGATTATTCTGTAATGTTGTATGGAAATGAGTAATTATACTTGGTCATGTGCTAAATTTTCGAATTATGTACAACGCAGTATTTATTCATGATCAATGTAACATCACCTAATGATTGCTTATTAATGGGATATGCAGATGCCGGCACACACTCGCAGCCAGCGCGGACAGGGGGCAGGACAGGAGGAGAACTTGCCACCTCCCCCACCGCCGCCGATGACGCCGGAAGCATTTTTCGGCCAGTTCTTGGGCAGCCAAAGGAACATGGAGGAGATGCAGAGGCACATGGAGGCCACCCTCCGCAATATCGCTAACAACACTGCGCAGCAGCATCATCAACGTCAAGGCCCAGAGCCCAACCAGTACAGCTCCTACCATGACTTCTTGGACACCCGTCCCCCGGTGTTCAAGGAAGTCACCGAACCGCTTGAGGATGATGAATGGCTCAACTCCATCACCCAGAAGTTCCGTCTGCTTCGGCTGACGGAAGAGCTCAAGGCAGAGTATGCCGCGCACATGTTGGAAGGACCCGCAGGTTTGTGGTGGGCCCAGTACCGTGCATCCTTGCCTGCAAATGCACGTGTCACTTGGGATCAGTTCTCGACTGCTATGCGCAACCACTACATCCCTAGTGGTCTGATGGAGATGAAGATTGCAGAGTTCATGAGGCTGACTCAGGGAACCAGATCTATGTCCGAGTATCTGCACGGCTTCAACAACCTAGCTCGCTATGCCCCCAACTTTGTCAACACTGAGGCCAAGAAGATCGCAAGCTTCAAGCGTGGAATGAGTGCCGCCATGCTTTCAAAGATGGGTAACAGTCACCGCACCACCTTCAGTGACTTTGTCAGTGACTGCCTAAATCAAGAGGCCAATGACAGCAGGCTGGCGACAGAGACCCGTCGTCATGCGAACGAAGGAGGTTCGTCTCAACAGAGGGCCCCTTTCGGAGCACGCACCCCGTATCGCCCGCCAGTGGCTGGAGCAAGGTTCCATCCCCCGCAGAGGAAGATCACTACCAACCGACCCCGTCCCAGTTTTCAGAAGCCCTACACTGCTCCTCTGATGCAGAACAAGAATAAGGCAGGAAGTGTAGGAGGCCCCAAGACTCCATATGTGATTAGGCCATGTTACAACTATGGTCAGACGGGACACCTGTCACGTCAGTGCCCTCGTCCAAAGAAGCAATACACCCAGCCTCCACCTCGCGCAGGTCATGTGCATCACACCACCGTGGAGGAAGTGCCGGAAGGAGAGCCTGTCACCGCTGGTACGTTTCTTGTTAATCAATGCCCCGCAGTTGTGCTGTTTGATTCTGGAGCATCGCATTCTTTCATAAGTGAGAACTTCGTTTTGAGAAGTAATCTTGAGTTGGTAGAGTTAGATCGGGGATATCAGATAAGTTCCGCCGGAGCTGTTCTCTCCGCGCGTAAAATGGCTAAAGGAGTGGAAATGACTTTTGGGGATAAGACGACCATAGTGGATCCCATCGTAATCCCTGGTCTGGGTTTGGATGTGATCTTAGGTATGGGTTGGATGAAACTCTGGAAGGTCAATCTTGACATCGCAGTGCGAATAGTTTCTATGGTTAGTCCCCGGAATGGGTCTACCTTTCGGTTTAAGTTGCCCCGAAACCCCCACGAGATCGGAGTGTTGTTCAACGTCACCACAAAACAGATAGCTGAGATCTCAGTAGTGTGTGAGTTTCTGGATGTTTTTCCTGATGAGTTGCCTGGACTACCGCCGGATAGGGATGTGGAGTTTGCTATAGAGTTAGTCCCTGGAACGGCACCCATTTCTCGGAGGCCGTATAGGATGCACGCTAAAGAGTTAGCAGAGCTTAAGGTTTAGTTGCAAGAGTTCTTGGATAAGGGTCTGATACGCCCTAGTTCGTCACCTTGGGGATGTCCCGCTATCTTTGTGAAGAAGAAGGATAAAACTTTGAGGATGTGTGTGGATTACAGGTCGTTGAATGCAGTAACTATAAAGAACAAATATCCCTTACCCCAAATCGATGTCTTGTTTGATCAGTTATCAAAGGCGAAAGTGTTCTCCAAGATCGACCTGAGATCAGAATACCATCAGATTAAGATCAGAAGAGAAGATATACCAAAACAGCTTTCTCTACCAGATATGGACTCTATGAGTATCTCATTATGTCCTTTGGATTGACCAATGCACCGGCACATTTCATGTACCTGATGAATTCGGTCTTCATGCCAGAGTTAGATAAGTTCGTTGTAGTTTTCATCGATGATATCTTGGTATACTCTGAGAATGAGAAGGATCATGCTGAGCATCTACGAGTTGTTTTGACCCGGCTTCGAGAGCACAAGTTATATGCTAAGTTCAGTAAGTGTGAGTTTTGGTTAAAGAAGGTACCTTTCCTTGGTCACGTCCTTTCAGAGGAAGGGATCTCTGTAGACCCTTCTAAGGTGCAAGAGGTTATGGATTGGGAAGCACCCACAAGTGTTTTTGAGGTTCGCAGCTTTTTGGGTTTGGCTGGATACTACCGTCGGTTCATTCCGGATTTTTCGAGAATAGCCAAACCTATGACCCGTTTAACGCAGAAAAACAAGAAGTTCGAATGGACTCCAGAGTGTGAAACAGCTTTTCGCACTCTGCGAACGTTGTTGACTTCCGCGCCTGTTTTGGCTCAGCCAAACTTAGAGGAACCTTTTGATGTGTTTTGTGACACATCCAAGATTGGACTTGGATGTGTGCTCATGCAGAATGGGAGAGTTATAGCATATGCTTCGCGCCAGTTGCGACCACATGAAGAGAATTATCCCACTCATGATTTGGAATTAGCAGCCGTAGTGCATGCACTCAAGATCTGGAGGCATTACCTTATGGGAAACCTATGTCATGTGTACACTGATCATAAAAGTTTGAAATATATCTTCACCCAGCCAGAGTTGAACATGAGGCAGAGAAGATGGTTAGAGTTGATTAAGGATTACAACCTTGAAGTGCATTACCACCCCGGAAAAGCAAACGTGGTAGCAGATGCCTTGAGTCGCAAGACTCATTGCAACTCCCTACAACCACTATTGGAAGATGGATTCAACCTTATGCACCCCGTTATGTTAAACAATATCACCATACAGTGCACCCTGAAAAGTGACATCATCGAAGGACAAAGGACCGATGAAGAGATCTGTCAGATCAAGAAGAGGTTGGAAACCAGTAGTTCTTTGAACTTCAGGACTGATGAACAGGGAATCTTGTGGTATAACCAGAGGTTGGTTGTTCCTAAGGACACAGAGCTGAAAGAAAGAATTCTGAATGAAGCTCACAATTCAAAGTTATCTATCCATCCAGGAAGCAGTAAGATGTACCAAGATCTGAGGACAAGGTACTGGTGGTCTAGGATGAAGAAGGAAGTTGCAGCTTATGTTGCAAGGTGTGATACTTGCTGCAGGATAAAAGCTATACATCTGAGACCTGCCGGATTGTTACAGCCGTTATCTATTCCAGAATGGAAGTGGGAAGAGATTAGTATGGATTTCATCATAGGTCTTCCCACCACTCAAAAGGGAAATGATTCTATCTGGGTTATCGTGGATCGGTTATCTAAAGTGGCTCACTTCATACCAGTTAAGATGACCCACCGACCGCATCAGTATGCAGACCTGTACATTCAGAATATCTTGAGGTTACATGGAGTTCCGAAAAGGATTCTCTCTGATAGAGGACCCCAGTTCATAGCACGTTTTTGGGAACAGTTGCACAAGGAGCTAGGAACCAAGTTGGTAAGAAGTTCCGCTTATCACCCCCAAACCGCAGGACAAACAGAGAGAGTGAATCAGATTTTGGAAGATATCCTCAGAGCTTGTGTTTTATCTTTAGGAGAATCATGGGAGAAATGGTTACCCCTTGCCGAGTTTTCGTATAACAACAGCTACCAAGAAAGTATAAAGATGGCACCTTTTGAAGTATTATACGGACGAAGATGCAGAACCCCGGTAAATTGGGTTGAATCAGGAGATCGAGGATTTTATGGGTCAGATTATGTAAAGGATGCTGAAGAGATTGTGCAAAAGATACAACAGCATATCAAAACAGCGCAATCCCGACAGAAAAGTTACGCTGACACACGGAGGAGACCCTTGGAATTTCAAGTCGGAGACTATGTTTACCTCAAAGTCTCACCCATGAGGAAAGTCCAACGTTTTGGAATTAAGAAAAAGCTAGCACCTCGATATGTGGGACCGTATCAGATCGTAGCTAAAAAGGGAGAAGTGGCATATGAAGTGCAGTTACCCCCAGAGATGAGCGCAGTCTTCCCAGTGTTCCATGTGTCCCAGTTGAAGAAGTGTCTTCGAGTTCCAGAACAAGAAGAAGTTCGGATCCCAGATGTCGCAATCAGATCAGATCTAGAATACTATGAACAACCTCGGGAGATAATGGACACTAAGACCCGAGAAACTCGCAACCGAACAGTGAAGACTTACAAGATTCTCTGGAGCAACCACGGACCCAACGATGCGACATGGGAAACCGAGGATTACTTGCGAGTGAACTATCACGCTTTTTATAAAGATTGGTACGTAACTCAAAATCTCGGGACGAGATTTCTTTAAGGGGGGAAGGGTTGTGACACCCTAGTGTCAAGCACTGCATTAAGAACCACATTAGCTACTAAAGAGCATAAGTAATGCATTGCATCATTTCATGTGCATATGAGTGCTTTTTGCCTTTTGTTTATTTATCTGGATTTTCGATTTCTATTTGACTTGATGATTAAAGTGGATTTCTATTTTGGCAAATAGTTTTATAAAATAGAGAATATTGAGTAGAGTGCTTTTCATGTTGATATTTTGACCTAGTTCAAAATAGTTTATCAAATAAAAATGAGGCAAGCAAAATATTTTATGTTTCAAAACTGGCTTTGTTTATGTGGAGGTTGTAAAAATGGTTTTCAGAAAAAGTGTCTTATATGAAAGTTGTAGAGAAAATTATTTTGAGCAACTTTTATATTTGGGTCAAAGCCTGGTTTGGAGTTTTTGAAACTGTTTTTGAATGGTCAAACTTTGGAAAATCCTTGGAAAAAGAAAAAGGAAACGAATTTTTTTTCCGCGCCTTCACTTCCGGCCCATCTGGCCTTTTCGGCTCAGCTCCGCACCGCGTCGGCCCGCTCCCGCACTCGCCCGCGCGCGTGCCGCGCAGCGCCGGTCGCCGACCGTGCCGCGCCGTACGCCGGCCGGCCTGCCGCGTGGCGCCCCGCCTCTCCTCCAAATCCGCCTCCGCCACTCCCCGTTCGATCTTCGCGTGCCCGCGCAAGCAAGCAATCTCCCTCACCCACTCCCGCGCTGCCTCGCCTATCGCGCCACCTCGCCGCTCGCGCCGTGCTGCGCGACGTCGCGTCGGCGTGGCCCCCGCCACGACCGCGCATTGCCGCCGGCCGAGCCAAAACCCGAGCACCCTTCGCTCCCTCACTCACCCGCACACACTCTCCCACTCTCGCTCACACTCTCCCCCCCCCCCCACGCCACCGAGCAAGAACGAGCGCTCTGCTCGCTCTCGCCGTGACCACCCCCGCAAACCCCCTTCGCCATTCCGGCCACGTCAGAGCCTCGTCGTCCGATTCCTCGCGCAAACCTCTCCGCCTACACCCCAGACACCCGGTGCTCGCGTTAGCACCACCCCTCGAGCCTCGCCGACACCGAAGTCTGTGGAGCGCTGCCGCGGTCGCCATCGGCACCGTCCGGAGCTCGCGACTGTTCTACATCGACCGAAGCTTCTCCGCTTCCCCTCTTCTCCGTCGAGCATCACCAAGCCAAGGCAAGGTGAGAACACCGACTAGCCTCAACGCTACCGCTCTCACCCACCTCTTCTTCCCCGGCCGAGCGCCATGGCTGTCCGCCGAGGCCATGCACGAGGTCAAGCTCCCCTGGAGCCATCCGAGCCAAACCAACCCACTCACTTAGCTCCCTAGGGTTCACAAAGCACTGCGCACGCGCCAATTTGGCCGGCGACCGCCGGACACGGCCTAGCCGAGCCCCGCCACCGTCCGCCATGGCCGCTCGCGTGGCCAAGCTTCCTCGGAGCTTCCCGAGCCAATCCGAGCCCGCCGATAGCCTCCCTAGGGTTTGTGTGAGCCTTCGTCTTCCTCAATTTCACCGGCGACCGCCGGAAACGGCGTAGTCGTGTGTCGCCGCCGCCGCCGTCCGCCACCGCTCGCCGCCGGCACGCTTCGGTCACCCTCTAGCCAAACCGACCCCACCGCTGGATGCGCCTCGTCGAGACGAGTCTATCGAGCCTAGCCTCACCGCCGGCGACCTCACCGTCGACGAGCAATCGTCGGTCAACCTCTCTCCCCTGTTTCCTCTCTCTGACGGGTGGGTCCCGTTGACCAACGGACCCCGCGCGTCAGCCCCACCTGGTCCATGGACCACGTTCACGCACCCAGCAGGGAAGATTCAAATATGTTTTCCTTTTTACTTTTATTTTTCCAGAAATGCTTGTTATTTTTGTGTAGCTCATTTTAAAAGTCCAAATGAAGTACTTTCAGTTTTGTTAGCTTGTTTTTGAGTAGATCTATCATGGAAAAATATGAAAGTATTTTTGGTGAAAGTTTTTATTACTGTTTTTATTTAATTCAGTTTGTGAGCTTTTGTTTAGATAAATGGAAATAGGTGTTTTCTGGTTGAGTTAATTCATGGGAAAATTTGTGTAAGTTTATTATCATGTTTTGCACCTGTGAAAAATATATGAGGCACTGTTTATGTGGAAAAAGTTTCTGCTATAGTTAAAAATCCTTTTTGGCTGATTTCTTAGAATAAATATTAAGGTGTTTTATATGTCGAAATAAAATGTGGGAAAAATTGTGTAGTCTTTGTATGACATGTTCGGGCTAAGAAAAATATAAAGGAAGAACTGTTGTATGAAAGAATCTGAAGTTGCTTTACAAATGTACTTTTCTGTGTTTTCCTTTGGAAATTCATGTAACAAATAATATAATGTTTTTGTTCGTGGAACTTTCTTGATAAGTATGAAATGTGAAGTAGAATCTGGGAAAAATATAAAAATAAGTTTAGCATCCTTTTCCAGTAGGGATGTAGTTCAATGGGTTTAATTTGGAATAGATTTGTTTATTTTGTGTAGGCTTGTATGTTTATGCTCTGACAGCAAGTTTTCTACAGTAGAATGTGTATGAGTAGATGACGCTAGGAAAATTATGAAATCTGCTGTTGAACACCTTTTTGTGAAAAGTTAGTTCAAAGCACCTTTTGAGCAGTTTAATTGTTATTTTTATATCTGCAGTTCTCTATTTTATTTCTGGCTGAAAATTGTTCAGTGAAGTCCAGCAGATGCCATTTGCCTTTTGGAATTTTTTGTGGATTTTTCTGAGTCCAGAAAAATGCACTTGCAGTTCAAACTTAAATTTCTTTTGAATTATTAAATAAGAAATAGGTGGATTAATGAAATTGTTTTATGAGATAATTAAGTGTTTACCTCAATGTCAAAAATGGTTCAACAAGTTGGTTTTGTTGGTTTGCAAGAAATATTTACACTCATACCACCTCATCTCACACTACGCATTATTTATTTATTATTTTCAACCGCATTGCAATAGGATCGACAGTTCAGGAGCAAGACCTAGAGCAGGAGACAAGCGTCGAGCAGGAGATCCCGGAACTGCATCAAGCCGAGGAAGCCGACCCCGCGGCCGACACTAACCTGCCTGAGTGCCCCTCCCACGAGGCCTCAGTCTTCTCTCAAGGCAAGCCCCGAAGCATATTAAGCCTCCTATCTTATGCAATTAAAATTACTTGAGTCCTTTTATATTGTGATGCATTAGGTTTAGGAGTTGGAATGAATCCTACTTGCTGCATTACCATTCCTTGGTTATTGATTAATATCTACCTTGTTATCCTGTTATTTAGTTACCATGTAGAATTGCTTAGCTTGCTTAATAAAAGTAGTAGCTAAGAGTGTTTCCGTAATACCCTGATGGGTAGTTACCGGATCACGGTTGGCTATATTTGCTATCGTGGAAAAGAACCTGAGTAGTAATGAAATACGGTCAACTGGAAGGCAGGGCACCAAGTTGGAACTTGGGGGCAGTCCGTCCGTTGGATCGTGTAGGTTTGTATCGATGTTGGCCCTCGTTCATTTTTGAACGCGCCCTTTTAGGGATACGTCGGTGCCGTAATCATCGACCCCAAAGCCGGTTAGAAGCTGTTCGGGCCAGTTTCGACCCGTGTCGCGCCCTCTAGTATGGAAATTGCGATCTGCCGCGTGAGGTCATCGCCAGGTTCCAATTGGGCGGTCCGTGCTTGAACCGCGACGATTACCACCACGAACAAGCATCGAGCGGTTGCCCAATGCATGGACCCGACGGGGAAAGTGTGGGCTGGTATTAAAGGTCTTTCACCAGCTGGTTTGGAATTCGATTCGAGTCGCCGTCTCCCCCGGTTAGTGGGAAACTATGGCGAGCTTCACCACGATACAACTCCATGTGATGTTTTAAAGGTTCAACTAAAAATGTGGATAAGTCAACTGGATATGGTTATATTATTGTTTGTTAGACTCAAGTGTGTGCAATAGTTCAGGTGCAAACCTAGAGTAAAGAAATAGGTCTAAAAATGACAGCTCAGCAATATCATTAAATCCTCACTTATCTTAATTGAGCTTTTCGCAACTAAAGATCCCAGATCCACCCAAAAAGGCCCTACATACCCTTGGTGTCTTTATTTTCAGTTGGATGGGTAAGTCTAGCTGAGTACATTCCCGTACTCAGGGTTTATCCCGTTTGTTGCAGATGGCCAGGTCTACTTTGGCTATTGTAAGCACTGCCTCTACCCAGTGGAAGGTGATGAGGAGTAGGCCCAGGGCAGGGTCGTCCAGAAGCTTCGCTTTTTCTTTTGCTGGTCTGAGACTTCTAGTGGCACATTATCTAAAAAGGGAAGAGTGAATTGTGTGAGTTGGATTTATCAAACAATGTTTAATTGGACCACATGTGTGGTGGTCGTATTTCAAACTTATTTCAGCTTCCGCACTTTTAAATTTGGTATTTCAATAACTCCGTTTTAAATTCGCACTCTGTTACTTTAAGTTCGGTTCCATTTCTCTGTGATGTATCTTTGTGAATGTAATTCTTGAACAATGCGATCCTGTATGTTGTACGGTTATAGAAATCCTTCGAGATTTCCGGACTACCGGGGTTATATGGGTTCAAGTATGAGTCGAAGTCAGACGAATTTGACTAAGACGGTACTTGAGCTCTTATAATCAGGACGGTTCCGCCACAGACAATATATATGTGGCTCCAGCCATATTGTCATAATCACGACATGCAAGTCATGAAACAATTACATATATGCATCACATACACATAAGGACTATACCAGTCATCAATTCCTGCGAAACAGAGTTAAACGTTTCCGACGTCTAATCTTGAATCGCAGAAAACATAATTTTCTCGGCCTTTTTTCGCAAATCTAAATTTGACGAAACCGGCTAAAAATTGGATGTAAAATTTTCTGTACATCGATTTTTGTTTAAAGATCATCTCAATCCGAGGTCGTATGCAAAAGTTACGGCTGTTTTACCGAACAACGCTCTTTTGCAGATGCCATGGTACATCTCATGCACCCGGCTCTTGATCTAGATTCGATTCGATCAATCTGATTGATCTCCATCTTGCCATGGTTGGATTTACACGTATCACTTAACTCCGATGGCGGAATTCCGACCGGTAGGAGTAGATCGTTACATGACCAACACAGCAAGATCACGAATCAAGATCAGAGACTGATCTACAACCGTGCATATCTGCATATGCACACAACCGAATCTATAACGAGGCAGTAACGGCTCCGACACCACTGCAGGGTTATGGGGATGCTACACTAGCCGAATGCTACCGCTGTGGTAGCCGAAAAACGGTTCCGCTACGTTAGCCGAACGCTTCTGCTGAGTTAGCCGAACGCAAAAATTTTCGACCCCATAAACCAGGAACTACTACTAGTTATAGATCACGGGATTACCACTAGACGCGCAGGTGCAGCGGAAGACGTCTCGGAGTAGACGTGCGCGTCGCGGCGATGTCGTGTAGATGTTCACGTCCAACCTTCACGTCTCCACATGCGGTTCGTCCTTGTGCTCCAGATGTAGCACCTCCGAGGTATCCCACACGTACAGGGAGGAAGCGTCACGCCTCCAGACTGCTAGGTCTGCGAGGAGAAATAGGCGCGGGCGTGGGGTGGGCGACGGCTATCAACAATTGACGTGGTTACAACCCTGGTCGCCCCACCCCTCTTTATATAGGCGTCCCTAATGAGCCCACCGACCTGGAGGCCCATTAGAAAACCCTAATTCCGGTCTGACTCGAGTCCAACTTGAATCAGGCTTCCAGCCCCTTAAGCGTGCGACCCTATGGGTTCACGCACACATAGACACGGCCCGAGTACTCCTACTCGCCCGATATTTGACAGCGGCCTCTAGCAAGACGTGTCAACTCCTATGTATACACAAAGATCATATCTGACGAACCACCACGATCACATATACGCAATTCCCTTGCCACACAATATTTGGTCCAACTCATAGGTTAACACTTAACCTAAGCACGGCCATGCATTTTATGATCCAATCATTTGAGTAGTCCAGTGATATCTCTCTCGCATAGAGAGGGGCAAATCCCATCTTGATCGTCTATGTCTCACAGCATACTTCCTGACAAACCCGAAGACTATCTTTATAACTACCCTATTACGAAGTAGTGTTTGATAGTCCCTAAGTAAGTCGATTCATATCTTGAGAACATACCACAATCTCAGGTCGAAGGACATAACGTATATGATGTGTAAAGAGATAATAAGAACATCTCACGTTGGGTCAGTCCAGCCCCATGTCATACATGTGCCCACATTATTAGTTTGACATCTCCATGTCTATGACTTGTGAAACATAGTCATCAATAGTACATGTGCTGATCTAATATCCATGTGTGTCCTCACATGAACTCCAATTAGGGACAACTATCGAATAACCATACAAGTAAAAGAGTTTCACAGACAATTCACACAATTGCCAATCAATACAAGTTGTCATTAATGGATATTCAATGAACATATAATAAATCATGGATACAATAGAAATATCATCATCTCTATGATAACCTCTAGGGCATATTTCCAATAGTTTGAGTTGGCTCAGATTTTGAGGACTTTGAATTTTCCAATTGGATCGGAGCTTTTCTGCTAGGTGTTCAATTGGTTCGGAGCTTTTCTGCTAGTTGTGTTGAGACTTTGTGCCTCTATCTTGAGGGACTAGCAATTTCGCTTTGTGAGAGTGATTCTCAATTGGTATCAAGCGTTACTGCTCTTCAGTTG
This sequence comes from Coix lacryma-jobi var. lacryma-jobi, assembly GCA_009763385.1. Classification (NCBI taxonomy): domain Eukaryota; kingdom Viridiplantae; phylum Streptophyta; class Magnoliopsida; order Poales; family Poaceae; genus Coix; species Coix lacryma-jobi. The sequence continues at coordinate 103,449,033 of CM019828.1, read as the reverse complement.
GTTTTGAGCTTTCTCGCTAGCGGTGTTGAGCCTGTTCTACCTCTTCTGGAGGGCTAGCCTTGCTTTGCTTGGTTGCGTCGAGCTGTTGCCCATGTCTTTGGGGACCAAGTTGTTTTGCTCTGTCACTTGACCTTCTTCTGGCTTTGATATGCTTTTGGGTCATTTGGACGAGTTCTCTACTTCTCCTTCTTCCTCCTTCTTCTACATTATGATTTGTGTTGGTAGTTGACAATGCACTCATCAAGGGGGAGATTGCGGATACATGGGTGTATGCCGAGTCTCGAGTGATGAGTGATTGTCAATTGGGATAATGCGCATGTTCTATGGCTTGTGTTGTGCAGGTGTCGAGCATGGACACAGTGATCGAAGGCAAGGTGAAGGTCAAGTAGAGACGTGTCGTGCCGATGGACCAGGAGCGGTGAAGGGAGGATGTGAGGCTTGGACTGAGAGACCGGTGGCCTGAGGATCAGCTGTGGTGGCTGACAGCCTGGGAAAGCGACGAGTGAAGACTTGTGGGCACAGTGTTGCTCGGGTCGAGGACCTGGGGACATGTGTCGGTGGACGGGGTGCACGGACAGCGCATCCCCTCTACGGCTCGGTTTGGTGGTTGAGCCACAAAAAAACCACCGAGTGGATGGTTTCCAGGTTTGGGCCTCAAAACCTGGGCGCTGATGGTTTCCGAGTTTGGCCACAAAACTTGGGCTGAGGATGGTTTCCAGGTTTGGGCCTCAAAACCTGGGTGCTGCGGGTTTCTGAGTTTGGGTCACAAAACTCAGGCGATGGACGGCTGATTTCCCGGTTTGGGCCTCAAAACTGGGGGTTGGTCGTGAAGGCTGGTTTCCCGGTTTGGGCCTCAAAACCGGGTGCAAAGTCCAGGAAAAGGACGAACGGAGCGGTGGCGGCACGTGGCGGCAATCGGTGAGGTTGCGTCGAGGCAACGCTACCATTTGTGCGGGCGTGGCCGTCGGATCAGCACATACCACGAGTTGGTCCAGAATAACCCTAGGGTTTAGCTGGTTCGCTCTGTAATTAGTTAGAGGTAGAGTGGGAAATATAATTAGGATAAGTAGAGGGAGACACCCACCTCCCATCCTATCTCAGTCATTTGCTCTTTGACTTCTAGGTTTTCCTGCTCTCCCCATCCCCTGCTGTAGCAACTGAGATCCGCAGAGAACCATACCTCTGTGTACTGGAGATTTTGAGGAAGTGAGACTGTAATCTCACTGTTGTAGCGTGTGGTAGCCACACGGTTGCAAATTCGTGGTTGTGATTTGCGTTTTGGTGTTGTTCTTCGCGGGTTACTTTTCTCCATGATTTTCCCGGTGTTCGATCTCTTTACTCGGTTCATCTTTCGCGATTCTGTTTGAACTGAGTTGTTCTAGATCGAGAGGCCCATCTTTCCACCGAAGGAATTTGACTCTAACCTCTCGAGCTAGTAGATCGGTCGATTTTCGTTTCGAATCGAGTTTTGTCTCCTTTGCCCCGAATTCTTCCGATTCACCAATTTGGAGTTAGGTTCGAGCCATTATCTCTTTGGGATAGCTCACTAACTTCCTTGGAACTCCTCATACCAAGTCTAAGCCATAGAGCTTTTGATTCGGAGGAGATCGGGTTGAATCCACGGAAGAACAATGCAGTTTCGGGGGCATCGGACGCTGACGTCGGGAGCATCGGACGTTGTGTTCATCACATCGACGCTTTCGATGCCATGTGTCATCTGACACTGTTTTCTAAGGAGCATCGGACGCTGACCATTTGAAAGTGCATTTGCCCCTATTGTGGGTTTTGGCTAATTAATGATAATCAAATTAGGGACTAACGGATTTATAAAAGCATATATGCAGGTGTTAGTCCTTAGAAAGATTTGAACTGTTGAAAACTCGTGAATAAAGCACGTTGGATACATTTGGACATACAGATACCTAGCTCGAGTGGTGGTTTAAAAGTTTGATTTTAATCTTGAGTTATAGGTAAGCCGGACTATCAAGAGGGTAACAAATTAGGTTGGCTAGATGTGGAGAAAAGTGCTCATATCGACTAACTATAGTTTGCTTGAGAGACACCGCACAATCACGAACACATAGAGGTTAATTTGTGTGGTCGGTAGTACCGACCATGGGTGGTCGGTAGTACCTACCACGGCTGCTCTGTGCGATGCTCTAACAACAACTCTGTGTAACTCAAAAATGGCCTGGCGGTAGTACCGCTATAGGGCCGGTACTACCGCCCCTCGGTGGTACCGACCCAGGCCGGTAGCAAGTCAGTTTTTGCAATCTCTCTGTGTAACTCGAAAATGGTCTGGCGGTAGTACCGCTATAGGGCCGGTACTACCAACCCTCGGTGGTACCGACCCTGGCCGGTAGCAAGTCAGTTTTTGCAATCTCTCTGTGTAGACTCAAAATGACTTGGCGGTAGTACCGATATAGGGCCGGTACTACCGACCCTCGGTGGTACCGACCCTGGTCGGTAGAAAGGCAGATTTGTGAAGCTCTCTGTGTTGATCAAAAATGGCTTGGCTGTAGTACCGCCATAGGGCCGGTACTACCGACTCTGGTTGTACCGATCCAAGCCGGTAGTAAGGAAGTTTCGCAGGGCTCTCTATGTTGGCTTGATTTTGACTTGGCGGTAGTACCGCCATAGAGTCGGTACTACCGACCCTCGGTGGTACCGACCCTGGTCGGTAGTTACCCCGGGTCCAAGTCTCATTCTGCGGAGCTCTCTGTGTGCGGCCGATTTGGCCTGGCGGTAGTACTGCCATAGGGCCGGTACTACCGACCCTCGGTGGTACCGACCTGAGGCCGGTAGTTGACTTTAGGTCAGATCCAGATCTGTGCGACCGTTTGTGACTGGTTGGTACTATCGACCATGGGTGGTCGGTACTACCGACCAGCCTCGGGACTGGGGAGTATAAATAGCTCTCCTCTCTCTGTTTGACGGTTACCCATTTATTCCACTCACTTATTGCGACCTAACTTCAGATAAAAGAGCCTCCAAGCATTGACTCATCCCGTCTCTCTCCCCCTTTGCTCCTAGATTCACTTACTTGCAAGATTTGAGCTAGGGAAGTGAGATTAGAGAGTGGGAAGCTTCGATCTACGACTTGAGCACTTGGTTTCCATATAGCCAGCTTTGTTTGTGTCTATTACTCTTGAGCTCTTTGAGCTCTAGCCGGTTAGGTGTTTTTCGTGGTAGCCCGTATTGATTCATTTGTGAGGGCTCCCCGAAGTGTTTGTATTACCCCTGTGATTTCTAGTGGAGAAACTCTAGTAGCCTTTGTGGTTGCTTGAGTGAGGCTAGGAGGTGAAATAGACTCTGACCTTTGTGGTCACCTCAATAACGAGGACGTAGGCACTCCTTAGTGGATTGGCCGAACCTCGGGATAAATCGTCGTGTCTCGTGTGCTTGTTGTTGTCTCTACTTTGTATATTACTTGTGTTCTTCGTGTTCTTCCTCTCCCTATCTCTTTCTTAGGTTGAGAAAGCTCGATCCACACCGTGGAAAGCAACCAAGGCTTGGTAAGGCTAGAATCGTTGTTTATCATACTTAGGGAAGTGGGGTTCATCTTGTATTACATTCATAGCTCACTTACATTGGATTTGTAGTTCATCCTTAGGATCTCGGTAGTGCTGTTTGTTTGTGTCGGTAGTACCGGTTTTTCACACCCGGTAGTACCTACCCAAACAAACTAGCAACACCGGTTGTTGTCTAACTACAATTTCTAGTTTGTGAAGTTTCAGATTGTCAAAAATCACCTATTCACCCCCCTCTAGGCTGATTAGATCCTTTCAATTGGTATCAGAGCCTCACCCTTGTGTTAGCGCTTCACCGCATAAGGGAGAATCATGTCGACCCTAAGTCAAGAACAAATTGATGACATTGTCAAGAGGGTTTCCACTCAGCTGCTAGAAGATCAAGCAAAGAAATATGAAGATCAATTGCAAAAGATGAGAGATGAGATGGAGAGCATGAGGCAAGCTTTGGCCAACAAAGGCGAAACATCCGGAAGCGGAGAAATCTGCCACAGCCCAAAGAAGATGAAGTGAAAGGTAAGAGGGAGAAGGAGTTCTCTAAGATGTCTTATGACTATAGCCAAATGGGCAAAGTCATTCAATTGCCTAGCGTCAATCTAGGCAAACCACCCTCCTTCGATGGAATCAACTACAATGATTGGGCACACAAGATGAAGCTGCATCTTCTTGCTGCAAGAGTTTGGGAGATTGTTGAGAGTGGGCCAAGTCATGTTGAAGGCGAAGAGTTCACCGAAAATGATGTGGTTGAGTTTCAACAAAATGTTCAAGCCGCATCATTGATTCTATCATGCCTTAAGCCCGAAGAAAGCAACAAGGTACATGGAATGGAGAATGCCAAGAAGATTTGGGACACTCTCAGAATATCATATGAGGGTGATGCAAGTGTGAGGAAATGCAACATAGAGCTTCTTCAAGGAAAGATTGAGAACTTCGCTATCAAGAGAAATGAGACCACTCAACAAATATTTGATAGATTCATGACATTGGTCATCAAGATTAGAGCTCTTGGAGACACAAAGTGGGATGACAACTCAACTGCAAGAAAGCTATTGAGAGCATATAGAAAGAAGAACAAGACACTTGCATCAATCATCATGAAGAGACCCAACTATGAGAGCATGGGACCTCATGAGATGCTTGCCAAAATAAAGCATCATGAAGTCTTGGATGATGAAGCTCTAGAAGATCAAGAAGAAAGCCACAAGAAGGTGGTAGCTCTCAAGGCAAACCAAGAAGAAGGAAGCAAGGCCCAACATGATTCATCAAGTGAAGGGAGCGACGATTCTGATGATGAGATTGCTCTCCTTGTGAAGAACTTTAGAAGATTCATGAGGAAGAAGATGTACAAGAAGGGCAAGGGTGGATACTTCAAGAGGTCAAAGAAGAGAAATTGTTATGAGTGTGGTGCGGACGATCATTTCATCGCTGATTGTCCACAAAAGAAGAACAAGAACAAATATAGCAAGAGTGATGATAAGAAGCAAAGAAGAAGAAGAGGTGGTGAAGCTCATCTTGGTGAAGAATGGTTCTCCGAAGATTACTCAAGTGATGAAGAGAAGAGCAAGGGCAAGTAGAAAGAGAAGGGAGCGGCCAACATCGCCATACACAATACTTCTTCTCCAAGTCCCCTCTTCAATATGACTACCTCGACCACATCATCATGCTTGTTCGAGGACCTCACCGACGATGAGGATGACGTCACTCATTCTTGCTTTATGGCTAAGGATGAGAAGGTATCACCTCGCTCTCCTACTTGTTCTAGTGATGAATTTAGTGATGATGACATGGATGAATTTGAACTAAATATAATAAGAAAGTACGGTAAAAAAGGTGGACCAAAAATATTAAAATTGCTTAGTAAGTTGGAAAGTCGGAATGAGAGTCTTGTCTTGCAAGGGGACTTGATCTCTCAAGAGAGAGAGAGAGAAGAACCTTGCATTAGAAGCCTCTCTTGCCGAGGAGAAGTTGAAGGATGAGAAATTGACCATGGAACTATCTTTAGCTAATGACTCTAACAAGAAGTTGGCTAAAGAGTGTTCCACGAGCAATGACTCAATTGCTAATCTAAAGAGTAAGATTAGCTTGGTTCAAGAGAGCCTCACAAGCTCCCAAGATAAATATCAAACTCTTGAACTAAGCTACAACACTCTTTGGAGTAGTACTTCTTCAACTACTCCTAAGGATTCCGACAACTCTAATGCTTCAACAAGTAAAGGTTGCAATAGATGTTATAAAGTTGATATCAATGCTTGTGCAACTAACATTGTTGAGTTAGAGAAGAAAAGCAAAGAAATCAAACGATTGAACATGATCTTGAGGAATGGTTGCAAGTGCAAGATGGAACAACCAAAGGATATCCTCAAGACCGCAAGACACCCATCCATCAAGGATGGGATTGGCTACAATAGGTATGGTGGTAAGGCCAATGGAAGAAAGATGGTCAACGGGGTACCCTTTGTTAACTTTAACAAAGGGGTTCCTCTCTTTGACCTCATGAACAAGGCCAACAAGGTTGCCAATCCCAAGGCTCCACTTGCTAATGGTAAGATCAACAAGGAAAAGCAAGTGGAGGTCCCCAAGCAACAAAAGCCAATATCAAGAAGCTATACATGTGATTACTTGTGTTGTTGGGGAGAGAATGGCAAGATAATAGTCAAGTATGTTGGTGCCCTCAAGAAGAGGGAAATTATGAGAAATGTTTGGGTGCCAAAAGCTTATGTGACTAACCCCCTAGGACCCAATCTCACTTGGGTACCTAAATCAAGAACATAATCTTGTTTTGTAGGAATATGCCTCCGGTGGATCAAGTTGGGTGTTGGATAGTGGATGCACCAATCATATGACCGGGGCAAAAGAAATGTTCACCTCCTTCCAACCAAGCAACGACTCATGCAACAACATTGTTTTTGGTGACAATGGTAAATGAGAAGTGCTTGGTTTGGGTAAAATTGCTATCTCAACTGACAATTCCATATCTAATGTATTACTTGTGCATTCGTTGAGTTACAATTTGTTATCTGTTTCTCAACTTTGTAAAATGGGTTACGATTGTCTCTTTACGGATAAGGGTGTGACCGTCTCTAGAAGAAGGGATTCCTCTATTGCATTTAAAGGTGTGTTGAAGGGAAAACTTTACTTAGTTGACTTCTCAGCTAGTAAGGTAGAACCTACAACATGTCTAATGGCAAAATCTAGCATGGGTTGGCTTTGGCATCGCCGACTAGATCATGTTGGGATGAGGAACTTGGCCCAACTTCAAAGGGAAGGGCACATCCTTGGACTAACCAACGTCTCGTTTGAGAAAGATAGGATTTGCAGTGTGTGCCAAGCCGGAAAGCAAGTTGGAGCAAAGCATCCAATGAAGAATGGCGTATCAACTACAAGACCATTGGAGCTACTACACATGGACCTCATCAGACCCGTTGCTTACCAAAGCATCGGCGGTAACAAATACAGTTTTGTTATTGTTGATGACTTTTCTCATTTCACTTGGGTGTTCTTTTTAGCAGATAAAAGTGAGACCCAAAGCATCTTCAAGAAGTTTGCTAGAAGGGCTCAAAATGAGTTTGAGCTCAAGATGAAGAAAGTAAGAAGCGACAATGGGACCGAGTTTAGGAACACCAACATAGAAGAATATCTTGATGAAGAAGGAATCAAACATGAGTTCTCTGTTCCATATACCCCACAACAAAATGGGGTTGTGGAAAGGAAGAATAGAACTCTTGTTGAAGCCGCAAGATCTATGTTGGATGAATACAAGACGTCCCATGGCTTTTGGGCGGAGGCGATGAACACTGCGTGTCATGCCATCAACCGCCTCTACCTCCACAAGCTAAGGGACAAGACACCATACGAGCTTCTAACCGGTAACAAACCAAAGGTGCATTACTTTCGAGTTTTTGGCTGCAAGTGTTTCATACTTAACAAAAGGGCCAAAAGTTCAAAGTTTGCACCTAAGGTACATGAAGGCTTTCTACTTGGTTATGGTACTAACGAACACGGCTACCACGTATTCAATAATGCCACTGACACTATTGAGTTAACGATAGACGTGACTTTTGATGAATCTAACGGCTCCCAAAAGGAGCAAGTCAATGATGAGCTTGTAGGTGATGACATGTCTCCATCCGAAGCAATCAAGAAGCTTGCAACCGGTGATGTGAGACCCATTGAGATTCAAGATGATGATGATGATCCATTGCACACTCCACAAGATTCAAATGTCCATCATGTGCATTCAAATGTACATGGTAAAGCTTCCGCAACTCCGATAGATGGAGGTGCAAATGATGGTCAAATGCAACATCAACTTGATGATCAAGTACAAGCTCAACATGAAGACCAACGAGATGATGGGGACATCCACACATTTGATGAAGATGATGAAGATGGACCCATCCAAAGGAGATCACTTGTGCCACACCCAAGAGTTCATCACATAGTTCAATGGGATCATCCCGTTGACAACATATTGGGGAACATACGACGTGGGGTAACGACACGTTCTCATTTAGCAAGTTTTTGTGAACATTACTTGTTTGTCTCCTCTCTGGAGCCTCTTAGGGTGGAAGAAGCACTTGATGATCTGGATTGGGTGATGGCTATGCAATAAGAGCTGAACAACTTCACCAGGAATGAAGTCTGGTCCTTGGTGGAAAGGCCCAAGCAAAAGGTGATAGGAACCAAATGGGTCTTCCGCAACAAACAAGACGAGCATGGCGTGGTAACAAGGAACAAAGCACGGTTGGTGGCTCAAGGTTTCACTCAAATCGAAGGTTTGGATTTTGGGGAAACCTATGCACCCGTAGCTAGGCTTGAGTCAATTCGCATATTACTTGCCTTTGCTACTCACCATGATTTCAAGCTATACCAAATGGATGTGAAAAGTGCATTCCTCAACGGCCCCCTCTCCGAACTGGTGTACGTGGAGCAACCACTGGGTTTTGAGGATCCAAGATTTCCCAACCACGCCTACAAGCTCGACAAGGCGCTCTATGGGCTCAAGCAAGCCCCTAGAGCTTGGTATGATTGCCTTAAGGACTTCCTACTCAAAAAGGGTTTTGAGATAGGGAAGGCCGATGCTACTTTCTTTACTTGCAAAGTCAATGATGATATCTTTGTGTGCCAAATATATGTCGATGACATAATATTTGGTAGTACTAATGTGACTTTTTGTGAGGAATTTAGTAGGATCATGACCAAAAGGTTCGAGATGTCCATGATGGGTGAGTTGAAGTATTTCCTTGGATTCCAAATCAAGCAACTCAAGGACGACACGTTCATTAGTCAAACCAAGTACACAAGAGATATGCTAAAGAATTTTGAGATGGACAAGGCCAAACCCATCAAGACTCCCATGCCTACCAATGGACATCTTGATCTCAATGAGGATGGTAAGTCAGTGGATCAAAAGGTATATCGCTCTATGATCGGTTCACTGCTTTACCTTTGTGCATCTAGGCTTGATATTATGCTTAGCGTGTGCATGTGTGCAAGATTTCAAGCTAATCCGAAATAATGTCATATTATGGCCATTAAGAGAATCTTTCGATACTTAGTGCACACTCCTAATCTTGGCTTGTGGTATCCCAAGGGCTCCACTTTTGATCTACTTGGCTATTCCTGTAACATCCCAGGTTTTTCACCAACCAAAAATATGATTTTTTAAAACTTTTTCCTGCAATGTGTGAAGCATGTAGTTGCTAGGTCAAACGGTAGTCAACGTATCATTCTCCTCTCACGAAACATTGCATACATATAGAATTGCTTGTTGAGGTGTGCCTGAGCTCTCAAGTCGGTCTAGGGTTTGAGTCGTGTCAGAGTCAGAGTGTACAAATCCATAGTGATCTCTCCTCCTTTTTGGGACTTCTCCCGACCTCTCTTTATCCCATCCCAAAAGATCTTCGAGTCATATTAATTCATGACTCAGGGAAAATCTTTTCCCTTGCTCCCCTCTTTTCCAATTCCGAATCTACTCCAATTCCTTTCAAAACCCCTGTTCACAATTCCACTCCGAATCTCCTGTTCAACCATTCCCAAATTATCTTTGGGATTCAAACCCCCCCAATGTTTATCGAAACCCTTCAAACCACTGATTCTGATTCCACTCAACTCTCCTTTAAATTTTCCCCGACCTCCTTTGCTCCAACTCCGAACCCTCCAAGTCATAATATTTCTTGGAAGAGAAAACTTCTTTCTCATTTTCCATCAAATCATATTTGGATGCTTCATCCAAATTCCTCTAAATTTCTCCCAAACTCCTTTTGAAGCCCCCTACAAACTTCTTGAAATCAAATAGCAAAATAATAGGCAAAAGACCCCTTCCTTTCTTTGGGCCTAAACCCTCTCCCCTTCTCCACCAGCAGCCGGCCCAGCCAGCCTGGCCTAGCTCTATCTCTACGCAGGCCGGCTTGCTCCTCGGTCCAATAAGCCGCGTGGGCCTGTCTCCCCTCCTGAGGCCCGCTCGCACCATCTCCCTCCTCTCCCATTTCCTCCCCACAGGCCCAGTTCGCCTCCTCTCTTCCTCTTTTGGCCCAGCAGGCCACCCGTGCGCCTCTGGCCCATGGCCAAGCCGACGCCGCGCCGTGCCCCTGCCCAAACCCTAGGGCAAGCACGCCCTGCTCCCAGTCGCCACCGCCGCCGCAAGCTTTGCCCCTGTGCGTCTGTGCCTCGACGTCCGTACACTAGCCGCTGATGATCGCCACGCGCCGTAGACATCCCATCGATGGCACAAACGCCGAGACGGCCATCGGGAGCCCTAGCTCGCACCTATAAAAGCCATGACCGCTCCTTGCCACCTCTTCTTCCCTGGTGCCAGCCACCGCTCTCTCTCCTCCCTCCTCCTTCCAAGCCATTGCCCTCGCTCTCCTGCGCCTTCTCCTGCCTTGCCTTGCGCGTGTGCTACGGCCGAGCCGAGCACCGGCTGCGCAGGCCATGGCCGCGCCTCGCCATGCCGCGTCGGGCGCTGTCCACCCGGCCGTGGTCACGTCGTGGCCACCGCACGCTGACCGTGGCTGCCTCGACGCGCCCTGCTCCGAGCCCTCCTCGTCGCTGCCTCCGGCCGAGCCAGCCATGCCGAGAGCACCTCCGCCACGACGTCCCTGCCGTCCTCGCCGATCGACATCTTCGGCACACAGCGGATCGCTTGCTGCCTCGCTTGCGCCTCCTCGCCTTCGCCAAGCCCGGAGCAGCTCGACGTCGACGCTGCTGTCGATCTCTGCTCCGTCCTCGCCATGACGCCGCGCCCCAGGGCAGCTAGGCACCAGTCTGACGACCACCAGCGCCAAGCTGTGGCTGATAGCGACTATGCCGAGCCCTGCGGCTGCTGCCAAGGGCGTCCGGCCGCGTCGCAACCGGCCAACAGCATGCCACAACCAGCCATGACTCCGACGCCCTACTGATTTGGCCGGCCAACACCTTGCCAGAACCCCTCCTCGGTTGTCGGTGAGCTTCTGCGTTCCAAGCCCACTCTTTTCTTCCTCCCCGTCGTTGTTTATGCCTGAGACCGGCCTTCGCGCCGCGATGTACACTGTGCAGGGAAGGTGGCCACGCCACAGAGCTTCTGCCAGAGCTCTGCCTTCCCCGGGTCACCTGCTGCTGCGTCTGGCTGGATGCAGCTCCGCTCGGCCAACAACATCAAGCTTCCGGAGATCCACGGCAGCCACGACGGCCACAAAGACGAGCGCTAGCTGTTCGGCCAAGGTCGTGGTGCTGATTCGTTCGATGGCGCCGCTTCGCTGAAGCCTCGCCTTCCCCGCTATCGTCAAGGTTGAATCTTTGGAACCCTCGTTGACGCCGTCCCCGATGTCGACAGAATCTCTTTTACCTTCTCATTGTTGTTCATCATGTCTTGACATTCATACATATTCATATATGATCTATATATGCCTGCGCCGAGCCTTCGCGCCGGTCTATTTCCTATGCTATGGATATGTGCTACTCCTATGTCGTTGTGTCGGTCTGGTGTTTGTGTTGTTGGCGGTTGACCGTGCCTTCCAGCCGGTCCTATTTTGATTGTCTGTGGACCGTGCCTTCGAGCCGGTCAAGGGGTCGTCCCTCGCTCGGACGTTGCGATCGTGGGTTCGTCCCGCCGTGGTCGTAACGCTGAGCGTAACTCACCCCTCGTAGTCTTAGTCGTTGTTTTGGATTTGGTTGACTCCGTTGCGACACGAGCGTCAGCTCCTATCCTTAGCCTTAAGACGTGGCCACTGTGGGCTTGATATCGGAAGCGATATCGATGTGGATATTACCCGCACGCAAAGAGCCTTCTGTGACCTAGTCTAGTGGGAGAAGGGCAAGGAGATGATGAACGGAGAACGATGGGTGCCAACTCGTTTGGGTGAAGCTCATGGCCGCGAGTTGTCTCGCCATGACCAACGGGCGTCACCTATTTTGTCGTATTTTTGTCCTAGCCACCTTGTATGCTTGCACTGCCTTGACCGTTGCATTCCTTCGGCTCCCGCGGTGACAACCGCACCGCTACGAGCCATAGGAATAGCGTTGTGCTAATTTAGTTGCACGGGGGTCGTGGTGCCCTACGAGTTGGCTTAGGTCGAGCTTCTCTCATTCATTGGCTACCGCCTTTGCCATGGTGTGGGGATATAGACCCTAGGGTACCACACGATGGTACATGGGCCACACCACTGGGGGTCGTCCGGCCCACAGGATGAAGGCGTACGGCGCACGACATGCACCGTACGATAGTTATAATCTAGATACAGTACCAACTCGGATACTTACCATGTAACTCTGTCCCTTCGGAATATATAAGGAGGGACAGGGGTCCTCCGAGAGGACAGGACACAGCAGATCATAGACGGCAGATCATAGGTCATAAGCCACAAGCCACATCCAATCAATACAACTCGACGCAGGACGTAGGGTATTACGCTAACCTAGCGGCCCGAACCTGGATAAACCTCTGTGTTCATCTACTTTTGCCTTGCGTCAACGTCTGGGTCGTCGTCTTGCGCACCTTCCCCTCTAATCTACCACCTTGGGCATACCCCTAGGTGGACTATCGACCATATTTCGTCGACAGTGGCGCCCACCGTGGGGCATGTGCGTACGGACACCATGACGACTCAGATGGTTTCCTTCCTCGTTTCCACGACCCTTCCGGAGGCTTCACGTTCGTCGTCAGGTCGTTCTCCTCGACCACCGACGTCGACGGCGTCGCCCGGGGCGTGGAGGCGGTGCAGGCTTCCCCTGTGCCGAATAGATCTGCTTCCACCACTTCGGCGTCGGCGAGACCAGCCTCGACATCTCTTCGAGGTTATCTTCCTCGGCGCTCCGACCACGCTTCCCCGCTATCGGAGACGGCGTGTCGACAATACCGATCTGATTGAATCCATCAATCGGGTCACGGCAAGCATCGCCGACACTCTCGCTCTCGTAGATCTGATCAGAGATCGATCTCCCGAGCACAACGCCGCTCGTACCTCTCGCTCTGACCTCTAACCGGGTCGCAATGATGATCGCCGTAATAAGCGGCGCTATGACGACCACGACCGGGAGGAAAGATCGAGTGCTAGACAACTCCATCACCGTCGACAAGAAGACATCGTTGGCTTGGCTAATCAACTACGACGAGGATTACGAGAAGCTGCTCGACGACCCATGCCCTACGCTCGCTCTGATCATCTACGAGCCAGAAGCGAGCCATCACGTGGTCGTCGAGCCATCGACGAGCCACAGTCGAGCCACCGTCGAGCCAACGAGCCATCGACGAGCCACCGTCGAGCCAACGAGCCATCGACGAGCCACCGTCGAGCCAATGAGCCATCGACGAGCCACCGTCAAGCCACCGTCGAGCCATCCACGAGCCTATGAGCCAAAAGCGAGCCATCATGTCATCGACGAGCCACCGTCGAGCCATCGACGAGCCAATGAGCCAGCGATCCACCCGCGAGCCTACGAGCCAAAAGCGAGCCATCACGTCATCGACGAGCCACCGTCGAGCCATCAACGAGCCACCAACGAGCCGACGAGCCACAAGAGAGTCGTCACGTCATCGTCATCGTCTCACCGCCATCCTCGCCGACTGCTCATTGATGACTCATCTCCGTCCTCGACGCCTCTCGTCGACTACTCCGTTCGGACGACAATCAAGCTAAGTATTATCTTTCACACCAATCAAATATTTCTTCGATCATGATATATCTCTAGATATCATCGTGTGCCTCCGCGGTCACATTATTCTTTACAATGACTTTTCGTTATTTTTCACCATATATACCATCCTGAGGATGACATATGTGTCTTCCCGAGCAGCCACGTTTACACTCGTGCTTTCCAGAGACGGCCCTGTCTCCGGCTCCTCCCTACACGTGAATGCAGCTCCGCGCTCTGCGTTACGGGTGGTTGGCAGCGGCTCCTCGGTGACGCTGGTGCTCTTACGCGTGCCTGGGCTCCGCGCCTTACGCTCTGGAGTTATCGGCTAGCCGGGGCTGGCGACTCAGTTACAAACAAACTGCTCGGGGGAATTTTATTTAATGCTGAGTGTTCAATCCAGCTGTCTGACCGCTGAGCGGCACATGTTGTTTCTTTATCGCTGTTATTTTCTCCATATTTTATTTATACATCATGTACTACCGTTCTCTGTATTTATTTTTCAGGGTCGAGGTTTAGTCAACGAGCTTATCCTTTATGCTCGGGGACTGGACCAGTCATGAAGAACAAGAAGATCATCGCTTGGGACCAGCTGGTCGCTTCGCTCGGTGCTCATCACCTGGCGCTCGGACTTCGCCGCCGACTAGCTGGTCGCTTCGCTCGGTGCTCACCACCTGGTGATCGGACTTCGCCGCCGACCAGCTCGTCACTTCGCTCGGTGCTCACCACCAGGCGCTCGAACTTCGCTGCCGATCACCTGGTCGGTCGCTCGGTGCCTACCACTTGGCGCTCGGACATCATCGCCGACCAGCTGGCCGTACTCTTCGACGCTCATCAACGGCTACACCGAGAGCTCACCAGCTGAGCTGGGGACTCCTCGGTGCTCGGGTTCGTCGACCACCTGGTTGCTTCGCTCGGTGCTCACCACCTGGCGCTCGGAATTCGTCGCCGACCAGCTGGTCGTACTCTTCGACACTCATCGACGACTACACCGAGAGCTCACCAGTTGACCTGGGGACTCCTCGGTGTTCAGGTTCTTCACGCCAACATCGTCAGCAGCGCTGGTCGGATCGCTCGGTGCTCACCGCCTAGCGCTCGGACTTCATCGCCGACCAGCTAGCCAGACTCCTCGACGTTCATCGACGGCTACACCGAGGGGTCACCAGCTAACCTGGGGACTGCTCGGTGCTCGGACTCGTCGTTCGGCAACCTGCTCGGACGACATACTGCTTTCACCATAGTGGATTTATCTTTTTTATAAGCCTGCTACAAGATTTATTCTTCATCTTCTAGCAGCCTTGGGGACTACCGTGTATACATGGCGCTCGACCGCGCATGTATATAAGTCTGATTATTCTCAAGACTCTGGCACCACGTGACCGAGTCACCTGCTGTCAGGCTCGGGGACTAGCTGTGGGGATATAGACCCCAGGGTACCACACGATGGTACATGGGCCACACCACTGAGGGTCGTCTGGCCCACAGGATGAAGGCGTACGGCGCACGACATGCACCGTACGACAGTTGTAATCTAGATACAGTACCAACTCGGATACTTACCATGTAACTCTGTCCCTTCGGAATATATAAGGAGGGACAGGGGTCCTCCGAGAGGACAGGACACAGCAGATCATAGACGGCAGATCATAGGTCATAAGCCACAAGCCACATCCAATCAATACAAGTTGACGCAGGACGTAGGGTATTACGCTAACCTAGCGGCCCGAACCTGGATAAACCTCTGTGTTCATCTACTTTTGCCTTGCGTCAACGTCTGGGTCGTCGTCTTGCGCACCTTCCCCTCTAATCTACCACCTTGGGCATACCCCTAGGTGGACTATCGACCATATTTCGTCGACACATGGCGTGTTGGTTGAATGAATGCGGAGATCGCTCTTCGCTCTTCTCCTTTCTCCCTTTTGATTTGATCTTCGTCGATCCAGTAAGGTGTGGATCGAGTCCTTTTGTTTCTCGCTTCAATCACTGTCGAATGCAATGACCGTGGATCGAAGTACCCGTGGAACCAAGTTCCCCGTCTTTAGTCTGTCTCTTTTGCGTGTTGGTCATGTTTATGTAATAGTCTTGCTTCTTGATCCCATTCCTGTGATTCCCGTCTACTACTATGGCGTGTGGATCAAAGGAAGGTGGATCCCCATTTTACTTCTTCTTTTGCTTCTTCGCACTTGAGCCCTCGTATGCTTGTACCTATTCTAGATCGAAGCGCTCCTAGATCCTCTCGGTGACAACCGCACCGCTGTAGATCTTAGGAGTGACAGGTGCCATTTAGTGCACATGGGTTGAGGTACCCTACGAGTGGTTTAAGTGTTCGTGTTCTTGGTGTATCGCTCCCTTCGATGCCCGTCTTTTCCATGACGCGTGCATGGAAGGAAGTGAGACTACCCTTGCTTCTCTTTTCCCTTCCTGTTCTGTTCCCTCTTCTCGATTCTCATCGATTACAATGGCGTATGGATCGAGCAAGAGATCGGAACTGTTTTTCCTTTTCGCTTGATGGCCTGATCTATTCGATCTCGTCCTTAGCCATGACGATTGGATCAAAGATCGAACCCTCATTCTAGATGGCCAAGCTAAGGTCTATGTCGTGCTCTCGGTCCCGTGCGAGTCGACTCGATCTACCGTAGGAAACCATCTACATCGAGGACGTGACATAGACGTGCTTAGCCGAGTTTCTCCTTCGCCTCTTCTGAGCCTAAGGAAAATGAACTTGCTTCGTGAGGGCTAGTATTGTTTTGCATGATGTTTGCTTAAGTCAAGATCAGGTCTCAACCATTTTTCTTAAGCCGTACAGGTCGACTCGGTTGGCCCGGGAAGTACGAGCCAGGTTGTGACTTGAGCTTGTGCTTAGCAAGCATCCGCTCCTGCGTCCTTTCGAGCCCAAGGATCGGATGTCCTCCGCGAGGGCTGAGTCCCTTCTTTGTTTAGTGTCCTTCGAGTCGTTTCAAGTCTAGTTGTCGCGTTAGTATTTTGATTGCCCTTTTGTCTTGTTTGTCGGTCTCGCGAGGTAGTTGCGTTGGGAGCAACGTTGGCTGATCTGGAACCCGCTGTAGGAGACCAAGGACGACACCAGGACCCGAGGAGAACGACTACAAGGACATCGAAGATCTCGGACTAACAACGTAACAGGTGCCACAGCCCATCCAACCTCGTAGAATCCTATTAGACATGCAATAATGTAGCTACTAGCGCTTTACTTTTTGCAAATGAATTGTGATAGGTTGCATGTTAGATTGCTTGTGAAGCCTATACCTTGACGCAACCCTTTCCCCTGCACACCCGCTGTTAGGCTAGACACCGCTTACTTTACATACTCGCTACTCACTTCTACTATGCATTATATCTGTGATGTGATGCTTGGTGGATGTTTGCTTGTGGGTGGCTAAGGCACATGGTGTTGTGATAACGGGATGGTGACTTGGGGAGATCTTGGCGTGTGTTTTGGGTGCGTGTGGTGAGGGTTGAGTCGACTGGACAGGATCTACGATGAGTCCGGTGATGAGTCTTGCCGAGGGGATGTGACCTAGGCATTCCCTGGGGAGTACCTGTGGCGGGTACATTGTGATCTTGAGAATAGATCCTGGGGAGGAGTGTCTTCGTGGGACGAATCCCCGGGATAGAGGTGCTGTGTCAGCACGGGGGTATCCGGGATACCCCGAGGAGGAGATATCCTGTCTAGTCACCTAGGACGTCGAGAGGCTGGCTCATAGTACCTTCGTGCGCACCACTTGTTCTTGTATGGGCGGGAACCATTCCTACCCCCTGGGCGAAACGATGCCATTACTGCTAGGCTGGAAGGTGATAAGTGTAGGGAGGTAAGGGCTGGAGACCCACACCCTCCTAAGACAACGTGGTGTTTTATTTGGTACGCCAGGATCCACGTCTCACAGTCTTAGTGTTACGGTGGATTTCCACCGGGGTGCCCCAGGGCTGAGAGGTAGGATGGCATCGTTGCGGATTAGGGGGAAGTTCGGAATCAGCTTAGACGAGCCGGATCGTCGATGATAGCTAACCTGTGGTTCCAGGCGTACACGCTCTGCAGAGTTGATCAATCTATATGTATAGTCGTGTCCCCGGTCATGGACAATCCTATAGCTTTACTCCTCTTGGCTTAGTGAGAGGTGCTTCTTCTTCTCCCCCTGGGTTGATAGGTCCGGCGCTGGCCGTTGAGGCAAGGTACGAGTGGGAGTCGTCCTTGCCGCCTAGAGAGTGAGAGTGTGGTGAGATGTGTGGATGTGTGGATGGGATGGATGGATGGATGGCCGTGTGGCCGGATGTTCGGTCGATGACCGAATGGAAGGCCATGTGGCCGGGTATATGGGATAAAACTTGATGATTATATTTATAAAATATTGATTACCTGCATCGAAAAACTACAGCCATAAATAGATTCCTTTTGCTCTACTCTTGCATTCCACATACCACATAGCAAATGCAAGCATAGGCTGGGAAAATGTGGCCAGTACAAACCGTACTGAAAATTAACGACAGGTTGGACGACTTCTACCGCGACGATGGTGGAAGCTAGATGGACTAGGAAGCCTCATTCCTATACGCAAGTTTGGATGAGAAGATGAAGATGAAGTCTTCGCCCGCTGCTACAACAACTTTGATGATGCCCGTGAAGGAGGAGCCTTCACTCGCCGACGCTCTACACCGACTCCAGCGTCGATAGGCGTGCGTTATCGATATAGTTTGTACAAGGTGGTGTTTCCATGTGATGTAATGTCTTGTAAATCTGTACTATCACGTTGTATGAACTATGGTAACAACTGAATAATGATAATGTGATGATTTGAGACTTGTTGGACTACCACATTATGATGTATCTGCGGATTTTCCCTTCGAGGAAATCGTGGGTCGTTTCAATTCTGATTCGGACTATGTCGGTTGCAAAGTAGATCGAAAGAGCACCACTGGGACTTGCCAATTTATTGGAAGGTCTTTGGTGTCATGGAGTTCCAAGAAACAAAATAGTGTTGCCCTATCCACCGCCGAAGCCGAGTATGTGGCGGCCGGCGCTTGCTGTGCTCAACTACTTTGGATGAAGCAAACACTAAAGGATTTCGGATGTGAGGAAAACAAAATTCCACTTTTGTGTGACAATGAGAGTGCTATCAAGCTAGCTAACAATCCTGTAAACCATTCTCGCACAAAACATATTGACATCCGACACCATTTCTTGAGAGACCACGAAGCCAAAGGAGATATCTCTATACGCCATGTGAGCACCGAAAAACAATTAGCCAATATCTTCACAAACCCTCTATATGAGTCAAGATTTTGTGCTTTGAGGAGTGAACTAAATATCATTGATTCTCGTAACGTGGCTTGATGTTTTGCACATATTTGTTTTCATCTAGAGACTCTAGACAAAAGTTTTGTCAAACTTTGTGGGTGATTTCAAAATCTATTTTGCATGCTTCTCTTATGTCCATAGCTATGTACTGCTTATATGAAATCTGGACATGATTGAAGTTTGTGTAGTGTACCACACAAGGCTCTCCTAGAATAGCCCTCTGTCCGTTCTGGAAGTGAACGGTCGGTAGTACCGCCATCAGGGGCGGTAGTACCGACGTCGGTAGTACTGACCCCTATGGGCGGTAGTACCGACCGGGTTTGACCCGAGTATAAAAGGCCACGGTGAAAAACCCTTTGACCCTATTTGGTCAGCTGCTTTTCACCGCATCCACGCCACCGCCCGTGCCTTGCAACCGCGGCGCCCATCTCTCCTTCCGATCTCCCTTCTCCTCCACCCAAATCCAAATCCCTCCGGTGGGAAGGTGCGTGGGAGCAAGGAGATCATCTTGGTGTCGTTCGTGAAGCTCAGAAGCTTCCTCCTCCATCGGATTTCGGCCTCTTCTCCTCGAGAATCAAGGTACTAGGGTGTTCATGCCCGATCTCTCAATGTACCTTGTTCTAGGTCGATTCCTTTGGTAGGATTGCTCTATCTAGTGTGTAGATGCTTCTAGGATGTATGGTTTGCAAGTTCATGGGCGATTTGTGTGATTGGATCGAAGGGAACCACACGCTGCAGTGCGGTCGGTAGTACCGACCGTGCGTAGTGAGCAGTTTCCTTCCTGATTTTGATCGTCATCTTTGCTACATCCTTTGAAGTAGTCTTGCTTTCTCCTATATCTCATATCCGTCTATGTTATCTTTTTCTAGATGTCATATAGCCAGAGGTCCTCTCACCAGGCTAGAGATGATGAAGAGGAAGAGTATGTTGCTTTGGGGCTAAGTGATGTGCAGCAGGGAGAGCCGCAGCGCCGCAATCCCGGGCGTCGTGCCCGGGCCGGTGGGAGCAGCGAGGACGTCACTCGACAGGTTCGTGGACGTTCGTCCACGAGCCGTCGGAGTGTCGACAGCGGCAGGGGTGGTGGTAGTGGTGCTGGTGGTAGTGGTGCTGGTGGCAGTGGTGCTGGTGGGAGTGGTCATGCTGCTCCTCCACCTCCACCGCCCCCCTATCAATGGTCCTCCCGGGCGTCTGCATAGTGTGATAGTGGGAGGAGTGGCTCAGGGGGCTAGTCCTGAGCGAGAGGGTCATTCTATTGATCCTCGAGTTGGACCTCCCTCTCCTCTGACTGCCGGGCTGATGTTGATCAACCGGCTATTTCACCTGCACGCTGAAGTCGGTGCCTTGATGTCTTCCCCCACTCATCTTCGTAATGTCATGGACTATTCTGACAGGAAGCGGGCGAACTTGTTGAGGACCCAGAGGTTGGAAAATCCTTATCTTCTTGTCAGGGATGATTCAGTGGACAGAAGGTTTTAGTCCCGCTTTCAGCAGGACTACTACGTGTCTGTCTGCTGGAAGAGTTTCTGTGCTAAGGGACATCCTCCTCTCTTTGAGCACAAGCGGCTGGCAATCCGCTCCTTGACAGACAGGGATTCAGAAGAGCTTCAGGCCTTGGTGCAGAAGCTAGAGGACTGGAGAATAATGGGGCTGATAACTGGTGAGCGCAGTTACAATCAGGAAATCATCTATCAATTCTGGGCCACCCTCTTCATTGATCACCCGGCTCAGGTGCTGCATTGGATGACCCAAGGGGTCCACTACAGGTGCAACTTTGTCACCTTTGCCAGGTTGTTGGGGTTCAACAGTGAAGATAGGAATGCTCCTCGTTTGTCTGAGATGTATGGTGGGGGCATGTATCCTGAGCATCTGGAGAACTCTGGAATTTACATGGATGGCGCAGTGGTAAACTTTAAGGTCAATGGCTTGAAGCCTGCCTACTTCGTGCTCAACAACTTGATGCGCCTTACCCTGGACCCCAAGGTTGGAGACAACGATAATTTGAGAAATGATGCTCCAAAGGACCTTGTCCAGTTTGCTCTGCCAGATGGGTGATTCAACATCTCTCATTTCCTTTGGCAAAAGATCTCGGATGTCTACAATGACCCGCACAAGGACCTGCCTTTTGCTCCATACTCAATGCATATCATTGAGCATGTTGTTGGAGCCACCTTTGAGTATGACAGGAGCTTGAAGGAGTACAGTGTTCGTAAATTCTCCTCGACAGGCAAGGCCAAGGCTGATGAAGGTGGTGATGCTCCTGCAGCAGCAGTAGCTCCTAGCGAGGCTCATGGCCTGGAGCAGGCTCGTGAGGAGGTGCCTCCTGCTGTCGCTCCTCCTCCGCGTCGTGAGAGGCGTCGGAGTGGCGATGTTCGCTACGCTCTCGGCAAGTTCTTCCAGTGGTTCTGCTATAAGGACGAGCGCGACGAGCGGCATCAGCAGGAGGTGCATGAGCACCTTGGTTTTCCTCCGCGGTCTCCGCTCCGTCCTTTTCCAGACCCCTTCGCCAAGTATGATGCTCAGCCCAGGCGTGATGATGATGATGATGACGACGATGATGATGATGATGACATTGACGATGGTGGTCAGCAGCAGCCGCAGCAGCAGGCAGGTGGTGATGAGGCAGGGATCTTCTCCTCTGTCATGTATCAGCCTCTTCAGCCTCCGCCCTCGTACCAGCCTCCTCACTACTACCCTGACTATGGTGTGGGTTCGTCCTTTCCGGGCGGATCCACATCATATCAAGGTGGTGGTGGTGGCTCCTACATGGGCTTTGCTGCCCCCGACGCCGATCCAGCGGGGAGTGGTGGCTTCCACGCCCGATCTCCTCTGCTTGATCCTTCTACCGCTCCTTCGTCGTCATATCCAAGTGGTGATGTTGGTGCTAGTGCCTACTCCTCTATCTTTGGTGGCTTTGGTGGTTCGTCCGGTGGCTACTATTAGTTTCTTGCTTTTCTTGGCCTACCCCTTTTGGCATTTGATGGCAAAGGGGGAGTGTTAGGCTTATCTTGATGTAATAGCTAGCCTGTGAGAGAGAGTTAAACTTTGAGAACTAAGTGTGGTTATGCTACTTGTTTATTTGTGATGTGATGGGATGTAAAACATTTGAGCTTTTTGTTAAATTCATGTATGTTTCATCCTCTCTATTTCTACTCTTGTCATGGTTGGTGATTGTTATTTGTATTGGCTATCTCTTGATTATGCTATTTATGTGAATCACCATGCCATCTTGTCTATGCATCACAAATTGATATATATGTTGTTGTCACACACTTAGGCACCCCACGGATTGCAAAATTTAGGGGGAGCTCTTGTTCTTGTGTATGCAACCTTGCTTTTTAGTCAAGGTTTGAAATTCATATCCAAAGCATACACTAAGTGGGAGCTCGAACTAAATTTTGGAATTCAAAAGCTTCAATTATTTATATCCTTATTGTAAGCCTAAGTTGGTTGTCATCAATTACCAAAAAGGGGGAGTTTGAAAGTGCATTCGCCCCCATTGTGGGTTTTGGCTAATTAATGACAATCAAATTAGGGACTAACGGATTTATAAAAGCATATATGCAGGTGTTAGTCCTTAGAAAGATTTGAACTGTTGAAAACTCGTGAATAAAGCACGTTGGATACATTTTGGACATAAAGATACCTAGCTCGAGTGGTGGTTTAAAAGTTTGATTTTAAACTTGAGTTATAGGTAAGCCGGACTATCAAGAGGGTCACAAATTAGGTTGGCTAGATGTGGATAAAAGTGCTCATATCGACTAACTATAGTTTGCTTGAGAGACACCGCACAATCACGAACACATAGAGGTTAATTTGTGTGGTCGGTATTAGCGACCATGGGTGGTCGGTAGTACCGACCACGGCTGATCTGCGCGATGCTCTAACAACCTCTCTGTGTAACTCAAAAATGGCCTAGCGGTAGTACCGCTATAGGGCCGGTAGTCAGTTTTTGCAATCTCTCTGTGTAACTCGAAAATGGCCTGGCGGTAGTACCGCTATAGGGCCGGTACTACCGACCCTCGGTGGTACCGACCCTGGCCGGTAGCAAATCAGTTTTTACAATCTCTCTGTGTAGACTCAAAATGACTTGGTGGTAGTACCGCTATAGGGCCGGTACTACCGACCCTCGGTGGTACCGACCCTGGTCGGTAGAAAGGCAAATTTGCGAAGCTCTCTGTGTTGATCAAAAATGGCTTGGCGGTAGTACCGCCATAGGGCCGGTACTACTGACCCCAGTTGTACCGATCCAAGCTGGTAGTAAGGAAGTTTCGCAGGGCTCTCTGTGTTGGCTCGATTTTGACTTGGCGGTAGTACCGCCATAGAGTCGGTACTACCAACCCTCGGTGGTACCGACCCTGGTTGGTAGTTACCCCGGGTCCAAGTCTCATTCTGCGGAGCTCTCTGTGTGTGACCGATTTGGCCTGGCGGTAGTACCGCCATAGGGCTGGTACTACCGACCCTCGGTGGTACCGACCTGAGGCCGGTAGTTGACTTTAGGTCAGATCTAGATCTGTGCGACCGTTTGTGACTGGTCGGTACTACCGACCATGGGTGGTCGGTGTTGGTAGTTCTTAACTTCACTAAAGATAGAGCTAGGCAACTATCCCCGGTAACGGCCCAGAAATGCTTGTTGACACTTGCTAACGTCGTTACTAGGAGTAGACTATGGAATCTATCCCTGGCAACGGCGCCAGAAATGCTTGTAGCAAGTCCAGTCACTATACCTAAAGGAGTGAAGCTAAAGCAGTTATCTACTAATGTCAAATGGGGTTGTCAATCCCGACACTAGTAGGAGCTAGCTAGAGAGATTGCAATGTACCTGGAGGAGATTCTGCAAGCGCACAGAACTATCGTAGTAGCACTTCGCCTAGGAGTACCAGGTGTCGATTTATTTGATCCCAAAGGAAGGCTAGGGTGGTGTATGAGTCGAGTCAAGGAGGGGATGAGAGTCGAAGAATAAGAAAAGGGAAAAGGAGAGAAGAGAAGAGAGGAGATGAAAGGCTAGAAAGAATTTATGAGCGGATAGGTAAGGATGAAATGAATGGTTAAGGTAAGGTGGATGGATAGGTAGATAGGGGAAAAGATAACTAAGGATAACTAACTAATAACTAATAATTAATAACTACTCCTAGATAACTACGAAGCAAGATAGGCAAATGTCAAATAAGCAACCAAGTTAAGTAAAGTTTTATTCCTATCTTGTCAAGTACCGAGGCGTACTAGCCTTTACCACTGACTTAGGTTGAACGCTAGCACAACGAGCCTTACTGTTAAACTAGACCAACTACGTGGTGGAATTCAAGGCGCACAGGGCTGTCACCACCTGCTTGCTACCACAGCTATCCGGGGGTCTAGCCGTATCTGAAGGTAAGTCTATAACTAAGCACCACGCCTAATTATATTCTAACCATCTCTATCCTAGCTTTGAATAGAGACACCCTTGCGGACGTCAGAGCAAACACTTGACTTAATAAGATAAACACTAAACTAACTAAGCAACCTATTGGCAATGATCAAACACTAAGCACACTAGAGATTAACTACTATGGCTAAGTGAATTGAAATGTAGGATAGCTAGGTACTCAAGCAATCAATCAAGTATACTACTCAATACTGGTAAGTAGAATAAAGTAATACTTGAAATGATGAACTAGAATATAGTAAAGTGCTTGAGTTACAAGAGCAAAACCTGAACCGGAGATGAAGGAAGACTCTTCCCAACTCCAGGACCGATTACTCGCACGCCTCTACTCTTGAGCTAAGCCTTGAGCAGCGCTTCCGCGAGGGCAATGAGGCAAGGATGCCTTGCTCTACTAGCTACCTACTTGCCTAAGCTTGGCTAAATCCTAAGCTATTAGCCTTGCTTTCCTCTTTGCTTCTTTGCTATCCTTGCTTTCCTTGCTTGCTTGAAATGAAGTGATGCCTCCAGAGGGGTATTTATAGCCCAAGTGAGTGAGGGGGGTACTTATAGGGGGCAGCCAACCGACCTAGGGCAAACCCTAGTGGCGGCCGCCACCCCCCTAGCCCTTGGATGCACCGTCATTGATCCTATGGTCTCCAGGGACTTCTCCAAGGCGGTTTCAAGGTCGGTTGCATGTCCAGATAACCGTCATTGGGTCATGATCCACGCCACTCCCCTCCTGAGCCCTCCGATGCCACTGACCTAGTGACCAAGGGCTAAGATTGGGCACTGGGGTGGTCACACGGATCAGTGACGTGGCAGGGGGGAAGTTTGGGCCTCTCCCTGGTGGCGGGCGCCACCTAGGGTTGGCGGGCGCCACCCCACTAGGGCCCCAATGGGCCCTGGTGAGTGGGCTCGGCCCCTGGTGGGTCCATTCTCCAAATTTGGTCCAAATCCTGCATTCAAATAAAAATCTTTGGACATGTGAATTTGGTTAGTTTGAAACCTATTTGACTACTTTTCATGCCTTTTTGGTGAATTTTTGGGTAAAATGTTGATGGTAAAACAGGTGTTTAAGGACCATCAACAGTCGGTACTACCGACCAGCCTCAGGACTGGGGAGTATAAATAGCTCTCCTCTCTTCGTTTGACGGTTACCCATTTATTCCACTCACTTATTGCGACCTAACTTCAGACAAAAGAGCCTCCAAGCATTGACTCATCCCCTCTCTCTCTCCCCCTTTGCTCCTAGATTCACTTACTTGCAAGATTTGAGCTAGGGAAGTGAGATTAGAGAGTGGGAAGCTTCGATCTACGACTTGAGCACTTGGTTTCCATTTAGCCGGCTTTGTTTGTGTCTATTACTCTTGAGCTCTAGCCGGTTAGGTGTTCTTCGTGGTAGCCCGTATTGATTCATTTGTGAGGGCTCCCCGAAGTGTTTGTATTACCCCTATGATTTCTAGTGGAGAAACTCTAGTAGCCTTTGTGGTTGCTTGAGTGAGGCTAGGAGGTGAAATAGACTCCGACCTTTGTGGTCACCTCAACAACGAGGACGTAGGCACTCCTTAGTGGATTGGTCGAACCTCGGGATAAATCGCCGTGTCTCGTGTGCTTATTGTTGTCTCCACTTTGTATATTACTTGTGTTCTTCGTGTTCTTCCTCTCCCTATCTCTTTCTTAGGTTGAGAAGGCTCGATCCACACCGTGGAAAGCAACCAAGGCTTGGTAAGTCTAGAATCGTTGTTTATCATACTTAGGGAAGTTGGGTTCATCTTGTATTATATTCATAGCTCACTTACATTGGATTTGTAGTTCATCCTTAGGATCCCGATAGTGCCGTTTGTTTGTGTCGGTAGTACCGGTGTTTCACACCCGGTAGTACCTACCTAAACAAACCGGCAACACCGGTTGTTGTCTAACTACAATTTCTAGTTTGTGAAGTTTTAGATTGTCAAAAATCACCTATTCACCCCCCTCTAGGCTGATTAGTGCAGATACATGGGTGTATGCCGAGTCTCTGAGTGATGAGTGATTGTCAACTAGGATGATGCGCATGTTCTTTGGCTTGTGTTGTGCAGGTGTCGAGCACGGATACAGTGATCAAAGGCAAGGTGAAGGTCAAGTAGAGACGTGTCGTGCCGAGGGACCGAGAGTGGCGAAGGGCGGATGTGAGGCTTGGACTGAGGGACCGGTGGCCCGAGGATCAGCTGTGGTGGCTGACAGCCTGGGACAGCGACGAGCGAAGACTTGTGGTCATGTGTTGCTCGGGTCGAGGACCTGGGGACACGTGTCGGTGGATGGGGTGCACGGGAGGTGCATCCCCTCTACAGCTTCGGTTTGGTGGTAGAGCCAGAGAAAAACCATCGGGTGGACGGTTTCCAGGTTTGGGCCTCAAAACCTGGGCGCGGATGGTTTCCGAGTTTGGCCACAAAACTCGGGCTGAGGACGATTTCTAGGTTTGGGCCTCAAAACCTGGGTGCTGCGGGTTTGCTGAGTTTGGGCCTCAAAACTCAGGCCTTGGTTGGTTGGTTTCCCGGTTTGGGCCACAAAACCGGGGGTGCGACGTCCGGGAAAAGTGCGGAGGCGGCACGTGGCGGCGATCGGTGAGGTTGCGTCGAGGCAACGCTACCAGTTGTGTGGGCGTGGCCGTCGGATCACCACCTACCATGAGTTGGTCCAGAATAACCCTAGGGTTTAGCTGGTTCGCTCTGTAATTAGTTGAGGGGTAGAGTAGGAATTAGAATTAGGAAAAGTAGAGGGAGACACCCTCCTCCCATTCTATCTCAGTCATTTGGTATTTGCTTCTAGGGTTTCCTGCTCTCCCAATCCCCTACTGTAGCTAGCTGAGATCCGCAGAGAACCATACCTCTGTGTACTGGAGATTTTGAGAAAGTGAGGCCGTAACCTCACTATTGTAGCGTGTGGTAGCCACACGGTTGCAGATCGATGACTTGATTCACGTTTTGTTCGTGTTCTTCACGTTCTTCGTTTCTCCGCGATTTTCCCGTCACTCGATCTCCCTCTCTATTGTGTCTTTGCGAAATCCGTTTGAATCAACTTGTTCTTTATAGTGAGGAGATCATTTCCACCGAAGGAATTTATCTAACTCCTCTCGAACAAGTAGATCGGGTTGATTCCGTTTTCGTGGCGTTTTTTCGTTCATACTCCTCCCCTTTCGATTTCCCGGTGTTTGAGTTGATTTGAGCGGATGATTTCTTGGGGATAGTCTCCTAACTACCTCGTGATCATCTTCTCCAAGTTTGGGAACGTGGGATTGAGTTTTGATTCGGATTGGGGAAGATTCGTGAGAGGGGCGACCAAATTCGCCCTCTCTGTTCATCCGCGGACAGTCCGCCGTTTGGGTCGCGGACAGTCCGCGCGTCGGGGTCGGTCAGTCTAGTGGCCTGACTCCGCGCTGTTGAGCAAGCGTTTTTTGAACCGCGGACAGTCCGCCGTTGTTCTTGGCGGACAGTCCAGGAACGTCCAGGGAGGTTCCAGCAGAGTTGCTGTTTCTGGTATTTGGCCGGCGGACAGTCCGCCAACCCCTCGCGGACAGTCCGCAGTAGGGGCGGACAGTCCGGGACCTCAGGGCCGGACAGTCCGGGATTTGGCTGAAGCCTCCGGTTTTGTGCGTTTGCTCTCCCGGCTTCTTCGCTTGGTTTCCGGACTTCTCGTTTGGCCCTAGAGTTGACCAAGGAACCTCTCTAGGTACCTTTGCTACTTGTTAGCATAGGTATTTGGGGATTTCTCGACATAGTCGTCTCTCTACGTTCGGGACTTGGTGTTTGGGGGTCGAACTCGTTCCAGTGCTTTTGTCGTTTGGTTTGCTATCGCTTTGTGGTGCTCCGCTATGATCCTAGGAATCATCCACCCTCTTCCAAGGGTCGTGAGCATCACGGTTTCGATCGAAGCTCTTGGGGTTGATTTTGGGGACAGAAGGCCAAAGTTTCGAGAGAAATTTTTGTGCTCCCATTCACCCCCCTCTGGTCGCCTTGCTATTGCATTCTCGGTCCTTCAATTAGATCCTTTCACCATCGGCGCGTCCGTTGTCATCGGAGTGTCCGAGGGTAGAGCATCGAACGCTAGTGCTTCACTATAGCCAGCGTCCGATGACCATGCAGTAAGGTCCCAGATCGGCTGATTTTACATCGGACGCATCCGACGCCTGACCATCGGACGCTAGCCAGCCAGCGTCCGATGCAGGTTCTTCTGCACTGTTTCGTCCGCAGTCTGTTCGTCTAACTTCAGATTTGTTTTTGGGTTTTTGCGTTGGGTTTCTAGAGTCGTGGAGTGTCCTGCTGTGCTTCTTGGAAGCATCCACCCTACATCTAGGGTCATGGACATTCGCTAGCTCTGGTTTTGCTCTTGGGGTGATTTTCGGGACAGTGACAACAAGTTTCTGAAAAGAAATTTTAAAGCTCCCATTCACCCCCCCCCCCCTCTGGTCGCCTTGTCTTAGCAATCTCGGTCCTTCAGGAGCAACGTCGATGTGTTCGCCTAGAAACCAGCGGACATGCCCGGAGTTCCACGAAAGTTCGTCGAGCACTCCCTGAACGTCTCCTCAACCGCCAAGCCGGTTCGTCAAAAGCTTCGTCGCTTCGCGCCAGATAGGAAGGAGGCAATTAGGGTAGAGCTCACCCGGCTCCTAGCTGCCGGTTTCATCAAAGAGGTTATCACCCGGATTGGCTGGCCAATCCGGTCCTTGTACTCAAAAAGAATAAAGAATGGCGTATGTGCGTTCACTACACCGACCACAATAAGCATTGCCCTAAAGACCCCTTCCTCCTCCCTCACATCGACGAGGTCGTCGACTCCACCGCCGGGTGCAAACTTCTCTCCTTTCTCGATTGCTATTCTGGTTACCATCAAATTGCCTTGAAGGTGGAAGACCAAATCAAGACGGTGTTCATCATGCCTTTCGGCGCCTACTGCTACACAACCATGTCGTTCGGGCTGAAGAACACCGGAGCCACGTACCAGTGTGCAACCCAGGATTGCTTGAAGGACCTCATCCCAGAGAAGGTCGAAGCTTACGTGGATGACGTCGTCGTCAAGACTCGCACCGTCAACACGCTCGTCTCCGACCTCGAGGCAACCTTTAAAGCCCTCAACAGGTTCAAGTGGAAGCTTAACCCTAACAAGTGCATCTTCGGCGTGTCGACTGGAAACCTCCTCGGCAACATTGTCAGCCGTGACGGCATTCGCCCAAACCCCGACAAGACTTCGGTCGTCCTCCGCATGCGAGCTCCCTCCAACATGAAGGACATCCAGAAGCTCACCGGGTGCATGGTGTCCCTTAGTCGCTTCATCTCCAGGCTCGGCGAAAAGGGGCTTCCCTTCTTCAAGCTCCTCAAGGTTGGCGAAAAATTCATCTGGGATGCTGAACCCGATCGCGCTTTCTCCGACCTGAAGAAGTACCTCACCCAACCTCCTGTGCTCGCTGCACCTAAGGATAAGGAGCCCTTGCTTCTCTACATCGCCGCCACAAATCGGGTTGTCAGCTCTGTTATCGTCGTCAAACGCGAGGAAACCGGCCACTCCTACCCCGTCCAGCGACCCTGTTACTTCATCAGCGAGGTATTGAACGACTCCAAAACCCGGTACCCCCAGGTACAGAAGCTCCTCTACGCGGTCCTTATTACCACACGCAAGCTACGCCACTACTTCCAAAGCTCCGAGAGGGTCACTGTCGTCACAGAGTTCCCCCTCGGGGATATCCTCCGCAACAAGGACGCTACAGGACGCATCATCAAGTGGGCCATCGAGCTCGGCTCCTACGACATCGTCTTCCAGGGTCGCCAGACCATCAAGTCTCAAGCACTCGCCAACTTCCTCGCTGAATGGACAGACCTCCAAACTCCAGTACCGCTGGAAGCACCAGAACATTGGACCCTCTTCTTCGACGGCTCCCTCACCTTGCATGGCGTCGGTGCTGGTCTCCTCTTCACGTCTCCCTCCGGAGAAAATCTCCGCTACGCTCTACGGCTGCTCTTCCCAGCATCCAACAACGCCGCCGAATATGAAGCCGCTTTCCACAGTCTCCGCATCGCCAGCGAGCTAGGCATCAAGCGTCTCATGGTATACGGCGACTCCGCCCTCGTCATCAACCAGCTCAACAAGGACTGGAACTGCTCCAACGATAACATGAACGCCTACTGCGCCGCCATCCGGAAGCTTGAAGGCAAATTCTTCGGTCTCGAATACCATCATCTACCGCGCGGCCGGAACCAAGCGGCCGACGAGCTATCAAAGTTGGCGTCATCAAGATCTCCGGTCCCCGTCGGTGTATTAGTACACAACCTGCTTGAGCCTTCCATCGCCGACCACCCAAGCTCCGTCTCATCAACGGACGCCATGACTCCAACTCCATCGACAGAACAACTGGTCGCCGCCATACCCACAACGTCATCCGATTGGCGTGAGGACTTCACCAGGTATCTCTCTGAGAACCTTGTCCCTGCTGACAAGACAGAAGCTGAGCGCCTCGTTCGCCGCGTCAACAATTATATTCTGGTCGACGGTGCGCTCATGCGCAAGAACTCCAGACACGAAGTGCTCCAAATATGCGTCTCCCAGGAAGACGGCCTCAAGATCCTCTTCGACATCCATGCTGGAGAATGTGGGAACCACGCGGCTGCAAAGACGTTGGTACGCAAGGCTTTCCGAGCAGGATTCTACTGGCCATCAGCGGTCGCCGACGCCGAACAGCTCGTCCGCACCTGCGAAGGATGCCAATTCTTCGCCAAACAAACCCACGTTCCTGCACAGGAGCTCCAAGCAATACCAGCCTCGTGGCCCTTCGCCTAGTAGGGACTCGACATGATCGGCCCTTTCTGACCAGCTCCGGGCAGCTTCAAGTAGATCTACGTCGCCGTCGACAAATTTTCCAAGTGGATCGAAGCAAAGTCAATCACCAAGGCAACCGCCAAGAACGTCGTCTCCTTCATCGACGAAATAATCCACCACTTCGGTCTCCCGAACTCCATCATCACCGACCTCGGCTCCAACTTCACCAGCAACGTCTTTTGGGACTTCTGCGAAGGGCACGGCGTCCTCGTCAAGTACGTCTCTGTCGCCCATCCTCGAGCCAACGGCCAGGCCGAACGCGCCAACGGCATGATCCTCGATGCTCTGAAGAAGCGCCTTTACCAGAAAGACGAAAAGCACCCTGGTCGCTAGATGCGCGAGCTCCCTTCCGTACTCTGGGGTCTTCGGACTCAACCCAGCCGCAACACCAACGTTTCGCCATACTTCATGGTCTTTGGCTCCGAAGCAGTCATCCCCGCAGATGTTGTCTTCCGTTACCCGCGCGTGGAAAACTACGATGAAGAAACCTTCGACCAGGCTCGCTGTGACGACCTCGACCGCCTCGAAGAAGAACGGCTGGCGTCTTGCCTCTGCACCGCCAAGTACCTCGAAGGTGTTCGCCACTACTACCACTACAAGAAATCTGGGCTTCTATGACGACTGCCAGATGACAAAGCATCTATTCGTCACAAATAGACACTATTTATGACGACTGTTCGCAGAATGACAATTGTTTGTGACCAAATTATGTTTCTGTCACAAACATCGTCATAATATATTCTGCAAGGGCTTTGTGACAATAGATCGATGACAATAGTTAATTGTCATAAAGTATAGAACAATTATATTTTTTTACTCAAACGAACTAGGATAAAGAAATAATATGTTTGTATATAGGAATTATTCAAAAGTTATAGATACAGATGAGTTATTCAAATTTGTTGTTGTCCACTTTGCTATTTGAAATTATTTTTGTATATAGGAATGTTATACGACACATTATTGCTTGGCCGATTTTTTTATTCAAATAATAAAGAATAAAAATCATGTTTTGCGGGATCAAATAAATGAATACAAATTAGTAAATGAAAGGGGATCGAATAAATTAATACAAATTAGAAAATGAAAGCCTCTAGCGATGGAAGCAGTATAATTTTTTTCCTTCTCTATGCTGACTATTTTTTTCCTTGCTAGTTCAGATGATGTGAGTTTGAAACAGGAACATATGAAATAGTAAACATTAGAGAAGACTATATCTATGCTAGGCACTACAGCCGAGACTATTTCAATTTTTCATTCAAAGACACTTGCTGCAGCTGCTGCTTTTAAGGGTGTTTAGCCGTGGTGGCTCTAATTTAGTATATATTAAAAATTAAAAATAAACTAATTTGTCATCGGCGACCTCGTCATCAAGCGGAAACTCAAGACCGACGGCCTGCACAAACTATCTTCACATTGGGACGGCCCCTACACGGTGAAGGAGGTCACCCGACCAGGCGCCTATCATCTCGCCGACCTCGAGGGCATCGACGTACCTAACTCTTGGAGCATCGAGCACCTCAGAAAGTTCTACGCTTAAGCGGCCGGTACCGCCCACATATGATGATGAATAAAGATCAAGCAAAGTTTCCACCTCTCCAAACCGTCTCCGAACGGCTCGCCGACCGCTCCAACCCGTCTCCGGACGGCTCGCCGACCTCTCCAAACCGTCTCCGGACGGCTCGCCGACCGCTCCAACCCGTCTCCGGATGGCTCGCCGACAGCTCCAACCCGTCTCCGGACGGCTTGCCGACCTCTCCAGCCCGTCTCCGGACGGCTTGCCAATTTCGTCAAACAGCCTGGCTGGTGCTAAAGGAGTCTCAGAGCAGGGGCTATTGTCATTGTCGGACGCGTGCATGAGCGTCCGCCCTCTGCACTATGGCGGCCAGTAGTCCCCCCATGTGACATCCCGACCTCTCTATGCATGCATGAGCGTCCGCCCTCTGCGCTATGAAGGAAAGGCTAAGTTTGGGCTGAGACCTCTGGATGCAACACGTTCCCGCGCCTGTACGCACTGGTTATGCGCACGTTCTCCATTCGGTCTCCAAGCAACCTGACTGACGCTGACGATAACTCAGAGTCGGGGCTGTTGTCACCATCGGACGCATGCATGAGCGCCCGCCCTCTGCGCTGCGATGACCAACAGCTCTCCCAAGGGACGTCCCGACCTCTCTACACGTGCATGAGCGTCTACCCTCTGCGCTACAAAGGAAAGGCTAACTTGGGCTGAGAATTTTGAGGCTATATGCTCAGTGCCTCGCATCCGCGCTACCCACGCGCTCGACAACGGTCTCCATTCGCCCATGTCATGCCACGATCGAGCCTCTCGGAAAAGACCCTGGTCGTGGTACCTCCCTACGTGTGCACGAGCGTCCGCCCTCTGCGCTATGGGATGCCAGCAGAGGTCCCTTAGGCGATGCCCTTGATTCCTACGCGCAAATGAGCTCCGCGCTCTACGCTATGGATCCTGGGATAACCCAAGGCCGAACAGTTCATCGCTACGGCTCACGACTATCGGGTCTGCGGCATTCGGGGAACAAACAAAACACGCCGACTCGCTTCAAGTTTTGATTCTGTTTGCCCAAGAGTCTATCTACAAACTATCTCCTAATATACAAACTACTGGTGCCCAAAACCAAACAAATCTACACCTCCGACAAAGGCTTCGGCAGCAGGCTCGGCCTCCTCCTCCAGGTGCTCCATCTCGGCTTCCGACGTGTTCGCCGCAAAGCCAGCGCCCAGCCTCGACATCTCCATCCGCGGATAATGCGAGCGAAGAATGACGAGGCCATGAGCCGCCACACTCTGCGCCGCCGCTTTGGTGTACGCCTGGAAGCACCCCCACAAGCCTTCAGGATGACATGGTTGCCGATCCGCCGCTCCTTCTCTGACGGGAAGAAAGGCTCCTCATAGATGCACTGCACCAACGGGGCCACCTCCTCCGCCAGCGACCAGAAGCGATCATGGTAACCATCGATACGTCGCTGCAGATCTGCAAATTGCATTTTTACGTTTTCCCGGTAAACTGCAAACGCCAAAGCAAGGGGTAAGACGATGACCACCTCCGACTACGCTTCACCAAGAAGAGTTACCGGCGTGCATGGCCTGCCACTTTCGCACCTCCTCGTCGGACTTCGCCTTCTCTTCGGCTAGGAGATTCTTCTCCTCGCCCGCCTGCATCGCCTCTGTAAAAAACGCCTACATGATTCAAGCCTCCGACCAGATGGAGCGCTAAACAATAGGAGTACGGCATCGACAACTCACGCGCGGCAAACTCGTCAGCCTTCTCCGCTCGCAGCAGAAGTTGGAAGTTCTCCTGCCCCTGCTGCTGGATGACCTCCTCAAGCTCCCGAGAACGTGCATGGGCATCGTCCAGCCGCGCCTCCAGACCAGCAAACTGGCCCTCGACGCGCTTTACCTCTGCCCGAAGCCGCTCGTTCTCCTCGGCCATCAGCGCCATCCGGTCAAGGGCGAGCTTACGCTCCTCCCCGACCCTCAATAGGTACTGCAGGGAAACGATGACCAGCATGAATAAGAGCCATCTAGAAGTAATAATGAAGAGGTGAACGTACTCACCTGGATCCTCTCAAGCAACTTCGACGTGTCACCAATGACGGCGTCCGTCGCCGCGCTTGCCAACTCATCGTCAACCTCGACGACTACATCGCCCTCGACGCGAAAACGACGGACAAGACATCGGCTCGAGTCCGCCTCAGGATGCTCGACTTCCTCAATCTCCGGCGAGGCAGGCGCCGCCGCCTTCCTCTTCGTCCCATGGGCACGACGACCCAAGGACCCAGCCACCGGCGACGTGGCACCCACTGCCGCTACGTCGCCTCCAGAACTAGCCCCAGGGGTCGGGGACCCCCGCCGCTCCGCTTCTCTAGGCTCGAGGACTTCGGTTGCCTCCGGCCACTCCGCCTCCCGAGGCTTGGGGACTGCGGACGCCTCGATGTCCTCCGCCGCCCTCAACGCCTCCT
This sequence comes from Coix lacryma-jobi var. lacryma-jobi, assembly GCA_009763385.1. Taxonomy (NCBI): domain Eukaryota; kingdom Viridiplantae; phylum Streptophyta; class Magnoliopsida; order Poales; family Poaceae; genus Coix; species Coix lacryma-jobi. Next base: position 103,413,855 of record CM019828.1, on the reverse strand, counting down.
CCGGCATCACCGACTCCGCCGACCCCCCCGGCATCAGCTTCTCAAGGAGGGCTCGCTTCCCTCCGACCACCGCCCTCGGTGTCTGGCACATCTTCGGCATCCGCCGACCTGCAATGGACACGAACATGTCGTCAACGCCCAAATCCAACCAGGGTAAGAACTACAAAATGAGCAGGGGATACTTACATGCCCGACACCTTCCTCTCCCGAGAGAAACGGCGAGAGCGCGGACACGCCGTACCTCCCGCGGACACCTCCGGCGGCCTGGGCGCACCGGCCGCCCCACCAGACGACTCCCGGGTCTCCGGTGTCCGCTCCGGCGTCTGCGCCACCTTCGGCTTTGGCTTCGCCTTCGCCGCTCCGCCTGCGTGCCCCGCCGAGGACCCCTGCCCAAAACAGGCACTCAGCGGGACTTCGTCTTCACTGTCAGACTCATCGTCCGACCAGTCGAAGACCACGCGGCGACGCCTCGCCGCCTCCTCATCAATATTGAAGGCGCCGCCGATCTCCAGTGACACCTTCTATTTCTTCTTCGCAGGGGCGGCCTGGTGTTTCCCTTTTGGGTCTTCACGCGCACGTCGCCTGCTCGACCGGGGCTCGGGGACTCGGCTCCCCTCCTCCCCGCTGGTCTCGATCTCCTCCTCGTCAACCTCCGCCGCACCGCGACTGCTTTCGCTGATGTCCTCACGCGACGGATCAACGCCCTTCGGCCATGCCCTCGACGGGGCTTGCGACACGAACTCTTCACGACCCTGCGCCATAAATTCATGATATTCAGCATTCACTCACGCATTTTAACGAACACATGTAGGGCAAAGATATTTAACTTCAGCGGAGGATACTCCAGAGAGTACGACCTCCGCAAATACTCCAGTTTCTTCCTCTTCGGCAGGTCGAACAAAGCCTCGACCCGCAGGAACACCTCCTGCGGCTGCAGGGGCTCCGACGCCTCCCGCGTTTGGTCATCCGCATCCCCAGCGTACTCGTACGCTGGGTGCGCCCTCTCCTTGCAGGGCTGGCAACGCCGTTTGATGAAATTCGTCACCACTGCCACCCCGTCGATGCATCGCTTGTCGACCAGCTTCAGGAGCTCCTCCACTTGCTCCATCGCCGCCGCGCCGGGACGCTCCGACCACGACGGCAGCACCTTCGACTCGAAAGCCGGGTCGCACGGTGGCCTCGGCGCCTCCTGATGGATGTAGAACCACTTCGTCTTGTACTCCATCGCCTTTGAAGGCAGCGCCATCGCGATATACTTGTCCGTCATTCCATCCCGCAGCTGGAGGTACACAGACCCGACGATGTTCGACGACCCGGTGCCATTGATCTTCAGCCAAAAGAAGTGGCGGAAGAGATCGAAATGGGGCTCGATGCCTAGATACGCTTCGCAGTAGTGGATGAAGACCGCGATGTGCAACATTGTGTTCGGCGTTAGGTTGCACAACGCGACCTGGTAGTACTCCAGCAGCCTGTGGAGAAAGGGGTGGACCGGGATCACAAAGCCGCACCTGAAGAACGCCTCAAAGACGACGAGCTCAGCGGTATTCGGCGTTGGGAAATCCTCCAGATAGGCGTCTCTCCAACCACCGGTGACACTGTCTAGGAGCAGGCCGGTGAACACGAGCTCCTCCAGATTCTCCCGGCAGAGAACACTTCGCGTCCACCCATGTGCCCAGGCCGGCACGTCGATGCGGTCATCAGACTTTGCCTTCGCCGCCTTCTTCCCCTTCGTCGCGGCACTACGAGCACGCCTTCCGCCTGCCATTGACAGCGACGAGGTGAGGATTTGGATCTAGATCTGGGGCTACAGTGATTTTGTGCCCAGGATTGCTCATGCGCAAGAAGGATGCAGACGAGGGTGTCGAGGCAAGCGCAATTGAGCAACTGAGGAACCACCGCCGCTCGCTTTCCTTTTTATATGGCGCGGCCCGGCCCTTCAGCTCCAGGGATCTTGGGAACCCGTTCCCGTTAACCCCACGATCGCCACGTCACCTGCGGAAGCCGCACATGCGCACTCGCAACGTGTCTGGCTTAATGGGCTGCTGAGCCAATGGTTTGCAAAAATGGCTCGTCCGTTTGTTTTCGTTATTTCTTCAATTTTGAATACTTTGCGCCAGTACATGTGATACTAATGCACGGGGACTGACCACACCTGCCAGTTCTGATATGCATTTTAGGAAAACAGTAAACTCCGCGGTTACCGGATGGTGCTATAGTCACTCCCGGGGACTGTAGATCTTCAAATCCACCCTCGGGGACTTTCCCCTCGTATTTAAATTGACATATTTGTTTTTTCTCTTTGGCCCTGCTACAAGAACCATGCTACTTCTTACAGCAGGCCCGGGAACTACGTGTACACACGTCATTTTTCTTTCGTAAAATGACTCTGTTTTGTTGCAGAAATCTTACAAGCTTGGCACCACGTGCCTGCAGCACCTACTCCCAAGCTCGGGGACTAAGTGGATACACTTCACCTTATGGTGAATGTATTATTTCTTTCTTCCTTTGCAGCTCGATGTGGACTAGCTCGGACTTCTGCCGAAGCGTCGTCAGCTCTCGGTGTTCAGCTACATCCTACGTGGATACACTTCACCATATGAAAGATCTTCAATTTTTTTCTTGCAGCACCTTGCATCCTTTTTTGCAGGATGACCCAGAATACTCCACACGGCTGCACTTCGGCTACAGCTCCGGCTGCCACGTTCAGGACCAGCTTAACCTGGTCGGAAGTCTACCACAAGTGCATCCATGACCAGGCGACCTGGTCGAAAGACGCCATCGTCGACGTACGACCAGACCCGACCTGCTCGGAGGACTTCACGACGCCCCGCTCAGCGGATGTAAAGTGCTCGAGGACTAGCTATGGGGATATTACATCTGTATACCCCCATGGCACGACTTGGGCTACTCTTCAGATACGGCCCAACCTGTAGGCCTTGCGGCCCGTGACCAGGCTGTCGCAGCCGCCAAGGACTCTCTTGATGACTTGCTCGACAAGGAAGATCTAGATAGATAGACTCGGATTCCTTACCAAAAGGAACCGATTGTAATTTGTTAGGATTCGGCAAGTTGTAACCCTGCTCCCCAGCTATATAAGGTGAGCAGGGACCCCCTCTTGAAACATCTCACATCATCCCAGATCCCATCGGATCATCCAATCAGAAATACAAACCAGCCACCAGAACACAGGACGTAGGGTATTACGGTGACTTGCCGGCCCGAACCTGTCTAAATCGCCGTCTCACGTCCCTGTGTTTACGCTTTGCAGATGTCTCGCACGCCTCCACCGCTCAATCTACTACCTTGGGCATACCCCTCGGTAGACTATCGACCATATTTCGTCGACATCAGGCATTTCAGAATAATCCCGAGCAAAACATTCTTTATACCCTTTTAACAATGTAATAAGTTCTTGTCTAAACTTGGGATCCAACTTAGCACTGATATATGTCAACCTTGGCTTATCACCGTTTCCAATATCAACTGCTTCCAGTTCATCAGCCGATGTGAAACCCTTACCCATCTTGCTCTCATTTTCATTGATCGTACAATCCATTAAATATATCTTTTGAAGCCGACTGCTTGGATCGGCTGTTGACTATCATCAGATGTCTTGAGAAAGCCTTCTTCGAGAGTCTTCCCAGAAAAGCACTCCATGCTATCAAAGTTCCAGACATCAGGGTCTGAGTAAGCAACACTAACATTTGAATCGGCTGGTACCACTTCCACAATATCGTTGATCCACTGAATTACATTCTGATGCATGGTAGATGGGACACAACAATTGGCGTGGATCCATTCCCTTCCAAGAAGCACACTGTAGGATCCTTTTGCATCGACCACAAAGAAAGTAGTCGGCATACTCTTACTGCCAATCATCAACTCAACACACACAGCACCTTTAGTAGCCGATACGTTGCCGGCAAAGTCGGTCAACCTCATATCAGTCTGAGTCAAGTCTTCCGTAGTCTTGCCAAGCTTTCTAAATGTGGCATATGGCATCAAATTAACAGCTGCCCCTCCATCAACTAACATTCTGTTCAGAGGCCTTCCATCAACAAACCCTTTCAAATACAAAGCTTTCAGATGAGAATGTCTCTCGAATTTTTGAAACGTGGTCTCTTCTGCTTGATAGATCCACTGAGCAACTTCTTCTTCATCATCAGATTCATGATCAGAGGATCTAAACTCAGCAGGTAGCATGAATAGAGCAGCGATATTAGCCGATGACTCATCCTTATCAGCTACTTGTTTTATCTGCCAGACTTTGGGTTTCTTATTCTGGATCTCATCATTCCTTAGTCTTTGAACCCGTCTCTTTTGGCTTTTGGTCAAGCCACCAGGACACCATTGTCCCTCTTGCCAAGGATGATCATGATCGGTTAATCTTTCTCCAAGCCGATTATGAACATTTTCATTTTTTACGCGATGATCTGTCCTTTCAAATCTTAATCTTTCATGTACAGATCGACAGTTGTCTCTCGACTGCCTATACTCCCAATGCTGATCACTGCATTCCAGGCAATTACGAAGAGTGGGGAGCTTCAGTCCTTCATTCCAACAATGTCTGAAGAAAGGGCAGTCCTAGTGATTCTTTTCTTCATCCCTGACACACCTTTCTTCTTCACGAGACCTTTTGTACTCTTCCTCTTCAAGCCACTCTTGATACTCTTGCTCATCTCTTTCTATTTGCATTTGGCTCCTCTCTTTCTGATGTTGCCATTTGTTCAATAAGATCCTGATAGTAGGATGCCTTCTTGCTTCACCAGCCTTTGAAGTTTCAGGTTGATCATGTTGATCAGTATTCTTCTTTCCTTTCATTTCCTGATACTCCCTGGTTGTTAGTTGTTTCTTTGGATCAACCGTCCCAGCTGCCTTGGCTTTGTCAGAAGTTAACACTTTGATCTCACTCTGAGGTGCAGGAGCCACCATGTTCTATGGAAAAGGATGATCATTGATGCTCACACCTTTGGCCTTTTCTAGTCCAATCCTTCCTTTGACGATAGCCCTCTGGATCATATCTCTGAAAACTCGGCAATCGTTAGTAGTATGAGTATCAGAGTTATGAAATTTGCAGTACCTTTTATTTTTTAGCTCTTCAGCCGATGGGATATTATGATTCCTAGTTAACTTGATTTGACCCTTCTCTAGCAAGCAGTCAAATATCTTGTCGACTTTAGTAATGTCAAAGCTATATTTTACATCTTTCTCGGTACTCTTAGCTTTTGCCCAGAGCATGTACTCGTTGTTCTTCCAAGCCCAGTCCACAGCAGCCACTTCATCTTCACTTTCATCACTTGAATTATTGTCTTCCTCTTGTAAGAAGAAATGACTCTCCGTATTATAGGCTTTCTTGGGCTTGAAAACTTGATTATACCGATTCTAAGCATCAATATTTGTCACCTTCTTAGCTAAATCGGCTAACCAAAGCCGATTTTTTCTCTGATGGTAGGTATCAGCCCCCGAATTGCAATGCTGACAATTTCTGAATCTGACAATGATAAGGTATAGCACTGATTTTTAATCTCTCTGAATCTCTGAAGATACTGGCATCCAGATTCATTATTTCCTTGCCTCGTATCGACTAAGTCTACAAGGCCTTTTTCCAATACCCCAGAGTCAAAGTATTTATGGAACTTGTCTTCCAAATCCTCCCAGCTTTGAATGGAATTGGGTGGCAGAGATGAAAACCATGAGAAAGCTGAACCAGACAGAGATAAAGGAAATAATCTTACTTTAAGTGTTGATTCATCACCAACTTCCCCGAGCTGAACTAAAAACTGAGTAATATGTTCCATGGTCGTCACTGAGTCGGTTCCTGTGAATTTGGTAAAAATCAGGGATCCTATATCTTGGAGGAAGAACAACCTGATCAAACCACTCCGGATATGGTTTCTTGTAACAAGTCATCGTAGATTTTGGCGTTAAGCCAAATTGCTTTTGAACCAAGTCAGTGACCCGACTCATCAGCTGATCAATTTGATTCACCGGCCCTTGATAGCCGATGTTCTGCCCCCGAAGGCATTGCCACGATATCCCGGGTTCTCCTGAGCGCCCAAGGTATAAAAATCTGAAACATAATGATATCCAGGAGGAATATCACTAGGTGCCACACTCCCTTGATACGGTGGTGCATTGAAATCTCTAGTAATGCGCCTTGCATGAGGAGCTATTTTTGTAGCCGATGAGTATATGTTATTACTCATATTCGGTTGTTGCATTGGCTGCAGCGTCACGCCCCCAAGGCTGACAATCATTTGGTTTCCATTGCCATTAGGGCCATTGATCTGTGGTCCACCAGAAGTTCTAGCTCCTTGATTATTTCTAATGGTATATGTTGGACCTCTCCTATCATCGCCTAAGTTGAAGGCCTCTTTAATGGCATTTGTGAGACTGTTGAGGAACACTTCATTGTGATTCATCAGAGTGGCAGACATTGCTTTGCTGATCACTTCTTGGATGGCATTGTGCAGGACCTGAACCATTGGATCAACATGGCCATCTAGAACCACCCTTGGTAGATGAGATTTTTGGATAATCTTCTTATCCCTGCTTTTACTAAAGCTCAACAAACACATGTAACGATATTGTTTAACAGTTTCTTCTATTAGGCGTTGAAGCTCATCTGGAAGTTCCTCCATTATCACGTTCAATACATCTTCGTTATTGATTGTCATGATCAGATGATTGTGTCCCACCGGGCGTGCCAAAAGAATGTGTTGATACAAAAATTCGGTCGGTCACGCCAACTCACTCGAGCGCACGGTCCTCAGAGGGCGTACAGAGCAAGGTCCTGACCTCCTGAACCTTCAACGGGTAGCGGTGTCGAATCTCGGTGAGATCGACTTTGGGCGTGCCAGTCAATTTGACCTGTAATTGACAAGGAGAAGAAAAAAGTTGTCAATTTGTGGAACCTACCGGTTTGGTGCCAGACAGTTCCAAATTATACGACTCTGATATAGCCATTTGTTATTAGGATATTGACTACCAAGTCAACTCCCAAAAGATTGCATGAAGCATTAATAAAGATATAAAGCAGAACGGCTATGGTATGTATAAAGAGACATTCGGAACAGGTGAACAGCCGATAAGCTTAAACATATTAGCGGAATAAAGATCTATATGTACGTCCAAAACGACGTGAAATCAACGTATCGACTAATTGCACAGGCAGTTCTATCTGTTAACATGGGGGTGTTTCCATGCAGCCATAATAACAAATAGATTGATAAAATAGCTTAATCATCAATAATGGGGTGTCTCCATGCAGCCATAATGATGACCGAACTAGATCACGTCCGATGTAACAAGCAGATGCATTAATTCCAAGTCGCCTAAAAGTACACATTATGAAGAAAGCATAACTGAATCGGCTATTTTAGCCGATGGAGGATCCATGAAGCACGAACAAGATCTATCCGTTAGAACCACGATTCGACTTAAGATCAAGCAAATCTAATACATCATATATATATATATATCAGTGGGGTTCGAAAATACAGCCATAATAGACATGCTAGATCAAATTTACTTGTTCTTAGATCAAAATCATAGTTTCATCGGATATCTCGAACGCATAATATGTAACAACCAAGATTGACAAAATAGTCGATAAAAAGCTTGAATCGGCTATTTTTCTATTGTGAGCATGAAAAACCTCAGGATAGCCGAGACTAAGCGTCCTTTAAGCTTAAGATACTTTGTCAATCTTGATTGGGCAAGATGTTGTTTAAAACATAAAACAACATCGATAACTTAATGAATCTATTAGCTTGCCAAACCAATAGAGCTGATAACTAGTCAAGATCGACTAAAGTAAGAGATTGATCAGAGTCAAGACAGCCTTACAAAAGATGAACTTAGACCAATAACTAGCCATGTCATAGCTTAACAAGAGTTTGGTCGATACCAAATACAGCCTTATCGTACAATGACACGAACCATTGGTGAAACTTACAAGCAAACCGGAGGTCGGTCGAAGCCGATGCAGTCCTGCCTGATTGAAGGTCTCGCCGAGATCTACGTTACTCCTACTCCTAGGGTTTTGGTCGGTGGCCGGTATGTTGATTGATTGGATGATGTTACAAAAAATCGGGTTTCTAGCTATATATAACCCGGTTGACTCCTGTCTTAACACGACTAGGTTACGTGAAAACAAAAACAAAATACGACCCGGACTCGAACTCTTCGGCTGAACTCCATATGTCTTTGAAGCTTGTTACGTCTGGTCCACATAAACTTTGGTTGCGTCCGGGTCAAAATAGGCCTCTTTTATTTTTATAGCCGATTCTTTTATGAATAAATCAGCTGTTTGTGTTTATAAACAAATAACCCTTTTAGTCCAAAATCTGGTATAAACAACACCCACATGCTCAAAGGTTGGATTTGGGTTTGCTAGATATTCATAATCTGTACACTGGCCTTGAGTTTGTTGGCTAGGTTCTTCTACACTAGGACATGACATTGAAGGAGTAAATGGGGCTTCAACTGACGGGGCAATGCTGCTGGCATCCCAATCAGGAATAATAGGTGGCTCATTGCTAGGATTATGATAAGCAAAGGTCAAAAAACAACACTTTGAAGCCTGATTTTTTCCAAACATTTCAAGCACATCTTGGTCAGTGGACACTTTGATATTCAGTTTACTGTCAACGCAGAAGTAAAACACTCTTGCTATTTCACCAAAACTACAAGGATACTTATCCAGAACATCATCAACCAGATCCTTGAAGTTGGTTCGGTCAGCATCCACGACTTTGCTCAAACTAAACCACCAAGCATGACAATTCGAACCAATAATCCAAATTTCTAGATTGTAGCTAGTGTTTGCGTCCATCCTACAGATGAACAACAATGAGTTCATAACTATCTCGATCAACACCAAATCAATGAGATCTCCAATTCCACTACTAGACCTAAAGATACAGAACAACAAGGACAAGGAATCCAAGGGGCGCAATGTTGAACTCACTGTAACACCTCTGGTGTTTAATCTGTAATTAACCTGACATGTCATCATCATTAGTCATAATCATTCTTGTCATGCATTAATGTTTGTCTAGTGGTTGCTTGCCTTTACCTTTTCCTAAAAGGTATTTTGTGTGTAGTGATCCCTTTTTCTAAAAACCCTAAAAGCCCAAATCTTCCTATAAGGGCAAAATGGTAATTTCAACTCTGTGCCTAGTCTTGTGTATATCTTGTTCAGTATTGTGCCTTGATACCTTGTTGTGTTGATCAAAGATCAAAATCCAAAATAGAATTGGAATCCCTTTTGAAAAACCCTAATTTCCAAACCCTAGTTTTACCCCTCTTTTTATAATTCAAAAACTATTTAAAATTTGGAGTTGGTCCAAAAAGCAAAGTTGTAGATCTGATCAAGAGAAGCAACTTTGGTATTTACAAATTTTCAAGTTTCTATACAAAGTTTGAAGTAATTTCAAATTCATTCAAATTCCAGTTTTTGTCCCCTTTTCAGTTTTCAAAATTAATTCAAAAAAAACTAATGAGTTTCAGAAAAAATGTATATTAGCAAAGTTATAGGTTTTGACAAAAGAAATAACTTTCATATTTGCAGATTTCCAACTTTTAATGTAAAATCAAAAGTAATTTTGAATTTATTCAAATCTCAAAAGTGTCCCCTTTTCTGATTTCAAATATGGTTCAAAAACTGTTTGGATTTTAAAAATGTTCGTATTGACAAAGTTGTAGATCTCATTTTTCTACACAACTTTGGTATTTTGAGTTTTTGCTGCTCAGTTCAAATTTTGGGAGTAATTTGCAAAATTCAGAAAGTCAACACCTAGACCTAGCCCTGTTCATCTCCTACCTAGGGTCAGAGCAGAGCAGGGAGGGGGCCCGGCCATGGCCGCTCGCCGGAGCTGCGTGCGCCACGCGCCTGGCAGCCGCACGCGCGCCCCCGACTTGTCTCCCGTGACCGCGCCATCATTCTGCCCCCCCCCCCCCGCACGCGCAAGCGCTGACCGTGTCCCATCCCCTACAGTTCCCAGTTCGCCGCCGCCGCGTGGCCATCGCCGGCGAGCTCGCGCCCGGTCCCTGCGTACCTCCCACGTCCTTCCTCATCATGTAATCGCAAGCACGCGTCGTGGGCAACCTCATTCGCACCTCCGCGCGCTCTCTAACGGCCCCTGGCCGCGCCTATTTAAGGCCCGCCGCTGGCCGGAGCTCCGCACTCACCCCGCCACCGTGGCCAGTCCATTCCAGAGCCTCCGCAGCTCAACCAACTAGCCCAGCAGCTCCGCCTTGAGCCCGTGCAGCTTCCCCACCCCTCAATTTCATCTGTACCGTCTCCTATCGCCCGGCGTAGCTCGTCGTTCCCAACTCCGGCGAAACACCGGTGAGCTCGGGTTCGGGAAATTCCCACTCTCCGGCCATGATCATCTTTCTCCGACCCCTGCTTCATCTTCCTTGCCTCCTTGCGCTCCTAACCCGCTCCTGGTGACCGTGTCTGGTGTACAGGGTCGCCGGCACGCCGCTCGCCGCCGAGAGAGCTCCGCCGAAACACCGCCACGTCGAGCTCCCTCCTTCGACCCTTGTTCCGTCCCGCCGAGCCCTGCCTCCGACCCGTGGTAAGCACTCGAAGCCCCCGGTCTCTGCTTCCACTCCGCTTCGTCCGAGCCAGGCCTCGAGCAAGCACTCGCTCGAGCCAGGCCTCGAGCAGACACGTACCCTCGCCACTTCGCCGAGCCCAGCCTCGGAGCAGACTCACACACCCTCACCGCTTCGCCCGAGCCTAGCCTCGAGCGGACTCACGCACCCTCAGCTTCGCCGAGCCTAGCCTCGAGCAAGCATGCACCCTCCGCTTCGCCCGAGCCTCCTGGCCAGGCCTCGGACGAAACGATCGTTTTCCGTCTCGCCCGAGCCTCCCGGCCAGGCCTCGGACGGCCGTTTGTTTTCGCTTCGCCCGAGCCCTGCGAGGGAGGAGCACAGTGCTCTTTTCCTTTTTGGAAGTTGTGAATAGTGTTCCTTTTTCATCTTTTTGTGTGATTCTCTGTGTTGCTCCAAAAATTCTGAAAATTTGATGGTAGACTCTTTATACCATGTAGTATTTTAGAAAAATATGAAACTTGGACTTTGTGCAAAAATTTGAAAATGAAAAATCTCCCTTTTAATTAAGAAATGAATGGTTTTAGATTTTTAGAAAAACATGTGTAGCTCCAAAAGTCATGAGATAAATTTTTATGTGCTAGTTATGTCATGCTTAGTCTCTGGTAGATTTTTAAGGCCTTTTGGAGTAACTTCATAAAATGACCTTTTTATATAATTAGGAAAAATAAAAAAATCAAGTAGAGTTCATGTTGTATGCCCTGTGTTGCATTGTTCATGCTAGCATACTCATGTGCATACATCATTGCATCCGTATAGTGACCGAAGGAGAAGGAATCAAAGTCGAGGCAGCCGCTGATGAACCTACCCCTGAGGCTACCCCGAGCTCCGACACCTGCACTGCCGACCCCGAGTCTGTCCTTTTTGCTCTTCAAGGCAAGCCCCGGTGCATTTAACCTCTTTCCTTGAATTTATAAAATGATTTCCTTAAATGCTTTTGAGTTAAATTATTGCATTAGGTTTATAGGAGTTGTGTGCTATCCTAATTGATGCACTATCCACCTTGACCACTGATACACCCGATACCTGCTTTTCAAAAGTAATTGAAAAATGCTTAGAAATGCTTATTGAATTAGACTTTGCAATAAAATACCATTTTTAAAAGTGTGATCACTGAAAGAATCTTTATGGGAATTTGGCTTTACTTCCCGTTCGGTGACTGCTTGCCTAGCTAGCATGTGGTCATTGTCGAGAAGAGGTTGTCCGCGCGTACGGTGCCGTCATGTTGTAGTCCGGGACTCAACAGTTGACACCGACCGGGACAGGGTTGAAAAACCGACAGGACCTGTACTCTTGGGTTAGAGTCCCGAGGTGCTTGTTGTTGACGGAAAAACTTTAGGGACCATCCGTATGGGGGCCTGCTGGTCAAGACTTGTAACTATTCACATACTTTGGAAAGCTCTGGCTCCGAGGAATCCTTTATTGGACCGACAACCGCGCACTGGGAGTGGAGAGATGGCGGAAGTAGCATGTACCCACGTGGTCGTCGTACCTGGATAAGAGTGGTGTACTGTACTTCCGGGTGGCGTAGGACCGGGCCCAATCTTGGAGGAATCGTGGTAGACGAGTTGGCATATGCAAGCTTGGGTGCTACATATGCAGTGTGGATAGGGATCCTCAGCTGAGTATTATTTATCCGGATTAACGTTGCTCCTCGGTTATGGAGACTTGGTCACTGACTGTCAACGGAGAGTGGTTCTCAACTAGGAATGTTTTGAAATGTAAAATGAATCAGGAACAATGAAGAATTGAGGAATACTGAATCTTTCCAAAATAAAATAAGGTTTACAAAATGTTTTTTTGCAAAATACTTGATCTTGCTTAAGCCTTACCTTGACTACCCTAAGCCTCTCATTCCTGAGTCTTCTCCCTTTTCTTTAGTCGGGTAAGTCTTGTTGAGTACCCCAGTACTCAGGGTTTGTTACCCATGCTGCAGGTATGACTGAGACCCCGATGTGTCTTGCGCCCTGCTGCATGACCATCGTCCAGGAAGAGGCCGATGAGGCCGAAGAATAGTTGTGCACCCTCGGGCTGGGTGATTATCAGTATCTTTATTTTGTTGTACTCCGCTACGTTGCCTTTGTCTATTTCTATTATCAGAACTTAGTTTGTAATAACTGCACCTTAATTTCTATTTGGAACCCTGCTTTGTAAAACTAATGTTATTTAAGTCTTCCGCTCTTTATTCCGATGTTATTTGTAAAAGTATGCAATGTTGTAACCGAATTGTGAGATGATCTTGCGGACATTGGGCACTGATGTAGCCCGGTGGCGAACAGGTCTTAATCACATGGAACATGGGTTCGGCTGTCAGAGGTTGACAGGGACACGTGGGCCATGAGATTAGGGTCGTTCCGTCACAGAGTGGTATCGGAGCATCTCACTTTAACGTTGCAGTGTTCGTTTTTGCGAAAACTTCAAAAGACCTTTTGAGTCCAAACAAACTAAACTCGACTATTTTGAGTCCAAATTGCTTCTCTCATCTTGTCTCTCATATGGCAACACTAGCTAGTGGAACAACATGTTTTAAGCCCTATGTACTTTATTTATTGCATTGCTTTGTTCCGTAGGAACGATTCATGCATCATGTCATAATCACTTAAGTTAACTTCCTCTCTAAGTTCGTTGGGGTAGTATGCCTTTACCTGTTCTTGCTAGCCTTTCTCATCCATCTTCTCTTATCCAGACATGGCTCGCATCAAGCTGACTGCCCGCAAGTCGACTGGACTGCATGGTGTGCCACGCCACCAGCTGGCACCACGCGCTGGGGAGGAGACTGGAGAATCTTCCAACAGTCGTCGCTTTCCCCGCCGCACCCGTAAGAACCTGAAGGAGGAGATCAAGGATCTGAAGGCTGAGCTGAAGAACTTGGAGCATGACTTCTACCACTCACGCCTGGAGTTTTATGAGGCACGAGCTTCCCTGGAGCAGGCCAACCGGAACACGGTTCGCGCTATCGAGAAGCGCAATGATGCTTGGATCTGCGAGGACGTCACCAGAGCCGAGCTCCACGGACTGCAGCAGTACACAGCTCAGATTGAATAGTTCAATGATATGCTTCATGAGGAAGTACATCAGCCGTATGATCAACTCCACCCCTTGGTACCCCCGGTTATGGAAGACCCTGAGGACGGAGTAGTGGAAGAACCCGATGTGGAACAAGAGCCAGACGTGGACGAAGAAATTGAACCTGCTGAGGACGTCCATGCTGAAGATGAGGACGTGGAGGAAGAGCCTGAGCTCATCCTCGAAGAAGACGACGGCGACGACATGATCATCTTCGATGAGGATTAGACTCGTCGTTAGGAGATGGAGATCACGTGTGTCTGTACCACCTGCTTACCTAAAACCTTAGTCTAGGTTTGGGAGCGTTAGTCTGTCTTTTGTTAAGTCAGTCTGTATCTTTCTTTTCGTACCTTTTCTCCTTATCAGTCAGTCGCTATCTATCAGTCATCTTTATCAATCTATCAGTCTTTGTATCAGAAGAAGCTATCAGTCTGTTGATTTCAGAACCCTATCTATGAATGCTAAGTTCCAAGTTGCTTAACAGATGCCTGTGAACACTCGCACTGGAGCTGGAGGTTCTGATGATGCCAACCATCCAAACCCTCCACCTGTTCCTGCTACGCTAGCAGATGCCATTGCAGCCTTGGCAGCCGCTACTAACCTAATGGCTCAAAATCAGGGGCAGCAGAACAATGGTCACCGTGGTCATCACGACATCAACCGTGAGACTACATATGTGGATTTCACCGAGACCCGTCCACCAGTTTTCACCAAAGCAGATGAACCCCTGGAAGCTGATGATTGGCTCCGCACTATGGAGCAAAAGTTCAGTCTTCTCCGCTGTACCGACAACCAGAAGCCCCGGTTCGCTTCCCAACAGCTTCGTGGTCCAGCAAGCGCTTGGTATGCCAACCTGTTGGCTGCCTAGCCAGAAGGTCATCAGTTGACCTGGGAAGAGTTCCGCACCGCTTTCCGTGCACATCATATCCCTTCCGGATTGATGAAGATGAAGCTTGATCAGTTTCTGGCACTGCAGCAGAAGGACTCCTCAGTGATGCAGTACGTGGGTCAGTTCAACCATCTTAGCCAGTATGCCTCAGAGTATGTCAACACAGATGAAAAGAAGAGGGATTGTTTCCTTAGAGGTCTGCATCCTAAGATCCGCAGAAGTCTGTCCAATAACCTGACCGGTTCGTATCATGATGCCGTTGATCGTGCTGTTGCATATGAAGAAAGCAACCGTCAGTATCAAGAGGAAAAGAAGAAGAAGAAAGCAGGATCCAGCAGTTTCTCTGGCGGTCACAAGCGCCAGAGGATCATATACCACCCCAGTCACCACCAAAATCGCCTACCTTACCCCAACCAGCAAGTGGTCGTCCGTACCGCGGCCACCACCGATAATGCCAACCAGCAGAGTGCCACACAGCCGAACGCCCCAGGTGTTCGTATCACCACCCCATAAACAGCCTACAACCATCCCTGCTACAACTGCGGCCAGCTTGGTCACTGGTCTCGTGAGTGCCCAAAGCCCAAGAGGTATGCCCAGAATACTCAGAAGAATCCTGGAGGATCTCAGCAGCAGCAGCAGCACCGTGTCCAGCAGCAGCATGTTCAGAAAGGCAAAGTTGTCAAGAAGCACGGGCAAGTCTACTACACCACTGTCGGCGACATCCCAGAAGGAGAGCCCGTCATGATCGGTAGGTTTCCTGTTGCCAATCATCCTGCAGTCGTGTTGTTTGATTCTGGTGCATCGCATTCCTTCATCAGTCGTACATTTGTCTCTAAGCATGAGATACCAATCGGGGAGTTGAAAGAAAGTTTCTGTATATTTTCGCCTGGAGGGCGTATAAGTACTAAGGAAGTGGTTCGCAATATACCGGTGATGTTGGGGAAACACATATTTCCTACCACCGTGATAGTGCTATGTGATCAGGAGATAGATGTCATTCTAGGCATGAATTGGATGTGCCAGTATAAGGCTATGATTGACATCCTGAATAGGGTTGTGAGAGTAGACATTCCCAGCAGTACCTCCAAACTCCTTCTCCAACTCCCAATGCCTCAAAAACCAGCAGCCACACTTTTGAATACCACCTATGTTCTGGAAACCAGAGACATCCCCGTGGTCTGTGAATTCCCTGATGTTTTTCCAGAGGACTTACCTGTTCTACCTCCTGACCGTGATGTTGAGTTTGCCATAGAGCTAAAGCCTAGGACTGCTCCTATATCCCGCAGAGCTTATCGAATGCCTCCCAGAGAGTTGGCGGAGCTGAAAACTCAGTTACAAGATTTGTTGTACAAGGGCTTCATTCGCCCAAGCTCGTCTCCTTGGGGCTGTCCTGCAATCTTTGTAAAGAAGAAAGACAAGAGTCTCAGGCTATGTGTTGATTATCGCCCACTCAATGAAGTCACCATCAAAAATAAATATCCCTTGCCTCGTATTGATCTTCTCTTTGACCAGTTAGCTGGAGCCAAAGTATTCTCCAAGATCGATCTCAGATCTGGCTACCACCAAATAAAGATACGTCCTGAAGATATTCCTAAAACAGCTTTCACCACCAGATACGGCCTATATGAGTACTTGGTCATGTCCTTCGGTTTGACCAATGCCCCTGCTCATTTCATGTACCTCATGAACTCTGTGTTCATGCCAGAGCTTGATAAATTCGTGGTCGTGTTCATTGACGACATCCTTGTCTACTCAAAAACCCCTGAAGATCATGCCGAACATCTCCGTATCGTTCTATCCCGTCTCAGAGATCATCAGCTTTATGCCAAGTTCAGTAAATGTGAGTTCTGGTTAGATCGGATACAGTTTCTTGGTCATGTCCTATCCGCTGAAGGTGTGTCAGTTGACCCTGGTAAAGTGGCAGACATTCTGGATTGGAAGCCACCTACCACTGTTCATCAAGTCCGCAGCTTTATGGGAATGGCTGGATATTATCGTCGATTCATTCCGGATTTCTCCAGAATCGCCAAGCCTATCACTGAGTTAGTAAAGAATTCTGTGAAGTTTGTCTGGTCACCAGCCTGTGAGCAAGCCTTTCAAACTCTGAAGAAACTGTTAACTACATCACCAGTGCTAGCCCAGCCGAACATTGAAAAGCCCTTTGATGTCTACTGTGATGCATCTGGTACTGGTTTGGGCTGTGTTTTGATGCAAGAAGGTCGAGTGATCGCATATGCCTCCCGACAGCTTAAGCGACATGAAGAGAATTATCCAACCCATGATCTTGAGTTAGCAGCAGTGGTGCATGCCTTAAAGATCTGGCGTCATTATCTGTTGGGCAGTACCTGTAATGTGTACACTGATCACAAAACCCTGAAGTATATCTTCACTCAAGAGGAACTGAATATGAGGCAGAGAAGATGGCTTGAGTTAATTAAGGACTATGATCTTGAAGTGCATTACCATCCGGGTAAGGCGAATGTGGTTGCCGATGCGCTCAGTCGCAAGTCATATTGCAACTGTCTGATGATGAAACCCTATGATTCTTCTTTGTGTTATGAGCTGGAAAAGTTGAATATTGAAATGATTCCACAAGGAACTCTGAATAATATCAGAATAGAAACCCCTATCAAAGAGCAGATCATCGCTGCACAGAAAGATAACCCTAGAATCAAGCACATCATCGAAAAGGTCCAATCCGGAAAGGCTGATTGTTTCAGGATTGATGATACAGGAGTAGTATGGTTTAAGAATCGGTTAGTAGTTCCTAAAGTGCCTGAGTTAAGAAAGTTAATCCTTGATGAAGCACACTTGACTAGATTCTCCATCCACCCCGGCAGCAACAAGATGTACCAGGACTTGAAGCAAAGGTTCTGGTGGACAAAGATGAAGATTGAGATCGCCCGGTATGTTACTCAGTGTGATACTTCCCAGAAAGTCAAAGCCGTGCACATGAGGCCCAGAGGAGAATTGCAACCTTTACCTGTACCTGCTTGGAAATGGGACGCTATCAGTATGGATTTTATCAATGGGCTACCAAAGACACCAAAAGGTTTTGATTCCATCTGGGTGATCGTGGATCGCCTCACTAAGCAAGCTCATTTCCTGCCAGTCAAAACCAGCTACACCGTCCCCACATATGCCACTTTGTACAAGAACCACATAGTGAAACTCCATGGCATACCCAAGACCATTGTCTCTGATCGTGGTACTCAGTTTGTCGCAAAGTTCTGGAAAGCGTTTCATACCTCACTTGGAACCAAGCTCTTGCATAGTACGGCATATCATCCGCAAACAGATGGACAAACTGAGCGAGTCAACCAAGTGTTAGAGGATATGTTGAGAGCCTGCGTGCTCACCTTCACAGATACTTGGGATAACTGTTTGCCCTTGGCAGAATTCTCGTATAATAACAGTTATCAGGAGAGCATCAAAATGGCACCCTTTGAAGCACTGTACGGTCGCCGTTGTCGTACACCTCTCAGTTGGTCGGAACCTGGAGAAAGGGAATTCTTTGGAGTTGACCTAGTAAAAGATATGGAAGAAAAAGTCAAGCAAATACAAGAGAATATGAAAATTGCGCAATCTCGACAGAAGAGCTATGCTGACAAAAGACGTCGACCTCTGAAGTTTCAAATCGGAGATTATGCGTACCTGAAGGTCTCACCCACCAAAGGAGTTACTCGTTTTGGAGTCAAGGGGAAGTTAGCACCCGCTATATTGGTCCCTTTGAAATTTTGGAACGCTGTGGCAAGGTAGCTTACAAACTAAGATTGCCCGATCATCTTTCCGCCGTCCATAATGTGTTTCACGTCTCCCAACTCAAGAAGTGTCTCCGAGTACCCGAACACGTGGTGGAAGTTGAAGGTGTTGAATTAGAACCCGATCTGTCATACTCTGAATATCCAGTTCGTGTGTTGGATTACAAGGACCGTGTTACCCGGAGGACTACCACAAGATGGTACAAGGTCCAGTGGAACCAACACTCTGAAGAAG
Source organism: Coix lacryma-jobi var. lacryma-jobi (assembly GCA_009763385.1). NCBI lineage: Eukaryota > Viridiplantae > Streptophyta > Magnoliopsida > Poales > Poaceae > Coix > Coix lacryma-jobi. The sequence continues at coordinate 103,395,281 of CM019828.1, read as the reverse complement.
AAGCCACTTGGGAATCCGAAGACTTCTTAGCAAAGAGCTATCCCGACTTTCTCGATACTCTGTAGATATAAGGTTTTACCCTTGTCCTTCTTAAGACGCAGAATCTCGGGGCGAGATTTCTTTTAGGGGGAAGGTTGTAACACCTCTGGTGTTTAATCTGTAATTAACCTGACATGTCATCATCATTAGTCATAATCATTCTTGTCATGCATTAATGTTTGTCTAGTGGTTGCTTGCCTTTACCTTTTCCTAAAAGGTATTTTGTGTGTAGTGATCCCTTTTTCTAAAAACCCTAAAAGCCCAAATCTTCCTATAAGGGCAAAATGGTAATTTCAACTCTGTGCCTAGTCTTGTGTATATCTTGTTCAGTATTGTGCCTTGATACCTTGTTGTGTTGATCAAAGATCAAAATCCAAAATAGAATTGGAATCCCTTTTGAAAAACCCTAATTTCCAAACCCTAGTTTTACCCCTCTTTTTATAATTCAAAAACTATTTAAAATTTGGAGTTGGTCCAAAAAGCAAAGTTGTAGATCTGATCAAGAGAAGCAACTTTGGTATTTACAAATTTTCAAGTTTCTATACAAAGTTTGAAGTAATTTCAAATTCATTCAAATTCCAGTTTTTGTCCCCTTTTCAGTTTTCAAAATTAATTCAAAAAAAACTAATGAGTTTCAGAAAAAAATGTATATTAGCAAAGTTATAGGTTTTGACAAAAGGAATAACTTTCATATTTGCAGATTTCCAACTTTTAATGTAAAATCAAAAGTAATTTTGAATTTATTCAAATCCCAAAAGTGTCCCCTTTTCTGATTTCAAATATGGTTCAAAAACTGTTTGAATTTTAAAAATGTTCGTATTGACAAAGTTGTAGATCTCATTTTTCTACACAACTTTGGTATTTTGAGTTTTTGCTGCTCAGTTCAAATTTTGGGAGTAATTTGCAAAATTCAGAAAGTCAACACCTAGACCTAGCCCTGTTCATCTCCTACCTAGGGTCAGAGCAGAGCAGGGAGGGGGCCCGGCCATGGCCGCTCGCCGGAGCTGCGTGCGCCACGCGCCTGGCAACCGCACGCCCGCCCCCGACTTGTCTCCCGTGACCGCGCCATCATTCTGCCCCCCCCCCCCCCCCCGCACGCGCAAGCGCTGACCGTGTCCCATCCCCTACAGTTCCCAGTTCGCCGCCGCCGCGTGGCCATCGCCGGCGAGCTCGCACCCGGTCCCTGCGTACCTCCCACGTCCTTCCTCATCATGTAATCGCAAGCACGCGCCGTGGGCAACCTCATCCGCACCTCCGCGCGCTCTCTAACGGCCCCTGGCCGCGCCTATTTAAGGCCCGCCGCTGGCCGGAGCTCCGCACTCACCCCGCCACCGTGGCCAGTCCATTCCAGAGCCTCTGCAGCTCAACCAACTAGCCCAGCAGCTCCGCCTTGAGCCCGTGCAGCTTCCCCACCCCTCAATTTCATCTCTACCGTCTCCTATCGCCCGGCGTAGCTCGTCGTTCCCAACTCCGGCGAAACACTGGTGAGCTCGGGTTCGGGAAATTCCCACTCTCCGGCCATGATCATCTTTCTCCGACCCCTGCTTCATCTTCCTTGCCTCCTTGCGCTCCTAACCCGCTCCTGGTGACCGTGTCTGGTGTACAGGGTCGCCGGCACGCCGCTCGCCGCCGAGAGAGCTCCGCCGAAACACCGCCACGTCGAGCTCCCTCCTTCGACCCTTGTTCCGTCCCGCCGAGCCCTGCCTCCGACCCGTGGTAAGCACTCGAAGCCCCCGGTCTCTGCTTCCACTCCGCTTCGCCCGAGCCAGGCCTCGAGCAAGCACTCGCTCGAGCCAGGCCTCGAGTAGACACGTACCCTCGCCACTTCGCCGAGCCCAGCCTCGGAGCAGACTCACACACCCTCACCGCTTCGCCCGAGCCTAGCCTCGAGCGGACTCACGCACCCTCAGCTTCGCCGAGCCTAGCCTCGAGCAAGCATGCACCCTCCGCTACGCCCGAGCCTCCTGGCCAGGCCTCGGACGAAACGATCGTTTTCCGTCTCGCCCGAGCCTCCCGGTCAGGCCTCGGACGGCCGTTTGTTTCCGCTTCGCCCGAGCCCTGCGAGGGAGGAGCACAGTGCTCTTTTCCTTTTTGGAAGTTGTGAATAGTGTTCCTTTTTCATCTTTTTGTGTGATTCTCTGTGTTGCTCCAAAAATTCTGAAAATTTGATGGTAAACTCTTTATACCATGTAGTATTTTAGAAAAATATGAAACTTGGACTTTGTGCAAAAATTTGAAAATGAAAAATCTCCCTTTTAATTAAGAAATGAATGGTTTTAGATTTTTAGAAAAACATGTGTAGCTCCAAAAGTCATGAGATAAATTTTTATGTGCTAGTTATGTCATGCTTAGTCTCTGGTAGATTTTTGAGGCCTTTTGGAGTAACTTCATAAAATGACCTTTTTATATAATTAGGAAAAATAAAAAAAATCAAGTAGAGTTCATGTTGTATGCCCTGTGTTGCATTGTTCATGCTAGCATACTCATGTGCATACATCATTGCATCCGTATAGTGACCGAAGGAGAAGGAATCAAAGTCGAGGCAGCCGCTGACGAACCTACCCCTGAGGCTACCCCGAGCTCCGACACCTGCACTGCCGACCCCGAGTCTGTCCTTTTTGCTCTTCAAGGCAAGCCCCGGTGCATTTAACCCCTTTCCTTGAATTTATAAAATGATTTCCTTAAATGCTTTTGAGTTAAATTATTGCATTAGGTTTATAGGAGTTGTGTGCTATCCTAATTGATGCACTATCCACCTTGACCACTGATACACCCGATACCTGCTTTTCAAAAGTATTTGAAAAATGCTTAGAAATGCTTATTGAATTAGACTTTGCAATAAAATGCCATTTTTAAAAGTGTGATCACTGAAAGAATCTTTATGGGAATTTGGCTTTACTTCCCGTTCGGTGACTGCTTGCCTAGCTAGCATGTGGTCATTGTCGAGAAGAGGTTGTCCGCGCGTACGGTGCCGTCATGTTGTAGTCCGGGACTCAACAGTTGACACCGACCGGGACAGGGTTGAAAAACCGACAGGACCTGTACTCTTGGGTTAGAGTCCCGAGGTGCTTGTTGCTGACGGAAAAACTTTAGGGACCATCCGTATGGGGGCCTGCTGGTCAAGACTTGTAACTATTCACATACTTTGGAAAGCTCTGGCTCCGAGGAATCCTTTATTGGACCGACAACCGCGCACTGGGAGTGGAGAGATGGCGGAAGTAGCATGTACCCACGTGGTCGTCGTACCTGGATAGGAGTGGTGTACTGTAATTCCGGGTGGCGTAGGACCGGGCCCAATCTTGGAGGAATCGTGGTAGACGAGTTGGCATATGCAAGCTTGGGTGCTACATATGCAGTGTGGATAGGGATCCTCAGCTGAGTATTATTTATCCGGATTAACGTTGCTCCTCGGTTATGGAGACTTGGTCACTGACTGTCAACGGAGAGTGGTTCTCAACTAGGAATGTTTTGAAATGTAAAATGAATCAGGAACGATGAAGAATTGAGGAATACTGAATCTTTCCAAAATAAAATAAGGTTTACAAAATGTTTTTTGCAAAATACTTGATCTTGCTTAAGCCTTACCTTGACTACCCTAAGCCTCTCATTCCTGAGTCTTCTCCCTTTTCTTTAGTCGGGTAAGTCTTGTTGAGTACCCCAGTACTCAGGGTTTGTTACCCATGCTGCAGGTATGACTGAGACCCCGATGTGTCTTGCGCCCTGCTGCATGACCATCGTCCAGGAAGAGGCCGATGAGGCCGAAGAATAGTTGTGCACCCTCGGGCTGGGTGATTATCAGTATCTTTATTTTGTTGTACTCTGCTACGTTGCCTTTGTCTATTTCTATTATCAGAACTTAGTTTGTAATAACTGCACCTTAATTTCTATTTGGAACCCTGCTTTGTAAAACTAATGTTATTTAAGTCTTCCGCTCTTTATTCCGATGTTATTTGTAAAAGTATGCAATGTTGTAACCGAATTGTGAGATGATCCTGCGGACATTGGGCACTGATGTAGCCCGGTGGCGAACAGGTCTTAATCACATGGAACATGGGTTCGGCTGTCAGAGGTTGACAGGGACACGTGGGCCATGAGATTAGGGTCGTTCCGTCACACTCACCCTTTAGGAACCAACTCCGGTCGTTCGACCGGCCTCTTCCAATGCGCTGGATCCATGGTCTTCTACCCCATGCGAAGTCGCTAGCACGGGGGATTGGTCTTCTCCCCTCCCCCCCCCCCCCCCCCCCCCGCCGTCGCCGCCGCCGGTCCTGCTGCCGCTAGGGTTACAGAAGGAGGGAGAGAGCAGAGTAGATCGAGATGGGGGAGTGAGAGAGTGAGATGCGGTCAATCTAGGTCAACACGGTGTCCGCATAAGCATTTCGGTCCATGGGCACAATGGACATTTCCACTGCTCGGTCCTACCTGCCAGGGCTCCCAAACCGTGGAAACCTTATGGATTGGAGACGGAATGGCATGCATAGCAAAGAAGTTTGGAGCAGTGGCACCTGTTGACACCAGATTTTCGCATGCACAAGAATGTGACAAGTGGACCCAGCCAGCAAAGAGGAAAGGATTCGGCAAGCAATCAACGGCTATTTGGTCCTTGGACTTTCGGCAAATGCCAGTGCGGTCGACTATTCTGCAGAACGGTGGCTCCATTCGGGAGTTGGATGTTGCAAATAAAGCCAGCTTACATGAGAAGACACGTGGTAATGGAGGATGCCGAAGAGATTGGGAGTAGAATTTGTATCTTTCCATATTTTATTATGTAGATCATAATCGTTTAGGACTCGTATTTCGTCCGGGGTATAAATATAAACCCTCGACCATTGTAAAACTGTTCACAACCACATCAATACAAACCGGCCCCGTGCCACCTTCGAGTCCTTAAGTCGTGTCATCGAGTTCTTCGAGAGGAACCATCGATCCGTCGACCTCCGTAAGTACCGGCAACCTTGTTATCATGTCTAGTATCATGCGGTGGATTTAGATATGATGCAAGTAGTCTCGTATGTTAAGCTTAGTATCGTGCGGCGGATTTAAGCTTATGACGAGAAGTTTTTGCTTGTGCCTTGTATCGTGCGGCGGATTAAGTCATGAGTACAAATAGTTATCGGCTCTATTAAATTTGGCAGATCTGATAGATTCATTAAGTTATCATGTGTTATATGTTTTATTTATTTAATTCTTGTAACACTCTTTTGCCCAATCTAGATTGATCTTTATTCGGCCTTGTTCCACAAATTTGTTTCTGCTTTTGCTAATCATAATATCATGATGGCCGGATCAACTTTCAATCCAGATTGTTACATGTTGCGGGTTCATGCACGTTATTTACGATTAGGCTTTGATAAAACTAGGTATCGTGCGGCAGATGCAGGTTTTAGATTAGTTTGATCGTGCTTGCTTGCTTGTTCCTTCTTCATGGACCCCAATTCGGTTGGTTTGCCGATTTTGGTTATGCTTACACGAGTAACAAGCTTTTATAGATCTGTTCAAACATATTTATGCTTTTAGCTTGTTATAATTAGATCGTATCATGTGGTGGATTAATCTAATTACAAGAGGTGGTGTAGACTTATAGCAAGTGGTATCATGCGGTGGATTAGCTTCGCATGAGTTTATGCCTGACGGGTTTATGAAGACTAAACGTGCGGCAGATTAGTTGGATTAGCCTATGCATGTGTTGTTTGAATAGATCTATTTTTTGCAAGTTACCAGTTTATAATATCCTCATTTTGTTAAGGCATGTCTCTCTTTACATACGCATCCGGCAGTCAATATGCTTTACATACTTTGCTCTCATACTTGCCGAATGACTTTATAAACATGATTTGACAGACAGCTTCTATAGATGTGTGCTGTCGTGATTGGCTTTCAAAGCCGTACATATGGAACTGTCTGGTCTCACCCGACATGTTCCAGAGGTATTCTCACGTTTTTATCCCTTGTTGGTTTTCAGGTAAAACCGACTGGCACGTCTCCGGATTCAACATACTCTGGGCACCCGATTGAAGCTAGCTTTTTGGCTTGCTGTGTGCTTGGTGCGAGGTGTCACTTTTTGCGCCAACACACTTTTTGGCACGCCCGGTGGGACCACTTCGTTTCAAGATGCCTGAGATCAGTGATGATCAAATTCTAGATGTGATCATGGATGACTTGCCGCCTGAGTTGAAAAGTTTAGTACAACAGACCTGTGATGAATTCTAGAGCAAATGCTTGACGTCTTTCTCCAAGAACAAGAGCGACAAAGTCTTCCAGAAGCAAGAATTCCCAAAGATCATTCCTCATCACCAATCCGAGCCGTCTGACAATGATGAACAAGAAGCTATTCGGAGAATGACCGAATTAGTGTACAAAGCTGTATCAGATGCCATGACCAATCATCAGGCAGCTTTCTTGAATACTTTTCGTGTTGTCATGGTTAGCATTTTCGGTCCAGCGGCGGATAAACACTTTGAAGAAGCCGCTGGTCCAATGCAAGGGCCATTGTTGTTCCTGGTACCTCAACGTCGAAGGATCGCCGAAGAAGGTGGAGCTGGCCCAAGCGCATGTGGGATGGTTCCTCATGAGACGCAACAACCTCCCCAGACTTATGGCCAGGTCACGTTCGGCACGACAGGGAACGTCCCGCAATCTGCTTCTAAAGTGTCTCCTGCAGCAAACAGGATACAAAGGAATATGTTTGGAGATGGATATCAGGAGTTCATCGATTATAGCTCAATTAATATTCTTCCAAATCCAAGCTACAAGAGTTCGGCAGGACTACATCCTGGGGGGGCAAGCACAAGCAGCTCCTGATTCGAATATTGACCTCATCATGCATAGGATGGCTGATATGATGCAAAATCAATTCGGCCTAAAGCCAAAGAATCAGTCATATGCTTACAAGTCCCCTTACCCGGAATGGTACAATCGGGTAGCACTTCCTCCAAGGGTGAAGCCTCCCACTGATTTTACTAAGTTTTCGGGCCAGGATGACACCAGTACTATAGAGCACATCGGCCACTATTTGATGCAACTTGGAGAGGCATCTACAGATGAAGCTTGGAGGATTCGGTACTTCCCATTGTCGTTGACAGGATCAGACTTCTCATGGTTTGCTTCTTTGCCAGCAAATTCTATCAATACATGGGCAGAGCTAGAACAGAAATTCCACTCATATTTCTTTACGGGTACCAGCGAGAAGAAGTTGGTCGATCTCATGAGCCTGAGGATGAAACCTGGCGAGACGCCGCAAGAATATCTGCGCAGATTTAGGGAAACCAAGAACCTTTGCTATTCTCTGAATTTGCCAGATGACCAATTGCTAGAGATAGCCATAGCTGGCATGTTGCCGAGTATCAAAGAAAGATTATTCGGTATGGAGTTTGATGACCTCGGGCAGTTATCACAAAGATTGGCAATGATGAGTAGTCAAGCCCAGGGATTCAAAAGGAATAATCAACTCCAGAAGGGTGATATGGCTGCCAAGATGTATCAGGCTTTCTTGGAGGAAGCAACTGAGTACGATGATGAAGATGAAATAGCTGCAGCCGAGATAGTCTGGGCTAAAGAGCCGACTCAAGTCAACCAGCGATGGCTAAGGCAACAAAAAGGTACTTATGACTTTGATGTTTCCAAGTCAGATAAATTATTTGAGTACTTGTTGAAGGAAGGACGCATCAAGTTGCCGGAAGGTCATCCTATGCTGCATCCTGAAGGAGTCAAGGACAAGAAGTATTGTGGTTTCCATAATACTAGATCCCACTCCATAAACGATTACCGAGTGTTCAGAGTGTGTATCCAGAAAGCTATCCATGACAGGCATCTAAGCTTTGATGGAAAGATGAAAGTTGATGACAACCCTTTTGGACAGAACACTATGTCCTTCTCTGTTAATATGGTCAATGCAGCTGATCCCAGGGGTAAGAGCAAGATGAGAGTGTTAACCTCTGATAGAGCGAGGGAAGCTGGTGCCATTGACCCTAATCGGCAGATTACAAATAAAGAATTTCAGCAAAGGGTTCGGTTCCAAAATAGCCGAACTGAGACGGGTGAAACTTCCAGACCCAGGGTCACGACGCGTATTCTGTTAAATAAATGGCGTCGGGAACAGGAACGGTACCAGAAGCAGAGATTTTATGAAGAACAAAAGTTCCTAGAAAAACAACGGAGGTACGAAGAAGAGATGTACCGAAAAGAACGAGAAGATATGAGGGAACAAGGACAATCTCATTGGGAATGCTCGTTCTTCCAGTATTGTTGGAACGAAGGCTTGAAGCTGCCTGTTAAGAATAACTGCCTTGAGTGCAGTAATCAGTACTCCGAATATAGGCAGTCTCGAGTCAACCGTCGTTCTGTCCATGAAAGGCTTAGGGCACGTGTCCCTGAAGACGATCGGCGTTTAAAAATAAATAATTCCGAAGATCGGCAAGGAAAAGGATTTCCCGATCGAGGTTGGGCTCACACTGGAGAAGAAGAATACCGCGAGTATGTCTGGCAGAGAGGACAGTGGTGTCCACCAGGATTGAGGAGAAGCCAGAAAAGAAGGGTGCAGCGCCTAAGGAACAGGGAGTTAGCGCAGGCAGGTGCCAAGGTGAAACAAATTTGGCGTCCTGAAGAGAAGCCGGATGGAAGTAATCGTTCGGCGGATGCATGCAAGGCTTTCTTTCTTCCATCAGAGTTTATAGCTCCCGAAGAACAGGATGTCTGAGACGAGGTGTATTCAGATTTTGATGAAGATGAATTTCAGGACTTATTGGCTCATCTCGTCTTGGCTCAACGTGCAGTATTCGATAAACCAGCTAAGCATCGACACTTGAAGCCATTGTATATGAGAGGCTATGTTAATGGCAAGCCATTGACCAAGATGTTCATTGATGGGGGGGCTGCTATAAATATTATGCCTTATACTACCTTCAGGAAGCTTGGGATGGCAAGTGAAGACTTATTGAAGACCGACATGGTGTTGAGAGATTTTGCTGGTAATTCCTCTGATACTCGGGGAGCAGTCCATGTTGAGTTGACGATAGGGACTAAAACCTTGATCACTACCTTCTTCGTCATTGATGGCAAGGGGGCATACAGTTTGCTATTAGGAAGAGATTGGATACATGCAAACTGCTGTGTGCCGTCAACTATGCACCAATTCCTCATCCAGTGGATTGGAGATGACATCGAAATTGTCCATGCTGATGATTCGGTGTATATTGCTAATGCAGAGCCCATCTACTGGGAGTATGATGGTGTCGAGTGTTTCTCTGGAAAAGCTTGGGAAGTGGGTTCTGTAAATGTTTTCGGCGAGGACCGACAGCCGATTCAGACAATCGGCTCTCAGAGCAATTTTTGAATAGATGATCCAACTGATGGTAATGGAGAAAAATTAAGACCAAGTTTTATATCGGCTGACGAGGAATAAAGTGTTGGTAATGAAGCCGAGATAGGACCAGTATGTGCAAGTTTGGGTCTCGAGCGTGTTTTGAAGTTGATGGATTTTTAAGGAATTCTGTTTATTTCTCCATTACCAAGGCTCAAGAAAGATCAGGAGGAATTTGTGCAGGGTGACGTACAACAAAAGCTTCTGATGAAATTGAAGAATATATGAAGACGTTTCCACAACTTGGTGATCGTTTCAAGTTGTACGTGGCGGCCGATAGCCTTATAGCAGGATCGACCCTTATTTTAAGTTTAAGGGAAGAGATAAGTAGCAGCTAGCTTTAGCTGAAAATGTTAGACCCAGAGAAGGGTATTCGGCTGTAAAGAAATTTTATTCTTATATGCGTCACTCATGGATTAAAGCTTCAGCACTAATTGTTGAAAGCCGAATGCGTGGAAATTGTATGTGGGACGGATTCAAGGATGTTTATATATACAGTCGATGTAAAAAACATCGCCTTTAGCAGAAAGAATGTTCTAGAAATTTGAGTTATAGCCGATATTATTTATATCGCCTTTAGTACAAGAGTGTTCACAACCACATCAATACAAACCGGCCCCGTGCCACCTTCGAGTCCTTAAGTCGTGTCGTCGAGTTCTTCGAGAGGAACCATCGATCCGTCGACCTCCGCAAGTACCGGCAACCTTGTTATCATGACTAGTATCATGCGGTGGATTTAGATATGATGCAAGTAGTCTCGTATGTTAAGCTTAGTATCGTGCGACGGATTTAAGCTTATGACGGGAAGTTTTTGCCCGTGCCTTGTATCGTGCGGCGGATTAAGTCATGAGTAAAAATAGTTATCGGCTCTATTAGATTTGGCAGATCTGATAGATTCATTAAGTTATCATGTGTTATATGTTTTATTTATTTAATTCTTGTAACACTCTTTTGCCCAATCTAGATTGATCTTTATTCGGCCTTGTTCCACAAGTTTGTTTGTGCTTTTGCTAATCATAATATCATGATGGCCGGATCAACTTTCAATCCAGATTGTTACATGTTATGGGTTCATGCACGTTATTTACGATTAGGCTTTGATAAAACTAGGTATCGTGCTGCAGATGTAGGTTTTAGATTTGTTTGATCGTGCTTGCTTGTTTGTTCCTTCTTCATGGACCCCAATTCAGTTGGTTTGCCGATTTTGGTTATGCTTACACGAGTAACAAGCTTTTATAGATCTATTCAAATATATGCATGCTTTTAGCTTGTTATAATTAGATTGTATCATGCGGTGGATTAATCTAATTATAAGAAGTGGCGTAGACTTATAGCAAGTGGTATCATGCGGTGGATTAGCTTCGCTTGAGTTTATGTCTGACGGGTTTATGAAGACTAAACGTGCGGCAGATTAGTTGGATTAGCCTATGCATGTGTTGTTTGAATAGATCTATTTTGGCAAGTTACCTGTTTATAACATCTTTAATTCGTTCAAAGTATGTCTCTTTTTTCATACGCATTCGGCAGTTAAATATGCTTTACATACTCTTTTTTCATACTTGCCGAATGATTTTACAAACATGCTTTGACAGACAGCTTCTATAGCTGTGTGCCGTCGTGATTGGCTTTCAAAGCCGTACATATGGAACTGTCTGGTCTCACCCGGCACGTTCCAGAGGTATTCTCACGTTTTTATCCCTTTTTGGTTTTCAGGTCAAACCGACTGGCATGTCTCCGGAATCAACATACTCTGGGCACCCGATTGAAGCTAGCTTTTCGGCTTGCTGTGTGCTTGGCGCGAGGTGTCACGTTTCGCGTCAACACACTTTTTGGCACGCCCGGTGGGACCACTCTGTTTCAAAGCGATCCTTAGATGGATAACCCAATTGATGGAAACAAAGGGAAATTGGGACAAGGCTTCATGTCGGCTGATAAGTTAGAAGAAGTAAATATCGGTAATGAAGCTGAAGCGAGACCGATATATGTCAGCACCAATTTGGATCCAGAGTGTAGATTGAAATTGATAAATCTTTTAAAGGAGTTCAAAGATTGTTTTGCATGGGATTACACGGAGATGCCTGGATTAGATCGCTCCATTGTTGAACATCGACTACCAATCAAACCTGGGTATCGTCCTTATAAGCAGCCTCCTCGGAAGATTTTTAAGGAAGAAGTACTAGCCGATGTGAAAAAGGAAATTGAGAGATTATTGAAAGCGGATTTCATTCGGCCATGCAGATATGCGGATTGGATTTCGAATATAGTTCCAGTGTATAAGAAGAATGGAAAGATGAGGGTCTGCATTGATTTCAGAGATCTCAATAAAGCTACTCCAATGGATAGTTACCCGATGCCAATTGCTGAGTTGCTTGTTGACGCAACGGTTGGTTACGAGGTCATCAGCTTTATGGACGGTAACGCTGGTTACAACCAGATCTTTATGGCAATAGAAGACATTTCAAAGACAGCTTTTAGGTGTCCTAGTCATATTGGTTTGTTTGAATGGGTTGTTATGACGTTCGGTTTGAAGAATGCCGGTGCAACTTATCAAAGAGCTATGAATTACATCTTCCATGAGTTGATCGGCAAAATTGTAGAAATTTATATTGATGATGTAGTCGTGAAGTCCAGAAATCATGTAGGACATTTAATTGATTTGAGGAGGACTCTAGAGTGCACAAGGAAGCATGGTTTAAGAATGAATCCAAACAAATGTGCCTTTGGAGTTTCAGCAGGAGAGTTTTTGGGGTTTCTGATCCATAGAGGAGGAATTGAAGTCAGAAAGAAAAGCATGGAGGCAATAGATAAAGTCGTCCCTCCAACCAACCTCACAGAGTTGCAATCGTTGCTTGGCAAGATCAATTTTGTAAGGAGGTTCATATCTGGCTTATCAGAAAGGGTCTTGCCTTTTTCCCCGTTGCTGAAACTCAAGAAAGATCAAAAATTCGTATGGGGTGACGTACAACAGAAAGTTTTGATGAAATTAAAGAGTATATGAAAGCGCCACCAGTATTAATACCTCCTCAGTTTGATAAGCCTTTCAAATTGTACATGGCAGCCGATGGACTAACGATAGGATTGGCTCTTATGCAAGAATTTGGAGGGAAAGAAAGAGTAATAGCGTACATTAGCCAAAAATTGTTAGACCCAGAGACGAGGTACTCGGCTACGGAGAAGCTTTGTTTATGTGTGTATTACTCATGCACCAAGTTTAGGCATTACTTGTTAAATGCCGAATGCATATTAATTTCTGAATTTGACGTAATAAAACATATGCTGTCAATGCCTATTCTAAACGGAAGAATCGGCAAGTGGATTTTAGCATTGTCAGAGTTTGATTTAAGATATGAATCGGCAAAGGCAGTAAAAGGTCAAGTTATTGCCGATTTCGTTACTCATCATCGTGATCCATCTGCTAATATGATAAATATTGTACCTTGGACATTGTTTTTCGATGGTTCATCTTGTAGCAAAGGTGGTGGTGTTGGTATTTTCTTGATTTCTCCGCGAGGATTAACTTTCAAATATGCTATCCCCATTGAGTTTTATGTTACCAACAATCAAGCAGAATATGAAGCCTTGCTCAGAGGACTTCGGCTTCTTGTGGAAATAAAAGCTATTGCTGTCGAAATCTTCGGGGATTCTGAGTTAGTCATCAACCAGTTGATTGGTCAATATGAATGCAAAAATGACATATTGAGAGAATATTACGAAGAATGTCAGGAGCTTTTGAAATGGTTCCAGATAGCAACTTTGCATCATATCCCTAGGGGGCATAACAAAGAGGCAAATAAATTAGCTCAAGTTGCTTCAGGATATCGGGAAGATCAAGAAGTTCTTGCTTTGGATGAAGGTTGTATGGCTGATGATTGGAGAAGAGAAATTACCGACTACTTGAGAAATCCATCACAAAAGGTTTCTCGGAAGCTCAGATATAAAGCCATTAAGATTACACTTCTTGACGGTCAGTTGTACTATAGGTCCATAGATGGGGTGCTCTTGAAATGCCTAAGTCAAGAGGAAGCTAGGAAACTAATGTACGAAGTACATGAAGGGTTATGTGGCGCACATCAATCGGCCTATCGAATGAAGTGGATAATAAGAAGGACCGGTTATTTTTGGCCGACTATGCTAGAAGACTGTTTTGAATATTATAAAGGGTGTCAAGATTGCTAGAGATTCGGAAATGTTCAAAGAGTTCCAGCATCGGCTATGAATCCAATTATCAAGTCATGGCCGTTTAGAGGATGGGCTATAGATTTGATTGGTCAGATTCACCCTCCTTCTAGTAAAGGACACAAATTCATACTATTGGCTACAGATTACTTTACCAAGTGGGTCGAGGCTGTGCCTTTGAAGAATGTTACGTCAGAGAACATGATTAATTTTGTCAAGGAGCATATAGTTCACAGATTCGGGATCCCTCAAACTATAACTACGGATCAGGGGACCCAGTTTATGTCATCCAAATTTTGTGATTTTGCTGAAGAAATGGGGATTAAACTGTGTAATTCTTCTCCTTATTATGCGCAAGCCAATGGTCAAGCCGAAGCATCCAATAAGATTATGATTAAGATTATCCAGAAGAAGATCGATGAGAAACCAAAAAGGTGGCATTCGGTCTTAAGTGAAGCATTGTGGGCTTAGCGAATGGCATGTCATGGGTCTACACAAGTATCTCCTTACGAGTTGGTTTATGGACATTGTGCTATGTTACCTTGGGAGTTACAGTCGAGTTCGAGATGAGTTACATTGCAGAATGAATTAAAGAAGGAAGATTATGAGAGTTTAATGATGAACGAACTAGAAGATCTGCACCTAATTCGTCTCAAGGCATTGGAGAGTATAGAGAAGAACAAATTACGTGTTGTCAGGTATTACAATAAAAAGGTCAAGGAAAAACGCTTTGAAGAAGGGGATTTAGTTTGGAAGGTTGTATTGCCAATTGGAACGAAGGATAAAGCATTCGGTAAATGGTCTCCAAATTGGGAAGGTCCTTTTCAGATAGTAAGACATGTGTCTGGCAACGCATATATTTTGAAGACCTTGCTGGGGGAAGAGTTTTCTAGAGCTATCAATGGGAGATTTCTTAAAAAGTTTCATCCCAGCATGGAAGTCGGTACATAAAAATCATATGCGATGAGTTAGCCGATGAGAAGCATCGCCTTTAGTAAAAAAAGATGTTTGAACAGCCGACATGACATGTGTCGCCTTTAGAGCAAAAATGTCAGTCTAACCGAATAAAGATGGTGTCATACGAGGGTTTTGCTTTCGGCAATTTAGGAGACTGCAGGCGAGTACTTCACAGAGAACAGATGTTTCGCAGGAGAGAGCAGTTTATTTACAGGCATCCCTAAGTACAAATTACTCATCAAACAACTTGTTCAAGACAGATTGAGCATCAGAAGCCTGAGCAAGCACAGTCGCATGATTTTCATAATTTTCCAGAAGGTCTTCAACATCCTCTGGGAGCTCCCCACCATGGAAGCCAGTCGGCATGGCAGAGAAGTCCTCACGCGTCTGGGTGGACATCGCCGCCAGCCCCAAGGCGACACCATGGTGTACGCCGTGAATCGCAACTTGATCGACACGGCCGTCCGCATCATCAAGGCGCGCCTCCACGGTTTCCCCCTGGGCGTTCACCTTGTTGGCTACCCTGGTTCCCGCAATCTTCAGGCGCTCGACCTCTGCAGATAATGCTGGATAGAAAAGAGAATATATCAGGCGAACGAGTCCAATTAGAAAAGGGGGAATCGGGCGAAGATTTCACTGACCTGAGATTGCATCGCAGAATTGTTTCCGCTGATCCTCCTAGTCAAGCTGGTCAATGCCGTATTGCTTGGAGATTTCGCTCAGCTCCTCTCGGACTTTGTCCCTTTCCTCCTTAAAACGGCAGGCGTCGCGGTGGTTCCACCAGTCGGAGTAGAAGGGGTCCGATGAAGAGTCCGAGGAGTTGAGGGAGCTGGAAGATCCGGATGACGGAGTTCCGGGTCGGGGAAGAAGATGGCCTTGACTGCTAGAGATGAATCTTACCCTAGAAAGTAAGAAGGGAATCGAAATCGAAACAATGGATGAACAGGGAAATAGAGATTGCAAGGGGGCAGGATGACCGATTCTTACCCATGGCGCCGACGTTGCGGTACTCGGCTGCCCTCCGCTTCTCCTTCGGCGGGTCGCTTGCCGCGGTCGTCGCCGTTCGCCATTGCTGCAGGACTGGGGTTCTCTTTTGGTTTGGGCCGACAAGGGGAAGTAAAGAAACAGAGGCAAAGATGCGCAACTGCAAGTACTAATCGAGGTTGTAGAGAGGGTTTTATTTATAAGCCGGGAAAAGAGTCGTGGCGAAGTCTACGGAGTAATGGATGCCAAGCGACAGAGTGGGGTTTTCCTTTCGGCTGGGCCGTTTTTACTGGACCAGGCTCGGTTAAGTCAAACACCATTCGGTTATCTTCTTGAGCTTTTTGAGGTAAAGTTCATTCGGCTATCAGAAAATGAAGACGATCGGCTGTATCTTATCGCAGGAAAATTAAGGGAAAAGAGGCAGATTACATTCTCAGACGAATGGAAGCATAAAAATATCGAAAAAATAGTTTTGCAAAGACAAAGTATGTTGTGCTTGGTTTGTTACAAGATCAATGTTTACTCATTCAAAAGCTGATTGATTGTCTTTATGGCCTCGACTCTGATTCGGCTGACAGTATCAAGTACTTTTTGATCTTCATCTTCAGATTTTTGGATTTTGGATAATTTAGCTTTGATTTGTTGATCTTCTTTGAAAGCCGAAGTTATTTTCAACGAGGCTGCTTCTATGTCCTTCGGCAGATCAGCCATATGAGCCCTGTGAGATTGGATTTTAGTATTCAGTTTGGCTAACTGGGCTTCTAACCTGCTCTTGTCTTCCTCCATGACTTTCAGTTCAGATTCCAAAGTTGCCAAGGAATTTTTTGCGATTTGAATATTGGCATGCAAATCTTTAAGTTCTAGCTTGTTTAAAGATCTATCATTCTGCAAGGCGGCCTTGGATGATATGTTTTTAGTTGCTCTCCTTACCATTCCAAAAAAGTTGTCGAGACAAGCTGCAGATTCCAAGTAGGTCAGAAGAGCAGAAGGAATATCTTCATCAATAAGCTCAAGAATATCTCTTATCTGATCTGCATCCTGAACCATATTGACGACGTCCTTGTTCAACAGAGTGATTATTTCCCTCAGCCGAGCCTGGTTTTCTGTTGATAAAGTATGTTGGGAAGTATTTTCTTCACCTTTCTCAGTGATATAATCTTCAGCAGGGAGAGAATAACTCGCAATTGGCTCTTTA
The DNA here is from genome assembly GCA_009763385.1 of Coix lacryma-jobi var. lacryma-jobi. Classification (NCBI taxonomy): domain Eukaryota; kingdom Viridiplantae; phylum Streptophyta; class Magnoliopsida; order Poales; family Poaceae; genus Coix; species Coix lacryma-jobi. The sequence goes on along the minus strand of CM019828.1, from coordinate 103,378,572 downwards.
GTATTTTTCTGAAGGAAGAAAAAAGTGTTAGCCGACTAAGTGTATTTAGTGAAAGAGATGTAATTCAGGGACAGAACTTTGCCTGTTGAGCTGATTGATCGTTAGAGGACGCTACACCTTGGCTTGCTCGAGGACTTTGTTGAGTGTTCGGAGGAGGTGGGCTTGGAGTATGATCAGGAGATGGCTCTGTTTCCAGTTCTTTTAAAATTTCATCTGTTTCAAGTAATGGCATAAGCATATGGCAACAGAGGGAAGGATAGCCGAACGCGTTACCTATGGTCTCGTCGGCCTCTTTATTTTTTGAAACTTCGGGAGTCTTTGGATCTTCAGTTTCATCTTGGATCCTTTTTGTAGAAGCTTCAGGAGATGGTTTGGCAGTTGCTGAGGTACTGCCTGATTTCAAGACTTTGGTTTGTGGCTGTAACGAGTGATGCAACATAGATTTGATCAGATTTATTGCCAAATAAAGTTGCTTAGCGCAAATTGGGAGATTCATACCTTGGGAGATAGTTTAACCCTTCTGGTCCTTGGTTTCTTGGATGAAAGGGCATTCTCAAGTGCCTTTCTTTTGCTCTTTCCTCCTAGAGGCACGATAGTTGAAGTTGCAGGGATCTTCATGAAGGTGTTCAAGCCTGGAGCGTTGAAACCGAGAGCAGGATTGGGTCCAGCCAGGTAATACTGGATCACTCTGACAGGAGGTATAGGCTCAGGATCCTATGTATGGCCGAGTGTTAGAAAAAAGGTTGGATTCAAGAATAGAAAATAATAAGTGTAGTGGAATTACCTCACTGTCGGAAGCAAAGTCAGGTTGCAAGTTTTGACACAAGGGGTGAACTGGCACATTGAAGAGGTGGGCGTGCCACTCTTCCCACCAGGAAGTGAAAAAAGGATGAGTGATGTCTACTATCCCACATGGAGATGGTTCATATGTTGGCAACTCCCATCCTAATTCAAAGACTTTTTTAGCCATTATCCCTTCCGTAATTACTTCTCTGGGTCTTATTACTGTTGAGAAGAAGAGTCTAGGGGGCATTTGACCACATCCTAATTGTCTGGCCACCATGTTTGGATAATAGAACTCGTAGGTGGACTGCACTAATCTTCCATGGTGGAATTCGGTTGGCAGAACACACGGTTTGATGAAAGAGTTGAAGATCTCAATAGATGTTTTATCTGCATGGCCGGATTCGTAGTTAAACTTGCAGGGGAGATTCAGATTTTCATTCTCTCTGTAGGGAAGCCAAAGTGCATTGCCAAAGCCTTTGAAGAATATCTTGAAGAGATGGCCGATGTCCATATCAATGCTGATAGATGATGCTGCTTCTCCATAAGTCTGACAGGCTTTGACTCTTGCTGTTTTGCCTTCAGCGTAATTAATTGAAGGGAAACTCAAGTTGAGAAGGCTCACAGAAACTATCTGATGCATATATAGTTGGAGCCACATCTGGACCAACCACCAGGGACCATTCACACAAGAAATTTCTCTGCCCGTGTGCATCTGGAGAATAATCTAATGCATCATATGGTAGACAGACCCCAAGAGGTATTTGCCTAGCAGGATTTGAGTGCCTGCAGATAAATCTTCAGCCATCACCATATGGTTCAGAGTGGGTTCATTGGATTTTCCACAGAAGATGAATCTGCATAGCCACATATTCATAAAGGCTTTCAGTTCTTTGTCAGAGACAACATTGGACGACTCCATATAAGTCTGAATGTATTTAGCCCATCCGCATCCAGAACTGACAGCTCTCTGATTGCTTTTGTTCTTGTATTTGTAAGGATATACTGGTAATGTTACATTCAGACCGGTTATCATGAAGACGTCAGCTAAAGTAATAGTCATCATACCATGGCCAAAGATGAAAGCATTGATAGCGTTAGACCAGAAATGGGAAGCTGCTATCTGGAGAGGGTCATTCCTGGGTGTTTCTGATAAAGATAACTCCAGACAGTGACCAATGTCTTGATTTTCCCAGTGACTGCTGCTTTTTTCAAGCATCCTGCGATACCAATTTCGCCATCCAGCAATTGGGGGAAAAGGCCAGTTCTTGAAGGTGTTCGGCCAGTGATTCAGTGAAGTGACTCTAGATTTGAAGGGAATTCTTTGGGTTTCCTTCTCGATAACCTCCGTTGCGTCAAGATTTTCCATTGGACCAAGGAGATAGGAATCAGGGTTGGCAGCATAAGGAATCAGGATTTGGTTCTTATATTCCTTCAAGAAATAGCGAATAGAGGGAGAAAGTGAACCGAAAGAAGAGGCTAGCAAGAGATTACTGAATATGTGAAGTTTACCTCTGGAATCTTGTCTTCGGTCGCCATCTAGAGTTCGAAGTGAAATCGATTGCGCAGAAATTTGAATTTCTTGGGCGGCGGCTACAGTGCCGAGAAGTGAAAATCTAGGAGAGGAAAGAAGCTTGCAGGCAATTTCAAAATAAAATTGACTTTTATCCCGAAATTGAGGGGGCATGTGTTAACACCAGATTTTCGCACGCACGAGAGGATGACAAGAGGGCCCAGCCAGCAGTAAGAGGAGCATTCGGTAAACGACCGAGCGATCGGCTAGTTTTCGGGATTTCGGCAAATGCCTCTATAATTGGCTGTTTTGCGAAACGGTGACTCCATTCGGGAAGTGAAAATGGCTTGCACGAGAAAATACGTGACAATGGAGGACGCTGAGAAGAATAGGAATAGTATTTGTATCTTTCCAAAATTCATTGTATAAGTCGTAATCGTTTAGGACTCATGTTTCGTCCAGGGTATAAATATAAACCCTCGACCATTGTAAAACTGTTCACAACCACATCAATACAAACCGGCCCCGTGCCACCTTCGAGTCCTTAAGTCGTGTCGTCGAGTTCTTCGAGAGGAACCATCGATCCGTCGACCTCCGTAAGTACCGGCAACCTTGTTATCATGTCTAGTATCATGCGGTGGATTTACATATGATGCAAGTAGTCTCGTATGTTAAGCTTAGTATCGTGCGGCGGATTTAAGCTTATGACGGGAAGTTTTTGCTCGTGCCTTGTATCGTGCGGCGGATTAAGTCATGAGTAAAAATAGTTATCGGCTCTATTAGATTTGGCGGATCTGATAGATTCATTAAGTTATCATGTGTTATATGTTTTATTTATTTAATTCTTGTAACACTCTTTTGCCCAATCTAGATTGATCTTTATTCCGCCTTGTTCCACAAGTTTGTTTGTGCTTTTGCTAATCATAATATCATGATGGCCGGATCAACTTTCAATCCAGATTGTTACATGTTGCGGGTTCATGCACGTTATTTATGATTAGGCTTTGATAAAACTAGGTATCGTGCGGCAGATGCAGGTTTTAGATTAGTTTGATCGTGCTTGCTTGTTTGTTCCTTCTTCATGGACCCCAATTCGGTTGGTTTGCCGATTTTGGTTATGCTTACACGAGTAACAAGCTTTTATAGATCTATTCAAATATATGCATGCTTTTAGCTTGTTATAATTAGATTGTATCATGCGGTGGATTAATCTAATTACAAGAGGTGGTGTAGACTTATAGAAAGTGGTATCATGCGGTGGATTAGCTTCGCTTGAGTTTATGTCTGACGAGTTTATGAGACTAAACGTGCGGCAGATTAGTTGGATTAGCCTATGCATGTGTTGTTTGAATAGATCTATTTTGGCAAGTTGCCTGTTTATAACATCTTTAATTCGTTCAAAGTATGTCTCTTTTTTCATACGCATTCGGCAGTTAAATATGCTTTACAAACTCTTTTTTCATACTTGCCGAATGATTTTACAAACATGCTTTGACAGACAGCTTCTATAGTTGTGTGTCGTCGTGATTGGATTTCAAAGCCGTACATATGGAACTGTCTGGTCTCACCCAGCACGTTCCAGAGGTATTCTCACGTTTTTGTACCTTTTTGGTTTTCAGGTCAAACCGACTCGCACGTCTCCGGAATCAACATACTCCGGGCACCCGATTGAAGCCAGCTTTTCGGCTTGCTGTGTGCTTGGCGCGAGGTGTCACATTTCGCGTCAACACACTTTTTGGCACGCCCGGTGGGACCACTTCGTTTCAAGATGCCTGAGATCAGCGATGATCAAATTCTGGATGTGATCATGGATGACTTGCCGCCAGAGTTGAAAAGTTTAGTACAACAGACCTGTGATGAATTCCAGCGCAAATGCTTGGCGTCTTTCTCCAAGAACAAGAGCGGCAAAGTCTTCCAGAAGCAAGAATTCCCAAAGATCATTCCTCATCACTAATCCGAGCCGTTTGACAATGATGAAGAAGAAGCTATTCAGAGGATGACCGAATTAGTATACAAAGTTGTATCAGAAGCCATGACCAATCATCAGGCAGCTTTCTTGAATACTTTTCGTGCTGTCATGGTTAGCATTTTCGGTCCAGCGGCGGATAAACGCTTTGAAGAAGCCGCTGGTCCAATGCAAGGGCCATTGTTGTTCCCGGTACCTCAACGTTGAAGGATCGCCCAAGAAGGTGGAGCTGGCCCAAGCACAGGTGGGATGGTTCCTCATGAGACGCAACAACCTCCCCAGACTTATGGCCAGGTCACGTTCGGCACGACAGGGAACGTCCCGCAATCTGCTTCTAAAGTGTCTCCTGCAGCAAATAGGATACAAAGGAATATGTTTGGAGATGGATATCAGGAGTTCATCGATTATAGCTCAATTAATGCTCTTCCAAATCCAGGCTACAAGAGTTCGGCAGGACTACGTCCTAGGGGGCAAGCACAAGCAGCTCCTGATTCGAATATTGACCTCATCATGCATAGGATGGCTGATATGATTAAAAATGAATTCGGCCTAAAGCCAAAGAATCAGTCATATGCTTACAAGTCCCCTTACCCAGAATGGTACAATCGGGTAGCACTTCCTCCAAGGGTGAAGCCTCCCACTGATTTTACTAAGTTTTCGGGCCAGGATGACACCAGTACTATAGAGCACATCGGCCGCTATTTGATGCAACTTGGAGAGGCATCTACGGATGAAGCTTGGAGGATTCGGTACTTCCCATTGTCGTTGACAGGACCAGCCTTCTCATGGTTTGCTTCTTTGCCAGCAAATTCTATCAATACATGGGCAGAGCTAGAACAAAAATTCCACTCATATTTCTTTACGGGTACCAGCGAGAAGAAGTTGGTCGATCTCATGAGTCTGAGGATGAAACCTAGCGAGACGCCGCAAGAATATCTGCGCAGATTCAGGGAAACCAAGAACCTTTGTTATTCTCTGAATTTGCCGGATGCCCAATTGCCAGAGATAGTCATAGCTGGCATGTTGCCGAGTATCAAAGAAACACTATTCGGCATGGAGTTTGATGACCTCGGGCAGTTATCACAAAGATTGGCAACGATGAGTAGTCAAGCCCAGGGATTCAAGAGGAATAATCAACTCCAGAAGGGTGATATGGCTACCAAGATGTATCAGGCTTTCTTGGAGGAAGCAACTGAGTACGATGATGAAGATGAAATAGCTGCAGCTGAGATAGTCTGGGCTAAAGAGCCGACTCAAGTCAACCAGCGATGGCTGAGGCAACAAAAAGGTACTTATGACTTTGATGTTTCCAAGTCAAATAAATTATTTGAGTACTTGTTGAAGGAAGGACGCATCAAGTTGCCGGAAGGTCATCCTATGATGCATCCAGAACGAGCCAAGGACAAGAAGTATTGTGGTTTCCATAATACTAGATCTCACTCCATAAACGATTGCCGAGTGTTCAGAGTGCATATCCAGAAAGCTATCCATGACGAGCATCTGAGGTTTGATGGAAAGATGAAAGTTGATGACAGCCCTTTTGGACAGAACACTGTGTCCTTCTCTGTTAATATGGCCAATGCAGCTGATCCCAGGGGTAAGAGCAAGATGAGAGTGTTAACCTCTGATAGAGCGAGGGAAGCTGGTGTCATTGACCCTGATCGGCAGATTACAAATAAAGAATTCCAGCAAAGGGTTCGGTTCCAAAATAGCCGAGCTGAGACGGGTGAAACTTCCAGACCCAGGGTCACGACGCGTATTCTGTTAAATAAATGGCGTCGGGAATAGGAACGGTACCAGAAGCAGAGATTTTATGAAGAACAGAAGTTCCTGGAAAAACAACGAAGGTACGAAGAAGAGATGTACCGAAAAGAACGAGAAGATATGAGGGAACAAGGACAATCTCATTGGCAATGCTCGTTCTTCCAGTATTGTTGGAACGAAGGCTTGAAGCTGCCTGTTAAGAATAACTGCCCTGAGTGCAGTAATCAGTACTCCGAATATAGGCAGTCTCGAGTCAACCGCCGTTCTGTCCATGAATGGCTTGGGGCACGTGTCCCTGAAGACGATCGGCGTTTAAAAATAAATAATTCCGAAGATCGGCAAGGAAAAGGATTTCCCGATCGAGGTTGGGCTCACACTGGAGAAGAAGAATACCGCGAGTATGTCTGGCAGAGAGGACAGTGGTGTCCACAAGGATTGAGGAGAAGCCAGAAAAGAAGGGTGCAGCGCCTAAGGAACAGGGAGTTAGCGCAGGCAGGTGCCAAGGTGAAACAAATTTGGCGTCCTAAAGAGAAGCCGGATGGAAGTAATCGTTCGGCTGATGCATGCATGGCTTTCTTTCTTCCATCAGAGTTTATAGCTCCCGAAGAACAGGATGTCCGAGACGAGGTGTATTCAGATTTTGATGAAGATGAATTTCAGGACTTATTGGCTCATCTCGTCTTGGCTCGACGTGCAGTATTCGATAAACCAGCTAAGCATCGACACTTGAAGCCATTGTATATGAGAGGCTATGTTAATGGCAAGCCATTGACCAAGATGTTCATTGATGGGGGGGGGCTGCTATAAATATTATGCCTTATACTACCTTCAGGAAGCTTGGGATGGCAAGTGAAGACTTATTGAAGACCGACATGGTGTTGAGAGATTTTGCTGGTAATTCCTCTGATACTCGGGGAGCAGTCCATGTTGAGTTGACGATAGGGACTAAAACCTTGATCACTACCTTCTTCGTCATTGATGGCAAGGGGGCATACAGTTTGCCATTAGGAAGAGATTGGATACATGCAAACTGCTGTGTGCCGTCAACTATGCACCAATTCCTCATCCAGTGGATTGGAGATGACATCGAAATTGTCCATGCTGATGATTCGGTGTGTATTGCTAATGCAGAGCCCATCTACTGGGAGTATGATGGTGTCGAGTGTTTCTCTGGAAAAGCTTGGGAAGTGGGTTCTGTAAATGTTTTCGGCGAGGACCGACAGCCGATTCAGACAATCGGCTCTCAGAGCAATTTTTGAATAGATGATCCAACTGATGGTAATGGAGAAAAATTAAGACCAAGTTTTATATCGGCTGACGAGGAATAAAGTGTTGGTAATGAAGCCGAGATAGGACCAGTATGTGCAAGTTTGGGTCTCAAGCATGTTTTGAAGTTGATGGATTTTTAAGGAACTCTATTTATTTCTCCATTACCAAGGCTCAAGAAAGATCAGGAGGAATTTGTGCAGGGTGACGTACAACAAAAGTTTCTGATGAAATTGAAGAATATATGAAGACGTTTCCACAACTTGGTGATCGTTTCAAGTTGTACGTGGCGGCCGATAGCCTTATAGCAAGATCGACCCTTATTTTAAGTTTAAGGGAAGAGATAAGTAGCAGCTAGCTTTAGCCGAAAATGTTAGACCCAGAGAAGGGTATTCGGCTGTAAAGAAATTTTGTTCTTATATGCGTCACTCATGGATTAAAGCTTCGGCACTAATTGTTGAAAGCCGAATGCGTGGAAATTGTATGTGGGACGGATTCAAGGATGTTTATATATACAGCCGATGTAAAAAACATCGCCTTTAGCAGAAAAGATGTTCCAAAAATTTGAGTTATAGCTGATATTATTTATATCGCCTTTAGTACAAGAGTGTTCATGACCCGGTAATCTTAGCATTTTTCAAAGTGGTAGGTTTATTGGGGGAAGAGAAAGGTGAAGTGCAGTAAATAAGATGCCGCGTGACATGACACATCGAAAGCGAGATCTAGTCGGCTAAGATGACGTCATGCGTTCGGGAAACGTTTTTCTCTGAAGAAACGCTGCAATTGGAAAAATCACTGAAATAGTCAAAGATGCAGATAGACATTATTCAGAGGGGAACAAGTTTCATATGTTACAAGCTTCATTCACAGATCTATCCTAATACAAACTACCCTTGAAATAATTTGTTCACAATGGATTGCGGGTCAGTAATCTCGGCAATAGCAGCGGCATGATTATCATAGATCTCAAGGTCTTCAAATTCATCCGGATCCCCGCCTGCAAAGCTAACTGAAAGGGCTAACGAAAGAAGGGATGCGTCAAGCAAGGCAAGCTCAACCAGAAGAAGAGGACCGAGGTTCTGCTAACCTGTGATGATGCTGCAGAGTTGCTTCCGTTGGTTTGCCCACTCAGCTTCCTCGGTACTATGCTTCTTGGATGCATTTTCCAGTTCCTTACAGGCCTTATCCCTTTCCTCGCGGTACCGAAGAACATCCATACGGGTCCGCTAAAATGAATCATCAAATTCAAATCTGATGGCTTAGGGAAAAGATTGAGAAGTTATTGGAGTTACCATTTCTGGAAGAGGAATTCGAGCTTGGCTGGAAGAAGACCCTACCCTGAGAAGGACGACAGATCAGGGATGGATGAGCAAGCAGAGCTATCGCAAGGGGGCAAGGGACTAGTTTTTTTTACCTATGACGCCAGCGAGTTAATGCTCGACTTCCTCCTGCTTCATCTCCGTCAGGATGCCTGTCGTGGTCACCCTTGCCTGTCATTGATGGAAACGCAAGCAAGGGATTTTCTCTCTGGCTTGAGTTAGAAGCCGAGAGATGGAATTTTTTGCGAATCAAACTATTTGACTGGAGATGAGAGTGGCAGCTTGTGTAGGGTCATATTTATAGAACCATGACTTGCACACTGGAGGACCAAGCATCGGATTAGGGTTTTTGTGGCTTATGGGCCGTTATTGGGCCAGGCCGAATTTTTGACGATTGGAAAAGGTCATGATTCCAGAATCAGAAAGCCAACAGGATTCGGCTAAAAGTTGTTCATGTTTTAACTAGTGGTTTGGGAACTCACGTTGCCGATTGACACTGAGAGCAGAGAACTGAAGACCGGAAAATCCCTTAAGAGATACTACCTTGGTGTCATCATGAATCGGAGAGTTAAAAGAAAACCAGGACTTTGGATCTAAAATGACCAATTACAATGATTGTCCGCAAGGCAAAGATATCTGATGCGATTATCAACAATAGCCGATGTAGTAAACATCGCTGCTATAGTGAAGATAAGATTAATGGCTGGTGCACGAAGCGAAACACGCATTAGTCTCGAAAGATCAGTCACAGATTGGTTTCGAAGGAGCGAACAAAAGGACTTCTTATTTACAAAAGACAAGATGCAAGATTACAATAAAGAGGATCAGTTCGTCCACTCCATCCTATGCCTAATCGGGAGAAAATGATCAAAAGTGTCGGCCAGATCTGTTCCAGTTTCCTTCATATCATCCACAGAATGTTTTACTTTATCTTCCAGTTCTAGCTCGCAGACATCAAATCTGCGGTAATTGGCGCCAGAGTGGATCCTCACGGCGTTAAGGGCAAGCGCCACACCGTACCCCATACCGGCCCTGGAGATGACGGGGAGAATTCGGTTAACCTCATTCACCCGCTTCAGGGGCGTCGTACCCGCTACATCAGCCGTGATGGCAAGCTTCGTGATGGCGGCTTCAAGGGCGTGGAGTTTGGCTGCCAAAGCTGAAAGGAGGAGGAGTGAATAAAGGCAGAAAAGAAGAATAAAGAAGGAAATGATGAAAAAATACTTACCGATGGCTCGTTCCCGAGCGACGTCGCGCTCCCGAGAGATTCGGGTGATCTCCCGATTCTTCCCCTCTAGGTCGAGTTGAAGATATACGATCTTTTGAGTTAAGTCCTCGGAGAGGTCGTCGCCGGTTCTCCTAAACAAGTGCAGCAATATGAGAACGGTTGCTTCATTTTCGGGACGAAAAGTGACAAGGACAAACCTCCTCCTAGAAGTGCTGGAAGCTCCGAACTCAGAGCTATGGCGGCTCGCCTGAGAAGACATCTTCTAGTTGATTAGAAGATAACGGGAGAAAGGAGGGTTTTCTAGTTTTGAGAATGGAGCAGAGGAGTTCGGAAAGCACAAGCCGAAACAGAGTGAAAGGAGACTTTAAAGAATCCCAAAGGTGCATCGGGAGATGAATCGGTAGGAAGTAATTATGACATGCAAGATTTCTACAGAGGTGGATGCTTCTGGGGATTCCACATATGTATATGGGAAAAGGAATTTTGGAACAAATATTTGTCCCAAAATTAGGGGGCATGTGTTGACACCAGATTTTCGCACGCACAAGAATGTGACAAGTGGACCCAGCCAGCAGAGAGGAAAGGATTCAGCAAGCAATCAGACGGCTATTTGGTCCTCGCAGTTTCGGCAAATGCCTATGCGATCGACTATTTTGCAGAACGGTGGCTCCATTCGGGAGATGGATGTTGCAAATAAAGCCGGCTTGCATGAGAAGACATGTGGTAATGGAGGATGCCGAAGAGATTGGGAGTAGAATTTGTATCTTTCCATATTTTATTATGTAGATCGTAATCGTTTAGGACTCGTATTTCGTCCGGGGTATAAATATAAACCCTCGACCATTGTAAAACTGTTCACAATCACATCAATACAAACCGGCCCCGTACCACCTTCGAGTCCTTAAGTCGTGTCGTCGAGTTCTTCGAGAGGAACCATCGATCCGTCGACCTCCGTAAGTACCGGCAACCTTGTTATCATGTCTAGTATCATGCCGTGGATTTAGATATGATGCAAGTAGTCTCATATGTTAAGCTTAGTATCGTGCGGCAGATTTAAGCTTATGACGTGAAGTTTTTGCTTGTGTCTTGTGCGGCGGATTAAGTCATGAGTACAAATAGTTATCGACTCTATTAAATTTGGCAGATCTGATAGATTCATTAAGTTATCATGTGTTATATGTTTTATTTATTTAATTCTTGTAACACTCTTTTGCCCAATCTAGATTGATCTTTATTCCGCCTTGTTCCACAAGTTTGTTTGTGCTTTTGCTAATCATAATATCATGATGGCCGGATCAACTTTCAATCCAGATTGTTACATGTTGCGGGTTCATGCACGTTATTTACGATTAGGCTTTGATAAAACTAGGTATCGTGCGGCAGATGCAGGTTTTAGATTAGTTTGATCGTGCTTGCTTGTTTGTTCTTTTTTCATGGACCCCAATTCGGTTGGTTTGCCGATTTTGGTTATGCTTACACGAGTAATGAGCTTTTATAGATCTATTGAAATATATGCATGCTTTTAGCTTGTTATAATTAAATTGTATCATGCGGTGGATTAATCTAATTATAAGAAGTGGCGTAGACTTATAGCAAGTGGTATCATGCGGTGGATTAGCTTCGTTTGAGTTTATGTCTGACGGGTTTATGAAGACTAAACGTGCGGCGGATTAGCCTATACATGTGTTGTTTGAATAGATCTATTTTGGCAAGTTACATGTTTATAACATCTTTAATTCGTTCAAAGTATGTCTCTTTTTTCATACGCATTCGACAGTTAAATATGCTTTACATACTCTTTTTTCGTACTCTCCGAATGATTTTACAAATATGCTTTGACAGACAGCTTGTATAGTTGTGTGCCGTCGTGATTGGCTTTCAAAGCCGTACATATGGAACTGTCTGGTCTCACTCGGCACGTTCCAGAGGTATTCTCACGTTTTTATCCCTTGTTGGTTTTCAGGTCAAACCGACTGGCACGTCTCCGGAATCAACATACTCCGGGCACCCGATTGAAGCCAGCTTTTCGGCTTGCTGTGTGCTTCGCGCGAGGTGTCACGTTTCGCGTCAACAACACCTATAACCGCGGGAACTTGTCGATGACTTGTAGACAATTTCAATCTTTCATAATGACACACATGTAAAAGTTTGTTGTTTCTATTAACTAGCCCGTTCTTACCGTTACAATTTCTTATGATATTAAAAGTAGCACTTCAATTAAGGTCCTGTTTAGTTCCTCATTTCACAAAATTTTCCATCACATCAACCATCACATCAATGTTCAGACGTATGCATGGAGCATTAAATGTAGTTAAAAAAATAACTAATTGTACTTTTAGTATGTATATGTCGAGACGAATCTTTGGAGTCTACGTAGTCTATATTTAGACAAAGTTTGTCAAATAACAACGAAAACGCTACAGGAAAAATTTGTTTTCCATCTAAACAAGGCCTAAACTATCGTGACCATTGCAGCTATGCAACAAGTTATAGCGAACAATCATGCTTTATAGTTTTTTCCCTCCTGTCGAGACGTATGAATATTTTTGCTAGTTTTTTTATAAACTAGTTGCATAGCCGTTTACGTATGAATATTTTATATCATGTTGATGCAGTTTACGTATGAATATTTTATATCATGTTGATGTAGTCGCTGTTTTCTTTTTCACTCTGTATTCACGTTGTTTTCTATTCCTTTCTTCTCGTCGCTCAATGCTTTCTTCTGCCCTTTTTCGTGCTCGGTATTCCCTTTGCTTTCTATTCCTGTCTTCCCTCTTCCTGGACTCATCATCAGCTGCTGATGTTCCATTCGCTGTGACACAGAATGGGTGTTTGAGATGTTCAGAAATTAATTTGAGAAACTAACCAGTACGATGGCAAAGAACATACCTTGTCTGATTATGTTTGATATGTCGCTGAACGCAGCACGGGTTTCTGTCCTCTCCCCCATAGTAGGTCACGTAAACTGCAGTACAAATAAAACTGATATCCATCATCCATTTTTTCAACTTTGTTTAACAGCGCTAAAACCAAAAGGACAGCAGAGGGAAGTCTGGACACTACCACCGAACTACTACAATCATGTAATAAAATTTAGAGAGTAGTGGTGAACCTTGTGATACTGAACTTTTTTTATATCGCCATCTATGAAAATCTGGGAGGAAAAATGGGATTATCTTTACGCTTGAGACGTACCTGACCTCTCTCTCGTCGGCCCCGGCCGCGAACTTTCGGAAGTTTCAATGGCGTCGCGGACCTTGAACCGGTGAGGGCACGGGGCGTGGGTGCGGTCGGCGGGCACGGGTCGCGGCCGCTGGCAGCGGGCACGGGGCGCGGCCGCGGGCGGCGGGCACGGGGCGCGGCCGCGGGTGGCGTGCACGGCGCACAGCCGCGGTCGGCGGGCACGGGTTGTGGCCGCGGGCGGCGTACGGTGGGCTGGAGTCGCGCCCGCGGCCGGTGGGCACGAGTCGCGGCGGCGGTCGGCGTGCACCCGTCGCGGTGGCGTTCGGCGGTCCCCCGTCGCGGCGGCGTTCGGCGGGACGTGTCGCGGCGGTGTTCGGCGGTCCCCCGTCGCGGTGGCGTCCCGGCGTTCGGCGGGACGTGTCGCGGCGGTGTTCGGCGGTCGGCGGTCCCCCGTCGCGGTGGCGTTCGGCGGTGGGCACGGCGTCGCGGCGGCGCGTGCTTCGGAGGGGAGTGCTCGTGGCGGTGTACGTGTGAGAGAGAAGGGAGACACGTTTGTGGGGGCGGTGGACAGTGTTGGCGGCGGCAACGTTTGTTTCGGGGTTATTCGATTCGATATTCGATATTCAAGGAGTAGCCGCGCGGTGGGTATGGGTGGGAGAGTGATGAGGTTGATCCAAAGATTACTGGCCATTGGATCTGAGTGATTAGGAGTAAAGTATAGTTTAGAGTTAATCCAGTGCGTTCATGTGTAAAGTGGGTTGTTTGTAAGTATATTTGTTTGGGTGCACTTAGTGAAGGTAATGACTGCGGGGGACGTTAGTTGTGTGCGCGTAGAAAAGTTTAGTACTGATGTGTTTTATAGTAGTGGAGAAGTGGAGATTTATAGCAGTGGAGATAATAAATAATAGGTATAATCAATCAGTCAACTATTGCTCCTCCAGTCCTCCGAAAAAAAAGGCTGAACCCTAAACCCTCCCTAGCTCCCGCTGCTTCGCTTCACCCCGCCCATGGCCGCCGCCGCTCGCGCCGCCCTCCCTCGGCCTCACCTCTCTCTCCATGCCTCCCGCCGCATCTCCCGTCTGTCCCTCACGTCCTCCTCCGCCCCTCGCCTCCGCGGCGGCGCTGCCATCTCCGTCGCCGCCGGCCCCTCCGCCGCGCCGCCGCAGCACCAGGTCACCACGCGCCTGGGCGACGTGATTGAGGCGCAGCAGTTCGATCGGGACGCGCTGAACGAGATCTTTGAGGTGGCTCGGGAGATGGAGGCCGTGGAGCGGGGCTCCCACGGCGCCCCCAGCCGCGTCCTCGAGGGGTACCTCATGGCCACGCTCTTCTACGAGCCCTCCACGCGCACGCGCCTCTCCTTCGAGGCCGCTATGCGGAGGCTCGGCGGGGAGGTGCTCACAACCGAGAACGCGCGCGAGTTCTCTTCCGCCGCCAAGGGGGAGACACTCGAAGGTGAGCTACTGAGCTTCAGCTGCTTTGTTGAATGCAGTAGGTTAAATTATGTATGTATCGGTGATGGCGAGGGGGTTTTTGGCGTGGAAAGGTCGATGTCTCCACTATATTGTGGGTGCTGTTGAGAGCGGTTGGTGCCTGGGCACACGCGATTAGGTGAGGAAACCAGCATGCCATTTTTTACCAACATATTGTTTTTTTTCCCGATTCGGGAACCATTGCCTGCCGCTGGTTAACTATTGCCAAATTTCCATTTTCCTCAAAATTTCAATCCTGAATTAGTCAAATTTGAGATTAGAACTGGATTTAATTGAAAATAAAGGAAAGTGATGTAGTAGATTGCCTCTTCCGTTCTAGAATTAAATTTGTTCTTAAGTTACAATTTGGATCAACTTTTTACCAATATCTGTAGTATCTTGAGAGCGAATTCAAGGTTGCTAACTATGTGTATCCATGATGCAGATACCATAAGAACTGTTGAGGGTTATTCAGATATTATTGTTCTGAGACACTTTGAAAGTGGAGCTGCAAGGAGAGCAGCAGATACTGCTAATATTCCTGTTATTAATGCAGGTGATGGACCAGGGCAACATCCAACCCAGGTAAATGTTCAGTTTCTGACCCTTCATCTGTCTTACTTGAAAAAGTACTGTCGTCAATCGTCATCCTTGGGGGCTAGCTCCTGAGACAGTGATTTTTGAGTTTTCTAATCTTGGCACAAGAGCTAAAAACTGCATTTTAGTGAATGATGGTTTAGTCAATGGTTGGGATGTTGCAAAGTTATAAACAAGCGACAGTGACCTGTTTGATAGCTATTTTCAAGTTTGGGTACTTTGGGAGGTTGAAAAGGATAAGAAGGTGCATTTGGACTTGAGGATGGACACTCCTGCAAGGGCTTAGCCTGGATATTCTTGTAGCATTTCTTCACATAGTTTTTTTCTGTGTTTTTGGACCTGTCTGATGGTCCATTAAGTATTTTGTTATTGTTATATGATGTAGCATTGGAAGAATGAAAGCGACGACAGCAAAATAAACCATTCATAGATCTCCTTAGAACAGACCATGTACTGGCATATGCTCTGTGCCATTTATTTATTCATTGTGCTGGCAACTTCCTGATGGTATATTCTACACCTGCAAGAATTCCTTCGCACAAACCAGCAAACAGATTCACAGTACATGCTACAGCTAATTGCTCATAGTCATTTACCCAAAGGTTCATCTGGAATACCTAAGTATCTGCTGCATCTTGATGATAAAAGTCAGATACTCGCTGGAGTGCATTTCTATATTTGTATAACAACTTGGTCAAATACCTTTTTGTATTACATCTACCTTTTGGTTTGAAAGTTTTATAGTATCATTTCTAATTGCGCAATTTCATTCTTTTCTTCAGGCTTTGTTGGATGTCTACACAATAAAGAGAGAAATTGGCACACTAGATGGAATAAAACTTGGTTTAGTTGGTGACCTTGCTAATGGGAGGACAGTTCGTTCTCTGGCTTACTTGATTGCTAAGTACCACAACATTAAGATATATTTTGTATCTCCAGATGTTGTTAAAATGAAGGTATTAGTCTTGTCGAAATATATCTTTGACTTTGTTTCATTTATGCTGCATTTTATCCATACAGAATAAATGGAATTGTGTTTGTTTTCATTTTGTCTATAGGATGACATCAAGGACTACTTAAATTCCCAAGGTGTTGAATGGGAAGAAAGTTCAGATTTGTTGGAGGTGGCATCCAAGTGTGATGTTATTTATCAAACACGTATTCAGAAAGAAAGATTTGGTGAGAGGATTGATCTTTATGAAGCTGCTCGTGGTAAGTACATCGTGGATAAGAAGGTCTTAGATGTGCTGCCAAAGCATGCTGTGATCATGCATCCCCTTCCAAGGCTTGATGAGGTTAGAAATTGTCATTATGAATGGAATAATTTACAGTATCCGTTGTTTTCTATCATAGTAGTCCATGTCCCCTGAATTTGTTGTAGGCATGACCAGACGCACAATTGATGAATTAAATGTCAAAAATCTATTCATGGGATGACAAATTAAGTTGCAATATAAAAACATAATGCCACTCCACATATGAATTAATAGTTCATCAACCAAAAATAGAAGAGCACAACAAAAAAATTGCCATCCACATATGAATCTACTGTTCATTGACCGACAAAACTATTTCACATGTAAAACAAATTGCAACAAAAAAACTGAGCATTGTTCATCGACCAAAGCACATATACATGAATTTTTTATACGTTATAGTATGAAAGTACTGTTGATCAACAAAGAAACAATCATCTTGCAAATTCCTGCCAACAGACAGGAGCAGCGAGCCCTGTCCGGCCGTAGCCAGGTTAGGACTCCCCATGCCGGAGGCCAGGGCCAGCTGCAGCCGGCTGGGTGTGGCCAGCAGCTGCCTGGCGTGGCTGGGTGTGGCCATGTCTGGCTGTGGGCGGCTAGGCGCAGCTGGTTGCTGGCCGGGTGCGGCTGGAACCGCCGATGTCACTGCGGGGAATTTTTATATTTTAATAATTTTTATTCAATATTTTAAAAATAATCGCGTGTAAAAACTATTTGCAGATCTAACCCTTTTGGTCGCGCCAGTGCTGCTGGCGCGATCAAATAACGTTGTCGCGCCTCATGCATTGGCGTGACAAGATATGAAACGTTGGACCATGTTTCCGACGTGGAAAACCTCGTCACGCCACTCCCGTTGGTGTGACAGCATTGTTTTGTCACGCCACCGGGAGTGGCGTGATAAGACTCAACTTTTGAAAAATCATAACTCTTTAATACGACGTTGGATGAAGATAATTTTTATATGAAAATTGTAGTGGTCGACGAGATCTACAACTTTCTAGTTTTGAGTTTTTTCATTTGAGGATGTTACGCTGCTCAAAAAAATTATTAAATTTTCAGCATCATAATAATCGCGTACTAGCATTTGTCGCATTTGAAACATCATATCTTTTTTGTATTGAGTCAAATGAAGGTACTTCTTTTACCAAAGTTGTAGATGAGGCTGCTCAAAAAAATAATATAAAAAAGATGTGATTTTTCAAATGCGGCAAATGCTAGTACATGACTATTATGATGCTGAAATTTTATAATATATTTTTTTGAGCAGCCTAACGACCTCAAATGTAAAAACTCAACACTTCAAAGTTGTAGATCTTGTTGAGAGCTACAACTTTGGTATAAATTGTATCTTCATTTGACTCCATACAAAAAGGTATAATTTTTCTAACGCGGCAAGTGCAAGTGCATGATTATTATGGTGCTGAAATATTATATTATTATTTTTTGAGCATCTCAATGTCTTCAAATGAAAATACTCAAAACTAGAAAATTGGAGATCTCATCGAGCTCTACAATTTTCATATAAAAATCATCTTCATTTGATGTCGTATTGAAGTGTTATGATTTTTCAAAAATTCAGTCTTGTCGCGCCACTCCCGGTGGCGTGACAAGACTGCAGTGTCACACCATCGGGTGGACCAAAAGGAAAGTTCAGTCTTGTCGCGTCACTCCCGGTGGCGTGACAAGGCTGCAGTGTCACACCATCGGGTGGCATGACAACTGGCGCAGCCAAAAGGGTTAGATCTACAAATATTTTTTAGACACAATTATTTTTAAAATATTGAATAAAAAGGATTAAAAATTCTCGTCGCTGCCATGGCCTGTCAGATGGTGGTCGGGTGTGGCCAGGGGATTCTAGGCGGTGACTAGAGTTGGCTAAGGCTATACCTTCGAGGGGCGGCTGGGTGCAGATGTCGGGAATGCCAGACTCGCGCCAAAATAGAGGAAAACATGGTAGAAGCCAAAAAATGTTGGAAATTAGCACAGGTAATTTGAGGCTGAATCTGATGTATTAGCCTTGGAGGCAAAGGAAAACTGCAGGGATACATATATAGGGCAGCAAACTTGGCTGCCAAGAAGCTGTTGCAAAAAGGTAACTTGGCTGCCAAGTTGATGCCAAGTTGTTGCTAAAGTAAAGCATATTCTAAAGTAGATACTAAGTATATTCCTAATAGATAAGCACAAGAGTTAACGAGGTCTATCAATCTCCCCCTAAGTCTTGTGTGTGTTCTTCTGGGCAACCTGGACCATCCCAATCTTGGCGCGGAGCTCCTGGAACTTTGACTCGCCCAAGGGACTTGACCAGGAAATCAGCAAGCTGGTCTTGCGTGTTGATGTAGCCAGCCTTAATGCTCCCCTCATCCAGGCAGTCTCTGATGAAGTGATACCTCACCCTGATGTGCTTACCGCGCTCATGGAAGACGGGGTTCTTTGCCAAAGCCAAGGCGGACTTGCTGTCCACCCTCAGCTCCACGGGTGCTGCATCTCTGCCAATGAGATCGCCGAGCAGCCGAGCGAGCCAGATGGCCTGAGTCAAAGCGGTGGTGGCTGCGATGTACTCTGCCTCGCAGCTGGACAGAGCCACCACCTGCTGCTTGATTGACTGCCAGCTGATCAGACACTTGCCAAGGAAGAATAGCGTCCCGCTGGTGCTCTTGCTCGTGTCAATGTCGCCGGCGTGGTCACTGTCGCTGTACCCGATGAAGTGCACTGCACCGGGGCACCTCGGGTAGTGCAGGCCGTAGTCGGAGGTACCAACAACGTAGCGAAGAATCCTCTTGACGACTTGCTGATGC
Source organism: Coix lacryma-jobi var. lacryma-jobi (assembly GCA_009763385.1). Lineage (NCBI taxonomy): Eukaryota > Viridiplantae > Streptophyta > Magnoliopsida > Poales > Poaceae > Coix > Coix lacryma-jobi. The sequence continues at coordinate 103,359,430 of CM019828.1, read as the reverse complement.
TCCGTCGTCGGTCGCTGCATGAACCGACTGACGTACCCCACGGCGAACGCCAAGTCCGGCCGCGTGTGGACGAGGTAGCGAAGGATGCCCACAATGCGCCGGTACTGCATGGCGTCGACCTCCTCCGCCGTGCTGTCGCGGCTCAGCTTCAGCCTCTCCTCCATAGGAGTGTGGGCTGGGTTGCAGTCGATGAGCCCGCCCAACTCGATGATGCGCTTGGCGTAGGCGGTCTGGCGAAGGGAGATGCCGGAGCTGTCCTGGTGGACCTCAATTCCCAGGTAGAAAGAGAGGAGCCCTAGGTCGCTCATCTGAAAGACGGTCTTCATCTCCGCCTTGAATGCCTCAATCTCGTCCTCCTTGGTGCCTGTGATCACCAAGTCGTCGATGTAGACGCCCACCAGTAGGGCGTTGCCTCCCTTGCCCCGCCGGTCGACAGCAGCCTCGTGAGGGCTCTGCTGGAACCCCATTTGCTTGAGGGTGGACTCCAGCTTGGCGTTCCAAGCTCAAGGCGCCTGCCGCAGGCCGTAGATGGCCTTGCGCAGGCGAAGAACCTTGTTCTCCTTGCCGGGGATGACGAAACCCGGCGGCTGACGGACGTAGACCTCCTCCTTCAAGTCGCCGTTGAGAAAAGCAGACTTGACGTCCATGTGGTGGACGTGCCAGCCCTCTTGGGCTGCCAGAGCGAGTAGCAGGCGAACGGACTCCATGCGTGCGACGGGTGCGAAGGCGTCGTCGAAGTCGACTCCCTCCTGCTGAACGAACCCGCGCGCCACGAGTCATGCCTTGTGCTTGATCACAGCACCAGCCTCATCCTTCTTGAGCTTGAACACCCACTTCAGGGTGATGGCGCGGTGGCCGGCAGGAAGATCCGCCAGCTCCCAGGTGTGGTTCCGCTCGACGGCATCCATCTCCTGCTTCATCGCGGCGCGCCATGCCGCGCCTCCCTCCGCCTCAGCGAAGGAGCGGGGCTCGTCGTCGTCGTGCGCCAAGTGTAGCTCCCCCTCGAAGTCGTGCTGCGCCAGTCCAGGGACGGGCAACTCGCCAAGGAGGTTGTCCATGGTGCGGTAGGGCAGAGGCTCGTCGTCGTGGTAGGCGTCAACGCGGTCCTCATCGTCGGTCAGCGGAGTGGCGAACTCCACCGAGCGCTGCTCGTCGACCGGAGCTGGTGTGGCTAATCCCGGTGGTGTGGCCGCCTATGCAGGAGAGCGTGGAGTGGCCGGTGCTGGAGATCCAGCAGTCGGTGCTGGCGAACCAGGAACGACCGGTGGTGCTGAGTGGGACGTAGCCGGTGCTGTAGGTGGCGAAGCGTGGGGCGAGGCTGATGCCGAAGGTGGAGGACTCGCCGGAGCTGGAGGCGAGCGAACTCGGTGAAGATGAGCTGCTAGCTCCCCCGGCTCCCTCAAAGTGGACGTACTCGACGACGAAGTCTCGGAGGGTCGAAGTCGAGCCGTCGTCCACCGCCTTGTCCCATGCCCAACCTCGTCCCTCGTCGAACACGACGTCACGCGAGATGCGAACGCGCTGTGTCGTGGGGTCGAGGATGCGATAGGCCTTGACGCCCTCCGCGTAGCCGATGAAGACCCCAGGTGCACTCCGGTCGTCGAGCTTGCCGACGTGGAGAGCTCCTTGGCGAACGCGAGGCACCCGAAGACGCGAAGATGGCTGACCGTCGGCTTGCGCCCGTGCCAGGCCTCGTACGACGTCTTGCCGTCAAGCGCCTTGGTGGGTGAGCGGTTGAGGACGTGGACAGCCGTCATCACCGCCTCTCCCCAGTAGATCGCCGGCAGCCCTCTCTGCTTGAGGAGGGCGCGGGCAGTGGCCACCACTGTCTGGTTGCGACGCTCGACGACGCCGTTCTGCTGCGGGGTGTATGGGGCGGAGAAGTGGCGCTAGATCTCCTCGTCGGCGCAGTACGCCGTGAACTCGCCACCGTTGTCCGTGCGCAGCACCCGAAGCTTGCGGCCGCACTCCTCGGCAGCAACTTGATGGCTCTTGATGGCGTCCGCAGCTGCCCCCTTGGTGTCGAGTAGGACAACCCACATGAAGCGGGACACATCGTCGACGAGGAGGAAGTAGCGCCGTCCTCCGGGTGTAGCAGGGGTCACGGGGCCGCAGAGGTCGCCATGTACAAGCTCCAGCTTCTCCTTGGCCCGGAAGCTCGCCTGGCGAGGGAAGGGAAGCCGGCGCTGCTTGGTGACAACACAGGTGTCGCAGAACTGCTCCACCTGGTCGACGTGTGGCATCCCCCGCACCATCTCCTTGCTGCCCAGCTGCTTTGGGGCCTCAAAATTGAGGTGCCCGAAGCGCTCGTGCCACCGCCACGCGTCGTCGTCGCGGCGGGCAACAAGACAGAGAGGCTGCGCCACCTGTACGTGAAGGACGTAGAGGCGATTCCTCCCTCTGTTCACTTTGGCGAGGAGCCTGCGGCTGCGGTCCCAGATGCGCAACACCCCGTGCTCGATCTCCACGCGCGAGCCGCTCATCCAGCTGTCCCAAGCTGATGATGGAGTTCCTCAGCGCGGGGATGTTGTACACGCCAGTGAGCAGCCAATGTTCTCCGGTCTTGGCGGTGAAGACGACCGAGCCGACTCCCTTGATCTCTACGGCGGAGGCGTCCCCGAACTTGACGGAGCCTCGCACGCCGGAGTCCAAGTCAGAGAAGAACTCCCACCGCCCGGTCATGTGGTGGGTGGCGCCGGAGTCGAGGTACCAGCCGTCGATCTTGTCGTCGCTGGCGGAGCCGAGGAAGACGTGGGCGCGCGGCTCGTTGAGGTGGAGAAGCGCGGCGGCGGTCGGCGCAGGAGAAGAGCACAGCTCAATGTCCCCGTGGATGTAGAACAGAGCCGACTCATCACCCTCCTGTGCCTGCGCGACGTGAGCCTGACCGCCGCGCCTCGCCTGCCGGCAGTCCCTGGCCCAATGGCCGGTCTTGCCGCAGTTCTTGCAGATGTCGTCCCGGTTCGCCTTGCGCTCGCCGTCAGCGCCGTCAGGAGTGCCACCACGCGCCTGAGGAGCCTTGTCCCGCTTGCGCGGCCGGCGCTTGCGAGTGCTCGACGATGGTGCAGCCTTGCCCTTCCTCCGCTCCTTCTGCCGAGCAAGCCACTGCTCCTCGGTGTAGAGAAGCTTGCCACCGGCGTTGGTCGGCTGCGAGGGAGCCTTCCAACGCTCGTCGATGGCCTTGAGGCGACCCGTCACCTCCTCGATCGTGAGCGAGGTGAACTCCAGCAGGATCTCGGTCGACACAACAACCTGCTTGTACTTGTCGGTGACGACGCGGAGAAGCTTCTCGACAGCCTCCTCATCGAACTTGGTGTAGCCGTACCGCAGGAGCTGCTGCTGCAGAGTGGTGAGGCTAATGGCGAAGTCCTCGACATCCTCGCCGGGCTTGAAGGTCATGTCCCCCCACTCCTTCCGCAGCCGCTGCAGCGTGGATCGCCGTGCGTGGTCGCTGCCGATGCGCTGCAGTGATGGCGTCCCAAGCGTCCTTTGGCGGTCTCCTTGTCCGCAAGGGTGGTCTGCATCTCCACCGGTACAGCGGTGAGAAGTGCCTCCATCGCCCGCCGATCCTCGGTGAAGTTGACTTCGCCGTACCGTACCGCGTCCCACATGTGGCGCGCCTACAGCTTGACCTTCATCACCATCGACCACTCGTTGAAGTTGGTCTTGGTGAGCATAGGCCAGCCGTTGCCGGCGCCGGCGTCCTTGACGATGGTCTGGACGAGTGGAGGAGACCCCGGCCGGCCACGGCGACCACCGTCCTTGACGATGGTTTGGACGAGTGGAGGAGACCCCGGCCGGCCACGGCGACCACAGCGCCGCTCTGGAGAAGGGGAGGCGCGTCGCCTGTGAGGGCTGCGTGGTCCAGCATCCCATCTGCCCAGCTCGCGGTCGTCGAAGGCGTTCAGCTCGCATCAGTACGGGCCGTGTGCGAGCCTCGCTCGAGCATCACGCGCCCGCATCTCTCGCTGCGCCTCCAGCTGCTCGGCCCGCTCGCGCCTGCGCTGTTCCTCGAGCGTGCGCTGGATGCGCGGGTCCCGAGCAGCTGCTGCATCGTGGTCGCGGCCGAGCCGACGCGCTCGCGCTCCTGCTGCTCCTCGCGGAAGCTGCGGCCGAAAACGCGTGCCTGCGCGTCGCGCTCCTTGCGCGCGAGCCAACGGTTGGCGTCGCGGGCAGCAGGCAGCTCCCAGTCATCCTCGCGCACAGCCCGGCCGAAGCCACGGCCTCCGAGCTCACGGTCGAAGGCGCGCCCGTGAGCGAAGCCGCACGCTTCCAGGTCGCGGCTTCCTGCGCGTCGAGCCGCGGCAGCGTCCGCATCCGCGCTGAGGTCCGTCTCCGAGTCGTAATCACCCGCGCCTCTGCCTCCAATCCCCGCGCAGCCCGCAGCGTCGCGTGGATGCGCCCGCTCGCGAGCTTGCCGTGCGCCAGCCTCGCCCTCGAGCCAGCCCTCTGCTCGGCCCGCACGCGCGAAGTGCTCGCGTCCCGTAGCCCAAGCCGCACGGTCGCCGGCCTCCGCCCCGCGTGCGTGCGCGCCCTGCGCGCCTGCCTCCGCGCGAAGGAACGCGGCTTCATCCGCTGCCGCGCGTGCTGCTGCCGCCGCTTCCCTGGCGGCCGCTGCAGTCTGCTCCGCTGCGAGCTCCGTGGCCGCGAGTCGCTCCGCCTGAGCCGCCGCGACCCGCTGCCGCTCCGCCTCCAACTCCCTCCTCTCTGCCTCCCGCTCCCCCGCGTGCTGCTCGCGCGCTGCTGCGGCCCGAGCGCGCTCCAGCCGCTTGGTGGCCCGCGCAGCCGCGGCCTCGAGCGCTGCGATGTCGTCGTCGCCGTCTATGGCCGCCTGCCTGCGCCGCCCGCTGGAGGTGGTAGAGTGGCTAGAGGAAGAGGAGTGGAACGCAGAGACATGACTGTGGATTGGGATGGGGAAGGGAAGAACCAGGGAAGAACCAGGCTCTAGATACCATACGTTGGAAAATAGCACAGGTAATTTGGGGCTGAATCTGATGTATTAGCCTTAGAGGCAAAGGAAAACTGCAGGGATACATATATAGGGCAGCAAACTTGGCTGCCAAGAAGCTGTTGCAAAAAGTTAACTTGGCTGCCAAGTTGTTGCTAAAGTAAAGCATATTCTAAAGTAGATACTAAGCATATTCCTAATAGATAAGCACAAGAGTTAACGAGGTCTATCAAAAAAAAAAACCTGCACACTTCCTATTTGGCGCTGAAATGTACGAGTTGAGGGGAGTTTTAGCAACTTCCTTTTTTTTTGTAAGGAGTTGTTTTACCAATTTGTTGGAGGGGTGTTTTTTTCTTCCATTTTTTTCCCAAAAAAACTAAACTAGGAGTTCATTTACAATGCTCCTGGACTAGTTCTAACTAGTTAAAACTGTAATTCTCTGAGCAAGTTGCTAAATTTTGACAATGCTTTTGACAACAACTTTACAAATAAATCTAGCCTAGCACGCAACAGTACAATTACCACTACTAAAAACGGTTCTTTAGCATGTGGATGAAAGTGTTAAATTTTCTTTTTTGATTAGGTTGTAGTTACGTATTAAGTACCAGTTTTTCATAAGTATGCATGTGCTGTTCCAATGTCAAAGCCTCTTGCAAACTCAGGAGATGCTTAGCCACAAGATTGCTCAGCATCTGGTTCCAATGGAATTTAGACTATGGATCTTTAGAATAGTCAATAGTTGGTATGAGTCTATCTGGAAGTTGGCTGGAAACCACATTGAGATTCGGAGAAGTTCATGGTTGGAACCTTTTCACTTTCTTAGCACCATTATTGTGCATATTTGTTTTTTCACTTAAGTGCAACACAAAATCACTTAACATCGGGGAGAACTACTTATATTTACTACAAAACTGATGAAAGAACTATGGTAGTTACTCTGTGTTCAGCGATCTATGGTAGCATTTTTTCTTTGATGTTTGTTGGTACATTTGTCAGTGCAGTCCAATGCAAACCAAGAAATCTAAATGAGATCATTTTTTCGCAGATCACGCTAGAAGTTGATAGTGATCCAAGAGCTGCATATTTTAGGCAGGCTAAGAATGGCCTCTACATAAGGATGGCATTGCTCAAACTTCTGCTTGTTGGTCACTGACATTTCTGCTAGTGTTTGAGCTTGTGCTGCGTCAAGGGATGAGAAAATATACTAATAATCAGCAGCTCCTGTCAAAATTCAACGTTCCTGTGCTGTGCAGGTAATAAAATCTGCATCCATGTGAGAGTGCAGCAGTATTTTGTGTGGCCAATGTTAACGTACAAACGGTGTTCAAAATAGTGTTGCTGTTCTCATGTGATGTGAGCACATGGGACATCACTGATTTTGCTTGCACAAAATCATTTGACCGATTCAGTTGTGATGATGCTCTGCTACATCTTTATCAAGCGTGGCTCATACATATTTAGTATTGGCAGTAAAATTTACCTGCATGATTCTTTGGTTGGATAATATCGTTGAGCTACCTCTGCTTAGTTCAGGCTACTTGCCTACTTGTGCATAACAACACTACTAATTTGGACCTTGATTAATGTTGCGGGTGTGCCTTAGATGCAAAGCAATAGCAAATAGCGATGGTGTTTCAGTTGTGACAACACTAGATACCTGACTGAATCATGAACTGCTTGGCACTACAAATCCTGCTCAGATTCCATTTTTCTATCACCAGCAATTTTTGTAGTCTTTCTTGAGAAGTTGAAAATTTGTGGTGTGTGTATAAATTTATTATTATAACAAGAAAAAGGAAGGTTAGGATGTCTAAACTACGGTAACATGTTTTCCATCATTTCAGTTTAATTTGAGTATTTGAGGTTATCAGATATGGAATATGTTACTAGGATTTGTGCTCATTGTGGCTACCAGATACTAGGATTTTTTCTCCCCCCCTCGTTTCCGCCCTGTTCTCATGTTTTTTTTTTTCCTGATGGGCCCATGGGCCTGACTGTTGTTTTGTCGGCTTGATTTGCACTCTGATTTATTTTTGTTTCATTCAGGTTGTGGTGGTGTTGCGTTAATTGTATGTCTGAATCTGAAATATATAATGCCTTCATATGTTATGAAAGATACCGAGTGTTCCATTTGTTTGTTAAAGAATATTATTATACTTTTGTCATCAAAAGTTAAACTATCGTGAGTTTGACAAGTTCGTAAAGAAAGTATCGTTATTTATGATATAATTAGGTACACTGGAAATATATTTCATGAAAATTTTAATGGTACTATTTTTATATTATAAATATTAGTATTTTTTGAATAATTTTGGTCTAATATACGATGGTTTAGCTTACGATAAACTTAGGGGCTATCCTTAGAATTGAATTCATTTTAAGAATCATAATTTAGATATATATATTAAGGGCCTGTTTGTATAGCTTCATGAGTTGTGAGCTTTTTTTTTTTGCCAAATACCTTTTTCTAAAATAGCTTCACTCATGAAAGCTGAGATGAAGCTTAAAAAAATAGTTTTTCGTAGCTTGCACTCTCATTTCTCTCTTCCAACCATGCATAAAGTTATTGGTGAAGCTGTTTTAGGAAACATTTTTTAGAACCATTTTATAAAACAACTCTAAACCCTAAACCCTGTTTGATACAAAATACAAGTGTTGCTAATATCTTTTATAAGTTTAGTCAAAGTTAAGAAAGTTTGACTCGCATAAAAACTATAGCGTCATTTTTTTTGGACGGAGAGAGTAGGACAAAGGTAACTCGGAATTGTACATTTGTTATCTTGGCCTTTTCACTTTCCTTCAAACTATCAACTTTTTTTCACTCTCTCTCCATCACATCATCAATGTTTGGACGTATGCATGGAGCATTAAATGTTGGTAAAATAAATAAATAATTGTATTTTTAGTATGTACATGTCGAGACGAATCTTTTGAGTTTACATAGTCTATATTTGGATAAAGTTTGTCAAATAACAACGAAAGTGCTACGGTTAAGAAAAAAACTCATAGTTTGCATCTAAACGGTCCTTGTGTCAAAAGCTATCGCAACCTAAAAAATTGCTAGTTTGTTAATCGTCTGAAAAGCCGACTAGTACAATCTAGAACTCTATAATAACTGGTTAAGAGGTAGACATTGCCTAATGTGCTAATGAAGCACTGATTTTAAGATAGACAAAACTAGTGCAACCACATGAAAGTGAAACTGCTGCAGAATTAATCCTAGCGGAATGTTTTATTCACAAATCTGTATAGGGCTGAAACTGTTTCAGACACGAAATAGCCTCTTTCGAAGGAACTGAACGGTGCCTCACACTGTGCCTCACACTGTCACATTCACACATGACATATAGGTTAACCCTTTCATTTTTCAGCTGATGGGTAAGAATTGTATGAGGCCTTTGTTAGTTCATCTATGAAAAGTTTCTACATGTCACATCATATGTTCTGGTACTAATTTAGTTTATTAAAAATAGACTAATAATAAAACAAATTACATATTCTGTCTGGAAACTGTGAGACAAATTTATTAAGATTAATTAATCCATTATTAGCACATATTTACTGTACCACAACTTTGTTCCAAAATTATGTACTAATTAGGTTTAAAAAACCATCTTGCAAAATTATTGCAATTCTATATTTAATACTTCATGCATGTGTTTAAATATTTGATGTGATGGGTGAAAAATTTGTAGGGGAGGAAATTAAACATGGTCTATCTCATATGGAGTCATGGAGGTCATAGATGGACGGGACTGACACATGAAGATTCCTGGTCAGCATGCTGACACAGTGACGCACACACAACCGTCCGACACACGCGGTTCGTGCCTTCATGGTGAATGCGTTGAGGAACGAGGACTATGTCGCCATTTTCTATATTCGAGGACGGTGTTTCCATTTTTGTTTCCATTTTTTTTTCAACGTACGTACTTCAGGTCTGATAGCCGTTTTTGAACGTACCTTCTTATTTCTACATGCCAATGATATGGTACTAGAGTATAATACGCACAGTCAAACTTTGATTTGGACATAAATTGGATAAATATGCAAGTTAATGCGTAAACAGTACAAATGTGATGTGATTCTTTTTTATTCTTTTTATTATTAAGTACAAAGAAAAAGTAGCGATGAGCAAATAAGTGAACATTGAACTCACGCAGTATGAGCAAATAAAGTGAACATTGAACTCAGGCAGTACTCAAAGATACATGTTTTTTTTAAGTTAAATGCATCAATGGACTAGTGCATCTCTCTTTTGTCTAAACTTGTAAAAATGGTGCATCACATAGGACTGACTACTGCGGTGCATCACATAGGTGGCACCCTTGACAAGTCCAAGGACCCATGTATTTTTAAGGTTTGTGAACCTATGTATTTTCAAAGTAGACCTATGTGTTTTCAAAGTTTGTGGACCTAAGTGACATCTTAAGTTTAGAAGCCGCTCAATGCATCACTCTTTTTTTTATATATATATATTCCTAATAACCATGAATTACTTGTTTAGACAGTAAACAAGTGTCACACTGTGAGTCCTCAATGGTGACAAAGACCAAAAGGCTATTGTTTCAGAGGCTATATGAAATTGACTATGTGGTTCCAGTAGGAGCCAACAGTTCTTGTTCTTTGTTCTTCCCAAAAGCAACCTAAACAACTTTGCTAACTTCACTCTTCTATCAATATGATAGGTCCCTTATTTGTTCTTTGTCTGAAACATGCCAAGCTAATAGCATTTCTTTTAAGTACATTTATTTAACTTATCCCTTACATCTTACTAGGAATTTCTTACAAGATTCTTAGTACAGTTTATGTAGTACGTAGATGTCACAAATCCAGAGCCAACTCTAGACAAATCCCTATATATCACCTCTCTAACTAATTCACAGCTTCGTTCTTCACAGCTCAGTCAAATTAGATGTCATAAACCGAGGTGTAGTCCAAGAACACCGTGTTGGTTTCAGGGGTGAAGTCCCAGCAACCCACAGGCGACTTTCCTGCCTGGTCATAACTCCACCAGTCCAGATCCACCTGCTGCGCATGCACACCACCGCCGTCGACCATGCCGCCGGCGGCGTTCCCCTGCCGGTTGTCCTCAACACTACCGTAGAGCAGTTCTTCAAGCTCGGCCTCCATGCTGATCACGTTGGCGTTCTCTGCGCTGGATGGCGAGGCGTCTATGGCAGCACCCTCCAGCTGCGCATTCATGAGGTGCTGCTCGTTGAGCGAGCCGGACTGCCGCCCTTGTTCAGCTATTGTGACGCAGCTGCTGTTGTTGCTCTGTGCACCACTGGCCCTGCTGCTGCAGCCTGCAGGCCACATGACGGGCAAGGGGTGGTTGTTCTGCAGCTGCATGCAGAGCTGGATCCTTTCCATGGCCGACGCGCTCAGCGCCGCCGGTTCACCGTCGTTCATGTTCTCGCCGGTGGACGCCGCTGCCTCGGTCGCGACGGCCACGCTCTGGCGGTGGTGGTCCGCCTTGCGCCGCCCCAGCAGCCTCTTCTTCAGCTTGGTGTTCCAGTAGTTCTTGACGTCGTTGTCTGTCCTCCCCGGCAGCTGTGCGGCAATGATGGACCACCTGACCATGTTATGATAACAACACACATACTTAGCACTACTAGAGTTCAGCTTCAGCAATCAGCATGGAGTACGTACTTCTTCAGTTCAGTCTATCTAGCTGTAAAGAAAAGGCCGGGAGTGGTTGACTGGGTCTGAAGGATGTGTACCTGCTCCCTATGCTAATGTAGAGGCTGCAGATGATGCTGTCCTCCTCTGGGGTGAAGTCGCCATGCTTGATGTTGGGCCTCAGGTAGTTTAGCCACCTCAGCCTGCAGCTCTTGCCACACCTCTTGAGCCCTGCATGCATGCACGCAGTTTCATGGATCAATCATCGATCACTCATGCATGTCTGAAAACTAACTACTATAACACATGTCTGAAAAATGAAAATGAGTTATATATATAATCAGTTCATCTTCACTTCACTACACGTACCTATCTTTTGTGGCAGCGCAATCCAGTTGCCTCCGGTGCCATGCTCCTCGATGTAGTTCTTGAGCATTGCATCCTCCTCCGGCGACCATGGCCCCTTCTTCACCGTCGCCTTGTCGCAGCAGGGTGCTCTCCCCATCTCTCTCTCTTTCTCTTCTCTGCTGGTAGTCTCTCTCCCAACCTCTGTGTGTGTGTGTGTGTGTATGAGCAGGCAGAGGTGTCTTGGTGCTGCGCTGTTGGTTTTGGTTTTGGTTTGCGTTTGGTCGTGGGGTGGTGGTATGCGCTGCGCCGGGGATTTATAGGAGCTGCCGAGAGGGCTTAAAAAAGTACGGATATGGTTTGACCTTGATGCTGACACAAGCTTTTGTTTCGGTGTACAGTACTTTGGAGATTGCTTTTTTGTTTCCTTGGCCACCCTATGCTATATCACATTATTCCTCTGCTATGCTGCAGAACAGCAGAAAGGTGTAGTATTTCTCAACTCCTGTGTCATGCATCCTGCTTTCTGAAACATGGATGCATTGGTGTCTCAGCAACACTTTCTCCTAAACACTTTCAGATGAATATATTCTTAGCTATAGTGTCCAATGCAATTGTTTCTTGAAAAAAATATTCTAGTATATTTACAAATACACTAGGATTTAGGACAGGTGAGGAATGCACGAGAAACGATGAACAGTTAGTACTCTGCGAGCAGACTGCAAATCACCATAGCTTGATGACCAATGCATACAGAGCAGCTTACGCTACAACTAGCTAGGGTAGTGACTGGCGAGTCATGTAGTCGACGAAGCTACGACGCCACCTGTACTGTACGTTGAAACTGAGCCAACTACTGTGAACTTAGTTAAACTTGAGTAGGATTTTAGGGTCTATGTTTACTGAATCAGTGGAACGTGTCAACGGATAAGAAGGCAGTGGAATCTCTCAATTGTTACTTCTTGTCTTCATCTAGCTATTAGAATGACTGTGACTGATGGGACAAGCATGAAGGACATTGACATGGGTTAATTATTGGATTCAGGTTTTGATGAAACCAGAGCTCGAAGCAGAGGTAAAAAATATCTGATCCAACTCAGATCCTTGAGGAATTTCCATATGATCCTACTCAGGCCCTTGAAAAAAAAAAATTGATTTTGAATTTCGAAAGAAATCAGCTGATTTTATTTTTGGCTGAACTAGATCCCAATTTGGCCATCAGACCATCATGCATGATACTGCAGTAATATCCAAACACTAGCATCAGTTTCCATTCGCAGTACTGATCAGTCAACACACTTCATAACTCATCAACGGCCTGTCAATATAATCGGCAACCTGAACAATCTATTTCGAACTGTACCGTGCATGCAAATTAAGTCTCCATACGACGTCATCAAGGTTCCTCTCAAATTGGTAAGACAATGGCATCACCAATAATTCACGTAGCAGTACTTTGACAGCAAGCGTACTCCTACGATGCGGCGTACAGCTAGCGTAACACGGTCAGAATGACGAGTCCAATATGCATGCAAGTCCTTCCATTCAGTTATGGCTGTACCACTATGAACCCTAACTCAGGGTGGACCATGCCATGCCGATTGCCGATAGGAAGGAGATTCATCACCAAACAGATGCAACGTTGGGGGACCCCGGCCCCGGCTAGCCGGCGGCCCTTTGCTAGTGCTAGTGCTAGCTAGGCTGACCTGCCAAAAGTCCATGGGCAGTTGTAACTGACAATGCAGCAGCATCCTGGATGCATGGTGTCATCTGTTTTGACTCTCAGGACTTGTTCATCCGCAGAGCCGCGTGTGAGATCATATCATAGTTTACACACATATATATTTTTTTGTCATGCCAATAATTCCATGTCGTGTTTTATGACACGGCGGGACCTGCACAAGGCATGTTAAAAATATAAGATTTCATAGAGTTCTGATAGAGTTTCACAAAAAAATATTAGGACCCGTTTTGATGCTTGGAATTGAATTTATTTCAAGAATCATAATTTAGACATATATTAATTAAGCTAATATGATTATATATGGATTATATTTGTATATTATTGTTGTCTATACAAGAGAGATACTCATGTGTCGTATTTCTACCATAGAGGAGTGAGTTGAAGATAGTGTTATAAGTTGCAAAGTAGAAATATAGCATGGTGATCTATAGAATTCATCCCTAGTTTGTTATACAAATATAACATTTCTACCCTATGAATTTGAGATAAGCTTATACGTGAATTTTGGAAAGTGGTGGAATGTTAAATTCCAAGACAAATAACTTAGTTTGTTGAGTGAATAACCTAGTTTATGGAAATGTGGTAAATAACAGTTGGCAATGAAGATCAAGTAGGCTGTTTTTGGGAGCATTCATCTTTGTCTTTGTTTTCATATTACTGGATCATTGACCTTTGGTTCCTGTTTGCACTTTTCGTTTGCAAAAAAAAGGGACCTTGCATCTTTGGGTGGTTGGTTGGTTTTAGAGTAGTGATTCTTAATATACTGTGATAATCCACGAGTCATATATATAGATCGTGATAATGATGCCCATTCCATTCAATTTGATAAGAAAATAAGCTGAGATTCTAGCAATGAAACAAAACAGTTTGATCAGGGTGGAAAAAGCAGCTCCTAGAACGATCGACTGAATATATCTGTTAGTCATATGTAGAACAAACGAAACCATAATTGCTGTTACTTAGGAGTTAGGAAACATGCGGACAAACAGATTTTATTTTTAAAAACACACGGGTCCTCATGTTTTACACGATATTTGAATCTTGAATTGCTCGCTGGTAAAAAGATTAAACGAAAACAGTATACCTAGTTTAACTTATACTATCATATGCTTTGGTGCAGAATGTGAATCAGTCACATTTTCTAGTCTTCATCAGATTCTTCATTTCCCTTTCCGTATTCTCAAGGACAGTACATGTACTGTATGTATACTCAAACATTTGAGCTACCAGCACTGGCTGCCTTCTTGATTGGAAGCACGTACCCTTGTTCTGCATTGTATACCATCCTGTCAGTATCTTCCTTATTGGTCAGAGCGAAGCAGGTCTGCGAAATTACATCCCAACGAGTACACTTTGACTTGCTTGCAGGATGATAAGTTGTTGCAGCCTCCTTGATGTATATACAATACCATTCTGTATGATTGTATATATATATATCTTGTTCAAATAATTAACCAGAAGCTAGCAATGAGGATAAATGAAGATCAAGATGCTAATAGCGATGTTTAATGGTACACACTGGAGTAGACATGTCTCAGTGGTGTTAGTTGCTCTTGTAGAAGTTAAGCGAGAGGTATATATATCCAAAATGCTAGCCTGCACAAAAGTAGCATCAGTAAGCAAACTATGCCCTTCACATAACTACCAAAAGGTCAGACAGAAAGGAATCAATTAGTGACACATCCCATTGAAAATCCATGTTTAGGAACATTTTTAAAAAATTACAAGGCCAAGTTGCCACTGGGTTAGTAGCAGGCATGGAGCATCACAACTCTGCCAGGTGCCTCCAAGCAGAAGCTGGCTGTTTGATCTGACTCCATGGAGTAGACTCACCTAAACAACTTACAAAATAAGGGCATTAGACCTTCACAAGTCGCTTCATCAGTGAAATTAAGTAATGCAGTGCCGCTTATTGTTTAATGTTTCTTTAGATAAGGTGAGTTGACCACATTATTCAAGGATCTCTGGAGTAAGATAAAGCTATGCATAGTGGTCTTGGTGTGTGATCAAGTAAACTCGAAGAGCTTTAGTATCTGAGTGCAATTAACATATTTTTGTCCTATGAGGAATATTGTGCTCGTATATTAATTATCTCCACACCTTTTGACTAGTGTCTTCTTTGTCCATTCTTTAGTCGTGGGTTACAAAAATGTAACTGTACTTGTACCCGTGGATAGACCATGACATAATCCATGATTTCTTCTTATGGAGTTTCTTAACTAAATTGATACCCATGATGACAGAAACAAAGTGCCCACTGCACACTCCTTTAACAGCTGTTCTACACATATCTCTTGGCAAGAACAAAGTAGTAGTTGCACGAGAGAATTGTAGTGTTGTATAAATATTATTTTCTCTAAAATCAGAGTGCTAGAAAATCTATTTAAATTTGTTGAGGGTCAGGGGACAATGCTATGTTACCAAAATGGTGGAGTTCTCTTAGGCCTCGTTCGGATCGGGCAGAACAGCCTGGAACAAGGCCCGTTCCACCTGAAATTAGTTGGTCTGGATCGGAATTGGGACTGACCTAGAATGACTGTTCGGATAGGCCCAATCCGGAATAAAACCAGGCCTTTCCACCCCCTATTGAGCCCGGATTGGAGCCACACCCAACAACACCTGGATTTGAATCAGACCATGATTCAGTGACCCAGCTGGATCCACTCATTCCGGCCCCGAAAAAGAAACAGGTCTGTTTTCAAATCGGAAGAAACGAACGAGGCCTCAGTGTTTTAAGTAGTAATAAACACTACATAGCACGTGAGAATATCACCAGGAGGCATTTTGTAAGAAAAATTCATACTAAATCTAAATGTTGAATGCTAAAACAATAGGAGAACCCACTTCACCAAAAGAGAAGTTGCAAGTTCTGGTTGTGCTACTTATTATATATATCTCAAACAAATCTGAGCCTTCATTTTTTTTTTGATTTTGTTTGGATTAATTAATTAATTAACCTAGAAAAAAAAGAGAGAGGAGGCCCATGATCCCATATATCAATTGATCACCATATGTTTCATGTGCATATAACAGTTGATCACCATCATATGATGCCCTTAGTAACAGTTGAACTGGAAGTAAAAAATGGGTACCTAATCATCTCTCAACAACTCCTTCGCTGCTACCTTTCCATCCAAAGCAGAGTTACAGTGGATGGAAGACTAGGTCCTGTTGAAGCAAGATGCGCAAAAGCAAAGATGAAAATCACAGAAAAGAAAAACGCAACAGAGTATATATATATAAATATAAAATCTCAAAAGCCGGATACAATTTTGTGATGTCTCCAAACAACTAAGGGGCTTTCCAATCATATGGGCGATTGGCTCCACTTTTGGAGTAACTCATAAGGTAGATAGGAACTTTACTAAAACATTTGGAAGGTGTTGACGCTGATTCGGTGACCACACTGGTAGGGGATAAATCGTTGGAGGCCATATACAACCTAGGTATCCAGTGGAGGGAGGTCTTAACAACGAGGTCGACTAGCAGGTCGACGAGGCCAATTCGACACTCTTCTTCGCCTAGAAGCCCGCGAATGTCTTCCAAAAAGACCCGTCGGAGAGAAGCGCATAGGAGTACCCTAGGATAAGCATGACCATTTACACAACACCAACAAATCTCATGGAGAGATGTGCTAGACAACAGGAGGTTAGAAATAGAAGGTAAGGACGTAGATGTGTTTTGTTGGTTTGGGAAACTATAGCTAAGTCTATTTCTACCGAAAATTCTGGGATGAGCTCCTTTTATTCTTTGCACAGGATCATCTAGTTCCATCTTGGACTCCCCAATCACTCTGGGATGAGCTCCTTTTGTTTCAGAGTATATTAGGTTAGGGCCCGTTTAGATCCTTGGAATTGAATTCATTTTAAAAATTATAATTTAGACATATATTAATTAAGCTAATATGGTTGTATATAGATTATATTTTTATATTATTGTTCGCTATACGAGAGATACTCATGTGTTGTATTTCTAACTAGAAAAGTGGTGGAATGTCAAATTCCAAACCAAATAGCCTAGTTTATTGAATGGATTTTAATTCCTCCAAAACGAAGGGATCCAAACACCCCTTAGTCTAATTGGTATGGATTTTCATCCGAAGGAGGACGGAGGTTTAGACAAAGGGCCAGAAGATACTAACAAAAAAACTTAGAGTAGGGTCTATTTGGATCTATTATATTAGCACTAAAATTAGCAGCTAAAATTAGTCCTAAGAGCATCTCCGAGACTCTTTATATCTTTCCTAGTCTTTGAAAATAGAGATTTTAGTAAAAAAATGCTCTAGTAGTATCTTTGAAGTCCTGTTTGGAACACAAGAATTTTACGGAAATCATGTAGGAATTTCACACGAATTAGTTCATTTCACAGGAAAAACACAAGAATAGGAAAGAATTCCCGTGTTCCAAATAGGCCCTAATTGGATATCTAAATATAGATATCCTTTATTCCAGATTTCTCGCTGGTCAAATGAAAGGTCCAAATTGGCTAGAGGCTGGTGTTGAATAGCCTAATTAAAAAATCTACAAAATCACTTAGACAATATTGTTAGCAACACAAATGGCGAAGCTTTTGGCACTAGCCTAAAGGGTGTGTGCAAGCCATCTATCCAACAATTCTATCTAATATCTCTATGTCACACAATAGCAATTAAGTACACACTAGTGATCAAGAGTAGAAACAAAGTGTAGCACAACTAACTAATTGCTAAAGAGATGAACTAGCAATCTATACAAGATATATATGTAACAATATAAAAGATACACAATATAGATGAAAGGTCCGTGACGCCTAAGAGGGGGGGGGGTGAATTAGGTAACTTAAAACTTCTACTCTAGACTATGGCCTCTAAATTCCACAAAGACAAAACTTATGCATGAAAGTAAACTATATAAAAGTGCAACTAAGGTTTTGCTATGTGTGTTTGCTATCTCTACCGCAAAAAGGAGTTATGCTACCTAGTTTCCAAACCTATCAACTAGCAAGAGAAGGCTAGAAAAGGTAAAGCATATGAGCAAGGTAGCAATGTAAATGCGGAAGCTTAAAGAGTGTGATAGAGATGCAAACTCCCGTCGATGACTCCGGTATTTTTACCGAGGTATCGAGAAGCACGCAAGCTTCCCCTAGTCCTCGTTGGAGCCCCTCGCAAGGAATCCCTCGCAAGGGCCAAGCTCCCGGTCGGATAACTCCGTGGATAGCTCTGGGCCTTCCCCATGCGCAAGTGGGTCTCCGGTTAAGCCACTCGTGGCAAAGCCTCTCCCGGATGCTCTCCGCCGTCTTCACTATCAAGCTTTCGGCCGAACCGCCGCGGGCCTTGTTCCCTTCGGTACACGGAGGCGGCCACACCACAAACTCGGTTGGTGTGATCTCGCAAGACTACAAGCTCCGCCGATGTACAACCACGGTGCGCGCAAGCACCGGTAGATAAGAGGTTTTCAACCTCACTAAACACTAGGCCTAACACCTAGAGCAAGCGCAAAGCGGTGGTCTAACTAGCTTAAGCACTTCGCAAAGCACCTATACTAATCACCTAATAATTCACTTGAGCACTTTGGTGGCTAGAGCAACTAAATATGTGTCTATACACTTAGTACACTTCCTTGAGCTCCAACACCCTTGTTTTGGCCGGCCATGGGGGTATATATAGAGCCCCAAGAAAATAGAGTCGTTGAGCACCAAAGGTGGTCTGACTGCGCAGCATCGGACGCTCGAGTCGTGACCATCGGACGCGTCCGATGCTCCTTTAACGGCTAGATGCCGACCTGGCACTGTGTCGCAACGGCTAGTTAGCGTCCGATGCTTGATCAACGGACGCGTCCGATGCTGCCAGAGCCTTTCTGGAACCTCTCTACATGGTCATCGGACGCAGGGTCCTATAGCGTCCGATGTTTGCAACGGAGCGTCCGATGTTCGCTGTGCAGGTTTGCACAGTGTCACAGTCACGTCCGATGCCTCGGTCTTCAGCGTCCGATGCCTCTTCTGGCGCTGACACGAGCTAGGGTTTACCAATGGAGCGTCCGATGCTTGCGTGAGCAGCGTCTGATGCAGCGTCCGATGTCCCTATCTTCTTGTTTCTTCGCGATTTCTTGCTGAAAGGTCCTAAATGGCTAGAGGGGGGGGGGTGAATAGCCTATAAAAATTTTCTACAACAACACTTAAAACAAACTAGTTAGACAACTAAATGGCGAAGCAAAGTTTGCGCTAGCTCTACACAGATGCAAGCCACCTATTCACAATTCTAGATAACCACTAACTCTAAGTCACACAATCTCAAAGGAACTATTCAACAACTAAATAAGCAATAAAGTATATCACTACACAAGATAAGAGAATGTAACTAACAACAAGGTATAATATTAACTTGCAAGAAAGTAACAAATGTAAGTACAAGAGATAGAGGTGTGTATACCGAGCCGGCAAGAGATTAATAAATGAATATCAAAGAATACCACGGAGACAGGTTGACACAATAATTTTTCCTCCGAGGTTCACTTGCTTGCCGGCAAGCTACGTCCCCGTTGTAGCGATACACCCACTTGGAGGTTCACGCGCTAATAGGCATCACACGCCTAACCCTCAATAGGGTGCCACACAACCAACACAAGATGAGGATCCACAAGCTACGAGCAATCCACTAGAGTTACCTTTGGCGCTCCGCCGGGGAAGGTACAAGAAACCCCTTACAAATCACCGGGAGATGGCCACGAACAATCACCACTCGTGCCTTATCTCCTCCGCTGCTCCAAACCGTCTAGGTGGCGGCAACCACCAAGAGTAATAAGAATATCCGCAGCAACAACAATCGCCAAGTGCCACTAGATGCAAACTCACAAGCAAATGCACTTGGATCTCTCGATCTCACTTGGATTTACACTAACAAGCGAAGAGATCAGAGGGAGGGATTAGATCTTGTTCAAGAGGATGTTCAAGAAGTCAGAGAGTCAAGAAGAAACCCCAAAAGGCGGCCACGGTCAATTTATAGGGAAGGGAGGACGACAGCCCGAACCCTACTTTTCTGCGCTTGGTCGGTAGTACCGACCCCTCCTGGGCGGTAGTACCGACAGAGTCAAACTAACCGTTAACACACGACCCGCTGATTTAGGCGAAGCACCGACTCTCTGGTCGGTACCTCCGAGGTCGGTAGTACCGAGGCTATGGCGGTACTACCGCCAGGCCAAAAACGGCCGCGAACAGAGAGCTCTGCGAAAAACAAGCCACTACCGACCTTGCGTCGGTACCACCGCGGGCGGTAGTACCGAGGTAATGACGGTACTACCGCCAGGCCATTTTCAAATCTACACAGAGAGCCTCGCGAAACCCTTTAGAGCCACGGTACCACCGACCCTCTGGTCGGTACCACCGCCGGCGGTAGTACCGAGGTTATGGCGGTACTACCGCTAGGCCAAAAACGCCCCAACACAGAGAAGGCTGCACGCAGCACCTATGGGCGGTACCACCGACCACCTGGTCGGTACCACCGACCATACACAGAAAACTTCATTTTCTTCTCTGTGTTGATCCAAAACTACTTCAACAACTTCTCCTTTGCAAAAGTGCTAACACCACCAAGTGTTCATCATCCTGTGCATGTGTGTTGTCATTTTCACAAACATTTTCAAAGGATTCGAGTTAGCACACTAGGTCCTAATGCATATGCATGTATGAATCCACCTAGTGGCACTTGATAACCGTGATCACTGAGATATTCCCCTCTTAATAGTACGGCTATCTATCCTAAATGCACTCACACCCTCTACGGTGTCTTGAGTGCCAAAACAAAATTCCTATTTATACCTTTGCCTTGATCTCCATAGGATTTTGTTTTTCTCTTCTTCTTCTTCCAAATGTGGAGCACTTGATCTATCTTTTGGTCATCACCACCAATACCATGATCATCATTTAGCTCCCGTACTTGGAGTGTACCAACCTAGCTCATAAACACTTCATGACAAGGTCAGTACTCTAGGTGGCATCAATTATCCAAAACCAAACAAGGACTTTCACTTGCGCCGTCTTGGTTCCATTCTTGTGCCTTGGACTTTGCTTGGTCTTTAGGGTCTTCTACTGAGCTTCTAATGTCTTGCTTGAGGTGTTGATCTTCGGATCACCACGTTGCCTTAGTCCAAGTCACATTTGCACCCTATTGGACTACACAACAAACACTAGCAAACGCATTAGTCCAATTTGGTTATGTTGTTCATCAAACACCAAAATCCGAAGTTAGATGGTCCGAGGTCCATTTTCCTTACAATCTCCCCCTTTTTGGTGATTGATGACAACACGACCAAAGCAAGCAACTAAAAGATACAAAAATTAAAATGCAATCTACTTGCTAGGATGCAATGCAAAGGCAAGATCATATGATGTTTAAAAGATACCAAATTACAACATATTTAATCTAACATATCTTGCCCTTGCCATAGAGTCCCTCTTTGTGACTTTATGGATTAAGACTCCCCCTAACTCCATAAGTCACTTCCTCCCTTTTTGAACCATTCCCATGAAAATAACCATAGAATTTTTGAAAAATTGATTTTGGTTATTTTGTTTGTTTTAGTTTGGGCTTGTTTTTGGTCCCTACAAATTCTCCCCCTTTGGAATCAAATACCGAAAAGGAAGACATTAAAGCTCAAGAGAGGAATCATTATATAAGCTAAAACTCCCCCTAAGTATATGCATACATATGGTGTAAGACAAAGCATAGGCATAAAGAGCAATTTAGTGCATAAAGGAGTTTAACTTATATAAAGCATGGCGAACAGCAAATGAGAATATCAAAATGAAATCTGCATAATGACATTGGTTATGAATACCATATGTAGATATCAAATGAATTATCGTTGCACATGATGCTTGTCTCCGGGAACTCTATTTTCCTTGCAATGAGACTAATGCACATGTGATAAACTTGAATATAGTGTTAGTCTCAAAGCTCTCAAATTGTAGAGTAAACTTCCCCTAAAAGTGTGCATACACGTTTGTCATACTTGTAGGAGTTATGCACAATGACTTGTAAGGTCAGACTACCATTTTCAAGTTGTCATCACTAGAAAAGTGGCACCAATTGAAGATGGTAATCGGGGTAGTTTATCTATAATTTGGACTTTGGCACATATAAGATAAATACAAAGTAAAAGAAGCTATGTGCCGTGCTTCTAAACAATTAAAAACATATAGTTTTGCTCTAAGGATAAGAATGAAACCGAGCAAAACTACCATATGATGAGCCTAATGTGTGCATGACAAAAGATATGAATATACCAATGCAAACCTAGGCAATGAAGGAACTAGATGCTAAAATTAATTGCAAGCATTTAAATCTAGTTACCTAACATGGGAGGGGAACTTGGGTCCATAGTACCCACTAACATACTTGGCAATGACATAATCCAATGAGATGCACCCCATGATATGCACCCAAAATTTTGCCAAGTCTCCAAATTCCCCGTAGTCTACCTGACTACTCACTTCCCTTTCGGGACCCAAACCTTTTTGGTGCTCTTCATGGTGGAGATAATATCCTTAGGCACCCAAATACGTTTGGCCCCATTGTTGGCTTGCTTGTTCACCTTGATGGCCACCACCTTGTCATTCTTATTCTTCTTCAAAAGATAAGGTGTGGAGGCCTTCTTGTTCACCTTGTTGGTGTAGGTGTTGGAGAGCTTGCTTGTTTGCTTTTTGTTTTTCTCTTTCTTCTTTTCTCCCCCATGCTTCACCTTGCACTCATAGGACTTGTGGCCTTCCTTGTGGCAAACATAGCAAACCACAGTTTGCTCCTCATCAAGCTTCTTCACTCCCTTGACGGTGTTATCTTGATGAGTTCGAGTTTGCTTTGTTTTGCCTTTTGCTTGAGTCAAGTCCATGGTGAGGCGAGCCACTTCTTGCCTTAGTAGCTCATTTTCCATTGCAACTTCTTGTGTACATGTATCTACAATCATATTCTCAACACAAGCTTGTTTGCATATGGGTGAGTCTAAATCAGGTAAATCAATGCAAGAAGTAGAGGCATCCTTTTAGGTATATTAAAGATTGATTTCTCAATTTTAGGTGCCTCGGTGGGGTTTGCTCCGATGGTTTCAAGATTAGCAACTTTGTTAGTTAGCTCATCACAATGCTTGCACATAATTTCCATTTTAGCAAGCAAACTTTTGTAAGCATTTTGTGTGCTAGCTAACTTTGCTTTTAGTTTTTCATTTTTCTTGACAAGTTGCTCATCATTACTTGTGCTATCACATGTGCTTGTACTAGCCTCAAGTTTCTCAATTTTGTTAGATAGCTCAACATTCAAATTTGAAAAGATTTCATATTGTTCTAGCATAGCATTGTAGGCTTGTTGAGAGCTATCTAAATTTTCTTTTAAAACATTGATTTTCTTTTGTTGACTAGTACAAGCTTTAGCATAGTTAAGATTATCTTGCACAAGTTCATTATAAGAAGGCAGCTCATCATCACTATCACTATCACTAGAGATAGAACTTGAGTTACCTTGTGCCATAAGGCACATACGTGAGGAGCTTGATGATGAGTGCTTGCGGCCATGCCTCTTGTGTTGGGCTTCATCATCACTTGATGAATCATCCCATGTCTTGATGGTGGTAAGAGCTTTGGCCTTGCATCCCTTCTTTTTCTTGTCATTGGGTGTGGGCTTTTGTTTTGGACAATCTTCCACAAAGTGCCCTTTCTTGCCACATCTATAGCATCCCTTTTTTCTTTGCTCTCTTCTTTGATTGGTGAAGAGACAATCTTCTATGGTGATGGGCACACCCTTGACGAGCTTGCGGATCATCCTCTTCACTCCTTTCATAAGCTTGATTGTTTCTTCTTCATCTAAGGAGGAGTCGGATGAGGTTGAGGCTTGATCATCACTTGATTCTTCATCTTCATCATCCTCTTCTTCTTCACTTGAGGAGCTTGAGCTTGTCTCAACTTGCTTTTTGCGCTTCATCTTTTTGTGCTCACATGTGAGAGCAATGTCTTTGCTTGATGAAGTGGCCTCTTCTTGACCCATCTTGCGTGACATCTCAAATGCCACCAACTTGCCAATGACAATGGCCGGGGTCATGGTGCTCAAGTCCTCCATGTTGTGGAGGATGGTGATGATGGTTGCATATTTGTTCTTTGGAAGCACAAAGATGATCTTCCTCACAATATCCGCATCACTTAACTTTGTAATTCCTATAGAATGGAGCTCATTGATAATTAGATTCAAACAAGAATACATATCACGAACAAGCTCATTATCATTCATTTTAAAGGAATCATAATTTGTTTTAGTTAGATGATGTTTTTGCTCACGTACATTACTTGTACCATCATGGAGCTCATGTAGCTTTAACCAAATTTCATGAGATGTTTGCAAAGTAAAAACTTGGTTAAAGACATCCATGCTAATAGATTCAAACAAGCAATTTTTAGCTCTAGCATTAAGATGAATTTCTTTTTCATCACCCGTGGTAGGTTTCTCGGGATTCTTAATGAGTTTCATCCCGTCGCGGGTGACTCTCCAAACACCTAGATCAACGGCTTCTAAAAAGCAAGCCATTCTAGCACTATAGTAAGGGAAGTTAGTGCCGTCAAAGTGCGGAGGCCTAGAGGTATCCATCCCAACCTCTCTTAGGGGCGTCGGCTTGAAGGCGATGAAGCCAAGAGTCCACAAGTGAGCCAACCGGCTTTGATACCAATTGAAAGGTCCGTGACGCCTAAGAGGGGGGTGAATTAGGCAACTTAAAACTTCTACTCTAGACTATGGCCTCTAAATTCCACAAAGACAAAACTTATGCATGAAAGTAAACTATATAAAGTGCAACTAAGGTTTTGCTATGTGTGTTTGCTATCTCTACCGCAAAAAGGAGTTATGCTACCTAGTTTCCAAACCTATCAACTAGCAAGAGAAGGCTAGAAAAGGTAAAGCATATGAGCAAGGTAGCAATGTAAATGCGGAAGCTTAAAGAGTGTGATAGAGATGCAAACTCCCGTCGATGACTCCGGTATTTTTACCGAGGTATCGAGAAGCACGCAAGCTTCCCCTAGTCCTCGTTGGAGCCCCTCACAAGGAATCCCTCGCAAGGGCTAAGCTCCCGGTCGGATAACTCTGTGGATAGCTCCGGGCCTTCCCCACGCGCAAGTGGGTCTCCGGTTAAGCCACTCGTGGCAAAGCCTCTCCCGGATGCTCTCCGCCGTCTTCACTATCAAGCTTTCGGCCGAACCGCCGCGGGCCTTGTTCCCTTCGTTACACGGAGGCGGCCACACCACAAACTTGGTTGGTGTGATCTCGCAAGACAACAAGCCCCGCCGATGTACAACCACGGTGCGCGCAAGCACCGGTGCGGATACATGGGTGTATGCCGAGTCTCTGAGTGATGAGTGATTGTCAACTGGGATAATGCGCATGTTCTTTGGCTTGTGTTGTGCAGGTGTCGAGCACAGATACAGTGATCAAAGGCAAGGTGAAGGTCAAGTAGAGATGTGCCGTGCCAATGGACCGAGAGTGGCGAAGGGCGGACGTGAGGCTTGGACTGAGGGACCGGTGGCCTGAGGATCAGCTGTGGTGGCTGACAGCCTGGGACAGCGATGAGCGAAGAGTTGCGGGTGGACGGGGTGCACGGGCGGTGCATCCCTTCTACGGCTCGGTTTGGTGGTTGAGCCACAGAAAAAGCACCGAGTGGACGGTTTCCAGGTTTGGGCCTCAAAACCTAGGTGCTGATGGTTTCCGAGTTTGGGCCACAAAACTCGGGCTGAGGACGGTTTCCAGGTTTGGGCCTCAAAACCTGGGTGCTGCGGGTTTGCTGAGTTTGGGCCACAAAACTCAGGTGATGGTCGGCTGGTTTCCCGGTTTGGGCCTCAAAACCGGGGGTTGGCTGTGAAGGTTGGTTTCCCGGTTTGGGCCACAAAACCAGGGGTGCGACGTCCGGGAAAAGGACAAGCAGAGCGGTGGCGGCACGTGGCGGCGATTGGTGAGGTTGCGTCGAGGCAACGCTACCAGTTGTGCGGGCGTGGCTGTCGGATCACCACCTACCATGAGTTGGTCCAGAATAACCCTAGGGTTTAGCTGGTTCGCTCTGTAATTAGTTAGGGGTAGAGTGGGAATTAGAATTAGGATAACTAGGGGGAGACACCCACCTCCCCATCTATCTCAGTCATTTGCTCTTTGCTTCTAGGGTTTTCCTGCTCTCCCAATTCCCTGCTGTAGCGAACTGAGATCCACAGAGAAGAGAACAATACCTCTGTGTCCGTAAGATTTTGAGGAAGTGAGACCCTAATCTCACTGTTGTAGCGTGTGGTAGCCACACGATTGCAAATTCGTGGTTGTGATTCGCGTTTTGTTCGTGTTCTTCGCGGATTGCTTTTCTCCACGATTTTCCCGTCAATCGATCTCTTTGTTCATTGCGTTTTTTGTGATTCCATTTGAACAGAGATGTTCTAGATCGTGAGGCACTACTTTCCACCGGAGGAATTCTCCTTCAACCTCACAAGCTAGTAGATCGGTCGATTTTCGTTTCGGATCAAGTTTTTCTCTCTTCCCCCGAAATTCTTTGATTCATTGATTTGAAGATAGGTTCGAGCCATGATCTCTTAGAGATAGCTCACTATCCTCTTTGTGACTCATCTCTCCAAGTTTGAACCCTAGAGGTTTTGTTTTGGGAGAGTTTGATTCGAATCGGTGGACGAACGGTGAAGTGTCAGGGTGACCGGACGCACGGTCACGGGTTGACCGGACGCTTGCTGGTGAGTCCGGTCGTTGAATGTACGGTCTGTGATTTGCTTTGTCTATGACCGGACGCTTGACCTGACTCTGACCGGACGCATCGCTTCAACTGTTCACCGCTTGGTCGCTCTCTGATCGGACGCTGGACACCTGACCGGACGCACCTACACCGAGAGTCCGGTCAGAAACAGTAAGGTCCAAAATCAGGTTTCGCACGACCGAACGCGTCCGGTGGTCTGTGACCGGACGCAGGCAGAGTCCGGTCGAGTCTGTCCTGCGCGTTTTCGTCCGCAGTTTGTTCGTCCGACTCATGTTTTGAGACCTGCTTGTTGTATTGGATTCCTGATTTCGTGCTCTACGGAAATCGGGCTTCTCGCTTTACATAATAGCCTGAATCGCCCTCGCGTTGCTCGGGGGAGGTTGAGGTTACCCAAAGTTCATCCTGTCACTAGTTGACCTGCGTGAACTTGGGCAAGGGAATTTTTGTGGTGTCCCGCTGTGTTCCTAGGGAACATCCACCCATTCTCTTAGGTCGTGGACATCACGCGCATCGGTTTTGCTTTTGGGGTTGGTTTTCAGTACAGAGGTTTAAAGTTTCTGAAAAGAAATTTAAAGCTCCCATTCACCACCCTCTGGTCGCTTTCTGGTAGCACTTTCGGTCCTTCAATCGGTAGATAAGAGGTTTTCAACCTCACTAAACACTAGGCCTAACACCTAGAGCAAGCGCAAAGCGGTGGTCTAACTAGCTTAAGCACTTCGCAAAGCACCTATACTAATCACCTAGTAATTCACTTGAGCACTTTGGTGGCTAGAGCAACTAAATATGTGTCTATACACTTAGTACACTTCCTTGAGCTCCAACACCCTTGTTTTGGCCGGCCATGGGGGTATATATAGAGCCCCAAGAAAATAGAGTCGTTGAGCACCAAAGGTGGTCTGACTGCGCAGCATCGGACGCTCGAGTCGTGACCATCGGACGCGTCCGATGCTCCTTTAACGGCTAGATGCCGACCTGGCACTGTGTCGCAACGGCTAGTTAGCGTCCGATGCTTGTTCAACGGACGCGTCCGATGCTGCCAGAGCCTTTCTGGAACCTCTCTGCATGGTCATCGGACGCAGGGTCCTGTAGCGTCCGATGTTTGCAACGGAGCTTCCGATGTTCGCTGTGTAGGTTTGCACAGTGTCATAGTCGCGTCCAATGCCTTGGTCTTCAGTGTCCGATGCCTCTTCTGGCGCTGACACGAGCTAGGGTTTACCAACGAAGCGTCCGATGCTTGCGTGGGCAGCGTCCGATGCAGCGTCCGATGTCCCTATCTTCTTGTTTCTTCGCGATTTCTTGCACCGTCTTGGTTCCATTCTTGTGCCTTGGACTTTGCTTGGTCTTTAGGGTCTTCTACTGAGCTTCTAATGTATTGCTTGAGGTGTTGATCATCGGATCACCACGTTGCCTTAGTCCAAGTCACATTTGCACCCTATTGGACTACACAACAAACACTAGCAAACACATTAGTCCAATTTGGTTATGTTGTTCATCAAACACCAAAATCCGAAGTTAGATGGACCGAGGTCCATTTTCCTTACAATAGACAAGAGCTAGGAAGATGAATAATAAATTGTCTACACAAGATATAGCTATCAAAAGGAATATCACACTAGATACAAAGTCCAGCTCAAATGAATATGAAAGCAATTAAAAATTGAGTTAGTTGAGAGGTATTTCACCGAGCCTTCGGGATCGCCAAGTGTAGTGCCAATCACCAAGAGTGACAGTGAAGTCCAATGAATGAGATGATCAACCAAACACAATCAAGCACGCGGGAGACACCAATTTATCTCAAGGTTCACGTGCTTGCCGGCACGCTACTCCTCATTATGTCGACCAACTCTTGGGTATCCAGAGGGTAATTGGCACCACGCCAAACTACATAAGCCCCACGAGAATCTACCACAAGAGGTAGCTCAATGACACGAACAATACACTAGGGGTGCCTTTCGCCACTCCGGCGGGGAATAGGCCCGAAAAAACCCTTACAACACAATCGGTGGTGGCCAAGAATAATCACCAATCTTGCCAATTCCACCAAACGTCTCCAAGCCATCTAGGCACCGACAAATGCCAAGAGTAACAAGAAACTCGTTGCCGATGCGAAGAACCAGTGCCACTCTCTTTCAAATCTTAGCACTAGAACACTCAATCTCACTTGCAAATGATCAAATAAAGTCTAGAGATGAGCAAGGAGGCTTGGCTATACTCACAAGGATGCTAGAGGATCAAAATGTGAAAGAGAGAACCCAAGGGAGTCGGCCAAGCCACTTAAATAGCCCACACAAGTCGGGCTAGCTGTTGGGCACAAACTGCCCTGCATTGGACGCTGGAGTCGGGGGCATCGAACATTGGCCCAACGTCCGATGCTCCAGATGGAGCCACGTGTCCAACTGCTATGAATTTCAACCGCTCAATCCCAACGGCTATATCTTTTTCTGCGCTAGTCAAAGTGGCAACGGGCGCGCCGATGCCAAGCATCGGACACTCCGATTCATCTGCTCCATTTTGCGCAAATTAGCCGTCACATCGGATGCACCGGAGCCTAAGCATTGGACGCTAAGGACCAGCGTCCGATGGCTATGCAGAGAGGTTCCAGAGAGCTCTAAAACACATCGAACGCGTCATGTGAGTCTGCCAACACAGATAGCTCTCGCCACGTCAGAAGCATCAGACGCTGGAACAGTGTTTCTTGCACTACTGCACAAAGCTTAACCGCAGTAGGCCTTTTGGCTTTACTGCAGCGGGCAACAGCGTCCGTTGCGGTGCTAAGGCCACAGTTAATCATGGCAAGTACCGCAGCGGGCGTTGTTGCCCGCTGTAGTAAAAGACTGAGAACACAAGGTTGATATGTGCCCTTGTGGTTCCCTTCCTGAGTGATGAGTGATCGATCAACGGGCAACATGTCTCTTGGCTGTGTTGATGTGCAGGTGCAGAGCTTGGACAGTGGTCGAAGGTGAGGTGAAGGTCAAGTAGGGACGTGCCGTGCCGACGGACCGGGAGCGGTGAAGGGCGGACGTGGAGCTTGGACTGACGGACCGGGAGACCTGAGGACCAGCTGTGGTAGCTGGCACGTGGCGTTGACAAGCGAGAGCACATGGGGATGTGCGGTGCATCGGCCAAGTCGGGAGGAAGGTGATGGCGTTGTGACACTTGGCGGGAGGCCGAGAAGGATGGCGAATGCACTGTGCTCGGCGTGGAGGCTGGACATGCTCTGGCATCGGTGCTGGAACTCGGGGTGTGCGAACCACATCCCGTCTACGGCGCGGGTTCGGTAGCTGAGCCTCGAAAAGCTACCCTTGACGGTTTCCGAGTTTGGGCCTCAAACTCGGGGTGACCGGTTTCCGAGTTTGGGCCTGAAAACTCGGCGCGGACGATTTCCGGGTTTGGGCCTCAAAACCTGGGCGCTCGGGTTTCTGAGTTTGGGCCACAAAACTCAGCCCGAGGACAGATTTCCTGGTTTCGGCCTCAAAACTGGGGGAAGGCCCAGGTTTCCCGGTTTCGGCCTCAAAACCGGGGGGAGGTCCGCAAAAAGGACGGTCGACGCGTGGGGGCATGGAGAGGCTGGCGCGGAGGCGAGGCTATCCATGAGGTAGGCGCGGCGGTCGATTGGGTGGCACGTAGCGGCATTCTGAGGCTTGCGTCGATGCGAAGCTAAGGGTGAGGAAGGCGCGTGGCCGTCAGATCAGCTATCAGCAGAGGTTGGACCGGGATACCCCAAGGGTTGGCCGCTTCGCTCTTGTATCTAGGGGTAGTAAGAGGATTATTTTTTTAGGGCTATAAATAAGAGAGGCACCCCTCCTCTCTCTATCCTTGCAGTCATTTGTTCCTGAGCACTCTCTCTCTCTAGCCCTCGCTTAGGTTCTAATCATACCTCATTGCAAGCGATCCGCAGAGACAGGAATCATACCTCTGTGTATTTGGATCTTTTGAGGAAACGAGACCGTATTCTCGTTGTCTCCTCGTGTGGAGGAATTTCGGCTGAAATCAAATCGTGTCTTGTGTGTTGTGTTCTTCATGTTTTGGTTTTTCATCTCCCGGAGATTTGCCTCGTTCTCCCTCTCCGCGAGATGATTTTCAATTCCACTTGAATCAATTTGTTCTTGGTCGTGAGCCCCTTCTTTCTACCGAAGGATTTCTCTCCTAACCTCACGAATCCATAGATCGGGTTGATTTCGCGTTCGTTCTTCGTTCTTCCCCCTTTTTCGGTGATCCATGAATCTCTTTTGATTGACTTGGTTTGGTGCGATGATTTCTTAGGATTAGCACCCCAATACATAGAGGATCACCTGGGAGGAGTTTGATCGAAGTTCTTCTCGATTTGGTTGAGATCGATTTGGATTTGGGTTTGAACGCGAGCAAGTTTGTGCTTTCTGGGTGGTGGCGGACAGTCCGCGCCTCTGACGGCGGACAGTCCGCGGATCGGGATTCTTCAGGGTCAGTCAGGCGCAAACCCCTGACTGTTCACTGTCGAGTGAACGGCGGACAGTCCGCGGTACAAACCCCGCGGACAGTCCGAGACCTGTCCAGCAGACTTGCAACACTGTTTGGTTTTCTGCGTTTTTGCTGGCGGACAGTTCGGACTCCCAGTGTCGGACAGTCTGGCGTTCAGCGGACAGTCCGGGACCCTGATTCCGGACAGTCCACGAAACTGCTGATTGTGCAGTTTTGTTCCGTGGGTTTTGGCAGTTGGTTTTGGGGTTTCTCCGGAGGTTCCGCTGTACCACTAGGACATCTCCTAGGGTATCCGCCTACTCGTAGGTCATGAACTCTCCGGTCGTTTGAGTCTTCGCTTTTGGGGTGACTTTCTGGGACAAGGGCCGTACTATTCACGAGTTGAATTTGAGGCTCCCATTCACCCCCCCCTCTGGTCGCTAATCCGGTCCTTCAATTGGTATCGGAGCCGGTTAAGGATCTCTTCTACCTTAATCGGTTTCGGATCCTAAAGGCGACATGGAACGAGGGAACAACAAGGCGCCTTGGTTTGATGGAACGAACTATCCCTATTGGAAGATTCAGAAGCGTGCTTATCTCAACAGCATTAGATCTTCTGTTTGGGAGATATGCGAGAATGCTGAGTACGTAGTCCTTGCGGCTCGTGTGGGTCAGATCCAGATTGACCAACACGAGGCCAACTCCAAGGCTCGTAATGCTCTTCTGGCCAGCATCTCCCTTCCTGAGTTCGAACGTGTCTCTGAGCTTGAGACGGCACGAGAGATCTGGGTGAAGCTTCAAAGCTATCACGAGGGGACCGCTCAGGTCAAGACCAGACTCTTCGAGACCTACAAGCGAGAGTACGAGAACTTTGTTCAGTTGGAGGGAGAAACGATTGACGCCATGTTCGCTCGTTTCCAAACGATTGTGAACAAGATGCGTGCCAATCGGATAACCTACCCTATGACGATCATGAGAGGGCTCTCAAGTTGCTATATGCCCTGGATCGGAGGGTATGGGAGGTGAAGGTGTCGACTATCATAGAGTCCCCATCCTATGACACCCTCACCGTGGACGAGCTGTTCAGCAAGCTCAAGTCCACCGAGATCGATCACCTGACTCAGGTCAAGCTGAAGAACCCATCTTCACATAACATAGCTTTGGTCTCAGGCACGGGTGGATCAACTTTCTCTGCTGACGCTTCATCTCCTCTTGTTGCTTTGTATTCTTTGCATACAGTCATGGAGGAGCAGTTGGAGGCGCTTGGAGACGATGAGCTCGCCCTCCCATCACCCGATTCTCGCGGTTTCACAACAATCGCCTGAATCGCCGGCGTGGTGGTGCACGCGAGGGCTGCTACAAGTGTGGTGATCTAGACCACTTCATGGCGAACTGTCCCAAGAACGACAAGACCTTCCCCGACAAGAACCGCAACTCCAGGCGCAAGGGCAAGCCGGAGAACAAGGCCGGGAAGAAGAAGAAGGGGGGCTACCGCCGAGAGGACATGGAGAAGGCTTTCGACGCTAGTCGGCGAGCCTTCCTTGCCACCTTCAGCGATGACGAGAAGACCTCCGACGACGACTCCAGCGACGATGGGTCCGAGCACAATACTGAAGATCGCTTCAACGGACTCTGCTTCTTCGGCAAATCCTCCAAGGGCCTTTGCACCATGGCCTTGGACGAAGAGGACTGCAAGTGACAGGACAAGGACGCCGGCACCGACGACGACGACGACAACGATGACGATGCTTCTGAGGTATCAAACTCTTCTCTTGTCGATCGTCTTACCGATGAGCGCGATTCTCTCGTCGACATAGTGCTCGGTCAGGACAAGCAACTCAAGTGAGCTATCCGAGAGCGTAACGAGTTTAAGGCTAAGATGATGAGACGCTTAAGGAGCTTGAGTTCTCTAGGTCTGAGGTGAAGGTGACTGATGAGGAGGAGTGTGAGGAGTGCACGATGCATATGACAAACTTTGCCACCCTGCAAACCAAGTATGCCTCTTTGATTGAGGTGTATGATGAGCTGAAGAGTAGGCTAGACTTGGTGGGTGATTGCAAAGAGTGTCCTTCTCTGAAGAAGGAGCTGGAGGAAGTGAAGGCAAGACCTTCTTTGTTGGGTGCGTGCAGTCCTGTCCTGGCTTGCGAACTGAGTTGGCAGAAGTTAGTACCAAGCTTGCTGAAGCCTTGAAGGCCAGCTCAGTTAGCACCTTGACCGCTCCATGTGAGCGATGCGTGGGGATAGAGCTTGAGATTGCCAACTGTCGGCATGACAGGATGCAAACCGAGGAGGAAAACACATACCTTCGGTCCATCCTTAGTTGGGTGTCTTGCAGTGAGCCGCAGTTGGGCATGATGATCAGTCAGTTCAAGAGGGGAACTGATTGCTCGGGAGTAGGCTTTGCTTCAGGTGGGAAGGGCGCTAGTACCTTTGGCAAGATCGGTGAGTTTAGCGGAGTGAACCCGAGTGAGAAGCCATCCGCTATCCCTAAGCTTACCAAGATCACCCCACCTGAGCCTCCCAAGCCGATCACCAAGGATGGCATCCTTGATGAACCTCCCAAGGCTCCAACTCATAAGCAAGTGTGGGTTCCCAAACCTAACCATCTTAGGAACACACTTGACACCCTTCCTGACGTCTCTAGTGATCCCCTTCCGAGAGGCAAGCAGCCAGCCAGAGTGAACAACCCTCGGAACAACAAGAACCAACAACCCAAGAGAGTGGTGAGGTTTGAGTGAGAGTACTGTCACCGTGAGGGTCACCTAGCTGAGTTTTCTTTCGGAGGAAGAGAGACGCTAGGAAGGAGTTGGAGCTGAACAACCAGGCCAGGCACCACCCTCTCCATGGTGTGCAAGGTCGGGGAGTTTAGAGGCAGGGCGCTTGACCTGGAGGAGCACCCCCTCAGGTTGCTAGGCCCCAGGCAGCGAGACCACGGGGTGGTGGTCGTGCCCGTCGCGGTTCTGGTCGTCCCCAATACGATCGCAAGCCGAGTGTGAGAGGCTTTGCTGCTCAATCCCATAGTGGACCACCTTTTCAGTATGGTGGTGATCGCTTTGCTCAAATGGGACAGGTAGGTCAGTTTGGAGGTTTTCCGTTCCATAGCGGACCACCCTTTCAGGTTGGTGGTGATCGCTATCCACCCATGGGACGAGGACAGCTTGGTGTTGCTACTAACACTTTTTCTGGGCCTATGACACAATACTGGTATCCTTCTCAGTA
Organism: Coix lacryma-jobi var. lacryma-jobi; assembly: GCA_009763385.1. Classification (NCBI taxonomy): domain Eukaryota; kingdom Viridiplantae; phylum Streptophyta; class Magnoliopsida; order Poales; family Poaceae; genus Coix; species Coix lacryma-jobi. The sequence goes on along the minus strand of CM019828.1, from coordinate 103,325,376 downwards.
TACTAACCCCAGTGTTGTGCCATATGCTCACTTCCTGCCTTTCTATTGATGCAGGAATTTCGGTTGGAGAACATGTGGCTCATGGACTCCAGGTGTTCGCGCCACATGACCAGAAGGAAGGAATGGTTCTCTAGCCTTAGCCCCGTGATGCACAAGGAGTACATCACTTTCGGGGATAATTGATGAGGGATGGCTCGATCTTCCGAGAGGTAGCGATAGGTTCGATTGGTGGAGAACTCAACGTTGGTGATCCGGCTTCAAATCAGACACGATTCGAACCCTGCAAACCGTTACACCACTGCTCCGTTGGTTATCAACCAAGCACAACTTGATTGACCTCGCCAAGAAGGCTATTCCTGCAAGCGAATCGAAGACACAAGCAAGAAGGTAAAAACACGCAATCTGAAATTGCAAATATGAATCTCACAAATTTATATGGAGGGTTCAAGAACTCGGTTCCAAAGGACTAATCGACACAGTGGAGGAGATCAAGAACGGGGGCCCTGGATCACTGAAAAAGGTTCGACACCACAGTTACAATGAACGATTCAGTTCCTCGATGGAAAACTAAACTCTAATCAAAACCCAAGACCTAACAACGACGATGGCGGCTAATTATAGGGTTTAGGACATCATCTACGCTGGACGCGCCCCCTAATGGGCTCTAAGACGATACACGGCCCAATAGACCAAAATATGGTGACGCAGCACCCTAGCGGATTCTGGACGCTGACTTGTTTCGACGATTCCCGTTGACTCCAGACGTATTTGGACATGATTCCAAAGCCATTGGTTAGCTTATCAAATTATCTTTCCAAGCATATCTGGTTCGTCGAAAACGGAGTCAGTATGCGTCCGGAGCGTTGATTTTACCCGAGACTGCTCCTGATTCCGAGTGTGACGAGGTAGCTGAGTTGGAGACGGATTGCATCTTGGGGAAGACCATGGCGTCGGTGTGTCCAGCGTGGCGATGTCCTCATCATCCTCCCCTTCTTGAATTGGAGTCGTCCTCGACTCCATCTTGGCGATGTCCTCATCATCCCCTCCCTCTAGAATTGGAGTCGTCCGCGACTCCATGTCATCTCCAAGCTCCTGCCAAAGGTTAGTGACCACACAATACGAAACACAAGGTATAGGATCATGTGCAGCAACACTAACATGTTGACAAAGCATAGTATAACAAGGAGCAAAATTATTATCATTAGTTGTAGCTAGAAAAGCACCTCCTTTTAACTTAATCTCATTATTTTTGGCAATGTCTGTTGGGGGTTTATTTTTATTTTTAATCTCTTTAGCATGTTGAATATATCCGTAGGAGACAAAGGCAGCAAAGTAATTTTCTTGTCCTTATGTGTGATAGTGTATGTATTAGTTCTACCATGGTGTAAAGCATCATTATCAAATTCCCATGGACGTCCTAACAAATGGAACAAGCTTGCATAGGAACACACATCAAAATCAGCAGTATCATGGTAAGAACCTGTGAAAAAGCTAATGCGTGCTGATTTAGTTACCTTAGTCATACCATTATTATTGAACCATTGAAGTTTATACGGATATGAATGTTGTCATGTGGTCAAGCCAAGCTTCTCAACCAAATCTGAACTCACCAAGTTGTTGCAACTCCCGCTATCAATGATGGTGAGAACACGACAACCCTGCACAATGAGATACATGTAGAACAAATTGTGGCGTTGGATCTTCATCTCTTCTTCTTCATGTCCCACACGTGTACTCAACACTCGCTGCAAAAAAGACTAGGATAGTCCGCAGCAGCAGCCACAGAGTCAATGGTGATGGTCTCCTTGTCTTGATCGTCCTTGGTGGAATCTGCAGCAATATTAGCAGCAAGAGCAAAATCATCTTCAACATCACTAGTACTTACATATCCATCCTCGGTAGCAATGAAAGCACGACGACTGGGGCAATCCTTCATGACATGTCCCATGCCTTTGCATCGGTGGCAAATGATTGTAGAGCTGGACGAGGAAGATCTAGTAGAAGCACCCGAAGTGACACCTTTCTTGAATTGTGGAATCTGCACATTAGACAATGTACTTACCCCTGAAGGTGTAGATGGCTATGGTGCTGCAGGAAGCGTGGGCGTCTCCGACTCGGAACGTTGCTGAAAAGGCCTCCCATTGTTATACCTGAAAGGTTGGTGTTGTTTGCGTCCCTGTACTTCTCGTTCAGCTTTAAGAGCAAGATGATATAATTGGCTAACCTATTCCAATCTTTGTAATCAAGAATATCCTGGATATCACGATTCAAACCACCAAAGAATCTAGCACTAGCATCATCATCATCTTCATGTATACCACAACGTGCTAAACCAATAAGCAATTCTTGATAATATGCCTCTACCCCTTTATCACCTTGTTTTAAAGTTTGCAGTTTCAAACGTAAATCATGTTGGTAATAAGGAGGAACAAAACGAGATTTCATACATTGCTTTAAAGCATTCCAAGTTTGAGGCACAACACAACAACATTATTAGCATTGCAAAGATCACTCCACCAGAATAAAGCAAAATTTGTAAACTCACTAGTAGCAAGTCTAACTCTATGCTCAGCAGGAACATTATGAGAATCAAATTTTTGTTGAACAGCAAGTTCCCAATCTAAATATGTCTCTGGATCCATATTACCAGCAAAAGGAGGTAGGGTAAATTTAATTTTAGCAAAAGGATCATTATTATGATTATTACCTCCCATACCTCGACGATTGAAGTTGAAGCGGCGACGGGGACCAGCATCAGCATCCGCATCGTCATCACCAAAAGCATCCGCATCTTCGTCATCACGATGAGGTTGAGGGCGTTGCTCAAGTTGTTCAATACGGTTGACCAGATTGTTCACGTTGCGCGTCAGCTCGGTCATGAGGTTGCGTTGTTCATTCATGAATGTTGTAAGCTCGCCTTTGGACACGCACTCATTGAAGTCCGTAGGAATTCCTGCCATTGTTGTTAGAAGATAGAAAAAGACAACAGCAAGGTATTATCCCTATCAACTAAAAGGAACCAAGTGGTGGTGGTGGTGGTGAAAGTGGAATGCAAAATCACAAGCGGCTTACCACCGTCTTGCCTGTATTCTTACCAACTCCAAACAAGATCAAACCAAAATGACGAAGCAATCTGTTGTTGAGCGTGGGTAACAGTTGCAAGATGAACCTATGCTGACAGAAGTATATGTGGAGCTATGCATCATTTGGTATCAAAGCTGGCCCTTGTTAAGAAGGGGAGAATGATGAGGACATCCTCCATTATTAACCGCTGGCAAAGACGCAACAAAGATGGGCCAAGTGTCCCAGTTGTAGTCGGGCGGCGATCGTGTGAGCCTCTCAATAATCCCACCTTGCTTAGCTTGGGAGGAGGAAGTAATCTTAAAAGGGAGAGCCACCCTTCCCTTATCAGACTAGTCTTTTAGGGAGATTGGGCCTTTCCCTGAGTGGGTGTACATAAGAACTATTGGAGTCCGGGCAACCTTAATTTGTTGGGCCTCGGCCAACCCCACCTGGGCTAGATGCATCACAGGAGAATAGGAGATGGGAGAGACCATATTTGTGGAGGAGGAGCAGGAGAATGCCGGTTGGGGTGATCCCGAGCCAACTCCACTGGCTGCCCCCGTCGACCCTACGACGTCTACTTCAGCTCGAGGACCTAATCCCATGACGTCTTCTTCTTGGGGTCCTCTAGAGCCACCTCTCCAGCGAGCCCCCTGCACCTGAGGGAGCGACAGCATCTGGCGAGGGGAGGCGACATCGGCGAGGCAAGCGCCCCGAAGCGTTCAGCAAGTTCATCCTCCACGTCAGATGATCGGCGGCATCGACCAGCGAGTCACGCGGTCACGAGCGTATGAAATCTCTCACTTTGCTCATTCTGCATTCGTTGCTTCTTTTGAGCCCAAAGATGTTGGACACGCACTTTCTGATTCTAACTGGGTCAATGCCATGCATGAGGAGTTAGAAAACTTTGAGCGAAACCAAGTTTCGACCCTAGTTCCACCTCCACCACAATGCCACCCTATAGGTACCAAATGGTTTTCAAAAACAAAGAGGGTGAGGATGGGATGGTAGTGAGGAACAAGGCTAGGCTAGTAGCCCAGGGTTTCTGCCAGAAAGAGGGGATAGACTACGAGGAAACCTTTGCCCCTGTAGCCCGTTTAGAAGCCATTAGAATCCTTCTAGCCTTTGCTGCTTCGAAGGGTTTTAAGCTTTACCAGATGGATGTCAAGAGTGCTTTCTTGAATGGGTATATAGAGGAAGAGGTTTATGTTAGGCAACCCCCTGGTTTCGAGGATCCCAAGTTTCCAAACCATGTTTATAAACTTTCAAAAGCTTTGTATGGTTTGAAACAAGCCCCGAGAGCGTGGTATGATCATTTGAAAACCTTTTTACTCTCCAAGGTTTTAAAATGGGACGAGTCGATAGAACTTTGTTTCTCCTCAAGCAAGGCAACGATACTCTATTAGTCCAGATTTACATGGATGACATCATCTTTGGTGGCTCCTCTCATGCGCTTGTTGCAAAGTTTTCAGATACTATGAGCAGGGAGTTCGAGATGAGTATGATGGGCGAGTTGACTTTCTCCCTCGGTTGCAAATTAAGCAAACCCGAGATGGGACATTTGTGCATCAAGGAAAATACACGAAGGATATCCTGAAGAAATTCGACATGGGCGAGGCCAAGCCTCCTACGACGCCCATGCCGACGACTGCGGCGATGGACGCGGACCCGGACGAAGAGCCGGTTGACCAGAAGGAGTACAGAAGCATGATTGGTTCGCTTCTGTACCTGACGGCGACGAGGCCGGATATACAGTTTTCTGTGTGTCTGTGCGCTCTTTTCAGGCCTCCCCTCGGACTTCCCACAAGCAAGCGGTCAAGCGTATCATGAGGTACCTCCGATACACTCCGGAGTTCGGACTTTGGTACTCTTCTTCTTTGACTCTTTCGCTCTATGGTTATTCCGATGCGGATTTTGCCGACTGTCGGCTTGAGCGCAAGTCTACTTCTGGGACTTGTCAGTTTCTTGGCTCTTCTTTGGTTTCGTGGTCTTCTCGCAAACAGTCAAACGTAGCCCAGTCTACTACTGAAGCCGAGTATGTTGCCGCTGCTTCTTGTGCTTCGCAGCTTTTATGGATGGTTGCCACATTGCGTGATTTTGGTCTAGATTTCAGTCGGGTTCCTTTGCTTTGCGACAACACTTCTGCCATTAGTGTAGCAAAGAACCCTATTCTTCACTCCAAGACCAAACACATTGATGTTCGCTTTCACTTTCTTCGTGATCACTATGAGAAAGGCGACATTGATCTTAGGCATGTAGACACCCATAACCAGGTTGCGGATATTTTCACCAAGCCTTTGGATCTCTCAACTTTTGCTAGGTTGAGAGGTGAGCTTGGTGTGGTGTTCCCCCTTTTAGATGGGGGAAGCATTTTGCTTGTTGTACTATAAACTGTCTTTCTGATCCTTTTTGTTTTTGGGTCTTGAGTCTTTCTTTTTTTTATTTGGCTCCGATTCTGACTTCATCATGCATACATCTTTTATCTTCAAGCTTCATGTCTATATTCCTTAGAATGAGTTTATGCTCTGATTAGTGTATGCTTCGATGATATATGATGATGCTTGTAGCTTAGGCTCTCTTTGATCACTGCTACAATTTGTGAGCTAAGCTAATTTTTCAGAATGCTAAACATGCTTAACGAACTTAAAACTTGATACATATTCACCATTGAGATTGGCAACTAGCATGTGTAGGATGTGTTGAGGTCTCTTGAGCTATTTCATATATGCTAGGTTGCTATGTCTCTAGTTCTGAGTCTCTCACTTACTTGGATTGTTCATATTTTGTTTAAAATGAACCAAGTATTAGTGAATTGAAAAGATCGAGATGGGATTGCTCTGTCAACACATCACGGTATCGAGACTATTTCTCATAGCACCTTGAGTTAAACTTGAGCCGTGTAGTGTAAGACCGAAACCGATGCTTTAAGCTTCTGATTGCATATGCATAGGCTTAGCACGGTTGAAAAGTTAGGCAATGACAGGCTTTCAACCTCTCACAATTACATGCTGATTTTCAACTTGTGTTAATAACCGCTGCAAATTCTCCGATAAAATCTAAAAACACAAGTCTATGTTTCATTCTATAGCATGATGATTGAACTGTGCTAGGGGTAGTTCACCTTGTATACATTTTAGCACTTGTTAGACTTCCTGTCTATACATGTTCAGTGCTAATTTGTTGGTGAAACTCTTTTCTGAACGGCTTAAAACTGCTCACTTGGCTTATGCATTCATCTTGTTTTCGGTGATCAGCTTGAGCCTTTGCTAGCACTTGTGTATGCTGCTATGTAGTCAGATTAGCACTTATTAGAGCAACATTCTTTCACTCTTTCGAGTATATACTTGAAGCTGCAACATGAACTGCATTTTTTACTCATGTGCATTTTCTTGACTCCGATAGGCATGACCTAACTCCGTTCTGCTGATTTGAGCTCCTTTCCCCTCTCTTTTGTTTGCAAATTGCCCCCAAGGGGGCGAATGTTTCCAATGATGAGATCTTTCGATTTTCTGTGGTGACAATTTGCAACTTATGCTTCACTTGCTGAGGGGGAGCTCTTTGAGTGAGGGGGAGTTTTTCTGCCTGCTTTGAGTCATCTCTTATTTGATATCAATCTTTTAGCTAGTTGCGTCGAGCCTCTGTGCCTCTGTCTTGAGGGACTAGCTGTTTTCACCATGTCTTGATGGTTCTTGATTGGTATTGGGTTTACTGCTGGTTGTGTTGAGCCTCTGTGCTTTTATCTTGAGGGACTAGCAGTAGCTGCTTCTTATGCAGTCTTCATGTGGTTTCGAGCTTTCAGCTAGTGGTGTTGAGCTCTTTTTTTGCCTCTTCTTCAGGACTAGCTTGTTTTCTGACTTGGTTGCGTCGAGCCGTTGCCCATGTCTTTGGGAACCAAGTCTTGTGCTCTTATCGAGTTTTGCTCCTTGATGAGTTGTTGCTCCGATTTCCTGCTTGGTTGTGTTGAACCGTTGCCCATGTCTTTGGGGACCAAGCTTCGCTTATCTTGAGTTGTTCTTCTTCGGCCTTTTCTTTGGCTTTTGGACATCTCGAGCAAGTTTTCTCCTTCTATCCAATTCTGCTTCTTTTTTATTTTGTTACGGTTAGTATGAGTTGACGATGCACTCATCAAGGGGGAGATTGAGAACACAAGGTTGATATGTGCCCTTGTGGTTCCTTTCCTGAGTGATGAGTGATCGATCAACGGGCAACATGTCTCTTGGCTGTGTTGATGTGCAGGTGCAGAGCTCGGACACTGGTCGAAGGTGAGGTGAAGGTCAAGTAGGGACGTGCCGTGCCGACGGACCGGGAGCGGTGAGGGCGGGACGTGGAGCTTGGACTGACAGACCGGGAGACCTGAGGACCAGCTGTGGTAGCTGGCACGTGGCGTTGACAAGCGAGAGCACATGGGGATGTGCGGTGCATCTGCCAAGTCGGGAGGAAGGTGATGGCGTCGTGACACTTGGCGGGAGGCCGAGAAGGAGGGCGAATGCACTGTGCCCGCCGTGGAGGCTGGACATGCTCCGGCATCGGTGCTGGAACTCGGGGTGTGCGAACCACATCCCGTCTATGGCGCGGGTTCGATAGCTGAGCCTCGAAAAGCTACCCTCGACGGTTTTCGAGTTTGGGCCTCAAAACTCGGGGTGGCGGTTTCCGAGTTTGGGCCTCAAAACTCGGCGCGGACGGTTTCCAGGTTTGGGCCTCAAAACCTGGGCGCGCGGGTTTCTGAGTTTGGGCCACAAAACTCAGCCGGAGGACAGGTTTCTCGGTTTTGGCCTCAAAACAGGGGAAGGCCCAGGCTTCCCAGTTTCGGCCTCAAAACCGGGGGGAGGTCCGCAAAAAGGACGGTCGACGCGTGGCGGCGTGGAGAGGCGGGCGCGGAGGCGAGGCTATCCACGAGGTAGGCGCAGCGGTCGATTGGGCGGCACGTAGCGGCATCCTGAGGCTTGCGTCGAGGCGAAGCTAAGGGTGAGGAAGGCGCGTGGCCGTCAGATCAGCTATCAGCTGAGTTGGACCGGGATACCCCTAGGGTTGGCCGCTTCGCTCTTGTATCTAGGGGTAGTAAGGGGATTATTGTTTTAGGCTATAAATAAGAGAGGCACCCCTCCTCTCTCTCTATCCTTGCAGTCATTTGTTCCTGAGCACTCTCTCTCTCTAGCCCTCGCTTAGGTTCTAATCATACCTCGCTGCAAGCTATCCGCAGAGACGGGAATCATACCTCTGTGTATTTGGATCTTTTGAGGAAACGAGACCGTATTCTCGTTGTCTCCTCGTGTGGAGGAATTTCGGCTGAAATCAAATCGTGTCTTGTGTGTTGTGTTCTTCACATTTTGGTTTTTCATCTCCTGGAGATTTGCCTCATTCTCCCTCTCCGCGAGATGATTTTCAATTCCACTTGAATCAATTTGTTCTTGGTCGTGAGCCCCTTCTTTCTACCGAAGGATTTCTCTCCTAACCTCACGAATCCATAGATCGGGTTGATTTCGTGTTCGTTCTTCGTTCTTCCCCCTTTTTTCGGTGATCCACGAATCTCTTTTGATTGACTTGGTTTGGTGCGATGATCTCTTAGGATTAGCACCCCAATACATAGAGGATCACCTGGGAGGAGTTTGATCGAAGTTCTTCTCGATTTGGTTGAGATCGATTTGGATTTGTGTTTGAACCCGAGCAAGTTTGTGCTTTCTGGGTAGTGGCGGACAGTCCGCGCCTCTGACGGCGGACAGTCCGCGGATCGGGATTCTTCAGGGTCAGTCAGGCGCAGACCCCTGACTGTTCACTGTTGAGTGAACGGCGGACAGTCCGCGGTACAAACCGCGGACAGTCCGAGACCTGTCCAGCAGACTTGCAGCACTATTTGGTTTCTGCGTTTTTGCCAACGGACAGTCCGGACTCCCAGTGTCGGACAGTCCGGCGTTCAGCGGATAGTCCGGGACCCTGATCTCAGACAGTCCGCGAAACTGCTGATTGTGCAGTTTTGTTCCGTGGGTTTGGCAGTTGGTTTTGGGGTTTCTCCGGAGGTTCCGCTGTACCACTAGGACATCTCCTAGGGTATCCACCTACTCATAGGTCGTGAACTCTCCGGTCGTTTCGAGTCTTCGCTTTTGGGGTGACTTTCTGGGACAAGGGTCGTACTATTCACGAGTTGAATTTGAGGCTCCCATTCACCCCCCTCTGGTCGCTAATCCGGTCCTTCAAAGACTTAACCGCAATGGGCAACTTAAAGAGCCCGCTGCGGTTAATCACATTTACTGCAGCGGGCAACCTAACGTGCCCGTTGCGGTTGATCATCTGACGCAGCGTCCTATGGTCCCTGATCCATCAGACTAAGTTAGGGTTTGCCATCGGACGCACCAGGGTAGCGTCCGATGCTCCCTGGTGGAGCGTCCGATGCCACCTTTTCAGGACCCTCTTTCTTTCTAACTTCTACCCTTGCTTCCATGAGCCAACACTAATATGTTTCACCACTTGTGCACGTGTGTTAGCATTTTCTAAAGCGTTTTCCAAGGGTTTTGTTAGTCACTCACTAGGTCTAATGCATCAATATGTTGGAGGACTCCTAGTGGCACTTGAACACCGCATAAGTCGTGAATTGTCTCCTCTTGGTAGTACAACTATCTATCCTAAATATGATCACACTCTCTAAGTGTCTTGATCACCAAAACAAAGAGCCCTATAGGTTTTACATTTGCCTTTGGGCCTCTTTGCTCCTTCTCTTCTCTTTTCTCCATTTCACCTAGTGTAGAGCACTTTGATCACTTGAATGCTTGTGGTCAATACCATCTTCTCCATGGTTGCCACCTTGCTAGCTCCACCACTTGGCTTGGTCTTAATCCTTACTCATTAGCTACACACACACGCTTAGCCATAGGATTAGACCAAATAGGTGAAAGGTCCAATTGACTAGAGGGGGGGGGGGTGAATAGGCTAATTAAAAATCTACAAAATCACTTAGGCAAACAATATAGAAACACAAATAATGAAGCTTTTTGCACTAGCCTAATGTGTGTGTTGAAGCTACCTATCCAACAATTCTACCTAATATCACTATGTCACACAAACAATTTAGACTACACTATAGATAGAAGTATGACACAACTAAAAAGGGACTAGGAAGAAGTAATCTACATCTACATGTATATATTATGATCAATGATGAGCAAGATAATCAATGAACTATCTATACAAATATATGGACAAGATGAGATATCTACACAAGATATATCTAGCAAAGAAAAGTCACAAAAGATACTAGCAACTAGCTCAAATGTAAATGAATATAATGAACAAAGGAGCTAGTTAGGGAATTTTCACCGAGCCTTCGGGAACACCTTTGATGTACCAATCACCGGTGAATAGGATAGATGAAGAACCAATCACCAAGATTAAGAGTGAAGTCCAAACACCGGGATGATCAATATCACAATAAAGCACGTGTGACAGAAGAATTTATCCTGAGGTTCACGTGCTTGCTGGCACGCTCTTGGTGATCCGGTGGGTAATTGGCACCATGCCAAGCTACACAAGCCCCACAAGAATCTACCACAAGAGAGGTAGCTCAAAGACACGAGCAATCCACTAGAGGTGCCTTTCGCCTCTCCGGCGGGGATTAGGCCCGAAAAACCCCTCACAACTCGGTCGGTGGTCGCCAAGAACAAACACCAATCTTGCCAACTCCACCCAATCGCGTCCAAGCCATCTAGGCACCGGAAAATGCCAAGAGTAATAAGAAACTCAATGCCGATACGAAGAACTAGTGTCACTAGAATGAACTCTTTCCAATCTTAGCACTAGATCACTCAATCTCACTAGCAAATGATCAAATGAACACTAGAGATGAGTGAGGAGGCTTGGCTATGCTCACAAAGATGCTTAGGGATCAAAATGTGCAAGAGAGAACCCAAGTGAGCCGACCAAGCCACTTAAAAAGCCCACACAAGTCGGGTTAGTCGTTGGGTTGAAAACACAGGCATCAGATGCTCCGACGTCAGGGCCATCAGCTTCCGATGGAGCCACGTGTCCCCCTGCTATGAATTCGAGCCGCCAGATCCCAATGGCTATATCACTTCCTATGCAAGTTAATGTGACATCGGACGTGCCGATGCTAGAGCATCGGACGCTCCAATGCCACTCACTCTTTTCAGCACAGATTAGCTCCCCATCGAATGCGTCAGACCCTTAGCATCGGACGCTAAGGACCTGCGTCCAATGGGTGTCCAGAGAGGTTCCAGAGAGGTTCTAGAGTGGTCCAAATCACATCGAACGTGTTCCATGTAACCTCATCTGACGCAGGCTAGCGTCCAATGCTCCCTACTAAGTTAGCTTACACCACGTCACCAGCATCGGACGCTCGAACAGTGATTTCTTAGTGTCCGATGCAGTGTCCGATGCAACTTGTTGCATCAGACTGAGTTAGGGTTTGCCATCGGACATGACAGGCCAGCGTCCGATGTTGTCTGCCTCAGCGTCTGATGCCCGTATCTCAGCACCGCTTGCTTTCTAACTTCTACCCTTGCTTCCATGCGCTAACACTAAAGTGTTTCACCACTTGTGCACATGTGTTAGCATTTTTCAAAGCATTTTCTAGGGGTTGTGTTAGTCACTCACTGGGTCTAATGCATCAATATGTTAGATCGAGAACTCCTAGTGGCACTTGAACACCACATAAGATGTGAATTATCTCCTCTTCATAGTACGACTATCTATCCTAAATGTGATCACACTTGCTAAGTGTCTTGATCACCAAAACAAGAAGCCCTATAGGTTATACCTTTGCCTTCGGGCCTCTTTGCTCCATCTCTTCTCTTCTTCTTGCAATTCACCAAGTGTAGAGCACTTGATCGCTTCATTGCATGTGGTTATTACCATCTTCCATGGTTGCCACCTTGCTAGCTCCACAATCTTGGCTTGGTCTTAATCCTTTCTCATTAGCTACACACATGCTTAGCAATAGGATTTGACCAAATAGGTTTCATCAATTAACCAAAACCAAACTAGGGCTTTCAATAGGTTTCATCAATTAACCAAAACCAAAATGGGGCTTTCACCAAAGATGGAGAACAAGAATAACTCTCTACACTACCCACAAGATATGGAAAAGCTATTGGAGAGTACAAAGATAGCCGCCGATCCTCTTGCTAGTGGTGACACTAAGCCAACCTCTCCACGATGGAGTGCTCACCAAGAGCTCTAGCTTTCGATCCGGCCAGACCACTTGGCGCTCTTCATGCCTCTTTCCACTAGAGTTGCTCTTCGTGATCTCCCACGAGGCGAGCACAATGCCCCTCACAAAGCTTCTCCGGAGCCACGCACAATCTTCACGCGGGCTTCACGACGGAGACAAGCACCAAGCCGTCTAGTAGGTGGCAACC